>JAHZTW010000001.1:44448379-44461038 GCA_020283515.1 Alliaria petiolata
CCCCCGACCGCCAGCAAACTTGCCGTTGCCTTCAAAATGCCGCTAAAGCCATAGGCTCTGGTCTCAACGCTGGCCGTGCAGCTGGACTTCCTAAGGCATGTGGAGTCAGTGTTCCTTTCCCAATCAGCACCAGCACCAACTGCAACAGGTATGTCTTTATATCTCTCACACTCTCTTTGAGATCTTTATATTAACGGTTTTATGTTTTAGTAATTTTATATGGAAATAAAAAAACATGATTCGAAGTCTTCCCGGTCCAACCATGTTTTAATGGAAATTATTTCGAGTTGTTATATTGATGCAACAAGCTAGTATATATATATCAAACGTTTTATTGGAAATTTGAGGCTTATATTAACGGTGTTACATGTTTGATTGGATGTGGTTGCAGCGTCAAATGAGCGGCGGTCCGATGAAGCTTCATGGAATATTAAAAAAATGGATGAGAGAATATTAAATAAGATGTTCCAATGGCTGTTTTTAGAGTTTCTAATTTCCTTGTCTTTTTTACTATGGCGATCCTATTAATTGGTCGTATGTACGTACTATGTTCTCAAACGTTATATGAAATTCCAGATTTGAATTTTACGTTATTCTATTATATTCTTGCTAAAAGTTTCGTCGATATATAACGAAGATGTGCGAAACAGGACAGGATAATGCATGCAGAAACGTATCAAAATTCATGTCGTCGTTCCATGTTGTACCGCCTCCATCCGGAGCCCTTAATATAACAAAAATAAAGTAACGGGACATTCTGATCAGTGTTATTAAGTGTTAACTACAGTTTAATTATAGACCTACACGTGTCAGCAGAAAATTCGTATTTGAAGTGTTCCATTACCTTACGAGGAATTCTGTTAGATTATATGTGGTAGATAGATGGTCGTCTGTTAATATGGATTTAATTTAATCTGAATAGAAATATGTAACTAAATCAAATATGCATATGGATCAATGCATGGTTTGGTGATATTATTTGTTTTTTGTTTTTTAATCTCTTTTTGATGTTAGGTTTCCTTTGTTTTTTTTTTTCTCTCTCATTAATCCTTATATAGTTCTTATAAAAAAAAATCCTTGTATAGTCATATTGTATATTACGTTTTCAAGGAGTCTTTGTTTTTGTTTGCGTTTGGAGTTCTTTTTGTGGAGATTAATGTCACAATCTAGGAAGGTACAACAACTGCATCCAAAGGAGCAACGAGAAAAGAGGAGAAGAGAGAGATGATCGGGCAACTGACCGAGGAGCATACAAGTATTTTCTTTGACATACTGTATTTTTTCTTACTATCAAAGGCACACACTACAATTATAATAATTATTTTCTATAAATCCTTATGAATCATAATTACCTCATAATTTTCTAGTGAATTAGTATTAAAAAGTAAAAACACCTAGTTTTATCAAAATAAGATTGGGAACTAATTGATGGCCTTGTAAAGCAAAGCCAAACAATTTCATAGTTTGGGCAAGCGACAGTGACTTCATCCTACCCATGTGTCGTCGTGCATTCAATATTTGGTATGTATCTGTCAATTTTTTCACATAATGACCGACGAACCGTCTAAACTCTATGTGGTGTTGGAGGCCAGGACAAGCCGACATCTTCTCGTGTGTATCCGTACGGAAAAAAATTAATTATGTGAAAGCAAAATATAACTATTTATATTATTAAATCATACTATTAAGTACATATAGAATAACCTTCTCTTGTTTTGTTGTTGTAATAAAGAGACCACACAAAAGATTAATTTCTTTCAAACACACAAAAAATCTTCATTTATATATATTTTTTTTTGTTGAATTAGGGGAAACACTCACATTGGATAAATTGTCAAAGTTTCTCGGAGAAAGCTTCGTCGGATTCTTTTTGCTCATCAACATTTGGTTTGTAGGAATAGCGTTGATGTATTATTCTGAACAAACGGTAAACTGTTAATACGTATGATCTGTTTTCTTTTAAATTTATTTTTCTGACCCATCGAAAAAACGCTTTTTGGTTCTGTAGCTCTTATAAGATATAAAATTTCATGTTAAAAAAGACAAAGTTAGACTCAATCACTTTATCATCTTAAAAAATTTCTTTTAATTGTATATATATGCATGTATTTGTTTTTTTTCGGTAACAATATGCATGTATTTGTTGAAAACGTTAAATTGACGAACCATCCAAGCTCTATGGTGTGGGGCATAACAAACCCGAATAAAAAGAACGATTTACTACGTACTATATATATGTTTGCAAACAACGTTATATGAATTTAAGATTTGAAGTTTACGTTGTCCTACAGTAATATTCTTATGAAAGCTTAGTTTAGTTTTATCGATACATACCAATTCATTAATTTTTGCATTACAGTTGGGAAGTAACGGAACATTTTTGTTACAGAAAATATAAAGCAAACGGGGCATTCTCCAAGTTTGTACTGTTTACTTTACCGAGAAAATGATGGATTGCTTTCTTCAGAGTTAACAGTTTTATAGTACATCAATTTTGTTGAAAAAAAAACATATCTACGTACATGTGTCAAAAGAATACTATAGCCAATGAAGATAGTATTTGAAATGTTTGGTGTATCTGCATTTCTCCATCACCTTACGGGAATTTAGGTAGATTGAATGCTTCACTTCTGCATATGCAAACCATAATTAATTATTATAGATGGAAGATAGATGGTAGCTATTTTTGTTTTTTTTTGTTTCATCTGCTGGTTATATATTTTTTTGTTGGTCAAATGTTTCATCTGCTGGTTATATTAAATTAAAAAAATGTATACAAATAAACCAAAGCCGACAAGAGACGCAACTTTTTTACAGATTTAGTCGGTAAATTCACATAACAAAAGTACAAAACTTCCGGAACCAAAAATCCAAACAGCAAAAAATACAAATTAAAACAAGGAAATTTAGGTTTAGTATCCATATCAGATAGGTAATTTAAATTTCTAACCATATGAGAAGAGGTACTATGATATTGTGTGTGTAATGTATATTATAGACGAAAATGCCCTGCAAGTAAATGAAATAGAAAATTGTCAATTTTTTAAAGCAATCGAACCAAAATAACTCTGCTTAATCGGACAAGGGTGTATTCATTCCGTCACTGTTATCTTCGCTTTGACGGAGTAGGAAACATTGGTGGTTGCGGAGGCAAACCCAGCTCGTCATCAGAAGCTTCAACAAGATATATGAGATCTAGCTGATTGTTGCCGGAGCTTTGCGGTGGTGGCAGCGGAGGATAACCCAGCTTGACATCGGAAGCTTCGAACATATATCCTAGATCTGAGTCTCTGCCGAGGTTTTGCGGGGGCGGTGGAGCAAACCCAACTCGTCATCAGAAGCTTCGAAAAGATATTAAAGATACGGCTGAGTCTCGCTGGAGCCATGCGCCATCAGCTTCGTCGATAATTCCTCCTAAAAGCCGTTCATCACCGAGTTAAGATCTTGAATCGTTGGGTCATGACCCGACTCATCCAAGAGGTGATGAAATTTAATTGTAATGAAGACCTATACTATTTAGTGAAGACTTATACTATTTTCAGATCTGAAGTGGTGATGCAAAACAATTTTGCTTCTGATTTTAAATCGATATAAGTTTTCGTGTATAGTCTTCTCCTCTATGTGATGGTATAGTATAGTATAGTATGAATATTCTCATAATGATTATTACGAGATTGTGATAATATTGTAAACTACAAAGATTATAAGATTCGCACATTGATTATTACAAGATTTGCCAATGTTGTGATGTCTGTCAAGAGAAGAACAAAAAGGTGCCAGAGACTTATCCTCTATGAGTTTAAGTGACAAATCGAAGAAGGCTCATCTCATTGTGTGCAAAGAGCGGAAGGAGAGGTTACTTATGGGAGAACTATGGTTAGCGGGTCCAGTTTCTTGAATGCAGACGAGCTCACATACTTGGACGATGGACGATTCCATGATGGCTTGTAAAATGGAATCTTCAAAGATGGACCTTTCTAGTGATTTGCTTTGGATGCGTTCATTTGTCGTTGTAATTTTGGAGAGCAATGTTTGTTTTTGAATCAGAGAGCAATGTAACTTTAGTGAACACCTATACTATTTAGTACACACTTATATAGTATAACTCAGTTTTACATAGTGTATTTTTTTTTTTTTTTAGAATCTTCATTGTACATATCTCTTATTTGTGATGAAATTGAAATTAGCGATTTTTAGTTCACAAGTTTGTACCATAGTTTGTCACTTTGTTGTCAAATATTCTTGCTTCTTTCGTGTTTTTAAGTTCGTTTCTCTTTTTCTTGTTGATGTTTGTTTGTTCCATTTATATAAAATAGTATAGCATATCCTACTCTTTCTTTTCCAGCGAACAAATTGATATCTAAACTATTTCTTTTCCAGCGAACAAATTGATATCTAAGGGTATTTTTGTCCAAAAAATTAGTGAGTTTAAGGTTTTTGGTTAGTTTCTTAGTTTCAAATTCCTTATGGCTATAAGTTTAATTTGAAAGCCCAATATAGTTAGTAACCAAATTGACCCTTAATACAAATCCAAAAGAAAACAAAAACAAACTCGAAAAACATAATTCTGAACAAATGTGAAAGATAAGAGAAATTAAAAAAGAAGTAACAAGAACCGAAATATAAAAGTTGAAAACTTAAGCCAAAACCAACGACGATCTTGCCGAAATAGAATCAAGCCAAAAAACATAAAAACCGAGAAAAATCCGAACCAAACCCAAACAAATACGAGGCAAAACACACCTCGAACTTAACCAACAAAAGTCAATAGAGCAAAGACCGAGAAGAGGCAGAGGGACAAAAGAACAGCAACGACTCCAAAACTGGTCCTCTAAAATAACGAGGCATCAAAAAAGAAGAAGTGTTCAACGACAAAATATTTGAAATCAGATCGAGAAAACACCAAATAGGATTAATATCTTTTACACATTGACACTCGCAAAAACATCCTCGACAATATATAATTTAATTTAATTTAAATTAAATTAAAGTTGTAGCTACTAGTCTCTAAATGTAATTTAATTAAATTTGAATATAAAATAGGTAATATTTGCCGGCCGGAACTATACCAACGACGACCATAATTTCCGTAACTATAGTTATCATCCCAAATTTTCCAATTCTCTAATTCTTCTAATTTCCAAAAAGATACTCTCACTCCTCTTCTTCAATCAAAAATTGTTGAAATGTTTTGACTCTCAAGGTTTAAGAACCAAAAGTCGGGTTTTGAGCTGATTAAAAGTTAACCGGATAAAGACGATTGGTTTAGCTCGGTTTAGGATTAAGAAGATTGGTTTAAACTTTATGTGTGAAAAGGGCCTACTGTTGCAATTGTTTTTGCCAAAACTCATGGGAGATATTTTCTTAAAGCCCACTCGCTTTACTTAGGTGTGTCCAAATGCTCCGACGTCGTTTTTCAAAACATCCTTTTCTTGCGTTTTGTCCTTTTGGAAATTCCTTGCTTCGTAGTTGAAAGCATTCGAGGAAGCACAACACAGCTCCTGAATCCCTAAGCAGAACTCTCTCTCTCTCTCCCTCTCTAATCTCGTACTCATTTGATCAGGAGATGAGTATCCCAATGGAGTTGATGTCGATCAGAAACCCTAATTCGAGCTTGCTTCACAGAGCTCATTCTCGTCCGTCGGTGACGCTGTGCGCTCCACGTTCTCTCCGTTTCCAACTCCTCCCTAGCCGGCGCCATTCCAGTGCTCCGAAATTCGCTCCATCCGTGGTTTCTTGTACAGGGCTACGCTTCGGAATTAGCTCAGAGGTCTTGCTTAATCGCTCCGTCGTTGCTTTCGCTGCTTCCCACGAGGAATCGGTGAGTAGTGTTTGCGCTCAAAAACTTCTAATTTCTGTGTTTGAAGCTTTTTAGATGTCTTATCTTGTAAATTGCTCGAAGCTCGAATGTCTGGATTACGATTACCAATCAAAGCTTAATTTGACTTCGGCATTACTGGTTGCGGATTGTGAACACATGGATTCCTGAAAATCTATGAAATTCAAAGTGACTTTCTCTTGATTAAGCAATAACATCTGCCAAATTTGAGCGAGGTGCAATTTGGGGTTTAAAATCGGCATTTTTGATGCATGTTTCTGACTAAATTTGGTTAGCGAGTGACAGTGTCTGTTATGATCGTGTGACCCTTTATCGCACTGTTCGTACAGGAACAATCAAATGTTGAGGTGGGGAAGGAGAAGAGTGATATAGATGCTGAAGGCGATAAATCTCAGGAAGCATGGAAACAAACTCTTGCGTCTTTCAAGGAGCAGGTTTCGAAGATGCAGAGCGTGTCGTCGGAGGCATACAACGTTAACTCCCAAAAGGCAATGGCAATCTTGAAAGATACTTCTGAGCAACTCAGGATTCAAGCGGAGAAGGCGAAAGAAGAGTTGGGTACAAAGGCAAAAGAGGTTGGCGAGGAAAGTAGAGAATATATTTTGAAAGCAGCAGAAGAATCACCTTCAGATGTGAAAGAGATCGTCGAAGCATTCGCCTCCACTGACGATCTGCAAGACGTATCACGAACGCAAGATTTTCATGTTGGAATACCCTATGGTAAACACGTTATATATATATCTATCTTGTTCCCGTTTTGAGTAAAATCGGATGATAAAAAAAAATGTATACTTTACAGGTCTACTTCTGCTTGTGGGTGGTTTCATTTCCTTTATGGTATCGGGAAGCATTCCAGCCATTAGATTTGGGGTTATTCTTGGTGGAGCTCTTTTTGCACTGAGCCTGGCAAGTCTAAAATCTCAGAAGAAAGGAGAGTCATCTACTAAGTTCTTAAAAGGACAAATGGGTTAGTAAAGTGTTTCATCTGTATACTATTTACTCTTTCGCATATCATTACTGAACTTTTTTGCCAAGTAGCTAACGTGAAGGGATTTGTTAAAGTTGCACTGTTGATTTATATAGAACTGAGGCTTATTTGAAGAGATATTGGGACTTGTTCAATCATATTTTAGTAGTCAGATTATATTTTCACAAATGTGATTTGTCCAACATTTTTGGTTTGAAATTAGATGGAAAACAAACGTGTTGACACTCATTTGTTTTTGTTTGCATGTTCTTATGCTCAACAGCTATAGTGGCAATCATATTTTTGAGAGAGCTGAAGTTGCTACTATCTCAGGTAACGTGATTATATTTCAGATGGTTCGTTTATTTGAGCAATGGCTTTGAATGACGCATAATTCACTCTCTTTCTTTCTCTTTCTCCAGGGATCTACGTTCCTGGGTTTTTTTACCACCCTTACGAGGTACATACTCAAAACGAATCTTCTTTTACATTTGCAATCTCATGAAAGCTAATTAGGATATAAAAGTTAAATAGGATTTACATCAGAAAGAAGGCTTAAAATGTGTTGGATTGGTGTTGCAGTGGTGGTGTGTTGGCGTTTTACGTGTACAAGATGGTGAGCAAGGGAGAAAAGGGACCAAACTTTGAAAATGGAGGAGTAGATGAATCAAGCGATGGGTTTGTAACAAGAGAAGGGTAGAGAAATGGTAACGTGAGCATCATTTTTCTATGTTATTTCCATGTCCAAAAACATTTTGGTGTCTCTTTTAAGTTGTGTACAATTTTTAAGATCAATCATCTTCTAAAATTTCCATGTGTATCTGGATTGGTGAGTCCTTTTTACGATATATCAACAAACAATAACAAGTGTTAGGGCCCATGTGGAGATGCGATCAACGGAAAAACATGATGAATTCGACTGAGATTCTTATTAAATGTTGCAGCCCCGATTGTTCTTTCCCCAATATTTGGTTTTCGTCAAAACTTCACCATCCTCGATAGTCTTGTTACATCCAAGACTAGTGGTTACTCTAATAGCCCACCCAAATTTTTCAGTTGAGAGATTTCGCATATTTGCTGTGTCAGAACATAAAAGCATAGTTTATGGAGGAAAAAAAACAGATTCAAACGAGTGATAAAACTTGTTTTTGTGGGGTTTCTAAGTTACACTTTATTAATCACTACATCAAAGATCAAATTCCATATGAGGCCCGGTAGTGTTGTTGGGTTGGCTTTCCAGAGGCATGTACTGCGCCATGATCGTCCGAATCTCTGAGTCCATGTAACTCTGCAAATATACAATAAGGTTCTTTTGGTTAGAAAATATACTTCAAATCAATTGACATCTAGTAGTTGAATACAGCAGATACCAAAAATCTAGAGATCTCTAAGAAGCAAAACGTTACCCTGATTCTGTACTTGTAGATAACATATACTGAAAGGCTCGCGGCAGCTAATGCAAGTACGAGAATCCAGAGAAAGCTCCAGCTTAGCTTCGCCGCTCCAAATATTCCTGACCATCAAAGAATTTCAGGCTAGATAAGTGGGAGTTAATCTTAATGGGCAACATTTCGAGGTCGCGATTTGAAATTTGGAAGAATTGTTTTGTTACCAATGCAAGTATCATGCTCACGCATGTAAAACAAACCCTTCCCGCAGCTGCATTCATAACTTCCCCATGTGTTTTTGCATTTACACTCAGGGCACTGACAAGCCAATTTCTCTTTGCACTCATCCACATCTGCCAATGCAAACAGAGCAACCGAAACAAGATGAATGTGTGAAATCAATATCCAAAGCTACAGCTAATATGATGTTATGTCTTTTATTAAGTTGGTTACACATGACAGACTAGCACTTATGGCTATGTGAAAATAGACTACATGCATGAAGAGGATAGTATATATTCCTTCACAAGTACCTTCACAGCTCTTTACTCCGTCTCCTTCAAATCCAGGAGGGCATTTGCAACCACTTGAATGAGAATGATCATCCTATAAAAAAAACCCCATTTCGAAGATTTAAGAAAATGATTGTTAAAACACTATTAGACGTTGGCAATGTGATAGATGTCAAATTACTTACAAGGCAAGCGGAATATGTGTAGCCACCTCGTGTTTCTCTCCAGCATCCTCCATTGTTGATTCCACAGCGCAAAGCTCCAGAGGCTGTCCACTCGTACGAATTCGAAAACAGAAAAGTTCTATAAACATATCCTATTCTACTGACTTAACTCAGGAAGACAAAGGCAAACGTTACAAATAGCAGCAATGCCACAACAATGTCTCAAACTTTGCATAGTAAAACCAGTTTACCTTTGCAATGAGTGTATCCGTCACCAACAAATTTGACACCTTGAACAGTAGGGCACTCACACAGTCTTCCTCTGAAAGTATCCTAAAAATACCAAATTCAGAACAAAACAAGAGAAATCAGATTCAGAAGCAACAACAAAACAAAATATTAAAGCAAAAAAAGAAGCCAAGTGGATACCAGACATGCAGTAATGTTAGCAGCTTTTTCNTAAAATACTATTAGACGTTGGCAATGAGATAGATGTCAAATTACTTACAAGGCAAGCGGAATATGTGTAGCCACCTCGTGTTTCTCTCCAGCATCCTCCATTGTTGATTCCACAGCGCAAAGCTCCAGAGGCTGTCCACTCGTACGAATTCGAAAACAGAAAAGTTCTATAAACATATCCTATTCTACTGACTTAACTTAGGAAGACAAAGGCAAACGTTACAAATAGCAGCAATGCCACAACAATGTCTCAAACTTTGCATAGTAAAACCAGTTTACCTTTGCAATGAGTGTATCCGTCACCAACAAATTTGACACCTTGAACAGTAGGGCACTCACACAGTCTTCCTCTGAAAGTATCCTAAAAATACCAATTTCAGAACAAAACAAGAGAAATCAGATTCAGAAGCAACAACAAAACAAAATATTAAAGCAAAAAAAGAAGCCAAGTGGATACCAGACATGCAGTAATGTTAGCAGCTTTTTCTTGCCAGCAACCACCATTGTTTTCTAAACACTCATTGGTGTTTTGATCTGCAAACACATTAACAAACAAACAAACAAAAACAAAACCAAGTTATTGAAAATCTAAATAACTATGTTTCAGAGTAATCTTTCAGAGAAATGTGACCTTCAGTTAAACATATTGCTGGCTCCGTTGCCTCTTGAAACCCTGCGCATAAAGCTTTGAGCACTGCTCCTTTTTCCAACTTACCTAGAACCAGCCAAAAAAATTGGATCAGAAAGAGTAAAATAGATAAAAATGCTATAAGTAATATAACTCAAGATGGGCATTGAGTACCTCTGTATTGTCTGTTGTTGACCACAAGTGTTGGGAGGATAGTCACGTCTCCACGGGAATCTTTGCCTATCTGAATTAGTCTCTCGTTTAACAACACGAAATGAATGAGCTTAATATATTGCAAATCTATAACAGTGAGCTCCACATTAGTTACAACTCAATTGGCTCCAAAATAAAGACAAACCTGTGACTCTTGCTCTGCTTTAAGAATTGGATTCTCCACATCTGCTTCGGGGTCTCCAATACACTTGTCTACCTTTTCGAGATCAATGCCTTAAACCACATCACAGAAACATAATGTAGAATCAGCTTATTAGTTGGAAATGATAAAGGGGAAAAACACATAAGCTAATGAAGGCAATACAACACACTCACCAAGCGACTTTATAACTTGGTCTGCACATTCCTTTGTGTACTTGTTATCTTTCATGGGACACCGGACAGAAAAGTCAGTCACATAGTCCCACCATACCCATGGCTTACCGGTATCATTAGCCACTCTAAAGACACAAGCTTGGCGTAGATTCTGAACAACAACATCTTTTCCATCGTACCCTTTTGTAAAATCCTGCTCAGGATCCGGAGCACAGTACCTTCCACGGTTGATGCACTGAGACTTGCACTGTTTACTCACCCGAAAAGCCTCGGGGCAATACCAAGTGATGAAATGTGGTGTGAACTGAGTATACCCTCCCTTCTCAAGAATCTGAGCTGCTCCTTTAAAGCTCCTGAGAAACTCAATCTGTGTATCGCATTTCGTCCCGCACTCGTCGTTGCTATCGGCCCATAGCTCGTACTCCACACGCTCGTCGGGATGTGGGACAGACTCGGTCCAGTCTAGGTTCATGTTAACCATATTACCATCGGATAGAGCAGACTTTATGCTGTCCCCCAACGACTTGCTGATCAAAGCAGAAGGAATGTTGATCTTTTCGAGATAATCCGCATCAGCATCGTCTTCTTCAGGTGTATCCATCGTGATCAATGGCTCGACTCTGTTATCAGCCACGAGAATCGCCGCCGCTCCGGCTTTCTGAGCGTTCCATGCTTTCAAGGTGAAATAACAATCTGTTCATAGAGAACCAAATCCGTTTTCAGACAACAAAACAGTTAGACATGATTTTAGACTAACATATCACTGATTTGGGCAGAGATATACCAATACAATGCAAAAGTTTTCTCCTTTCCAAAAATTAGTAAATCTGACTTGTTAAGTTGAAACAGAGTTACAAAACAGAGATATTATACTAAGCTCATTATCATAAAACATCTAACTAACTTTTTAACCGCTAAAGCAAACTCAGTTAAACACTTCAAACCAAAACTGTATCAAACCTTAACACAGTGTTATTTGTTGGAGAATCAAGAAAGCTAAGAAATTTTCAAGGAGACGTCATAGAGAAGAAACTTGAACCTCCTCGATCAATAAGAAGGAAAGTGGGTAATCTCCCAGGTCTAGATTTGAAGGAGACGCCGAATTCGCTGAAGCTCTTACATGCCTTATGGTTCGATGTGGGATGCACGACGGTTCCGACAAGTGTTCCACCGTATTTGGGAATCCCGAAATTCCCAATGGCACATTCGTAAACACCTTTGATTGTCTCAGGTGACGTCACTTTCAGGTTGTTCTTCTCCACCAGAAATTTACTCGACGCCAGTTGCAAAATCAGAACAAACGAGAGTACTGTTATAACTCCAAACTTTATCTCCTTCATGATTCCCGATTAATCGCTATTGGATTCAGTGGTGGTCTTTCTGCTTAGCAACAAGCAATGAAAGGTCCAAAAAAAACAGAGGATGATTCGTTTCTATCGTTAACGAGAAGCAACGAGGAAGCTTGAGTTTTTGGCAAAGAATCACCAAGCTGGATTAGAAATGGCAATGGGTTCTAAGTTTCTAACTGAACAGAGTGATTAATGTTTGGGAAAAAAGTTTAAGTAGAAGAGTCTTCTAAAAGTAAAGGAAGATCTAATCCTAAATATCCATCCTTTACTTTATTTGTGTGCCAATTCTTTTTCTCTTCTAGTAAGCAAGGAAAATACTAAGTATTTAGAGTTCATCAAATTTGATGATGCATGGGAAGCACGTGTTTCACGTCGGTGCTTTTGCACGAGGACGTCTACGAGTGGATCCTTGCCTTCATCTCTCACGTGTTGTCCATTTTCAAAGCTCACTCGCTCTTTTTCTACGTCAACGTGATATATGCCTAATTTTTTGATATATGCCTTATTTAACGGTGGCAGTGCCGTGCGAAGGATTTCAGAGGCCTAAGGCTAAATCTACAAATGTGGCCTCTAATTTAGTTTATAAAAAAATCAAGAAACAAAATATGGTAGAAACTATTTACTAGTTGTCAATAAAAAGATGGTAGAAACTACATTTAGGATATTTTGGGTAAATATTTACATTTTAGACTAAAAAGAGCCAATAATGCTAGTAGTAATAGCTGTTGAGGACCGACCATTAAACAAAGTAACTAGTTGAGCTAAAATGTTTGTAGAATGTGGCCTTCAAAATTAATATATAAT
>JAHZTW010000001.1:44467198-44548382 GCA_020283515.1 Alliaria petiolata
TCGTACTCCACACGCTCGTCGGGATGTGGGACCGACTCGGTCCAGTCTAGGTTCATGTTAACCATATTACCATCGGATAGAGCAGACTTTATGCTGTCCCCCAACGATTTGCTGATCAAAGCAGAAGGAATGTTGATCTTTTCGAGATAATCCGCATCAGCATTGTCTTCTTCAGGTGTATCCATCGTGATCAATGGCTCGACTCTGTTATCAGCCGCGAGAATCGCCGCCGCTCCGGCTTTCTGAGCGTTCCATGCTTTCAAGGTGAAATAACAATCTGTTCATAGAGAACCAAATCCGTTTTCAGACAACAAAACAGTTAGACATGATTTTAGACTAACATATCACTGATTTGGGCAGAGATATACCAATACAATGCAAAAGTTTTCTCCTTTCCAAAAATTAGTAAATCTGACTTGTTAAGTTGAAACAGAGTTACAAAACAGAGATATTATACTAAGCTCATTATCATAAAACATCTAACTAACTTTTTAACCGCTAAAGCAAACTCAGTTAAACACTTCAAACCAAAACTGTATCAAACCTTAACACAGTGTTATTTGTTGGAGAATCAAGAAAGCTAAGAAATTTTCAAGGAGACGTCATAGAGAAGAAACTTGAACCTCCTCGATCAATAAGAAGGAAAGTGGGTAATCTCCCAGGTCTAGATTTGAAGGAGACGCCGAATTCGCTGAAGCTCTTACATGCCTTATGGTTCGATGTGGGATGCACGACGGTTCCGACAAGTGTTCCACCGTATTTGGGAATCCCGAAATTCCCAATGGCACATTCGTAAACACCTTTGATTGTCTCAGGTGACGTCACTTTCAGGTTGTTCTTCTCCACCAGAAATTTACTCGACGCCAGTTGCAAAATCAGAACAAACGAGAGTACTGTTATAACTCCAAACTTTATCTCCTTCATGATTCCCGATTAATCGCTATTGGATTCAGTGGTGGTCTTTCTGCTTAGCAACAAGCAATGAAAGGTCCAAAAAAAACAGAGGATGATTCGTTTCTATCGTTAACGAGAAGCAACGAGGAAGCTTGAGTTTTTGGCAAAGAATCACCAAGCTGGATTAGAAATGGCAATGGGTTCTAAGTTTCTAACTGAACAGAGTGATTTATGTTTGGGAAAAAAGTTTAAGTAGAAGAGTCTTCTAAAAGTAAAGGAAGATCTAATCCTAAATATCCATCCTTTACTTTATTTGTGTGCCAATTCTTTTTCTCTTCTAGTAAGCAAGGAAAATACTAAGTATTTAGAGTTCATCAAATTTGATGATGCATGGGTAGCACGTGTTTCACGTCGGTGCTTTTGCACGAGGACGTCTACGAGTGGATCCTTGCCTTCATCTCTCACGTGTTGTCCATTTTCAAAGCTCACTCGCTCTTTTTCTACGTCAACGTGATATATGCCTAATTTTTTGATATATGCCTTATTTAACGGTGGCAGTGCCGTGCGAAGGATTTCAGAGGCCTAAGGCTAAATCTACAAATGTGGCCTCTAATTTAGTTTATAAAAAAATCAAGAAACAAAATATGGTAGAAACTATTTACTAGTTGTCAATAAAAAGATGGTAGAAACTACATTTAGGATATTTTGGGTAAATATTTACATTTTAGACTAAAAAGAGCCAATAATGCTAGTAGTAATAGCTGTTGAGGACCGACCATTAAACAAAGTAACTAGTTGAGCTAAAATGTTTGTAGAATGTGGCCTTCAAAATTAATATATAATAAGTGGCCTTAGGCAAATGCTTTTTTATTATAAGGGTAAGCACGGCTCTGGACGGTGGTTTCTTGACACTCTAACTGGAATAATCCTTTCGAGATAATTTGTAGAAATTATGGAAGGATTATTGGATCAATAGTTCAAATTTATCTCTTATGTTATATTTTGATAGAATTTATGTGTGTGTTTTTATTTGTCGTCTGGGTTTTATTAATAGTAAAAAAAAAAAACAGTTTTTTCTTGGCTAAAAAATTCAAAGACAGACAAATGAACCGGTTGGAGCTAGATGTGTATTCAAAGATTGTAGTGGGTTTTTTACGGACAGAGATTAGTGAGGTACATCCCTTGTCTTTTCTGATGTGTCTGTGCCATGACTTTTTTTCTAGGGATTGAATAGTTCGAGTTACGCATGCGTATAAAGATAATAATCGTCTTGCTAATGGATTAGTTAACTATATATGCTTTCGATTTATCATTAGGCTTGCATGTTTTTGATTCTCTGTATGAGGAAGTTGTTTCAGTTGCGACAGATGATATTAATCGCTTCTTGCAAACTCGGTATATTCGTTTGTAAGTTGATTGATTATGAATAAAATGGAAAAGACAATTTTGCACGAAATAAAACTAACATCAAACATCTAATAGTTAAAGAGAAAAGGATGTCGGAGAAAAGTTTTTTGGAAGATACGGTCATGTAATCAAGCTGAACCTCCTCTTGAAAAATAGGATTGGAATCACCATAACTTGCTTGCATAATGCTTTTGGCTATTTCTCGAGCTTTAGAGTTTGCTTTTTGGCTTTCAACTTCCATTGAGCGCCTCACAAAGTCTTTTCATATTATACTTTAGATTTTATTTATAATAATTTACTTAAAAATTCGACTAAAAAACCCAAAAAAATAACAATTACCTAAAAACCTGAATGAAAATTTATTTCGAATTATATAATTTACATATATTATTCGTGTCATTTTTGTTGCAAATAGCCAAAAAGGAGAATTTTGTTTTTGTTCATAAAAAACCCAAAACAAACTATTAACGACTCTAGCCCAATAAACTATAACGACTCTGGCCCAATTAGGGCCTTATTTAGCCCATGCTTGATGTAAGTAATCTCGAAGCAGAAGCGTGAATCTAGTATACTAGTATCCATAGACTCAGCTACGTGATCGAAACCGTTGATTCTCTAAGGTTTTAACTGAAACCGTTGATCGCTTCCTCTCGGTTCTACGAATAAATACGGAACACTGTTTCACTCCGTAATCTCTCTATCTTCTCCGTCGCAACCAAAACGAAGCTCCGCCGAACATATCTCGTAATATTTTTTATATCCTTCCTCCATTCTTCTTCAATCGCTACTTGAGCTTTTTTTGGGTTTTTTTTTTGTTCTGAGTCGGCTTGGATCTGTCGGTGTTTTGCTCAGAAATTGGCGATTCGCTATTGGAGCTAGGGATTCGAGGGGACGATGGAAAGTGAATTGATTAAATTGTTCGATGGGGCGAAGAAGGCGGCCGATGCGGCGGCTCTCGACGGTGTTACCTCCTCGGGTCCTGAGGTTTCTCAATGTCTCGATGCCCTGAAACAACTCAAGAAGTTTCCTGTCACATACGACACGCTCGTTGCGACCCAGGTGCGTTTTCGATTCACCTCTTTAACCTAAGAAGATTGATTATTTTTGAATTTAGGAAAACGTCCTCACCTCAATTCGAGTGATACGTTGCGTAGATTGGAGGGTTTTCTGGGCGATAATTGCCTGATCTCGTGGCATTGACTTGTGTTATTAGGGCTGTTTGATTGCATCTGAAAAAAAAATTACAGAAAATTTGAAAAGATTTAAACTTTTAATCAAGAGATGAAGAAGCTTGAGCAAACTGCTTAGTGCTTTGTATGAGACGTCCTAATGGAATTATTGGAACAAAACCCAAATTGGACATTGAACTCAGCTCGACATGCAAGGGCACATGAATTTTTTTACATTGGAGGTGATCAGTGATTTCCCTTGTTTACAATAGAAACACATCCTCTGTTTTGTCCTGGTTACGAGATTGTATTCACATGTGCGCTAATTTTCGATTAAGCTTATTGTTTGTTTATTGTGTTTGTATTGCTTTTGAGAAAGTTATAACCTTTTCTTGCTTCCAGGTAGGAAAGAAGCTGAGGTCACTTGCAAAACATCCTGTTGAGGAAATCAAAAGCGTAGCTACTGATCTGCTTGAGATATGGAAGAAAGTTGTCATCGAAGAGACAGCCAAGGCTAAGAAAACCGAAAGCACAAACGGTCTCAAAGCTGAAGCTGCCAAAGAGGGTAAGGTAGATAGGAAGGATGTTGAAAAGACTTCAAATCCCGCGCCTGTAAAAGTCCAGAAGCTTCAAAGGGGTGATTCAGCTAAGAGTATCAAGGTGGAGAGAAAGGAACCAGACAACAAAGTCAGTAACGGCGTAAAGATAGAGAGAAAGGAACAAGACAACAAAGTCAGTAACGGCGTAAAGATAGAGAGAAAGGAACAAGACAACAAAGTCATTACCGCACCCAAGATAGAACATCGTGTTCAGACTGTCAAGGATGAAAAGGTCTCAAACGAGAACCAATCCAGTATGAAAGCTCCAGCCAAGGCACCTAATGCTCCTCCGAAGCTAACTTCAATGCTCAAATGCAACGATCCTGTGCGTGACAAAATCCGTGAGTTGCTTGCGGAGGCCTTGTCCAAGGTTCATGAAGAATCTGATGAGTACGATAGAGAGAAAGTAAATGGATGTGATCCATTGCGCGTTGCTGTCTCAGTGGAATCTCATATGTTTGAGAAATTGGGGCGCTCGACCGGAGCCCAGAAGGTCAAGTACAGATCTATAATGTTCAACCTGAGGGACAGTAACAACCCAGACTTAAGAAGAAGAGTTCTCGCCGGGGAGGTGTCACCGGAGAAACTCATCACACTGTCCGCTGAAGAAATGGCAAGCGACAAGAGGAAACAAGAGAACAACCAGATCAAAGAGAAATTCCTGTTTAATTGTGAGCATGGTCCTGCACCAAAAGCAAGTACGGACCAGTTCAAGTGTGGGCGGTGTGGTCAGCGCAAATGCACCTACTACCAGATGCAAACGAGGAGTGCTGATGAGCCGATGACGACTTATGTTACATGTGTTAACTGCAACAACCACTGGAAGTTCTGTTGAGGTGAGATCTCTATGTGTTCTTTTTATTTCATGAGACCATGTTGTTAAGACATAGAGGCTCTGATTGATTTATCAAGAGCTTCATGTCCACTTGCCGGCATTCTGAGAATGCTTTGGCCCTGATGTTTGTTTAAGGATATCATTTCAGTGTCTTAGAGATTAGTAAGTAGGGGAGTTTACTAATTTAGTTGTTTGTAGCTCTTGTTTCTTTTGCTTCTCTTTTTCCAAAATGTCAAACTTATCAACTTTCCTGCAAATTTTATCAAAGTTTTGTCTTTTCTCTTTATCATATTGAACGGGTGAACAATTCAAACTGGTTCTGATCTAACGCCACTCCAAAGCAAGGGACTGATGAAAACAGAGGATATGGTGGCATAGACAAGCTAAAAGTCCTCATTGCAATAGACCATTATTGTCATTGTGAAACTCGAATTTTGTTTTTACTTTCTTTATCAGACACAGCGGAAGATGTTAAGTCAAGATGAATGGCAAACAATGAATCCATGACTTCTAGCGGAATATGTCCCATTCTTCGTCGTCTAAATCTCTCTTCTTTCGGCCGGATCTGTTGCTTCTCCTTTACCGTCTTCTATCAGATGAACTTTCAAGCTCTTCAACATCAGGGTATTCACTACCAAACTGAGCATCCCAGAGCCCCTGTTGTCAAAAGTCTTTCTTCAATCACCCATTTAAGAGTACATGCAAATTCCCAAGCCATGCCATTACAAGACAAAATACCTTTGTCAACCTCTGTTTTCTAGAAGCCGCAGCTTCGTGAACCACAACTATGTCTTCTAAGACCTCGATTACGTCCTCGACATCTAATCTGTATGTACTCACCTGCATTGTCACAGACAGCTAGCTAATCATTCTGTACCTAGATTAGGAAGCTTGTGCTTGTATCTCACATTAAACCGTGTATCTGGGATAAGTTACCCACCAAGCTTGACGGTATGATGGTTACCCCGAACGAATCAAGCTCGAGCGATTCAACTATACCCGAGTTAATGTTGAACGAGTAACCTCGAACCTGAAAATCAACCGTGTGCTTTCAGCTAATAAACAAGATATTGGCAAAAGAGACAGAATCTCATCACTGAATAAGAAGATCTAGGAAAGATTTTATAAACAACCTTTCCTATGCTTCGCCCTCCTGGTGTCACTACTCTGTAACCTACCTAAACAAAAGGTGAGAGAATCCAATCTTACGGTTGCTTAAAGGTGGGTGGATTCACAAGAAATGGCATAAAGTAAACATGATTACCAGTGTCTCAAGTCCAGCCATCTTGAATTCAGTATCCAGTACAGCCTCATCTCCCACAAGCACAACATCACCCACCTACATAGATCTTTAACATAAACACATTTTGAGAAGAAACCAGTTGGGTGTAGCAGACAAAAAACCAAACATAGTACCCGGGCAATGTCTTTGAGCAGGAATCTCTCAGATTCTCCAGATAGCAAGCTGGGTTTAACATCAACCGCCAAAACCAACCACTGAAAATTTGACAAACAAAGTGCCGGACTTGGAAACTCGCTAATGGATGTTGCAATTGAAGAAAAAAAGTGATTCTAATTCAGCAAGAACTTACCGAAGTAGTGTCAACCCACAGCTGGGAGATAAACCCTAAACTCAGAGCTGATTGTATACTAATAACTTGCTTAGCAACAAGATTCGATCTCGTCGTCGTCTGTTTGAATCCTTTCGAGGCAGTGTTTATCAGATTATTTTCACCTCCTAGCTGAATCAAATCACCGTCTCGAGGAGATTCTGCAATCTCGTTTTCCAGGAAACCCGAACGAGAAGAATCCAACACATCTTCTTCGTTCAAGCAAGAGACTAATTTGTCGCTCGGTTTCTCTTTCTCTCTAAAGCTGAATTTCCCGAGAAAGGCAGAGTTTTGGGAGCCAAGATAACATCGAGGTCTTGTTTTTGACGAGGGAAAAGTATGCTGAATCCGTCTACGATTCCCTGAGCTGGGTCGAGCAACGAGGATGGGCAAAGAAAGGAAGAAGGAAGAGGAGCAATTGCACATAGCTAGAGAAGAAGCCTAGGATTCAACTCTAATCTGAGCAAAGGAGGATGTTTTTGTTTTTCAAATCCAACTAGAAATTTTTAAAAATCACGCATTTTGGTTTCCGCTGTTGTCTTTTTTGGTCGGTAATGAGTAGAAGAAATACTTAAATTGACAAAATTGATTGGTAGAAAAAATTCTACTAATACTTAAATTGACAAAATTGATTAGTATTAGTTTTATAAATTCGCTCGGAGAGGTCCTCCGACTAAAAAAGAACTTTCGTTTCCCATTCGGCGACCTTTTTTCTTCTTCTTCTTCTTCTTCTCTTTTGTCCTTTCCTCAGAAAATCTCAAGCGCTAAGTTTTCGTGTCGAATTTGCTGCACTCGCCTCGTTTCACCATCCTTTGTCGCAGAGTGAGCGTTTCTCATGTTTCCTCGCCTCAAATTCGATTTATTTCTCTCTTCCTCTCTCTCTCTCTCTCTCTCTCTATGTGCATTCAGATCTGACTCCGTTTATTTCCGGCGATTTTGTTAGTTTGGCAGAGAGAAACTTTATCGTCTCTTGATTATCTTATTCGATCCTTAACTGATTACGTTTTTGGAAGCTGGATCAGGCATGGATGACGAGAAGAAGAAGAAGAGGAACAAGAAGAAGAAGAACAAGCAGAATAATAAACGTGCAGACGACGCCATACCTACCGGAGTCGCCACCTCCGAGGACGGGAGTCACGTCGGAGACGGCGACATTGCTCAAATTAGCCAAGTCCCAGACGCCAATGAGCTCCAACCGTGTCACCAGATCAATGTCGCTGGAAATGTAAGTTCGCGATATTCATCAGATCGAAGGAACATCGATTGCTTCTCGTTTCCCATTAAAACATTCTGCGATTATTGTCTTTTGATTTGGTCTGGGTTTGATGCGAAGTTGGGTCATTTGATTAGAGTTTCTCAAGTGTATATGTCAATGCAGTTGGATACTGTTGACATTATTTATAGTTATGCCACATTGTATGGTTGATTTGATTGCAATTCGTTTCCTTTTACTATGTGGGTGTTTGCTTACTGTAACCGATGTGTCTACTTGTAATCCATTTGGTTAGTATAGAGATGGTAAACAAAATAGTATTGGATAGTGCATGAGCCTTCATGGTCTGATACTTTTCTAAAATCTTGTTGTTTCAAGCAGGCAGATGAATCTGGTGTTGAGAACAAGTCTCGGCCAAGCGAGGTGAGATTTCCCGCTGTGTGTTTGTATGTAAATTTGTTATTTGGCGTATCTAAGTATTTGCCATCTTTGCTTTTGTTGTAGGCGTTGCTAGAAGAAACAATCAAACAGTTACGTGATGAAAATGGATCACACCTTCAGAAAGAGGTGATTGTTCTCTTATCAAGCTTTTATTTTTTGTTGGTTTAATAAAAGAAACCTATCCACCACCCCAGTCATGGTTCTTTCCTCTGTAAAATATGAATTGCCATGTCTTCGCAGGCTGTTTTTGAAGAAAATGTTAGACGCTTGGAAACTGAGAATGAAGCTCACATACAGAAAGAGGTTAGCGAAGAATAACAGTAAAGCCTTTTTCATTACTTTGCTTTCTTGCTTCATCTGCAAGCTGAAAGGTCGAAATAACATGGTGTTTCACAGGCACTGTTAGAAGAAAGGATTGTGCATTTGAGAACGGAAAATGAAGCTCACATACAAAATGAGGTTAGTGAAGAAATAGCATAAAACCGTATCCACAGCTTTTTGCTATTTTTGTTGCATTATCTGTAAGCTGAAGGTCAAAATAACATGGTCTTTTTACAGGCACTATTAGAAGAAAAGCTCTTGCATTTGAGAACAGAGAATGAATCTCGCATACAGAGTGAGGTTAGTGAAGAAATGGCATAAAGTTGTATCCGTAGTTTTTGTTCTATTTTGCTGCATTGTCTGTAAGCTGAAGGTCAATATAATATGGTGATTCATAGGCACAGTTAGAAGAAAGGCTCTTGCATTTGAGAACTGAGAATGAAGCTCACAAACAAAACGAGGTTAGTGAAGAATTAGCATAAATCCGTATCCATAGTCTTGCTATTTTGCTGGATCATCTGCAAGCTGAAGGTCAAAATAACATTGTGTTTATACAGGAAAAGTTGGAGGAAAGACTTGTGCAATATAAAACAAAGAACGACGTGCTTGTTCATGAACTTGTGAGCATCTTCAACACTGGGAGCTTTCTTTTAATGCTATATAGTTTCTCCTTTGTGCGAGCATATGCAAGTTACTTTTATCCATTCCACTTGGTTTGCTTCCTAATTGTCTATCTGTATGCAAAATAGGACGACCAGTATTTAGCATTAGATTAGGAGACCAGTATTTGATATTGCCATCCTCAGAAGTTAATAGAGTAGGAAATTTGATCTTGGTCTGTGGTCAACGTGAAAGAAAGTCTTGTTGTCAGGACATATCAGACTGGCTGCTATTAGATGTCACATTACATTTCATCTGCAGGAAGATGTTATCTGTAGTTCTGACATTTATATACATTTGGCAGTCTAGTACAGAAGTCAAGATGAGACAATTGCTAGATGAAAGATCTACCTTCACTCAGAAAGAGGTATGCCTCCATTTATTGGAAGATAACGGTTGCTTCTTCTTCTGTTATGATGCATTCTTGTCGCATAATCTTAGTCAAAATTGCATGATTTCAATCAGGTTAGTCTAGAAGATAAAGTTCGACAACTTCAACATGATGAAGAATCCTTGGTTGCTGTGGAGGTAACTCTATCTTACACTATAAAGCTTGATACCCATTTTAAGGTAAAGTGTCTTGAGAGTTAGAATAAGATGGCCATGGTTTACTCATCATAGACATTCAATTCTGCAGAAGTCATCCAGAGAAATGATTTCTAGCCTAAACAATGAAATTGCAAGACTGCGAGCACAGGTATGTGTTTCATCTTTTATTTTGAACATTAAGTGATTTTCTCATTTCCATGAATGGTTCATTGAATTGCATCTGAACGTGTTACTGTAGCATCCGAAGTGAATGTTCAGTGCTTTTACTCGTGTAGAACAGGACGCTGCTAAGCATAATACTGCATAGATTTAGTCTGATATGAAGATTAAAACAAAGTTTGGCAGGTTATCGAGTTGGAAGAATCTAAAAGTAATATTCTGGAGCAGAACCAGAGTCTGGCGGAAACTGTATCCAATCTCCGGGTCCAGCATGAAAACCATGAGAGTAACGCGAAGGTTAGGCTTTGAATACTCCCAATATGCAAGATTCTTAATTCTAAAACATTCTTTTGAGACTATATTGCTCTTCCAATGAAGTTCTCAGAAATGCATGAAACTGATTATATTGCTTGATACAGGGTGCTTCTGAGGAAGAATTAAACTCACAGATTGAAGCAGCTTGTACTCTAGTTGAAAAGCTTATCACTGAAAATGCTGAACTTGTTGAGAAGGTAAGGTGTCCTGCTATAGATCTTATTGCGTTACTTTGTTGTTGGGTGATTGAAAATCTTACTAGTTATTATTATTACTACAAATATTGTCAGGTGAACGAGTTGTGTATTAAGCTAAACCAATCGCAGCATGCTTTTGCTTCATCCCCTGAGAGCCTAGCAATTGAAGTACAGAAGCCTGAATCTTTAGAAGAAATACCGATACACGACGAGTTGATTAGAATTGATAACTCTAGAGACATGGAAGCTGCATCGGTAGAGAAAAACTTGTCAGAAGACGAAACAGAAGAAACAGTGCCGGTTTCTCTGAACCCGAATGGGGAAATAGATGTGGAATCACAGGTTGTAGTGGCTGGAGAAGAAGAAGTAAGTGCTGGTGTGCCTCTGGTGGACGCTCCACTCATTGGTGCTCCGTTCAGACTCGTCTCGTTTGTAGCAAGATACGTGAGTGGTGCAGATTTGGCGGAAAAGAAATAGTTTTTTTTTGGTGTAAAACCCAACAACACATTTGGAGGCAGAGAAGGTGCATCAGTGCGCTATCTCTCTCTTTTATTACATAGACTCACTGAGGATCATTGATTAGCTTTTTGCTCAACACTTACAGTACACAAAATGTTTATTGTAATTTTTTCGTAGGACAATGCTGATGATGATGAATTGATGATGATGATGTGCATCATGTTCTTGTCCGTTGTAGTTTTGTTTTCCTTTCTTCTTTTTTTGTTCAAAGTTTTGTTTTTTGTTTTCTTTTCTTCCTTTGTCAGCATTCAAAAAATCATGAGAGTTCAAATATAAGTCTTAAGCCATCTGAGCTTAAGACACATGTAAACAGCAAACTCATTGATCTTATACCAAATTATGTCGAATCTTTCGTAAATTCCACTCAGTAGCTAGCTTTGAAATATGCATTACACATTGAAAAAAAAAAAATATATATATATATATATATACACATAATTAATGTGATGAAAGGCATGCTTCTTCTTTTTTGTCACTTTTTGTAAAGCTGAAGGTAGTAGTTTAGTCAATTTACTCGTAAATAATGTCAAATCCGGGAACTATAAGAAAAGTATGTTAACTTTGGAAAGTAAAATGTAGAAGATTTGTAGTTTAGGGTATTTCGTATCTTCTATCTTAAAATCAACATGAAAATGATGTGAACTCTTACTTTTTCATATATATTTATTAGATCGTGTCCCTCTTTTGGCAAATAAGATACTTGGTTGGGTTTATAATCTTGCAGATTTTGGTATTATGTAAAAGTTGATAGGTTTCTAACTTTTTTTCTTTGAGGGCTTAATATATAGGCTTCTAACTTAAAAATGGTGTTAAAACTCATGACATTTTTTTGTCAACATCATATTAAAAACTGGCGAGGTTAACCCAAAATGGAGGAACTTGGCTTACAATTACAAACAATCCATTTTTTTATTTTTAAAGAGCAAAGAACAAAATTGAAATCGAGGAAATGACTTCCTAAAAGCACATAAATGGTTGAGTAACGTGGAAAAAAGAAGAGCCCTATGCTGGTGGCTTCGAGCCTCGCGAGGTCATCTTGATTAGATTCAAACAGTCTATCTCAAACATAAAAGTAATCGAGACGGTGATCTAGAACGCATATATAACGTGCGCTTCAAACACCGAGTGAGAGATGTTGTTATACTCTTCTTCGTGGAAAAACAAACAAATCAAAAAACAATACTCTTGGGACTGGCATATAAGTGGTGTTTTAATTATGTTTTATTGTTCAAAATGGGAGCATCATCCCTCTAGCAATTAAAGAATACTATAAAAAGAAGGTGTTGAGAGTGGCATTCAAATCTATGAAAATTCAAAGATATCAAAAAGGAGCGTTAATGAGATGAGCTCATTGGCTATGTATATTTTTTTTTTAAAATTATTTGTGGATTAAAGCAGCAACTCTTAACGGAATTGCCCATTTAGTAGTGTTGACAACTCTTAGCTCCATTAGTTGTTGTCCTTTACATTTTCCATTAGACTACTACTTACGTGTCATCCACTTTTCTGTTGACAAAATTCAATAACAATCCAATATTCCTTGTCAGCATCCAATCCATTATTTAGTCGGTCCTTTTTTTTTTTTTGGTTTGACAAAATCTGTGCCCAATATCCTTAATTTCTTGATAATTACAAGACCCTTCTAGGCCCTAAATAAGAAACTATATGTATTTGATTGGGAGACTTACAAGTTACAATTAGAAAACACGAAACACATTAAACTAGTTGAACCAATGACCATTAAAAATATTATCGAGCTAATTATCTCAAGAAAGCCTCAAATATTGAAACCCTAAAACTTTGGTATCATTGACCATGCATGGAGAGTGCTTTAAGTAGGTGCTTTATCATAAATATAGAAATATGTATATATATAAAAAGACTAGTGAGCTCCTACCTCCACCTAGTGTTCTATACTAACTAAATTAAGATATCATCCACTTAGTAAAATGCGAATGATGTATTATTAGTAACATATAGTAGAGGACGAATATGGTATATGTATATGTGAGAGCGCTTTAGAATATAAAAAATAGTGGCGCATGTTGGTTTTGACTTTTGACCCCATTTCCAAAATTCATATAATATTATCATTAATATATTACCTTTTTTTGTTAAAAAGTTAACATTACTTTTTGCATACCTCATAAGTTGGTCTTCAGAAAATGGTGAGACGTAGTGGATGAAACCAGTATCTTCTACCGAACCAAAGCTCTTTAAATACCACTCACTCTTTAACTAACATCTCCTCTTACGACTACAATACTAATTAAACTGATCCACCAACACATCATAGGTATTATTCATTCCTCTTCTTCACTTTTCAAGCATTCTTGTTTCATTATTGACTCAATACAACCGTGCGGGAGAAATATAAGGTTTTATTTTCCTTTCTAAACAAATTTATTGTTTACTGGTCACTAGAGTTGACAATAAGCTTTTTTTATGATCTCTATCTATCTTTGCATAAACCCTGAAGGATATAGAGAAAGCAATGGAGAGTTATAAGAGAGAGATGTTGCTGATCATCTTTCTAACAATCTCCTCATCAGCGGCAACGAGCACAAGTCCTTGGATGCCGATGGACGGGAACAATCCGACGGCTAGCTATTGCTTAAGCTGGAGACTAGGAATAGAAACTAACAATCTACGTGCGTGGCGCATCGTTCCCTTGCAATGTATGCGTTACGTCGAGGTATACATGCTCGGTGGTCAATATGACAGAGACGTACAGTTGATTGTGGAACATATTAACTTCTATCTCAATGAGATAGTCCTTCCTGGTGATGACATGGATGCATGGATCTTGGATGTTGATGATACTTGCTTCTCAAACGTCTTTTACTATCGGCTCAAGAGATACGGGTACTCTTTTTTCTTTTCTTTTTTTTTTTTACCAAAAGTTGGAAATTAAATGGTATGCTCTCTCTTTGTTAACATGTAGATGCGACCCTTATGATCCAACCGGATTTAGAACATGGGCGATGAAAGGAGGGTCTCCAGCAATACAGCCTGTTCTTGAGTTATTCAATAATCTGATAGAAACCGGCTTTAAAGTTTTCCTAGTGACCGGCAGAGATGAAGAGACCCTTCGACAGGCAACACAAGAGAATTTGCATAATCAAGGATTCACTGGTTATGAAAGGTTGATTATGAGGTAAAGAAGAAGCTTGCTTGCTTAATTTAAAGATTTTTTATTTTTTTTTGGAAGATCAAGCCTCTCACAATGTGGACAAATACTATTCTACTTGCAGGACACCAGAGAACAGAAAACAAAGCGCAACGACGTACAAAACATCAATCAGAAAGCAATTGATGGAAGAAGGTTACAGGATATGGGGCAATGTAGGCGACCAATGGAGTGACTTACAAGGAGAATATTCAGGGAATCGCACCTTCAAGATTCCTAATCCTATGTACTTTGTGCCCTAAGATTTTTACAATGACCATATTTTCAGCCAATCAAATACAACAGGACTACATTACATATGGTTATGTCTCAAGTTCAACTAATGACAAAATTGTACTCTGACCTAAAAAAAAGAGAAAAATTGTACAATAACCTTGTGGTCTACAATAATTCTTTTACAGAGCATGAGGAAAGTTTTTACCAATCGGATTTTGAAGTTATAGACAGAAAATGAGAAAGAAAAGATGAATATGAATTATAATATTTGAAAACAATTAAAAAATTAACCAAACTTAATCAAACGATAAGAATCAATCCAATAAATGTGTTTTTTTTTTGTTTTTGTTTCTGTTTTTACAATAAGAATTTCAATCCACGCCCTTTACCCTCCCCAGCCACATCTTCTTCCCTCAGTATATATTAATATAATATATATATTATCTCAACCTCTTTTTTTTCTGATCTCTTTTTTTTTCTGAATCTTTTTTTAATAATCTGTAATGAATCTCTGACGTCGTCTCGTAAAGACGAATAAAACAAAAAATAAATAAAAAATAAAGAAAGAAAGAAAGAAAGAAAGAAGGAAAGCCACAGGGTCGCTCACCGGAGAGAGACCAGGGAGGCCTTGACTTGACCACCATCATTTGCAGCCACTACTACTTGGCCAAAACCAAAATATACACATGTGTGTTTTTGTGTATGCAGACATGTACTTCTTGGTTGAAGAAACCATCAAAACGCTCCTGACTGGTGTGACACACAACAAAACGCTCCTTAGCATCCTGTTTTGGGGCGTTTACCACTTGAATTGAAAGGCGAAACGCTTCCACCGCCGCTCGGCCCTGGACTCTCTTCCCTCAGGTTGTTCGAGTTTAGCAACGCCAGTTCCCTCAGCTGCTGCCTCTTTATGAAATCTTGCGACTCGTCCTTCATTATAACCAAAAACAAAATGTTAATCCTTGCGGTTGTTAACAAAGTATATAAAAAATCAAAGACAAAACAATGACATATTTGAAAAAAAAAAAGATTGATTCTTTTTTTGGCGTTTGCGATTACACCAATTGCTGCCTTGACTGCAATGAAGTGGTCACACATGTCTGCATTATTGAATACTAACAGCAAACTCCAAAGAATGGGTACTGAAATATAAACGTTGAGACAAGAACAAGAGGCCCTACAGGTAATAAGTATAGAGAGTCTCAAAGGGGCAAAACAACTAAGGAAGAACCTAAAATAAAAACGTGGCCTTTCAATTTAATCAACCCCCCCAAGGAAGACTAGAAACTACCCTCTTTAATGCCTTGTACTGATGGTTTGGTACCAAAACAAATAATAAAAGAAGAGTTGAAAAGTAATGGAGGAAAAAAATGTGTGTTACCACAGGCTTTAGTAACTCTTCTATAATTTCTTGAGCTTGTCTCAGACGTATCTCCACGATACTGGCTGGAAGATCTGCTTCTATTAAGATGTGAAGCTGCTCATTCAGGTGTTCATAACCAGGCCTTCCCCTTAGCTTATCTTCCTACAGTTTAATCATCAAATACATAAAAAAAACAACAGAGAAATCAATGAAATCCTCCATCGGAAGCATACTTTAATTGCCAAAACACCAATTTGTAGCCAATCAGTTGGTTAATTTGTGAAAGTGTTTTAACAAAGTTCCCAAATATTTCATGGATCTCACCTTTTCGGGATCCTTGATTGACCCTTTCCCTCTGATGAACACACGACAACCTGTGGTAGCTTCAACGCGTTTTAACGAGTTGCCTCTAGGGCCGAGAAGTCGTCCAACAAAATTGAACTGATAATAATACAGAGGGAAAAAAAAAACATGGAATGCTCAAAAAAATGTTGTTGGTTCCTTTGCAAATGTTGAGCAACACACATATAGATAAGCCTGAGTACTCACATTAGGATAGCTATCTACTGGAATCTCCAGACGCAATATCCTTTTCACGGTGTACGAACTGGGGCTTCCTGGCGCACCTTGCCATTCCATAGTCATTCCAGGTGTTCCACTAAGTCTCTGTAAGAAACTGACTGTTTTAGCTTATCTCACAATGATTAACAGAACTTCTCACATTTTAGACAAGCTTGGTGAAGCAATGAAGCTAACAAAATGATTCTACTACTCTAGCATAAACCAAGACGTTGTGAATGAAAGCTACAACATTAGAACAGAGTTTAAAACAGATAAACCTACTATAGGACTGTGTAACTGAAGGAGTCGGCAATATGAATACTCAAGAAGAAAACTGATCTAAGTGTGATGAACGAGGATGGTTGAATGAAAAAGGTAGAAGAAGATGATACCTCCTGAGTGAGGCCGTTCCAGCCGCCTAAACCGGTATTAGACACATTAGACATAAGATTAGAGGAGGCCATAGGGCTGGGACTTCTGTGTCGGAGTCTATCAAAATCGCCAAATCCTTGGTTAGACATCATTCCAGATACCCTGAACATCTCTGCACATCAACAACAAAAGGCAATTGACACTAGGGCTTAGTGCTAAAGCAGGTAATGTTGGACACATTTCGATTCAATCAGACCGATTTAAGAATCAAATCAGTGAAGGCACATGTTAATACTACGAAAACTACAGCATCTCCGTAAACCCCAAGCAATGATCTGAACATTTAACTTGATCTCACTCCCTTGAATTGATATATTAGATTAACTGATTTGAACATTTTGTAAGAAAGATATAGGACTTGAACTCATCCCAATCTGGTGGAAAAGAAGACAAGAGCTGAATACACACTTGAGTGGGTGGAAACGGAAACAGAGAGAACTTAGATCCGAATCAAATCAAGAAAAGAGTGAAAAAAAAGAAGAAGACAAAACCTTGATTCAACAGGCGGCTGCATATCGGTAGGACCTGCATAAAAGGTGTAAGCTTTTGATGTTCGGCGAGAAGCTCCGTCAAGTACTGAGAGCTGTTGGAGACAGAAGCGAAAAAAACAGATCGGTTTTTTTCAATAAAAGCAAAGCAAAAAGAGTGACTTTTCCGAGAGGAGAAATCAGCGTTTTGGACAAACCTGTCGATCTCAGGAGTGTTTCTAATCTGAGGAGAAGCAGCTCTAGCCGGAGAGAAGTAAGAGGAGTTATTGTATAAACCAGACATGGGTCTTGTTGCTCAATTTCCTCTTCCTCTAGAAGCGTGTACAAGAGCCAGAGAACGATATGGAATCGCTGGAAACGAAAAGTAGGGAGAGAAAGAGAGAAAGAAAGAAAGAGAGAGAAAGCCAGCAGACACCAAATGTGAATTCTGCAGAAAGACGCCTGACTTTTTTATTTTTATTTTTGTTTTCTTCCTTTTATTTGTTTTTTTTTCCTCTCTGTGAAATTTCTTTTTAAAATATTTTCTTCTGATCTTTTGGGGAAAAAAAATGAAATTTTTTTATTAACTCCGACAAAAATCAGCTAAAAAAATTTAGGTGACAGCGTGGATCTCTCTGTTACAGAGGTTGAAAAAAAATTAGTGATTTTAGTGATTTTTTCAACCGTCGCCGTTTGATTATAAAAATAAAAATGAAGAAATGATTAAAGACAGTGGAGGAACGTTGGTCTGTGTGCGTGACTACGTAGACCGTATCTTTTAACGCCGCTAAAAGTGAACACGTGTCAACCATGCAATCGCTTATCAGAGCTGTCTTTTGGGCTGGACATATATTTCCTTTTTATACCTATTAATTAACAATAACTGCTGATAAATGTGTTCATCAATTTGTCAAAGTTTTATCAACTTCTTTTTTGTATAGTTTGTTGTTCCCATATTTTATGGTTCTTTTGTAATTATTAAAATGCAGTCAATGCTGTTAAATTATCCCAGTATTGCTCTTTTTGACTGTTAATAGATTTCAAGGTCAACTCTTTTTCAAATCTCAATAATTTTAATTTTTTTTAATAAATTCGTAGTTGGTGTAAAACAAAATTAAATAAAAGAAATTCGTAGTTGGCATTTGTGAAATGTAACGGTCAAGTTAATTGTCATAACTCATAATTGTTACTGCTGGCATCGTTGTTTGCTAACAAGCCTTCAACTTTAGGGGGCTGATTCAGTTCGAGTATGGTTTGGCTGGTCTTCCTTGGTTTAGAGTCTTTAGACCAAGAATGACTCCAAGACATGCTTATTCGTATCTTCTTTTTTTTGTTTCTTTTTTTAATTTAGAAACAATTTATGTTCCTCTTTACTTGGTTTTGACATGGGTTATAATGTTCGTCTTTCAAACTCACTTATAATATTCATGTTCTTAAAGTTCTTACTATATATATATCAAGACCTGCGGGGGAAAAATATAATAATCAGGGACATTGATGTGATGTTTTCAGATTTTTCTAACATTTAAGTTACCAAAAGAAGAAAAAAAAACACAAAGAGACTAAGTCGAAGAAATATGAACTTTCGAAAGTCGGAACCATATCCAACCATATCTCTGAGACGATGCCACCTAAACTCTCGGATTAGTGTTTAGGAGTGATTGAATCGAGTGATTATTACGTTAGGTTCGAGTGTTATAAGAAACTTTACTGAAAATACAAGAGGCTTTGGGAAGTTTGTTCCAAGATTTTTTTGGGCTTGCACTGCTAAAAGATTATGCTTTTGAAGATGGTAAAATTGTCATAAAAGTTCATGTATAACCTTTAAGTTAAAAGGTATTTGTAAGGTATAGAAATCTTGAATCATTTAAATACACATATGTAGTTTTTATTTTTTATAGAGTTATAGCTAGATTGTCGAATCGGTTGGTTGGGTGTCCATCCGCCTTCGGTGAGCGTTGATGGAGTATGAAGTAACTTCTTTACCTGATCTTTGATATTAATAATAAAGAGTAAAAGATTCAAAAGAAACATCGTGACCACAACTATCAATGCTTAGACACACCTCGACTTGTGTCGGAGTCCAGGCTAGCCAAGGGTATTCGTAGACCAGGACTCAAGTCCCCGCGTGATGTGGGCTTTCTAGATGGTGATATCTTTGTTACTGCTTTGAGCCGAGTTTGGTTTGATTGGTAGGATTGCTCACTTTTGCATCAAATCATCGCTATATATATGAGAAGGAAGTTTTCTTTTTTTGATGTGCTGGTTTTGTGGAAGAATATGAACAAAATGGTATTTGAAGGGGAAGGTGTACGAAGCTGATAAAGCGGTGGATAAGGTCATGGATAGATCGATTAACCATGTCTTCATTCTTGTATTTGTTATCAATATCAAAAATCAATAAAAAGGTTATTTCATATCTAATCTGCGTGCTAAAAATTTAACTCTATAGTATTAAACTGGTTTTGAGTTAGAAATTTATAAAAATTAATATGATAGTATACTTTAATAAAATAAATAAATATGATATCCAAATGTTGTTGATTTTAATAATAAGATTCAGTTTGAGATGCATGAGCGGGAAAAATTAACATTCCGATCAATCGTGTTATGAATCTCACATGAGGAAATGAGATGAAACTTACCGTAATAATAAACATAGTCTAATCTATTTATTGTTAGTTGGTTTTGAATTGAAATTGTGTTAGATGAAATCAATGGTGACAAACATGTAAATCTCTTTCGAAATGTAACAAAATAGGCAATATACTCCGAATTTATTTATTTAAAAAGAGCTCTGCGAGAAGTTCAAAGTCCAAAGGAGCGGGAAACGAGAGGCCACGTGGAACTGTCTCGGTTAAGACAACGTTAAACCTTAAAGCGAAGAGGCGCTTATCAGATCTAATCGGAAAGGGGCTTAGGGTTTATTAAAAAAATCAATCATCTTTCATTCTTCGTTTTCCGAAAAGAAAAAGATTCTCTCCCACATCAATGGAGAAGTACGAGAAGCTTGAGAAGGTTGGCGAAGGAACATATGGGAAAGTGTACAAGGCGAGGGAGAAAGGCACTGGGAAGCTTGTTGCCCTGAAGAAGACGAGGCTCGAGATGGACGAGGAAGGCATACCACCGACCGCTCTCCGTGAGATTTCTCTTCTCCAGATGCTTTCTCAGTCGATCTACGTTGTTCGACTCCTCTGCGTCGAGCATGTTCTTCAATCCAAGGACTCATTCTCTCCGTCCTCACCTGTTTCTCACTCCCCAAAATCCAACCTTTATCTCGTTTTCGAGTATCTCGACACTGATCTGAAGAAATTCGTTGATTCGCATAGGAAAGGCTCCAATCCTAGACCACTTGAAGCTTCTCTCGTGCAGAGGTTAATGTTTCAGCTTTGTAAAGGCGTGGCTCATTGCCACAGCCACGGTGTGCTTCACCGTGATCTCAAACCGCAGAACCTTCTCCTGGATAAGGATAAAGGAATCCTTAAGATCGCTGATTTGGGTCTTGGTCGTGCTTTCACTGTCCCTCTCAAGTCTTACACTCACGAGATCGTTACTCTCTGGTATAGAGCTCCTGAGGTTCTTCTTGGATCTACTCATTACTCCACTGCGGTTGACATGTGGTCTGTTGGATGCATCTTTGGTTAGTAGTCTTCTCACTTACTTTGAAATGTGTCTTCGTTCTACTATGGCTGTTTCTTACTTTTCACAAAAAAAACTTGCAGCCGAGATGATTCGGAGGCAAGCTCTTTTCCCTGGTGATTCCGAGTTTCAGCAATTGCTTCACATTTTCAGGTATTTGCTTCCTGTTTCGTTTACTGATAGTTTTGATGCCAGTGTGTGCGTCTCTATGACTGATTTAGGATCATACATATAGACTTTATCTTTAATCATGGCTCCTTTTGGTTTCTGGAGATTGCTAGGGACACCAACTGAGCAGCAATGGCCTGGTGTAATGGCTCTACGTGACTGGCATGTGTATCCAAAGTGGGAGGCGCAAGACTTATCACGCGCTGTTCCATCTCTATCCCCTGAAGGAGTTGATCTTCTCACGGTATTTTTTTTTTAATTTTTCTTTTTTTTTTTTTTTTAATGTTTTTTTTTAATATATGAACATTGTTGGACAAGTGGTCTAACTTTAAAGTTTGATCCTTTGAACAAATGCAGAATATGCTGAGGTACAATCCATCTGATAGAATCTCTGCTAAGACAGCTCTCGACCATCCCTACTTCGACAGCCTTGACAAATCTCAGTTCTGAAGCTGCACTTTCTGCCCGAAGCTCTCTCTTCAACCTATGTCAAATTGGATTCTTGTATTAGGCTTCTGTTTGGAGTTTGGAAGTGGATTGCTCATAATCTTGTTGATTTTAGGATCCTGTTGTTTATTACCACACCAGTGTCTCCTGTATTTTTTTTTTGAGAAAGAAACTAGAAAAAGCTTGATTGTCCAATTGAAGAGAATGCAATGTGTTCTGCAAAAGTGAAACTTTTTCTTCAAGTGGCCAAATTTGTATTCCGGTATACCAAAATGTATCATCTTGGGAATTAGATGACAAACTGCAATAAAGAGACAAGAATCCAAATGCTCTGACCACTTTTCGCAAGCAAACAATTCATATTAGTGTACATAAATGGGAGCTGAATCCCCCAAATAGTTCCCGCTTCATTACAACCACAATTGCTGCTCAAAGACTAGAAAGTTACAAATCACATTACACACAATTTTTAAGAGAAACCAAGATACAGAGAGATTCTCCATAGCTATATAATCTACACAAACAAGTGATGAGTAGATTCAATTAGACCATACATGGAGAAAGCCATGCCTGTTTCCGGTGTATATTTCGTTACGCTCTTCGTCATAGAAGAGAGCAGTTATGTCTTCCAAAGCCTCAGCAACCGCACTTTTTCTTTGCTTGGACTTCCCCAAACTGCTACTGCACTCCTCTTCCTTTGGAAGGCCATCGCTTGCTTTTATTTTAGCTAAGCATTTCCCAGTCAAGATATTGCTTATATTAATCGACCCCGCTGCATCGAGCAAAACCACAACAAAATCAGACTTTTTGAACATTTTTTATAATAAAGTTTCTTGATTTTAAAGGGTATATAAGATGAGACTGCTTACCATTTCCTTCGATCCACTGATCTTCGGTATCTGCCTTGCAATATGAGATGATCAGATCCTGGTCGCTTGTTATGTAGATGTTATTTGTGTTACAGTCAGGATGCCAAAGAAGATGATCCTCAAACGACGTCACAAGCTCTCCGCGGAAATTCCAGACAGAAACATTTCGGTTCCTGAATGTTAGAAACAACTGGTTCTCGTACAAAAATATGAATGCTGATGGTGTCATGAATTCAGTTCTGCTAACTTCTATCAGCTCAGCGTTTCGGACCTTTCAGAAAGAACAAAAAAAACTCTGTTAGAAACATAAAACAGACAAATATATAAAGCGGTTTGAACCAAGAATGTATATCACTCACGTCAAGAATTTGGAGATTCTCATTCTCTTGCTTAACTAGAAGCTTTTCATTGAATTGTTCAATGAAATCAACTTTCTTGTTTCGGTGAAGCAAGTGATTAAAGGACTTGAGAACCGTGCCATCTTCGATTGATAGAATCTTCAAGGGAACATGACCTGTAGCTCTCTTGAAGATCAATAACATTATCCCTGGACTGATGCAGGTAAACAAACACATGCACGAGTTAGTGGTGACACATAGCTAAGTTTGACAAGTCTTCCAATCCAATCGAAGTACACAGAACACTTGGTCGCCACTCACTTTTCCAAATTTTGCAAACAAGAAACACAGAAAGGGAAAGACAGATGTAGAAAATGTCACCTGATTTTAATTTCCTGGACATTTTTGTCTGATATCGAATACAGCATGGCATAGTTTTTCAGATCAAACACCTTGTAAACACTGCAGAGCAAGGCTACGGCTCAGTTGAGAAACTTCAAGTCAAACAAAACTTGGATAATGAAGAACAGAAAAATACCTGTCCTGTGCAGAATATGTCAGCACCTTGCCATTAACATCATCAAACTCTACGAAACCTGGCCACTTTAGTGATTCAGACTCAAAAAGGGGAAATCCTGCGTCTGCTTGACCCCTCAGAATATATCTAACAGTACCCAAAAAAAAAAAAAAAAAATTAGTTTTAGGAGTCTGAGAAGTAAACTTAAGAAGACACAACAACACAAGCGTAGGCATACTCGATTCGAGTGGATCTGCATTTCAAAGAGCTGAAATTGTCGGAGGCGTAAACAGAAACCGTGATGAGAGAATCATTGTTCTTGTTGTAGAACAAGCTCCGGATGACTTCATCAGGGGTAACATTTAAAAAGCAAACCCTTTTGTTCGTCTCTGCAATCACAGAGACAACAAATCCAAAGGTCAATAAAAAAAAAATGTCGCCATCAAAGCACAGTGACAAAAGAGAAACAAAGTAGCAAAACCTCTGCTGAAAGATGCGCAAACACCAGAATGAGCAAGCGCAAAGACAATGTCCCGCGCAGCGACAATCTCGATGACTTTGGTTCGTTTCATCAAGAAGGGCAATGCAACCAAACAGTGTCCTTTGGGATCGTGCGTATCGTATTGCTCCTGATTCCAATATTTTCGAATTGAGGTGAGCAAAAAGAGCAGAAATTTTGAGACCCGATTAAGGATTGAGGAATCAGACATACCACAAGACGCATATTGCGGAATCTTTCTTGAGCGGTGCTGATGGAGAAACCTCGATCCATACGGGACGAGATTTCTCTGCGTTGGAGCTTTTTGACGCTGTTGACGAATCCATCGGAACGAGACCTCTTTTTGGCTACAATTCTCCTACCGCTGCAAGGTCTAGGGTTTGCTATGATCCTTCTTCCTTCCATCATCAGCTTCCTATGAGTTCAAAGATTTAGGGCACAAGAATCATGGGCTTGAAGAAATCCTAGAGACGAAAGAAGAAGAAGAAGGAAGATGCGGAAGGAACGAGGACTGAAAGAAACAAACTTGGCGACTGCAACTGGTGCAGCAAGGAGGTTCTCAATGGCTAAATCCAAATGTCTTTAGGCTCTCTCTTTCAAAATTTCAGTGTCAATCTGAATCTGTGGGCCTCTGGTATAAAAGAGAGAGAGGAACCATATGATAAATATCATAAACAAAAAGTTAAGGCTTGCCTTTGTTTCTGAATTATTAAAACCTGTATGTACGAGGTGTATCACATTTTTGCTCTTTCTAAATTCAGAGTTAAAACACACAGAATTTATTGTTAACAGTTTTTTTTTTTTTTTTTTTATCTATTGTGATTTCCCATTTTTGATGCTAAAACAAGTAAATAGTGATTTCTACATAAATACTATGATTTTATAGTTTGTAAATTTGGTAATAAATCTTTAAAGTTCAATGTAGAAAATTATGATTATGTAATTTCACAATTTTTAAATTAATTTTTAATTTGTGTTCGGCGCCAAATGTTAATCGGCAATTTCGCGCCAAAATTTAGTTTCATAATTTTACGTTAAATTGCGGTTATATAATTTTTATACCACGGTTATACTTATGCGAATTTTACAGTTTTAATATTAAATTTCAATATTAAATTTTAGCGCCAAATTTTACATAAAAAATTTGCGCGCAAAATCATTATATTACTATTTCATACGCAAAAAAATATCTATAATAAATTTTGAATTTTGAATTGACTATTTTGGAATAAAATCTTTATATTAAAATTCGTCACAAAAACCTTAAATTTTTACATCAACATGATTTCAAAGTTTTTGAGTCAAATATCAATTTCGATGAAAACACTTTTTTATGATTTTTGGTGTTAAATTTCAATTTCAAAAGTTTCCGTTTAATCCAAAGTGTGTAATCATGATTTTACCTGATGTTGAACATATTCCTCTTGGTCAAAAAAATAAAAATAAAATAAAGAACATCACTTTCAATTCCAAAATCATGGTTCCATAATTTTGGGGAACAGTTGTGATTCCGAAATTCCATTAGAAAACGATATTGGTTATTCCATTTTGTAGTTTTGGTGAATCCATGTTATGTAGTTTGATTTTATAGTTAAGGCGCAAATATCAAAATTGTATTATTTGTATGCCACATCGAAGTTTTGACACAAAAACAGTTACATGAGCTTCAAAGTACAAAAGGAAATGATAATGTATGCACTTCAGATACAAAATGGTGAATTTTGCGATTTTAGACATACAATCGTTGACTAATAGTCTAAATACTCACGACATGAACGTAACACCCTTTTTCTTTAACAGCTGATCTCAACTCAAAAAGTTAATTTCTCTTCTTCTTTTTTTTTTTGCAAAAAAGTGTCCGGCTTATCAACCTCTACGGTTCTTCCACGCCTCCTTTGCGTTGTTGTTCCGACTCAAAATTCTTTTGTAGTAGACTAGTAGTATCAAGGGCGAAAATCAAAACGAAAACGTTGTCTATGTTCATGAATATAAAGAAGACATTCATAAAATTACATAACAAAAAGGATACTAATATTATACTTACAAAGCTTTAAAATGAAAAATCAGTACGATCGATACATTTGATCGAGGATTATGGTAAACGCCATGGCAACACGAGGCTCCATCTCCGGTTCAACAACCAGTTTAAATACATCTTTTCCAAAGGCAACTCCTCCGACCATTGCCTCTTTCCTCTTGATCTCCGCCGTTTTCTTCTTGTTCCTCCTCTCGTCCAATATCTTGCAGCTTCTCTGACCGTACGATCCTTCAATCTCGTACACTACCGTCTTCTTCGTGCTAACCCACGCCAAGCTCCTTCTGTTTGTTATTATGTTAACGTTCTTTCTCGCCGTAAATATTGGGTCTCTCTCTGTTTCTCCATCGTATACCATCCAGCAATCTCCTAGGCTCAACTTCTGAAACAAGTAAATCAAGAAGAAAAAAGGAAATTCAAGATTAGTTTCATAATAATTTGGTTTATCTTTTGAAAAACAAACATAAAAGACCACCAATTCATGGTAGTCCAAAGAGAAAGAGAAAAAAATAAAAGACAAGAATATTTGGTTCTTGAATTCGGATCTTTAGGTTGGTTATAAAAAATAAAACAAAAGGTACCTTGCGGCGGATGGAGAGGAGGGGTAAGCCGGAAGCGTCCATAAGGACGATGTTATCTTTGGGACTATTCATGTAGTTGTCGACCCTAAAGACAAGATCTCCATTGGAGTTGTAAACTGTGAATCCGTCGCAGTTGAAGAGAAGTGACTTCTTCCACACCGTTAAAACGACGGCTGCTTTACTATCGCACAAGCTCTCCTCGCAAGTGTTTGGGAATTTTGGGTGAACTTTTGTCATCTCTTTTCTTGATTCTCTGTTTCTATGTGTTTCTGTCTTTTTTTCTTTGAGTTTGTGATGATTCTTGTTGGAGAAGATGAGTTGATATTTGTATGTTGGACAAATGAGAAGAGGTGTTTGCGTGTTTATATATACAAATGTAGAAAGAGAGAATGTGGTGCTCAAATGAAAAGAATGGTCTCATCTTCTTGTTGTCCACTATAGAGATATCCTTTTCACTCTATTACTATAAGATATCTAGTCTTTAATTTTTGGTCATTTTTTTAATGCATTAATATATATTAAGTGATTCCTTTCTATAATCAAATATTATAGTACCGGTTTTAATTTCACCTAAACTCCAACAAAATATTATATAGGAACCTTGTTTTTGATTTCTGATCTGACCAACACCATTTGGACCTACAAAATAGCTTATGGTCTCATGTTTAATATAAATCTAACGCTAATTCTCTAGTTATTATATATATATAAAACCACTCTAAATTCAACACACTGAAAATACCACAATATTTTTATTTACTTTCTTCCACTTGTTTAATCATTTTTCGCGTTAAACATATTTATGTAGTCTTTCTCTCTTTATTTTCCCTTACAATTTTTTTTTTATTATTAATAGAGAATATTACTGTCTCAAAAGAAAAAGAAAAAGAAAAAGGAAAAAGAATCCATTGCAACAAAACCTACGGGCTATAATCCATCGTCATTTACAGTGCATCTTTTTATAATGGAAAAAAGGGGAGTTACTTATTATATGAAATATTCTTCATATTCTAATATTAGTATTTCTGCAGGATTGTCGAATTATTCTCCAAAACTGAAACCAAATTAAAGTAATATATAACACATGGTCATGATCTCTATGATAATTATTAATATGTATAATATTATTCTTGATCCCAAAATTTAAAGATCACTTTGTGGATCAACTTCCTTGCATGTCCCTCGTTCTTTTAGACCAATAATGTTTCAAACATCAGATAATATATATATTTATGAACATCAAGCTTTGAATGATTAACCATGGACATTTTGAGCCAAGAAAACATAATCTAGTGGAGGATAAGAACGGGTGGAAAGCAAAGTTCAAATATATATAAACTAAAAAAAAAATCATTTCAAAGTTTCAAACATGGACATGAAATAAAAACGAGTTAAGAAATCGAGTTTTGAACCAATCCTTTGTTTAAATATGATATGACGAAGGAGGACCACTAAATCAATCATCATCATTACAAATTTACAAATAATTAAGCTTAAGAAGAAAGTATGTGGCGGAGAAGCAATTAGCGGTGGGAAGAGAAAAGAAGAAAACCATCCCAAAAAGTTCCACTAATTATTAGATTTTTATTTTCCTTGTGATATTTTTCCACGTCCGTTTGTAATAATGAATGTTCCACTTACGTTGACCTCTCGTATAATTTATATTCCTTTCGTTATCTATCGTTTGTTTATAGACAAAAAAAGATTGCTGTTTCTGCGTCAAAAAAAGTGATTACGACCTTTGAGAGGTAAGACGCGTCCCACTTTCAGAAAGAAAAGAAGTAATAATGGATTTTAAACAAAAAACGCTCTGCACTTTGAGGAATATGTTCTCTTTAATGCAGTGCACTGCAGATGTAATACAACCTAACTTTGTCTTCCTACCAAATCCGATTCCTCACTCTGTACTATTTTATTCCTCATTTAGCTTTAGTGTTTTTATATGCTCATTTTGCATCCTACTACCTCGTACGTCATATCATTAAATGTGTATTATGTATGAATGATTGTACGTGAATGAAATTTTGTAAGTAATTCCTTTAATTATAAGACCTTTGATTACAATCGATGAATCCAATCACACACATATATATTGATTACAATCGATGAATCCAAATATCCAAATCACATATTTATTACAAATGACTGATATATAGAGTAGACCATTAAAACTTGATCGAAGTCCGACTTTATTTATAACTTTACATTTATAACATTAAATGTAAACAATCTCTAGATGGAGTATTTTGTAGTCGATTTGAGAGTATTTTGCCTTTTGAGAGAAATTTGAAATTATTTTTAATAAAACCCCGTAAACTGGTTCATTTAGAAGAAATAGATAATATCATTTTGGCCTTCTATATTGTGATTGGTACGTCAAAAGTTAAAAAAAAATATGAAAAAGAAACACATGACATACTGAAAAGAATGGCACACCTCTTTGCCAAAAATCATATACAACATCATCAAAGTTTCTTCACATCCTCTTTTCTTTTTCAATCATATCAAAGCTTTTCAAGCATCGTCATCACGTCTCTTAAAATCAATTTGCTATCACTTTTAAACTCACTTCTGCTTGCTCTTTCCCCTTCAGCATTTCTCCTGGCAAATGCATTCGGGTTTATTTACCCCCCAAAAAATGAGATGTGCGCTTAACCACCACTCTAAATCTTTTTTTCTTTGCGTGTAACCTGCTTCTAAAGCATTGGCCGTGTGTAGTTTGCTTACTCATCATGGATTCACGTTACAGTCACTCAAGAATCGATCTTCCCGATTCAGATGCTTTCTCCAGTAGCTTTTGTACTGTGGGATTCCCAGCTCAAGCCACGGCTTCATGTTCCCGTTGTAGTGCAAGATGGCTGCGTTTCTTATGGTTTCGGTATTGATATAGTAGTCATAACCAAGCCCCGACAGAGCCCATTTGTCGTCAAGTGCATAAACTTGGTCTTGAAACGTCAGCAAGCTTGCCTGCAATGCAATTGCTTCTCTCGACTCGTCTCCACCACTCATCTGCTGCACAAACAAAAAGAAATTCATACAGAGATCACTCGATTTCTCTTTTAGGTTTTTTCAGAAAACTGACCTCTTTATAAAATTTCTGGTAGGTTTCTGAAACACCCAATTCCCTCCATCTAGCAAGATCAATGACATTCAACCCAGACATCCAGAGACAAGCATTAGTGTCGAAACTTCCTCTCTTGAGACTCTTTAGCTGACCCAATCTCACAGAGCATGACTTCACAGCGCCATTCACTTTCCCTTCCATATCAAGTTCCCAAAGGGGGGATAAGTCTCGCTGGACTACAACGTCATCATCTAGAATCACAACCTTTTCCAACTTGTGAAATAATTTGGGAAGAATATAGTGAGACTGAGAGAAAAGGGATAAGTAGTGTGTTCTATTCTGTTGGGACGCCAAATTGTCACCACCGGGGAAGGATACACGGAACTCCGCAGGCAAAGACAGTTTCGTATCAGAATTGTCCAGCTCGAGTTTTTCAATGTTCAATACTTGAATAGCTGCTTGCTTGCAGGGATTCCTGACAAACCATTGTTTCATCGCAAAGTAATTCTGCTCGTCTGTCAGTACATGGAAAACAAAGTTTTTACTTTCCTGAAACATCAACAACCAACCAAGAATTAGAAATAAGGGTTCTATGACTGCATGAAAAAGAAAAAAACACAAAGTATAGAAAACTGATTTAATGCATACCCTTGCGTGTAAAACCGTTGAGTTGATCACAACGGAAGATGCGAGTATATTATCGGAGATGATAACAAAGTGAAGCAATGAGGGATCTGTAAGTTTCTCACTATCCTCGATATCAACTGAAGCTGATTTGAAATATTCCACAGTTAGTCTCATTGACAAGCAATGAAGACTCTTAGGCATTGTCTGTACTGCAAGCTGGTAGAGGAACACACTCTGTTTCATGTGGAAACTAGCTTCATCCTCAGTCAAATCCAGGATCTGCCTCAACTTCTTGTCAACATTGTTACAGTCGACTGGAAAAGACTTTGCCTTTGAAATTACAGCTTCCATCTTCTGAAACTTTTTATCAACCCTGACAGAACAGTGGAAAGAGGGACACAATAAGTACGATTAAATGAAATTAGCAGAGGACTCTACACATAAAAGCTTCTCCTGAAAGACAACAAACAATATCCATGGCACCTCTCCTATCATCTAACATCCATGGTTTAAGATATTGGCACAGATGAGGCTTCAAAATAGAAGTACTTCTAGGTGTGCTGCCCATTGAATAAGTGAAGAGAGAATGTTATGACAAGATTTCCTATAACATAAAACGTCTGGAAACAAGTAAACCACTAGAAGACAGGAGTTCCAGGCAAGGTTAACTGCAAACTAGGAGAGATTCATGTTGCCAGCATCCAACAAGATCTTTTCCAGTAAGGAACTAACTTTCAGTACAAACATGCTTAAACCCACACTGGTAAAGAACTTACTGTGGTGGAAGGTCAGCATCTGCTGAACTTTCACTAAGAATACGCTCAAAGTCTTGGATATTCTGTTTCATATCCCGAGTCAACTTGTTCTGAGAAGGCATTTTAGCAATACTTGGATAGTATGCCCTAGCCACAAATAGCAGGTCCTTCATGTGCTTCACCTTAGCATCTTTCATCGGTTCCTTATTTTCCTCCCTCCAGAGGCAGTAGCTCCCATATTTCACTTCACAAGTTCTCCGAGTTTCATCAGCGCTTACTATTGCCCCCTGAACACCTTTATGAGAGGCTTCGGTTTTTGGTTTCTATTCACAAAATACGGCAGAATAAGGTTAACTTTAGTCGATTGGTGAGAGATACAAAAATGACTACTACAGAAACCACTTAATCCATTTGTACATTTGCAGGGCTTGGGTTGGCAACAACAGCTGGGGACACTGGTAATCCTGCAGATTAATTGAGGACCATACGTAAAGTTGTAGACCAGAATCAAATTAAAATCATGGGAGAGGAATTTCAAGAAAGTGGAACTTATAAAGTAAACCTCTTTTTTTAGAATCACTGATGCTTGTCCTGTTCATATCTCTGGAACCCACGTTTATGTCGCTTTTCTAGCATGTGAATCAAGAAAACAAAAACGTTAGTATATGCAAACAGATTAACCATCTCACCCAAGGAACTAATTATTCACCTCGCCCAAGACATGTTGAGATATATGAAGCAGCATAATTCATGAAAGTATTTCAACTTTCCAGTCTCATGAGATAGTCAAATAAAAAAATTCACTCATTCATGTAAATTTTTCTACCCCTTAAGTAACATCACACAAAAGATACAACAAAGTGATTACCAATAGCCTCTAGGTTATTTGTTGGGCCAGAAAAGTTTTCAGCTTCACTAGTTAATTATGGGGCGTCTTGCATAGTTTTCCATAAGTCAAGCAGGAATGTAAGTTTTTTTCTTTTCTTTCTAATGTTAGCATTCAGATATTGCAGGAGTACCGTGGGGAACCTGATACACATGCTTTTTAGATAGATCAAACTACAAAGCCTACACATCTTCACATCACTGGAATGACAAGATGGGAAACATTAATGCCAAGAATTATGACTGAATACATTCTTCAATGGTAGAAAATTAAACATATATAGACCAGATCTGAATTGTGTGTGTCAATTCGAGAGCAGTGTGTCAGATAACGAAGGTTTCTAACCATTATAGAGATTCAATTCTACGGGAGATCTATTTTTTTTTGTAACAAAAAAAATCTATATTGCAGTCCAGAAATGGAACAAGTCGATGCCTTAAATCTACACTGAAACAAGTGGAACCCGAAAGGGACATAGCTGGAGGGCCAACCTTGGGAAGAACTGGATTGATTTTTTGGAGAACCTCATCGACCCGGTCGGATAGATCTCTCTGCAAAAGCGAGGAGAGAAGATGAAAAAGCAGCAAACGTTGCGGAATCAAATGGGAATCGAACTAATCAGACGAGAGTTACAATACCTGGGAATGTTTGGTAGCATTGATTCTGCTTAAGCTCTCGAACTGATGATTCCAAAGAAAGAGCGTTCAAAACAAAATCAAAACATCAATCATTACTCACCACATAAAGAAACGGGATGCTTACAGGAGAAGCCGGTTGGACAGTGACGTATCCTGGAGAAGATAAAGTGAAAAAAGAAGAAGGGAGATGAGGTAGATCTGAATTAGAGATCGAAGGAAAGCGAGTGTGAGGGAGGGATAGATAGATGTACCAGGAGAGTGGAAGCCGTTGTGAAGGCCGAGCAAGAAAGCAAGAGGAACAAGCATAGAGAGGATAACGAGAACCAAAACTCCAATCACCAGAACTTTCCACCGGCGTTTTCCGCCGCCGCCTCCACCACCTACTCCACCGCCTCCGCCTTTCATGTTTCCGATTAAGATTGAATCAATGCCTTCAAATTACGAACGCATTGGATCCCAAAAAACGTCGGCAACGATGTTTCTCTATTATCTCCTCGATTACACTCAATCCACACTCTCGTTAACGATGTTAACGATGCCGAATTCTCCCTCCGCTTCAATCTCTCTCTCTCTCTCTCTTTCTCTTCCTCTTCCTCGCTCTGTGTGTTGCAGAATGCAGAACTATAAGTGCTGCACTTCCCCCGATCGCATCGTCCCTTTCCTTTCCTTTTGCTACTTGAAATGGGGAAGGAAAAGAGATACACCCAACTCTTTTTTTCGCACGTGTGAAACTGTCTCTGCCGTTTGATTATTCAGCCCACTTGCAAGATCTATCTCCGGATCGTAATACGTGTCTTTTTCACACGGTGGACACTTTTTTTTTTTTTTTTTTTTAATTTTTACATCGTTTATCGTCCCCCGATAAATCCAAAACTCCGGGATGCCTAGCGATATTCGTCATCGTCAACGCCATTGACGCTTATACACTGGTAATTTCTCTTCCTACTCCTCCGTATTTTCCTATTTTCCGATGTTCTTTTCTGTTGTTTTTGTTAAGAAGCTATGTACCGAGAATTTCGCCAAGTAAAGAAGATGATTGTGAAAGCATATGACAAAGTCTCGGCAAAATCTTTGTTCCACTTTTAGGTTATAATCTGGTGCATTATTTGTTTGTGTGGATGTAATGATGGAGATGAGTTAAAAGGGATCAATTTATGGAATAATATGCATTTTTTTAAGCTTACCTGTCTCAGGTTCTCTTGCATTGACTGAGTAATGTTTCAATTTGTTTGTGTTTCTTTCAATGATTTTTCTGTGTTTCATGTGATTCAGCTACTTTTCATTTCGAGCATGTTATTGTTTGCGAGGAAAGCTTTGGCCTTGGCGCATAATAAGGCTGTTCGTTTGACAACAAGGGAAGTGCATTGCTTAAGCTCCATTTTATTGTCTCCTCCTCTCGTGTCTCTCGACTTGCCCGAAAATTGGGTTCCTTACTCTGATCCTCCGTCTCCTGTTCCCTTTGGTAACCCCTTCCCTCCTTCGTTGTACTGTTTGTTGCATTTACATGGCTTTATCTTCTCTTCATATATTACACGAAAGCTCTCTAATTGTATTACTTCATTTGTGTGTGTATACATTCATACAGATAGCGAACAGAAGACTGTGGTAATAGATGGTAAAGTTATCGCCGACGAAATCAGAACAAAGATTATTAGTGAAGTGTGGAAGATGAAAAAGGCTGTTGGAAAAGTCCCCGGTCTCGCGGTTGTTTTGGTTGGACAACAAAAAGACTCGCAAACTTATGTTCGGAACAAAATTAAAGCTTGTGAAGAAGCTGGTATTAAATCTGTTTTGGCTGAATTACCTGAGGATTGTACTGAAGGACAGATTATCAGTGTATTGGAAAAGTTCAATGAAGACACGTCCATTCACGGGGTTCTTGTGCAGCTTCCTTTGCCACAGGTATGCTTCACATATTTTGTGTGGTGAGAATCATGACAATGGATGTTAGTGTTGTTGATGTCAAAGATTACTTCTATGTTAGGAGGTGAAGTTTTCTATGTTTACTTTGTTTTCATACTTTTTGTGTAGAAGTGCTTGATTTTTTTTCTCATCGAGTTACAATATCCATATTCAATGCTTATGACGCTTTCAACTGAACTGTCTCCTTAAAGTTGTTGTCCTTTCTTGTGTGCACCCTCCCGTTTTGAAACCAGCCTCATAGAACATGCACACTCTGCAAAAAAAAATTCCCTTTTGAGGTTTCCTTTATCGTAGGTAGGTGCAGCATCTAATTAATATATTATGTGATAGAGCATTTGAATCATCTTACTTGTGGATATCTTTTTCAGGAGAAAACGTTCTTTGTATTTAAGTGTTTAGTGGTTTTTCCTTTCTTTCATTTTTATTTGAGTACCATCATGTAATGGAAGATATCTTGTACAGCATCTTGATGAAGCAAAGATCTTGAACATGGTGAGATTAGAGAAAGATGTCGATGGGTTTCATCCGTTAAACATGGGTAATCTTGCAATGAGAGGAAGGGAGCCGCTGTTCGTATCTTGCACCCCTAAGGGATGTGTGGAGTTGTTGATCAGAGCAGGTGTTGAAATAGCAGGAAAAAATGCTGTGGTGATTGGAAGAAGCAACATTGTCGGTCTGCCAATGTCTTTATTGTTGCAGGTATTAGTTTTTTTTATATTGTAGTTACTGCAATAGGGTTCTTATGCTTGAGCATTTCGGTTTGGGTATATCAAGTATCAACTATGCATCTATGTCTTTGCTGACTTTCTTGGATAGAGGTATGACGCTACAGTAAGCACGGTGCATGCTTTTTCAAAGGATCCAGAGCACATTACTAGGGAGGCTGATATTGTGGTTGCAGCCGCGGGTATACCTAATCTTGTTCGTGGAAGTTGGCTCAAGCCTGGGGCAGTTGTCATTGATGTAGGAACATGTCCGGTTGAGGTAAAAATTTAAGTTATTTTAAAGTATTAAGTATTCCTAAATTTATCATAAGTCTTATATTTTTCCCAGTGAATAAAAGATTCATACAAGAGCATGAAATACATTCTGATACAGAACCTTAAAACTTAAATGAATTATACGGGCCTAGTGTACGGTTAGAGCCTAAGAAGGAAGAGATCAAATGTTTTTCCTTTAGTATTTATTTTGTTGTTTCTGGTTAGACATTGGAGCATGTTGTGATATGTCAAAATGCAAAAAAAATGATTTCGCAGGATAGTAGCTGTGAGTATGGTTACCGTCTTGTTGGGGATGTATGTTACGAGGAAGCGTTAGGTGTTGCCTCGGCTATCACTCCTGTACCTGGAGGAGTCGGACCCATGACGATCGCCATGCTACTATGCAATACTTTGGATGCTGCCAAGCGGATATTCCTCTGATCATTTATGGTATCTCTTTGTCTATATTTACTGAATTTCTTGAAAATGAGATGGGGGTAGGTTTCTATGTTGTTGGAGTTGATCACAAATTCATAATCCCTTTTAATTTGATTTGTTTTTTTTTTGTTTTAATGTTTCTTTCGTATAGACCGCGGTTGATGGCATTGGTACTCATGAACATCTTTAACAGCAAGTTGAACAAAACCGCGGCGAGGAGTTTTAATACAGAGTTGAACATTTTTTTTATAAGCTTGCTTGTACAAGATGGGAAGCCACTTAGTTAGGCATGTGAGACTATGGTATGGTAGTTGGATCATTTGTAGTTGCATCTTTACATCAAAGGATGGAGGATGAGTCAAGCAACAGGTGTCACATGAAGGAACACGAAAGAAATGCTTGCTCCTATCTTTACACGAGTTTCATTCATCTTGTGGGGCTTTAGTGTGGGAGGAAAGTACATTCTTTGCTTTTAGTTCGGTTTGCGGTTTGGTTTTGAATCTGTTTCTGCGGTTTCCGGTTTGAAATCAAATAAAACTTCTTTGTAATTCCACTTTGGTTAAGTTTGGTTTTTTTTTTTGTGTTTTTTTTTTTTTCGAAAATACAATCAAAACCAATTGAAACCCAACCATATATTGATTACATCTGGATAAACGTATTTTTTTTTTGCTGGATTACTTTTACGCAACATTCTTCTTTCTTTCTTTTTCCCTTTAATATATTCTTATTTTAAGCTATTATTTCTTCTTCTTCATCTTCAATCTAGTCACCATTTACAAAAAAAAAAAAAATTGACTTCATGTGACAAAAACAAAAATTTGAAATCACTACAAAAGAAAAATTAAGGTCAACTCAAAACTAGACATCGAACTTTTGCAATAAATAAAAATCTTCGCCGCTTTGGGTTGTAGGGCTTAACTCCTATCCCAGTGGGAATAGTGACTAGCGTTATAAGACCATCTCCATTGACGTTTTTTAGCACCGTATCTAATGAATAAAAAATTAAAAAATAAAATGAAAAGAAGAGAGAGAAACAGAAAAGGGCAGAGCCGTTTCTCAAACAAAAACTATTAGAGACGTCTCTATACGGTCTCTATACAAGAGATGCTCTAAAGTCGTTGGACGGCCACGAATAAGTTAGTTTGGAGGACCGAAAGCAATTCTCCGTGTACCCACCTAACTTTCTGAATCATTTCAAGAAATATATACATGCTACAAAAGATAAGAGTAATTTGACCATCTAAAATTACCGACGACTAGTTAGATTTTCATTTCAAGTAATAAAAAAATTACGTTGCAATATAAGTGTCGATGAGCACTATCAAATCTTTTTTGTTTGTTGTTGAACACTAAACACTATCAAATCTTAACGCTACAAATTACAATCCATTCATATGAAGCAATGTATTTACATGGCAGTAATGCATGCTAACATAGTCTCTGCGCAAATGACGACACACTAGGATGTGTATATCGAAGAAAAGCATGAAACTGTTGGGTTTAAGAAAATGATCACTGTTTTATCTATTACTGTTGGAAGAAACGCTATATTGAGTGAGTTGTTGTTATATTAGAAAATAATAATAATCCTTTAAAATATAGGAAGTGAACCTGTAAATTTTTACCCTTAATTAGTATGATTACTAATCACAAAATGGTAAGAAGTAGTGGAACAAAAAAAAAGGGCACTACTAATCTATCTATTTGTGTAATGTATTGCTACTTCTTTTTGTTTTTACTGGATCAATTCAACAACCATTTATCGCTTTTTTTTGTACAGTTAAAAAAATTTCACCACTTTGTGTCACAAATTAGACCTTACATTTATAGCAAGTTTACTTGTACTTGGTGAAGTTAAAAGTCTCAGCAAAACTTGCGCTGATGTCTTGGTATGTCAAGTTGACGAAGACTTTAGGGAAATATAAGGTGGAAGATATATATTATGTGGTTGCAAGTTGAACTTTGGTAAAAATGGAGGCAAAGAGGGACACGGGTCTTCAATCCTCATATAATACGAATCCCTCTACACATGCTATAGCGTCTTAAACCCTAAGGAGTTTAATACAATTGAGACCATTGCAAGCGTAAGAAGATGAACAGGTCCGGCATATCCAGCGCGGCTGTCCATAACGGAGGTAAGAAGAGATGAATTACGTAACCTTAATATAAATTTGACTGAATTGCGCCAAATAATTTGGTCTTTGATTCAAATAAAATATTTGCAGAACCTCCTCAGGTGATGATGTTTCTGGAGGTCTCTAGCCTGGAGAATGAGGGATTAGTGAAGGCCGTGGAAAAGTGGGGTCAGCCAAACTCCAGGCTGACCCACCTCGTTTTCTACGCCATCTCCAATACCCATAGAATCAATCCCGGCCCTGACTGCTATCTCACCGAGCTCCTTAACTGTCCCACCTCCGTCCAGCATTTCCCGTACCAGCAAGGCTACTATCACGAGGGTACTGTCATGGATCGTTTCAGGGACTTCGCCAATAGAAACCGAAACAGCGCCCTTGCCCTCTTCGTCTGCTCCGAGTACAAGGCCGTCCCGGCCAGGAACGGTTCCTCAGGAACCCGTTTGTTATGGTTTTGATAGTTTATTTTTAAGTCTATAATACTATGTTCGATTGAGTTTGGTTTGATCCCTATAAATTTTCTCCTTAAGGTCTGCTTATGTTGTTTTTTAGTCGTTCATTTTATTTTCTAAACAAGAGTCTAGCTTATGTTTTGTACTACAATACCTTTGTTTTTTATGTAAACTTTAAAATAAAAAAATCAAAAAGAGAATATATTTCCCATGAAGTTTATGAAAGTTCGGCTAACAAGTATTCTAAAAATTCAACGTTACTTATGCGTTATCAGTACTCCGATCCCGTTCTGTTAGTTTCCCCATTCATTATCTTTTAAACAAATGTTTTTACTTTAATAATACCAAAAAAAGAGACTGTTGATAACTTGATATACACGGTTATTGGTAAACATGGAATTGACAAATTAGCGGGTTCTACTAGATTAATGTCGTAATTTGTACACCGCAATAAGTAAAAACATTAAGGAAAAAAAGAAGAAGAAAACACCCACAAATCCAACAAAAAAATCAAACCTAAATTGCCCAAAATATTAAAAAACCTCTTAAGCGACAAAACATTAAACGGCTCCAAATCTCCTACATCATTTATTTTTAAAGTTATTGCAATAGAGTTCTTTATACTTGAGCATTTCGGTTTGGGTATTAACTATGCATTCGTGTCTTTGTTGACATTCTAGTGTAGAGGACCTAGAGGTGACGCTATAGTAAGCACGGTCCAGAGCACATAACTAGGGAGGCTGATATTGCGGTTGCAGCTGCGGGTATCTATACCTAATCTTGATTGTTCGTGGACTTGGCTGGAGCCTGGAGCAGGATCAGTTGTCATTGATGTAGGAACATGTCCGGCTGATGTAGAATTGAATTATTTTAAAGTATTCCCAAAGTGATCAAAACTCCTAGTGAAGAAAGACAAAGACTCATACAATTGCATGAAATACATTCCGATACAGAATCTTAAACTGAATTAAAAAAAATACTCATGAACATCAAGTTCAACAAAACCAAAAAAAAGTTCATCAAAACCGCCAAGAGGAGAGACTGGTTTCCAGATACAGTCAATGTTTTTGATTCATTGGCTTTTACAAGACGTGAAGCCATTTAGTTAATGCGTGTGAGAGTATATATGGTAGTTGGATCATTAGATCATTGGTAGTTGCAAGTTACATCAAGGATATGAAGGATGATGAGTCAAGCAAGAGGTGTCACATGAAGGATCACGAAACAAATGCTTCCTCCAATCTTTACACGTGTTCTTCTTTCAAGCGTGGCATGGGAAGCTTGATAGACATTCTTTCCTTTAATATTCGGTTTGCGGTTTTCGGTTTTATCAGGCAGGCTGTGTTGAAGCTGAAACCAAATAAATATTATTTGCAATTCACTTTGACCAAGTGCGGTTTTTTTTATCTTTCTTTTTTGTTTTGAAAATATCTAAACCTAATAAAAACCACAACATATTTTGTTTAACGGTTTTTATTAATTTAGAAAAACCTTTTTCTCGTTTAATTCATAATTTTTTTAATTATATATATCGTTTTCTTCATCTTCAAGTTAGTCACAATTAATTAAAACAAAATAAGAACCTCATGTTAGAAATCTCTATGAGTTAATTCATTTTCATAAAATAACTTTATAAGAAATGGAACCTTAGAGCTTACAAACCCGTAATTTATGAGCCAAAGTAATTTGATATTCTCATGTATGTCCATTTTTATAGAAAGAAAACGAAACAATGTTTTCTTAACCGAACCAAACTAAAACCAAATAATTTTATATTTAACCAAACCAACCCAATTTCGATTCGGTTAAGGTGTTTTTCTGTCCGGGCTCTAGAGAAAATATCAAAAATACGGAAAAAAAATAAAAGAAAAGGAAAAATAGGATTCCGATTCCGAGTCTCTTGTTCCAAAGAGAAGAACGTCTGCGAGAGATCTGGGACGTCTGGAAATGTGAAGGAGAAAAAAACGAGAAAGGATCTGAGAGTGAAAAATTCTTGTAGACGAAATGGTTTGGGAGAAAGAGAAGATCGTCGGAAGTTGTTTGGTCGGAGGAGCTGCGTTCGCCGTCGGAGCTTCATTCCTCCATCTTTTCCTTAAAGGTGAGCTTCCGTTAGGCCTAGGGTTAGGTGGTATAGGTTTGGTTTCGCCATGGAACAGCTTCAGAAAACGGAAGCCCGTCCGCGTCTACATGGACGGTTGCTTCGACATGATGCACTACGGCCACTGCAACGCCCTGCGGCAAGCTCGTGCTCTCGGTGACCAATTGGTGGTCGGCGTTGTCAGCGACGAAGAAATCATAGCCAACAAGGGACCTCCTGTTACGCCTCTTCATGAGAGGTCTCTCTCTCTCTCTCTCTCGATCCCAACTCATTTGTTCTTCGTATATCCAATTCCGTGTGTTTAATTAAGATTTCGTTGCTTTTCAGAATGACAATGGTGAAGGCTGTCAAGTGGGTGGATGAAGTCATATCGGACGCACCTTACGCCATCACGGAGGATTTCATGAAGAGATTGTTCGATGAGTATCAGATCGATTACATCATCCATGGGGACGATCCTTGCGTTCTCCCAGATGGAACCGATGCTTATGCACTCGCGAAGAAGGCTGGTCGTTACAAGCAGATTAAGCGCACAGAAGGAGTTTCCAGCACCGATATCGTTGGTAAAACTTACATCGTCCCTTCCGATTCATTTTTTACTTAAGGGGAAAGTCTTTCTTGCTTCATGTTAAGGGGAGGAGATACGAGCTGCATCATTTCTAATCACATCATGTTTCTAAAATTATTTTCGATTCGTGATCCATTCGCAGGTCGCATGCTTCTCTGTGTAAGAGAAAGATCAATTAGTGGTGACAGTCATAGTCATTCCTCCCTGCAAAGGCAATTCAGTCATGGGCATAATAGCCCAAAGTTTGAGGACGGAGGTTCTTCTGCTGGTACTCGCGTCTCGCATTTTCTTCCTACTTCCCGAAGGATTGTTCAGTTCTCTAATGGCAAGGTATGCAAGTCCTAAAGAGTGTCCTCTCCTCAAGTTCGTGTATTGCGTATTTGTGTTTCTACCAGTTATCTTACTCAGGCACATGACTTAGATCTTTGGAGGTGTGTGTATATGGTTCTTAGTGATCTAGTTGGTTGAACAAGTATATGACCCTTGATTTCTAATAGCTATGCAAGTGGCTCTGAGCTTAGTTGTTTTGATATCTGGCTCTGAACATGTATATTTACTTTTCCCCAAGTTATGTCCTCTTAGTGTACTTTTTCATTCTCCTTCTCATTTTGTATCTAAGATTGATCACAGCACATGATTATGGTGACAGGGGCCAGGACCTGATGCACGCATAATTTACATAGATGGGGCTTTTGATCTTTTCCATGCTGGCCATGTTGAGGTATAGCAAGTTAATTGGTGCAAACAAAATAAAGTTTTCAAGTCCTAATGTTTTTTCCATATAAGATTGAATTTGTACTTTTTGTCGACAATTTGAATGCTAATGTATATTTAACTTTATATATCTACATATCTTGTATGTTTGCCGACTAGTCCAACTAGAATTCCGTAAGTGTTATTGGGGCGACCATCCAGATTTATTCTGCCAACGTTGATTATTGTTCTTCATTTACCTCAATTCGTACAGATTCTTAGGCGTGCTCGAGAGCTTGGAGACTTTCTTCTTGTTGGAATACATAATGACCTGACTGTCAGGTGAAAACAAAAGCTCCATTTTGGCAGTTTGCTTTTTTTTTGGGGTGATTTTCTCAGTTTTTATTTCGTTATATATATATATATATTTTTTTTTTCATGTCCTTGCAAGTGTTTTGGGGACTGATCAATTCAATTGGTGATGTTAGTTTTAGGCATAAATAAAAAGTTGTTGTCCCCATTCTGGTATCTACCTTAATTCTTGGTTGTATTGAGAAGTTTAGATGTGCATAACTGAAACTCCGCTTAAATTCGTCTGACCAAATTGTGCTTGTTATACATTGCTGTGCAGTGGTAAAAGGGGAGCGCATCGTCCAATTATGAATCTCCATGAAAGGAGCTTAAGTGTTCTGGCGTGCCGCTATGTAGATGAGGTGATAATTGGTGCTCCATGGGAAGTGTCGAAAGATACGGTGAGCTTATCTGCTTTTTACTTAAATACCTTTCATGAAAATATATATTTTGACAACAATTTGGATATTGCAGATCACGACATTTGACATTTCCTTGGTGGTTCATGGGACAGTAGCCGAGAGCGATGATTTTCAAAAGGTAAAACGAGATTCAGATATGAGTGAATGTCTATATATTAAGGTAAAAGAGAAAAGAGCTGAATTTTCTCAGAATCTGGTTGATGATATGACAGGAGGAAGATAATCCGTATGCTGTACCAATAAGCATGGGCATATTCGAAATTCTAGAGAGCCCTCTTGATATCACGACTTCCACCATAATCAGGAGGATTGTAGCGAACCATGAAGCTTATCAGGCAAGTTGCTTTTCTTGCTCATTCTTCTTCTTCTTGTTGCTTTATGTTGACCAATGTCTCACTCAAGATGTTTCTGTATTCTATAGAAACGTAATGCGAAAAAGGAAGCTAGTGAGAAAAAGTACTACGAGCAGAAGTCTTTTGTGTCCGGCGACTGATAGAAACAAAAGCTACATGCTTAGAGCTTTTTAAGTCCATCTTCAGGATGTGAATCGGTTTCTCGCTTATCTTATATCTTTGTACTGACTGACTATAGTAGGATGTTTCTGTATGAGACTCCAGTGCTGCATATTACATTTTGCTCTCTAGTTTACACTCTACATAAAAGGAGGCATTGATGGTTTTAGTGCTAGTTGCTTCTTTTATTTTCTTCACTTTTGGGATGTTTCATTTTATTTGTTACTTTTCGTTTTTTCGTACTGCAAATATTTTAGGATTGTATATTTTTACTATCTCAAAATAAAGCGATGAACTCCATTAAAAGATAACACAATGCATCAAAGAGACGTAAACAATTGTCTTGCCAATTTTATCACATGCAACTAGATTTGAGAATGGCCATACTAGGATTCATGAGTGAGGTCAGAATTTGAAGTACTGAAAAGTAGTCATTTTTCTAAAAAAAAAAAAAAAAATCATTTCTCATTCTGTTTTAGAAAAACACTCGTTTTGACTAGATTAAGAAAATATTTGAACATATTTATATGCTCTTGTTTTCGAATTCAAAGTGATTATTTTTAGAGTAAATTATAACTCAATTAGCAAGTATATTCAGTAAGAGCATATAAATATGTTCAAATATTTTCTTCAACATTTATCAAATCCAGGCACATAATCGTGACTCGTCTTTCTTTCTTATTGTCAACTAATCGTGACTCTGTCTATACAAGCATTGGGTTTGATTTGTTAAGAGCTATAACTCTCTCATTAATGATTTATTTATACTTTATAAAATCTAAAGCAATACACAGAAATTCTAACTAAAATATTGTTTCCATCAACTGAAGAAAGAAAGAGTCTTGCACTTAACGTGGCTCCTCACTCACAGGCATTGCAGCTAACTCGCTTCTGTTGAGAATAACTGAGAAACAAGTTCCAGAGCTCCCCACATAGGTGCATCATTCTTTTTTAGACCCACGAGACATAAAATCTCTATTAGCAATTTATTTTTCAGGCGATTCAGATCATCTATATATATGTTCAACATAGAATGCATATGTGACTTACAAGATAAACAAGATCAAAGGCCTTACGGTAGCTTTCAAGACTCTTCTCAATGTTATCATTCCTGAAGAAGTAAAAATAGTGAAGAGGAGATCGAAAACAGAGCAGAAGGAGATATAAGAAGAAGAAGAAGAAAGAAAGAAAGAACAACTCACAGAAATCCAACAGATATTCGAGTCTCGTAACTCAAACCATCAGACATCCTCAGATCCCCCAAATGATCTCCCAGAAGCAAAACGTTCGTTCGTTGTTTCACGTATGCATTTTCTTCGTTTTCCTCACCAATGTCGACACCAAGTTGATCGTGAAGTGGAGCAGCCATGTCTAAAGCGTGTTCGTTCTTGTTTAGCACGTGAATTAGCTTTCCTGTATTGTGAGAGAGGCAAATAGACTTGCAGTTTATGATTGCAAGATATATAAATCAAATGCTCAGTAGTTTCCCAGAGTCTGATTGACAACAAAGAAGATTTCAATTTCCCAGCAGAAAAATCACATATGTGAGTTAGATGAACCATGAAGGAGACTGACTAAGTAACAGACACCAAATGTATACCTTTAAAAGACACAAGCCGTCCATCATTATCGAACACCATCCTGTTCGATACAATCTTTACATTCCTGAATGTTCTGTGAAGTTTCTGCCTCAAAACCTGTTAAGAAGTGATAATATATCATCATTGTATAGGAAACAGAAAGAGGAGATAAATCTCATTTACTTATAGTCTCTAGAGTCACCTCTTCAATAACATCAGCAAGTCCTGCTGAAAAAATCAAAATTGGGATCTCCTTTTTCTGATTCGGATGGAAAATAAGGTGGATGAATATAATAATAGCTGTTTCTTTCACCATATATCATGATTTTGATCCTTTACCTCCAAAAATTCAAACAGTTCAATCACACCTTCTCTAAAAGCTATGGAGGAATTAGCAACAGATTTCTTGATTGCATCGTATCTTAGACCTCCCTCGATGAGAAGGCCATGACTTTTGCTCCACCTGGTAGAGAAAATGTTGTCAGACTTTCTCCCAATTAGAACATCAAAAGACAAAGCAAATGTCAATATATCTGACTGATAATTATAAGAGTACCATTCTTCCATGAGTTTGGTTTTTTCTTCAATGGGAATCACAGCAGAAATCTCAAGAGGATGGTAGTGTTCATATAATGCTTGCCTCTTTGCATCATAATCTGCATTTCCTTGCTGCAAAAGGCCATGACTGGCTATGAACAGATTATGCATAGCAAGAAGTTGTTTCAGCTCGATTGATTAGGTTAAGTGAGAAGATAAGGTTAAATGTGATATGAACATACTCTGGCCTCGAAGTCCATTGACTCGATATCTCGTTAAAGTCGCATCGAAATCTGCTATTACCTTCAAAATTCGCAGAGACCCACAAACAACACAAATTAAAGCTTTGAGAAGGAAAAAAAACTTCGCCCTAGATTCCCGAGAAAGAGAGGGAAAGACCTGGAATTTGGAAGGACCCGCGTCACGAATCAGGGTTATTTTATCAGTGAGAGCTCGAGGATGATCAATCACAGTGTCGGCAGAGAGATCAGGCTGTTCCATTTGAATTTTGGACAGAGAGCAATTCTGAGAGAAAAAAGGGAAAACTTTATATGGATAATGCTGAAAACTCCAATTGAGATTGAGAAAGAGAGACAGACGTCGTGACCGACGCAGCAAGACGAATGTGTGAGCTGGCGATTACGGCGGAAGACGGAAAGACGAATCGACGACGGCGCGTGAAAGCGCGTGCAGCAGCTGATAACGCGCATAAGAGTTGCTCAAACGATGGTTCTGCATTACTTCTTTATTTGGGAGAGTTGGGGAATATTGAGTGATTAGCATCGAATCGAGATGCCTATTGTCTCTTTTTGTTCGGTCTCTTCTAATTCAGAGGATATAAACAAGTTTTGACCTTGACCACCCCAAATGACATCTCGTAATACGTGGGAACATGTTGTATAAACAAGATGACACAAGATTAAGCTAAGAGTTTTGATAAGTACCACTATCACATTTCTAACAAGACGTGGATCAGAAGCAATAATACTTTCACTAATGAGAACATGTACTGTGCAATAGAAACTTCTTCTAAGTATTTGAATCTTACTATTTTTTTGTTCACACATAATTTAATAACTCCTCCCCACTTTCTTGAAGCTTGTTGGTCGATCTTAATTAGTTATTTTAATTATTAATTAGTAAAAATCATCATTTTATGATAAATTTAATCTAGTTTTACAAAGACTTTTCAAATGTTTTTGGAAAAGAAAAAAAATAGAAAACAAAACAAAAACCATTTGTTCAATGTGGAGAGAGACTGTTAAATATTTTAAAAGTCTGGATACTTTAGAAAGATACTATTGAATACCAAGAGGAAAAATAGTTATAACATTTTAGAGACTTCAAAAAATACGGCTAAATAAAAACTGTAAACACTATTAAATGCCTTTAAATATCTATATTCCTAATTAACACCTTACACCAATCTACTATATTCCTAACACCAACACCAATGGGGGCATGCAAATAGTTGCACAGATACAAAAGGAGATTGAAAGTAAATGTTTTTTTTTTTTGTGTATGCAAAAGGGTTTTCTGTTAAAAGCAAGTAATAACCATACCAACTACGACATTTAAGTCATACAGTGAGAAGAAAGTAAAGTCATCTAGAAGTCAATTGTCTTTCCATTTTAATGTTAATATTTGGATGTTCATATTTGAGGTATAGTTTGACTATGTCCAATCGCAAAACGAATCATGGTCCCCTTCACATCGCTTTTTTGCACAAAAACCCTAAACATGATATTTTTCTGCAAGCTTACCTTTACCAAAAATACTCAAAAATATTTACAAAATTGATGGTAAAATTGCAAAATGAAATGTCATTTAATAACACCAACCTCATTCTCTTCATCAATAGTTTCTTCATTCTAAGCTCATTCTCTTATTTCGACCCAGAAAGAAGAAAAAATTTTCACTCTCTTCATTTATATTTTCTTCATCATGATGAACATCATTCTATTCTTCATCTACTCCTCTTTCATTCCATCACTCTCTTCTTTTTCTGTCAGCATAGTGTCGCGAACACAATCACTAAGTATGTGGGAAAACCGTAACTTTAGTTTCTAAAAATTTTGAGTTAGGTTTTTTTCGGTTTGACAACCGATCCTACGTAGGGATATGGTATAGGAATATTAACACAAGGATTTCTGTTTGGGTTGCACATTCAAAAAATTTTGCTTTTATTTTACTTATTTTTTGCTTATTTTCTGTTTATTTTTTTGTTTATTTTTTGCTTTTATTTTGCTTATTTTTATAGAGATGAGAATTGATAAATGGTATCTTCATTGAATTATGTATGAAAGTAATCATTTGGAAAAAGGTGAAAAAGAGTTCATATCAATGAAATAATATTATATGTAAAAATTCAATCATTGTTAAAAGTGAAAAATTATTTTATCAATTTATTGTTGTGACTCCGTCGAGCTTCGTTAATATTCCATCCACGACGATTTGAAATGGGCCAACGTGCTGCTCGATGAAAGTATGAGTCCGAAGATCTCGGATTTTGGGTTGGCTGCGCCCACTGCAAGGGGAGATAAGCAAGCTGTCAGGTCGAAACCAGCCGGAACATAGTGAGCAAACAATCATCTCTAAAGAGGAAAAACTCATTTTTCATTAAACAATATCACATATTTTGAAATTTAATGTTCACTATGCAGCGGATACATGTCCCCAGAGTATGTCTTTCAGAGGACAAACACGACTAAAAGGGATATTTACAGCTTTGAAATCCTGGTCTTTGAGATTGTAACGGGTGATAGGAATAGTGGACGGGACTATAATATAATCGAGTAAGCAATCTATTGGATTCTATCTTTTTCTTTTTTGCATTTCAAAAAGTGATGATAACAAGAAAGTTACATCTTAATGAATAGGTTCGGAAGAAGTGGGAAGAAGGGATGCATAGAAATTGGTCTACTATGCGCCCAAGATGACCATAAAGACAGACCAGAAATGAAAGATGTCGTGTCGATGTTGGAAGAATGTGACTTGGTCAGTCCTCAGCCGCAAAAACCCGGTCAGAATATCCAGAGCAGAGTTCACGGGCCGCCTAACTCGTCTACCTTCGTCTGATCGTAGAAATCTGAGTACTCCGAGTTCGTCAATACACATAACCTGACTGCTATTTCGTGGATATATACAGATTTTCTTGTCGTGAGATATCTTCTTTTAGTGGGCGAAGGTAGAAGCGGAGCCCTCCGAGTTTATCCATTTAAATCTGTACCCGAACCTGACTCGTCTGAAATAATTTAATATAGCTCAAACTAAAAAAAACTAAAATAATTTTGGATTTTTAAGTTTAAACTTAAAAAATATAAAATAAATCGGGCTAAGACCTAGATAAAAAAGACAAAATTTAAAAATCTGCTATAAAAATCAAACAAATCAGGTTAAGGCCCCGATAAAAAAAATATAAAATTTTAAAAATATGCTGCAAAAATCAAACAAATTGGGGTAAAATCCAAAAAAAAAAAGACAAAAATTTAAAAAATATACTGCAAAAAGAGGGTCATTAGACCAGATTTTAACCAATTGAACTGTTAACTTTTACATAATTTAGTCTACAAATATAATTTATATATGTCAAGGGGTGTCAGTTGACCCCTAGGTCGGGAAAATGGTCTTTTCCCACCCGAACAAACGGCACGATGCCTTTTCCTATCCAAACAAATACTTAGTGCCTTTTCCTATCTAAACACCTTAAAAATTCAAAAATCCAATCCATACTCCCACATTTGTGCGTAAATCAAAGTTGACCGTTAGTAGGGTTAGTCAACCGTTAAGTCTGGTGATTCAACTCGCACGCGTGGCATTAAAACGATGATGTGACATAAAAAATCCAAAAAAAAAACAAAAAAAAATCACAAAAATCACAAAAATTACAAAAATCACAAAAATCACAAAAAAATTTAAAATCATAAAATTTGAAATAATATAATTTATAAAGGAGAAATTAGCAAAATACCCTAATTAAGATTTGGAATTTGAAAAATACCTTGGTTTTTGATTTTTTGATAATTACACTTATTGATATGTAATAAGACTATTTTGATCAGCTTTTAGTTAAAAGATTCATAAATAAAAATAAAAATCAAAAATTATAAATATTAAGATTTTAGTTGAAGATAAAGATATATAATTATTTATTATTTAAAATTTTATATAATTAGACAAATCTTAGTATTTGAGAATTTATATATACAAACAAATAATTAGTATTCTAAATTTTATTAATATTATATAAAGAGAACAAGTACAAAAGTTGGAATGACATACGAAAAATCATTAGCGAAGAGACGGTTGTAGAAGAAAGCGAGATTCGTATTCGCCACTCTAATGTTGTTGATCAGTAGAAGTCAAGTCAAAAATTCTTCAACAAGACCATATGTTATGAATTGACTGAATGACTAGATTCTCCTAGGAAAAAGTCTAATTATATGACTAGATTCTCTGTGAACAGTAGTTTACTGAACATTAACATCGATCAAAAGCTTAATTAAATGAAAAAACTGAATTGAAAAAAAAATGAAAAAATGATGTTCCAACTTTTGTATGTGTTCTCTTTATATAATATTAATAAAATTTAGAAAACTAATTCTTTGTTTGTATAGATAAATTCTCAAATACTAAGATTTGTCTAATTATATAAAAATAATAAATATATATATCTTTATCTTCAACTAAAATCTTAATATTTATAATTTTTGATTTTTATTTTTATTTATGAATCTTCTAACTAAAATCTGATCAAAATAGTCTTATTACATATCAATAAGTGTAATTACCAAAAAATCAAAAAACCAAGGTATTTTTCAAATTTCAAATCTTAATTAGGGTATTTTGCTAATTTCCCTTTTATAAATTATATTATTTTAAATTTTATGATTTAAATTTTTTTTTTTGTGATTTTTGTGATTTTTTGTAATTTTTGTGATTTTTTTGATTTTTTTTTTGGATTTTTTATGCCATATCATCGTTTTAATGCCACGCGTGCGAGCTGAGTCACCAGACTTAACGGTTGACTAACCCCACTAACGGTCAACTTTGATTTACGCACAAATGTCGGAATATGGATTGGATTTTTGAATTTTTAAGGTGTTTAGATAGGAAAAGGCACTAAGTATTTGTTTGGGTAGGAAAAGACACCGTGTCGTTTGTTCGGGTGGGAAAATACCCTTTTCCCCCCTAGGTCCGCCTCTGTTGACGTGTTTATTCTGCATTATTTTTTGTTTTTTTTTTTAAATTCTGCATTACTTCTTTATTTGGGAGAGTTGGGGAATATTGAATGATTGGCATCGAATCGAGGCCTATTGTCTCTTTGTTTGGTCTCTTCTAATTCAGAAGATATTAACAAGTTTTGACCTTGACCCCAAATGACATCTCGTAAAAAGTTGTAACCTTTGTGTATTCCATCTTCAATGCAACACACAAAACGAGTTCTTGCTCTAATAAGCATCTCATTGCACAAATTCGCAAATCTTTTCTTTGGTTCCTTCCTCTTAACAAAAGTTTCCATAGTCCCAACCAAACAACAACAAAAATATGGAAAAGCAAAAAAGCGTTACAAGAAATGGAGAGTTAGCAGATCCTAAAGCACACATAAGTGAAGCTTAGAGAGGCTTGAAGTAGAGGTGATGATCAGAGAAAAGAACCCTAAAAGCAAGCTTGCATCTACACTTCAATCTAATTACAAATCCATCTCCAGATCTCTCTATCCTCATCCCTTCTCCACAATCTTCTTCTTCTTCCACTTCCTCCTCTTGCTGCGTCTGCAGTGTTATGATGAAATTCACAAGTTATCATCAAAATCACTTGAAATCACTCAAAGAAAAAGCGTTAGATACAAAGGAAATCAAACCTCATCAGCATCGTAGTTAGTCTCTTCTCGATTGATCTCCTCCTCGTGATTGTTAACCATCTTCATCGTCTGTCGTTTTTTTTAAGTAAACAACCAATTGAAGATTCTTTATCAGTAATTAAAACCAGAAAAGAGGAAAGATTTAAGGAAATGCTTAATTAAAACAACCAACCTCCTCTGTATCAGGAGTCTTGGAAGCAGACGGCGACGTTTCTTGCTTCTCGGAAACAGGGCTTGCGTGGGAACAACGGATTCGGCCGGCGGTGGGATTCGGGTACCGGGTCGGGTCGTCGACTGGGGAAGATTGGGTTTCCGGGTAAGTGCAGCGAAGAGGAGAGTTGATCAAGATCGGGTTTTGGGGGGAGATTTTCCTTCGTTTGGGCTGATCGGATTCGGCGGAAACAGGGGAGGAGCGTTTCAAGGGGCTGATTTTTTCAGGAGAAACGGCGGAAGGGAAGGAGGAGCGAGAGTAGTCGTTGGGTGGAGAGGAGAGGCGGAGGAGAGAGAGATCAATGTCGTCGAGGCTCAGGTTGTTACGGTCTTGAAACTCGCCTTCCATCATCATCATCATCATCTTCAATCTTCTTGCTTCCCTTTCTCTCTCTCTCTTTCTCTTTCTCTCTCTGCTCTCTCGCTAATTTCTCTGGAAAAGAAATTAAGTAAGAGTTTGATTGAGAGAGAGTAATATATATCGAGGAATAGAAAAAGGGCGCGTGTTGAAGTGAATCAGTCCGTGTCGGTTTAAAGATTCCGGTTCAGGTGATCGTATTGAGATGATAATACATTGAGATCGAAAACAGAGCTCTTACTATGTATTTTGTATATTACCAAGTTGAAAAATACTTTTAAACTTTGATATGAAAAACTAAACGATGTAATTAGATCTTTTGGTTATTTTAGATTAAATAAAAATATGTTGGCAAACTACATGAGACATTATAATGCATGCTCACATAACTGATTAAACATAACATTCTTGTGTAAAAGAGTTACACTGCACGAACAGGATCATACTTGGCTTTAACTTCCATCAATTTTTTCAAATTCCCCAAGAAATATTTTGATCCATAGATCTTAGCTGCATCAACATTCGGTCTCGTTCTCGTGAATCTGGTTCATAACTCCTCTGTAAGGGTTCCATTGCATCCATACATTGTTGAATTTCAACATTGTTTTCCAAATCTTCTCCATTCCTTCTTTAGGGATCGGTTTCTTGACATAATCAGATTTGTTCTTGGAGAATCCTCGTGGTGGACTGGACTCGATGGCTTGTCCAGAAGAACGCTCGTTGATGCCCCAATCGGATAAACAGAGGCTTTCTTGTTTAACACGTCAACGGTTATAGCTCGGAGATCGTGCATGTCGAGAACAACAAACGGCACCAACGAGATGTAAGAGAGGCCTTCGAAGTCGTGTCCACCACTTCTGATACGGATCTGGATTCCGTTTGACTTTGAGCAGATCACTGTTGCCTGAACACGAGACTCATGTTTAATGTTTTGCAGCAACAATGGCTATTGGTTTTGTGACGTTAATGTTTGAGTACATTTTCTTTTTCGTGTAGGACTCGTAAGACGAGACGAAGGTGGAGTTATTGGGAGTATAAAGGGCTTCGGTGATCGGATTCTCTGGACTAGTCCGATTATTTTTTAACGCAATCTGGAGATGGAAATGAGCATCTCACAACAGCGGTCTGGGACATTGAAAACTGTGGGATTCCCACATCTTTTGATTCCACAGCTATTCAGTGGTGCATCGAGTCTTCTATCCGTTCGTCAGGATTGACGGGCCCTATAAACTTTTTGGCTTGTGCAGCTAACTATGACACAATGCCTTTAAGATTCCGGTTCAGGTGATGGTAACTCTATTTAGCAGACGAACATTTTTGAAAATCATTTTAGTTCGGAGAAAAAGATAATTAAAACCCTCAAAACCTAAGAGCAATGCAAAATGCAGATGAAAATTGGATGAATAATAAGTTTAGACAATAAATAATTAGTGTTGTTATTTTAATTTATATGAAATTTTAAATTATCATAACTCTCTTTTTGATATGAAACTAAACGATGTAATGTAATTAGCTCTTTTGTTATTTTAGATTAAATAAAAGGATGTTAGAAAACTACATGAGCTATACAATGCATGCTCACATAACTGATTAAACATAACATTCTTGTATAAAAGAGTTACAGTACTGCACGAACAGGAGGAATGCTCTGTTCGTACCTGAAGAAATTCTCAGGATCATACTTGGCTTTAACATCCATCAATCTCTTCAAATTCTCTAAGAAATACTTTGATCCATAGATCTTAGCTTCATCAACATTCGTCTCATCACTCGGACTGCTTCCAACATCTATGTCTCTGTAATTCAAGTACGCCTCTCTCGGGTTACTTGACACGTACGGCTCCGTCACTTGGTAAAGCTCTTTCATCAAACCGAGGTTCGCGTCTGTGGCGTTTGCGTCAGACCAGGTCGCAAAGTAGAGAATCTTGAACAAGTTTCCACTCCGGTGAGGAAACGCGGTCGCGTTCTCTGGAATCTGGTCCATTACTCCGCCATAAGGGTTCCATTGCATCCACACATTGTTGAATTTCAACATTGTTTTCCAAATCTTCTCCATTCCTTCTTTCGGGATCGGATTCTTGACGTAATCCGATTTGTTCTTGAAGAATCCTCCTGGTGGACTCGACGGCCTGTCCAGAAGAACGCTCGTTGATGCCCCAACCGGATAATCCTCCCAAAACATCGTCGTATTAAGCCAGCTCATTTCGTAGCAGTCTTCACGTTTTAGCCCTAATTCAGGCAAGTTCTTGTTTATAATCTCCAATAGGTTATTTGCTGAGCCTAGAAACTGAGAGTAGAACTTAACTGCGATGGTTTTATCGCCGGGTTTTGGTCCATCTGTGATGTGAGGCATTGCTCTCACAAAAAGCTCTTGAGGCAATTTGCTAGACACAAGCTGCCACTTGAAGAGAACATCAGTAGCTCCTTGTTCCAATGTTTTGCTAACCTTAAACACTGTCATGGTCTCTGGAACCTCGACGAGGTTGATTGTCCAAGAGAGAATAACGCCGAAGCTCGCGCCGCCGCCGCCACGAATCGCCCAAAACAGATCTTCTCCCATAGAGGCTCTGTTCAAGATCTTTCCATTGGCAACAACTAGCTGAGCATCAACGACATGGTCGACCGAGATTCCGTACTTTCTAATTAGATTCCCGTACCCTCCGCCGCTGATGTGTCCTCCCGCTCCTACCGTAGGGCAAACGCCGGCCGGAAACGCTAGCGTTTTGCTGCCGTTAGTGATCTTGGTGTAAAGCTCTCCCAAAGTCGCACCAGCTTGAACCCAGGCTTTCTTGTTTAACACGTCAACGGTTATAGCTCGGAGATCGTGCATGTCGAGGACAACAAACGGCACGGACGAGATGTAAGAGAGGCCTTCGAAATCGTGACCACCACTTCGGATACGGATCTGGATTCCGTTTGACTTTGAGCAGATCACTGTTGCCTGAACATGAGACTCATGTTTTGCAGCAACAATGGCTATTGGTTTTGTGACGTTAGGGTTTGAGTACATTTTCTTTTTCGTGTAGGACTCGTAAGACGAGACGAAGGTGGAGTTATTGGGGGTATAGAGGGCTTCGGCGATCGGATTATCTGGACTAGTCCGATTACTTAGGCATTCGAGGAAGTTTCCAATATTTGGTTTGGTATTGGTTACTTCTGCATCTGAAACAGAGACAAGAAGAACAAGAAACAAAAGAGAAACTACCTCTTTCATTTTTTTTGTTGTCTCAAACAAAGAAAGGAAAAAAAGTCTCCTAGTAATTTATTTGGATTTTATTAGAAAGAGAAAGCTGAGAATATACCGTAGCTAGATTTTTATTAATGTAAATGTAACGGCCTAACGGGAGTTGAGGCTTCTTCGTTCATATATTCAAGAAACCTATTTTTTTTATTTTATAGCAAGAAACAGTCTTTCATTCAATTACTGTTTTCTACTAAGAAATCAGTTATACTTGAGTTTTATTGAATTTTTTTAGTTTAGAATACACTGAATTTTCCTCTCCCTCTCTGTTTTTTTCTTCTGTTTTTTTTCCTAAGAGTTCGGTTTTTTTTTAATGGTAACAATATTAAGAGTTCAGTTATGATTGAATTTTGTTGATTTTTTTCATCTATAATATTGACTCTAGGATACAATGAATTTTTTTTTTTTTTTTTTTTTATACACTGAATTTCCTTCTCTCCCTCTTTTTCTCTTTTCAATTATTGTTTTCTTTATGATAAAAATTTATATTTAAATAAGAATGATAGATAGAATACACTAAACTTTCCTCCTTTTATTTCAAGAGTGTTATCAATAAAACTTTATACCACTTTCTATTTATTTATTTTTATTCAATTTAAAATTTTGTCATTTTTTCTCATCTCTTCTACAAATGTTTTCATCGTCTTCACTCTAACTAAAAAGATTGATTTTTTTTTTTTTTAATATCTTACCATGTTTTTTAACTTTGACAAATACAAAGGCTCTGAATTTACAAACTCTCCTAAATAGAAATTTGTGTCATTTTTTGTTTTTTGTTTTAAAAGAACTTTGGGATTTTTATTTTAATGGTATTTGTTTTTAAAGGTATTTAAATATTTTATTGAGTCTGTGTAAAAAAACAAAAAAAAGTTGTCAAATTCAATCACTAAACCGACCGGCAATATTTGCGACATCGACATCCTTTATTTTTCGACGCCACCGGATGAGTGTCGCCGGCATCCATCGTTTAACTCTTTCTTTACTTCCGGTACCTTTTTCTCTGGCTCTCANAATATTTGCGACATCGACATCCTTTATTTTTCGACGCCACCGGATGAGTGTCGCCGGCATCCATCGTTTAACTCTTTCTTTACTTCCGGTACCTTTTTCTCTGGCTCTCATGAACCCTAATTTTCCGAGCTGATTGCTAATCTTTTCTCCTCTGTTCCCACCAGTTTCCTCTCCATACTCCAGATGCATCCTTCGGTTTCTCCTCCTCTCTCAGCTTCCCCGCCAATCGCGAGCTCAATCAATCCGTAGTCCACCATAGTCACCGATTGGTTACCTGTTTTAGTCACAGTGTTAGTCTTTTCTTTCCCCCTTTTAATGTCTGCTTTGATCCATCTTCTATTACTGTGGTTTATCTAGTCTTGTTAAGCAGAATCCATTTTGAGAATTCCTGCGAATAGCTTGCTGTGTGCTAGCTTTTGACCTGTACTACTTTTGAATCCTTAGTTTGTTTCTTGATTTGTTTTGAACTTTTGAATGTGTGCATATTTAGGCTTCCCATAAATCTGATGATGCTGATGAAGCTGACCCTTCCTTTGGTGAAGGTATTCGTATATTGACGTTGTAAATTAACGACTCAATTTGTGGGTGGACTATAAAAAAATCTCAAAACTTTTCAACACCTTTGTGTCTTCTTTACTCTCTAGTTGATACATTCAGTCAGGCTTGCACAAAGGCTTTTCCTTTTTCTTTTTTTTATCTGTCTTGCCGTATTTGCTGTTCACTTGAGTTTGACACTATATTCACTTCTTTCTCTCCCCTTCTTTTTAGGAGAAATGTTGGATAAGACTGGGACAAGCAGAAAAAACCCGTTTGCTTCTAAAGAGTATGTGATATACTGAATCCTTGATTTGGAATACTTGTCTATGCTTTTATGGCGCTTATGAGTAAGAATGTGGCTGTGTGTACCATGTTATACTACATCTTGGTTTCATATCTTTTGTTCACGACTTAAGAGAGGATTCTGCGTCTTGTTTAGCAGTTTGCTCCTATTAGGTTATCAGTGATTAAAAAAAAAGTATTGCGGCTTTGGTATTTCTTCCTTCTTTATGTAGTAGGTTTTGTGGTTCAAAAATTTGCCGGAGCTACTTGGCTTTTCCACTTTTGTGGTGATCAGAAAATTTCATTTGTATTTCTGATATGGTCTGTCCAAATGTTAGCTAAGATCATTTCGATTCTGCTCTATGTGATTAGAATCTACATTGCACGAAAGGATTTGAGGAACTAATATAAGCTTGAAATGTATTTCTTCCTTTTAACAATCTTGTCCTGCGACAATTTCAGGCTTCTCAAGAAACTGAAGAGATATGGAGTGTCTGGAATATTGTCTTATGGGTTACTTAATACAGTCTATTACACCATAGCTTTCCTCTTGGTGTGGTAAGTATAATAGAACTTTGAGCGTATGCTCTGCATAAAGCTACAAAAACATTGTTATTTATCATGGAACCTTAATTTGTTTTCAATTTGCTCTCCTTTTTTTCTATATGCTACAGTCTGATGTTTGAGTACTTAGGCAGCTGAAGTTTCCCTTATCGTTGTTATGTGTGTTAGCATCTTAGATGTTCTATCAACTCGCTATCGTAACCTAGGAAGAATGTTTAAAGTCTAATGCCTCATCATCAGTACTATAGAAACGTCTGGCCTTGGCGCAAACAAACCAAAATTACCCATGGTCTTATAGTGGCTCAGGAAATCAGACTCTATGGAATGTTATCTGCCAAATTTTATTAGTAGACACTGTTGGCGCACATTTTGGCTTTCGTTAAATTTCATTAGTAGTCACTGTTGAGTCCACGACATTGGCACTAGTTCAATAATTTGATTATGCAGTTATATCTCTCTTTTTAACAAAGCAGTCTCTAGTTTCTAGATGTTATGTGGATTTTGCTCTATCATAACATATTTGAGCTAGAACAGTGACGACGATTATGTATTTATATTTATATATAGGTTTTATGTGGCCCCAGCACCCGGAAAAATGGGTTATCTTGCTGCGGCTGAGAGGTATGGAACATTGTTCAGCATATCCTAACGTTATAGGGACGTGAAAGATTCGTGTTGCATGCAGATTTCTTAAAGTGATGGCCATGGTCTGGGCTGGAAGCCAAGTTACTAAGCTTATCAGGATAGGAGGGTAAGTTGCTGATATTAATTTTAGTCAGCTTCGACTTCGCATATTTATCTTGTTATGAATGTTGATGGATGATTGTTATTTGCAGAGCAGTCGCACTTGCACCTATTGTTGATAGAGGTCTGTCGTGGTTTACAGTCAAATGCAAGTTTGAAAGTCAGGGAAAAGTGAGGCACCCGAAATTGCTCTGAGTAATACATATACTGTATAAATGATGATGATGAAGAGTGATTTAATCTGTGGATGCATTGCTTTTGACAGGCTTTCGGCGCGTTGGTTGGGATATGTCTTGGTCTGGCGTTGATACTATTTCTCGTTGTGACACTGCTCTGGGCATAGCGCACACAGAATAATAATAGCTGCATTTGGTAGTTTTTGCTTTTTACCACAATTGTGGTTTTGGTTACAACAGTACGGACTTCCCTATCTTTTGTAAGAATTTGACTTGATATGATATTATTAGTAGCGATTGTCATGTTTCTTTACCCGCGACACAATTCTTCCGTAGTGAAAGTACGGATGAATAAGAAGTGTATGTAAACTCAAATAATTAAGAAAAGATTCAAATGTGTGCTCTCTTGGGACAAGAGTTGGAACCGGCTTAGCAAGAAAAAAAAAGCTGTTTGCAACTCTCTGAGAGTTACAGTAACAAGAACACATAGAAGTGGTTATTTCGGGAGGCCAGTTTGGGGATGAAGAAGAGCCTGAGTTTGGTCTTGAAGCACCACAGGACCTCTTCCAGGCCTGCTGCATATAAAATAGCTCACTTCACCTTTTTGATCCTGACTTCCTATTTTGTCTTTAATTTCTTGTGGAACCTCTTCTCTTTCCAAGCCTGCCTCTTTTACAATTGATGTGTCGCCCAGTACGTAACTATACAAAGTACCAGACACCGTTTGTGTTTTAGTCAGAGGTTTTAATCAATCAATCAATCAATCACATTTCCTATCTCACCTCTTCATGTCTGTGTCAGGCTTAGGAGGGAAGCAGTAGAGCAGCCCCTGCAGCAATCCAACTGCTACCTTTCTGCTTCGTGCAATCAGGACCGCGTTTGGGCCAGCATCAAATGTGTAAGCAATCTGTCCAGGAAAATGAGATTTACGATCAGATGTTCTGTCCCCACACCCTAGTCTCAAATCTCAATACTTGGAAGAAACCTATTTGAAATTCAACGGTTGCTTTGGAACAATGGAAGTAAGCATACATACCTCTGGTGTCCCGACAGAGCGGTTCCACTTTTCAACTAAGCTTATTATCCTGGCATTATCAGTAAGCGGGTTGCGATCAAAACCACTGCATTGATAGCTAAAGCAGGCTACTTAAAGAAACAAAAGAAGAGAAATAGATACCTGTGGGAGGTGTCACTCATGTAAAATATGGGTGGAGATGTATCCATACAAACAGCATGAAACTGATTGCTGTCTGAACACGTCAATTTTGTAAAAGATGTGAAATCTCGATTCTTTATAGCTTCTTCCATTTGCAAAACCCGTGTTGGCACAACTTCCTAAGGAGAGATTAAAGCAGAGCATGAAATTGTAGGAAATAATCATTTTTGAAGTTAAGCAAGCACAACGAAAAACACACTGCGTAATTTGTTCAGCAACCCACAGAAATTTTAGGTAATACAGACCTTTGCTCTGTGCTGTAGAAGCAAACTTGTCTCAACACTCTCACGCATTCCTGAGGTGCTACTTGTTTCCTTCTCTCGTGAACTCACCTGCGTGTAACACAAGCTATAACGAGTTGAAAAAGGAGAAAACAACAAATTTTAAACAAAGAAGCTCTTGCAGGTTATTATGGAATGACAAGAATGCATTAAATTATATTATTCAAGCTTGTCTTAGCCATCCAATGATGTAGAAAAAAAGCTGCCTATATTGTCTGGCTTATATTTGCTGTTCCAAAGAAAGCAGCGGAAATAGACTTATTCATATAGCTCACCTTCATTCAAATCATTAGACGAGAAAGAATCTAACAAAAATTTAATTAGAAACGTACATGATATGGAAGATGAAGAATGGGACTAATCCTGCGGCTGAATCTAAAATGCACTAGACTAAAAATACTTAAGATTCATACCACAGCGATGATGATAACAAGATCATCCCAGTGCTTTTCATCTGCCAGTTGAACTGCAACGCTGTCACTTCCATCTTCTTTGTTTCCCATTTTCCACTTGACAAATCCCCCAAATAAACTACGGCAAGCACTTCCTGAACCTTGCCTACATGGAGAAATGAAAATCTAACCATATATACCGGTAGCACTGAAATTTCTAGAGGAATGTCTGAGTACAAATAATTCAATTAAAAGCACATAGCAACATGGAAACTTTTAGAATTACAGTGGATGCATCAATAACACGAAAGATGCTAAACAGATCAATGAGAGTGAAAACGCAAGTCAGGTAACGTTAGTCCTACCTGGCTATAGCAGAAAGCTGGCTTGGATCTTCATGTACATTCATCAACTTTGCAAGAGCAAAAACTGTCCCAAAAAACCGTGGAATGTTTTCATGTTTCAAGCTAAGCAACATCCAAGGGGAAACGGAGAGAAAAACGAGAGTACCTAAGCAAGCAAAACCAGCTGCTGAAGATGCTAAGCCAGCAGCAGTAGGGAAGTTGTTATAGGAAGCAATGTGTAGATGAAGCTTCTCCCAGTCTCTCTTGGCTATCTTGATACCTTTTACTTTGTCTTCAACATCATCACCACGACTCCTAATCTCCCTCAAGCAGTTTTGGTACCTACTTCCAGAAAGGGAGATTTCCTACACTAGGGAGAAACACCATGAACAAAACCAACAAGGACTAATCATCATTCTTATAAATCACAAACGAAAATTACTTTGAATTTAACTGTTTCCCAGCGCACAAGAGAATATTTTTGGGAGCTAAAGAGATGAAAGTGGGAGATGGAGCAAGTACCTTGCCATTGAGCCACATTCGATCCCGATCAAAGGCGGGGCTAACAGAGACGGTGGTGAGAGTGCAGAGGTGATCGGGATCAAGCGTGACGCTAATGCTGTCGTTGATTGGGAGAATCCGAACCTCGTCTCTCTTTCCCCAGTACTTGATCACGGCGATATTCGTTGGCGTCTGCGCCGTCACCATCAACACCCATTTCTCCTCCGCCATAACGCACCACTCAAGATCCAAAACCCTCTCAGCTTCTCGTCTCCAGAGATCTGTAGCTTCGGAAGATTCCAAATAGATGGAAATGAAAGTGACGGAGAGTTCGAAAAAGAAAGCTTTTTTACATGTTTCCAAGTGAGGTGGGAGAAGGAAATAAGGATCTGATTGGTGATTGGTTGATAATGAAATATGGTCAGTGCGGTTGCGTTTCTAAGCAAAACTCGACTTTATTTTTGACAATTTTATTTGATTTTAGTATGATGGAGTCAACAAACTAAAACTGATTTTCTACGTAGAAAATTGACAAATCGTAAGTCTAAATCTAGCTCAGTGGTCAAAAACTCTTCTTTTTAAGAGATTAGTAGATTAGAGTGAGAGAGAGAAAGATCCAAGTTGGTTCCTTTGATTTAATTAAATTGTAATACAAAATGTGAAACAGCCAAATCGGATATCCTTGAAGAAAGAAACTTCTTTCAATCAGAGGCAGACAATTTTCGAATCACGGATACAAAAGATAAATTAGGAGTTGCTTGCCCAAACAGAATCAATCGCATCCATTTTGCCAGTAGTTTTAGTGTGGGAATTAATCAGGACGAAGCTGTGGCGGGCTTGATGGTCCCATTAATAGCAGGGACAAGGCCTCTTGTGGCCTTAACGTAAGAAAGGTATTCGCTATAATGCATGCTGAATAATGTACTCTGGTATCGTGTTAGATGGATCCGCCTGCGCACTGATTCCGTTATCTCGCCGTTGTATCCTGCTTTACGCACCAGCGAATCTATTGCCTCTATCTTCGTCCACCCTGCGCAAAACAAAACAAACAAAAAGTAAGATTAGCATTACCAAAGAGATCAAATATGTACCATGAAATATTGTTATTGTATATCAAAATGGTACCTTCATGAGCAGGCACCTCAGGCAAATACGTGGCGCTGCGCTTTGCATTAGTCACAGGCTCAGTGAACTCAATGATTATACCATGCTTTCCGACCTTTCAGAGCCAAACCAGGGAAAGGCGTGGAAGACAAACCACAAAATAAGAAGTAATCGGCAAAAACTAAAATCTACTTCCAAATTAAAATGCCATGAGTTTAGCAAAAAAACAGAGCAGTTAAGCTGAGTGGGGATATAATATGAGGGACGGGACGTTAGGAGGTTTATCGGATGTGCGGATTGAATAGCAATGCCATGGCACTACTTGTTGGCAACCATATTCTTAATTTCTGTTTTGAAACAAGTGATTGACATGAAGTAACACAAGAAGAGTGAGGAGAATACCTCCCAGTCAAGATAATCCTCTGCAGTTTCATAATCAGTCAGGACAGACACTGTACATTGCAGAAATGGCAGTTCTTTGGGCTGTATCGGTGGGAACCTACGATCCCTCAGGGCACTGCAATATTACATAACACAAAAAGGTGCATTTACAACCAATGGGCATTCAAATAGAAAGGCAGATAAGCTATGGGGGAGACACCAAGGAATAGACAAATAATACACATACTTAAGTACTCAGTTCCTTTACAGGAAGTTGGAGCCTTATCTGTTTGCATTGTATTTCTATTGCTATTCATGTTCATGATATACACATTTCGAAAGAAGAGAAGAGAAGCAAAGCAGACGGAAAAAAGAAAAATTTAACGAAGTTAGAAAGAGACAATATCTAAGACTTGAGAAGACAACAATCTGATGAGTAAAGTTTAGGAAGAACAAGTTCAACCTTGAAAAAACGAAGCTCATTTAAAGGCAACACAGATCAAAAACACATCATTGCTGCACTTGGCCAAGGAAATAACATGAGAATTGGAAGAAACAAAAATGTGCGAGAGGAATAGTAAGTACCTCGTCAAGGCATAATCCTTGAAGCCACTGATCAAGCGGCGTGCTTCCAGTGTACCAATACATCCACGCAATCGAGGCTCCCCACCATTCACTATCTTCTTCCAGGTAACAAACAATGGACTACAAGAAATAGTAAGACAAGATTATACCTTCCATCCATATATTCAACATATTACACCCAGAAAACAAAACAAAACAAAAACAAAAGGTTAACATATATACTGAACATAGAACTTGAGCTAAGTATGATCTCCTACTAGTGAACACAAATACTGACGGCAAAAGGTTTCACTACAGAACACAACAGCTGCATGCAAGGGCTGGAGATACCGAGGGTTTATGCCTTAAGCCAAATCCAAACCAGGAGAAGATATAAACGATTCATCATGTATAAGCGACACAAATTTATGTGGTAAAGAGATCTGCTTTTGGGTGTAAGCAACTAAGGTAATTATGACCAAGAGTCTTCAGAACAGAACTGGGAGCTAGTCAAGGGTGGGATTAAAGGGAGAAACCTCAGCAAACACGTGCTTGAGAGAGATTCAGAACTTGCATGTCATAAACAAACAAATAAACGGAGTTTTAAATGGCAAAAAAAGAAAAAAAAAATGGAATGGTTCAAAGAAACGTACTGATTGGCCTCGTCAAAGGCAGGTGGTGGAGTGTCTTCGTTGTTGTAGTGAGAGACCATAGTGTCGAAACAGTAGACAGCCATCTCTCTGTTCGCCGACGCCATTATTTTGCTCTGAAGATAGATCCGCAGAAAACCCCAAATTAGCAAGTAATGCGAACCTGAAATAATTCAGAAACCATTTATATGCTTAGTAAGGATAAACAGCTTCGCATGGAGGATCAGTAACTGGATTTTCCCGCGATTTCGTGTGACCCGAAAGATACACAGATTTCTGCTAAACACTACCCAAAGCCAAAAAAATCGAAAAGCAACTCGAACGAATAACACAAAGCACCGCATTCTCAGAGAAGGGAACAACAAAAAACTAAATATTTTAATTGCGGTGATTGAGATCGGAGAAGAAAAATTGAATCTCTTTTTCTATGTGGGGATTAAATTAAAAAAGCCACGAAATCTACAAGAGCATAGATCTCTGCAATAAAAACAGATATGGAATCAAATTTGAGCATAAAGACAAATAGAGCGGAGAAAACCAAAACCTGAGGGAAGCGGAAAAGGATCGAAGATGGGTGAAATTGCGTAAGTGTGCACGTTTAAGAAGCACACTGACAATTTTTGGTTGGTGTGTCTTTTTCTCCTAGGAAGGACGGACGGACTTTTTTAACTATTTCATCTACGGCTTTGGTTTCGTTTTTGTCCTACTAATATATACGTCGCCCTTCTCCATTAATAAAACGTTTTGCTTGAATAGCTTTTTTTTTTTTTTTTTTTTTTTGAACTTCAAAAATTAAGATTTGTTGATAGGTTAAAAATAAGAAATACGATTATCCTGAATATCCAACCTCGAAAATTTTGGAAGTGAAACAAAAGACCTTTTTTTAACATATATCTTTATTTATATAAAATCCAAAATTACATAAAAGAATACAGAACATAAGAAAAATACAAAGTTTTGTTTTTAAAAAATAAATAAATACAAATGCTGTTTGCAGTAGAATTTTTTTTTGTATTTAAACGTAAATAAATACATGTTTATTTTTTAATTAAATCAAGTTTGGGTTTTTTGCTTAGGTGATGAATGTTTTGTGTGGTTTTTAATTTTGCTTTTTGGTTTTTGGATTTTGGTTTTTTGATTTTGGTGTAGATTTTGGTTTTTTTAGAAACTTGAATGCTGATTTATGTAGTTTTTGGTTGTTGTCTACATTTTTTTTCATATTTGACTTATAAAGGCCATGAATATTTGCATAGATTTTAGTTTTTAGTTTTTAGTTTTTTTCATATTTGACTTATCGGTAATGTTTTGGGGGAGAAACCAAAAAAATAGAGATTTTGGTTTTTACTTGTAAATGAGTAATTATTTTAAAAAACTAGTTTCCCTTGATTTTAGGGAATCTATTTGTTTAAAATTTTGATTGGATGAAAAATGGTTTTTTGAAAAACAAAAACTAAAAACTATTTTAAAAACTACAAACATTCATCACCTTAAAATGGTGATATTTTGTTAAGTGTGAAGAAAAGATTAGGATTAATGTTCAAAAAAAAAAAAGATTAGGATAGACAAACGTGTGTATGAATATACTCTGGCCTCGTCGTCTATCACTTCATTTTATTCTTCTCTTGTATATTACTGTGCCGTTGGAGAATAAAAAAAATTATGGTAGGCTTTATTGTGGGGAGAGTTTTACCACATTTCGTTGGTCGGATTTGAGTTTCATGTCTGAGTTTAAAAATAATTTTTGTTTGTTGTGGGGAAAGTTTTACCACATTTCGTTTGTTTGTTGATACTAATTTTAGCTTTGATGAATAATTTTATAGATGTCTAATCATTGTAACATTATAAAAACCTATAATATTTTAAGATGTTTTCATTTTCGTTTTGATTTTTTTTCTAGTCCTAAAACTCTTCCACAATAACAAAAACATTTGGACTTCCAAAACATTCTAGTTTACCGCCAAAACATTCTTTCCAAAATCGACATTTGCTCTCCTTCTCCAAACGATATCTCTCGGGATCTTCACGCTTAAATCAGATAGGGCCTCGACCTTCTAGGGTTTCCGAGCATCCTCAAATTTGTTTCTCAGCAGCCGGCGGAGGAAGAAAATGTCTCCTTCAACCACCACTTGCACTTCCCTTCTTCAAGAGTTGCAGGTTCTCTCTCATTCCCCTCGCTTTTCTCCCGATTGTTTCGAGATATCACGCCTTTGACTCCCGACGAGTGCGATTATCTCTTTCTCCTTTGATCTGCTATTCTGATGATTCCTTGATTAGTTTTCGGTAACACAATTGAATATCAATTTTGTTTTCCTAGGGTTCATGCTTCTGGTCACCGTCTGTTAGATTCATTCCGAAGCCATTATTTCAATTCGTTCTCGATTCCATCTTCTTCACGTTTTCGTTGTTCGACTTTGAATTGCCCTCGGCAATTACATTTGCTTACAGTTTCTAAGTTTCGTTGTGAAGGACCTGTGCCGTAATTTGGTTTGGGTTGGCTTTTCATATTACTAGTTTTGTGGAATTGAGCAATGTATGCCGTAATTTGCCTTAATTTTTACCACAATGGTTTATTCGGATGTAGATAATATGGGATGAGATTGGTGAAAGTTACAATGAGAGAGACAAGATGCTGCTAGAGCTTGAACAGGAATGTCTGGATATATACAATAAAAAGGTTGAGAAGACTCGCAAGTACAGAGCTGAGTTACAACGTTCGTTAGCTCAAGCTGAAGCTGAAATTGCCAGCCTCATGTCTGCACTTGGTGAACAAGTCTCGTTCTCGAGGGTATGGTCATCACTACATGTCTGTTTCATGGATAGTATATAGCTTTTTTTCTTTTCTTATGTATGTTATTATTTCTGTTTGAGAAGAAAGAAGGCTCTTTGAAGGAGCAGATCTCTGCTGTAAAGCCTGTACTGGAAGATCTGATGATGAAAAAGGATCTAAGATGGAAACAACTCTCTGAGACACTGACACAAATTTCAGAGATCTCTTCCAACATTGCGGGGAAAGATTATCATGTTAGCTCTGGTCCAGGAATTGATGAAAGTGACTTAACTCAAGGAAAGTTGGATGAACTTAGAGCAAATCTGCAGGATCTTCGCAGTGAAAAGGTGTTCTTATATTTATATATACACGTTTAAGTATTTGTTCCAAAATGTTTGTGGTTATGTGCTTATCATCTTTATTTGAATTTCAGGCTGTTCGACTGCAGAAAGTAGATTCTTATATTAGTGCTGTCCATGAGTTGTCAGAGATTATGTCATTTGATTTCTCTAAAGCCTTGAATAATGTCCATAAAAGCTTGACCGAGTTTTCGAAGACTCATTCAAAAAGCATTAGTAATGATACTCTTGCTAGATTAACAGAACTTGTAGAGTCTCTGAAGAAGGAGAAACGTCAGAGGCTGCTTAAGGTGAGAAAATAACACTTCCGAACTGTTTGGAAAAACCATAGCTAGTACGGATTGATACCTTATGATTCTTATTTATTTCAGCTACAAGGTTTGGGAAGAACCATGCAAGAGCTGTGGAACCTAATGGAAACACCTATGGACGAGAGGAGAAGATTTGAAAATTTAAGTAGTTTACTTTCTGTTCCAGCTAATGATGCCTTTGAAATAGGATGCCTCGGTCTGGACATTGTCCGAGAAGTAATGTTATCATATTTTCTCTTTAAATACATATCATATTCATTTATTCTGATATGTTTGAGTCAGCGAGTATCAAACTTTTCTGAAGTCTAATATTTTGTTCATAGGCTGAAGATGAAGTGAAAAGACTGAATGCTCTGAAGTCCAGCAAAATGAAGGAATTGGTGTTGAAGAGGCAGTGTGAACTAGAAGCAATCTGCAGAGAGGTTCATATGGATGTCAATAGCCATGCTGCAAGACAGAGTCTTGTCGACCTCATTGATTCTGGTACCATACAAATTCTTCTTGAGTAGATTAATTAAGTACTTCAGTTTTGCAGTGCATTTTTGTTCTTTTACTTTCCGAAGGGTACTTGTACGCCTTAGTAAGAGCATTATGGAAAGCCTATGCAAAATATATGGAAGTTGGGAGCTCAAGCCAAAACGATTCCTGTATTTGGCTCTTACCTTCTATTTCCTTACAAATTGTTTTGTGCCCTCAAACTGGTAGCCGCACTCTCTTTTGTTCAGGACATTGACTTTCTCTTTGACTAACTTTAGCATGTTTATCTCCATTTCCTGTTAGCCCCAATGTGACACAACTTTGTAGAACTTAATATGAAAATACTATGGACATGATTTCACATGTTGCTGAGTTACTGACGCAATTAACGTATGGTTTTATAGATGTCTTTCATCGGATGTGCTGTGACGAAGTTTTCCTTTGCAGATGATGGTGATCTGTCTGATATTCTGGCACGCATAGATGGCCAGATCGAGAAGGCAAAAGAGGAAGCTTTAAGCAGAAAGGAAATTTTAGACAAAGTTGATAAGTGGAGGCACGCAAAGGAAGAAGAAAAATGGCTTGATGACTATGAAAAGGTGAATACCACATTGTGTTTTAAAGTTCTCTTTTTGTGAAGATAGGCCAAGAGAAGATTTGTGGACCCCTTAGAGCTGATTGTCAGCATTTTTCTGATGAAAATATAGAGTTATCATAGTCTTAGGTTAACTGCAGCCTGCAACTTTTAGAGAGAATCATTCTTATCTGCATAGAGTTTTTTTTTATATATAGTTTTAATATTAGAGAGTTGCTAGTTTTTGTGTGAACTTCCTACAGACTAGTTTTGTATACATATGCCATATTGATTTGTCTCTTCGATTTTGCTTCCTTAACAGGATGAAAACCGCTTCAGTGCTGTAAGAGGAGCACACAAAAATTTAAAACGGGCAGAGAAAGCTAGGAGCCTGATCAGCAAAATTCCAGGTGAGTCTTTATACATGCAAGTAAGTCTGACTTCAATACATGGTCATTAGATATCCCTTTGGATTAGTTTTCAATAATCTACTTTTCTTTTCATTCCAAGATTCTTATTTTCTCTTCTATCGCATAGCAAGTTTTTAGCAGCTCAATGAGAGGATTTGGGGTCTTTAACTCTGTAACTCGATCACCGGTTCCAGCCAAAATTCGAAAACTCATTGTTAGATGTGTAGAATTTATGATGTTTTTTCTTGGGTTAGCAGAGTGTGAACATAGTAATAGTGCCTGATTCAAATCAAGATAATTTTTTTAAAAACTTTTTTTTTTGTGATTCTTAAGCAATGATCGATCTTCTTACCACCAAAGTGAAGGCTTGGGAAAAAGAAAGAAGAGTCACTTTCTTATGTGATAAGGTAACTAATACATTTACTCAATTCTCTATTATGATTTGATTCAGCTTATATGATTTATGTCTTTTCGATCCAGGACCCGTTGTTACAAACACTGGAAGAAGAAATTGTTTTGCGAGCTCAAAGAGAGGAGGAAAAGCGTCAATTCCGAGTATGTGTGTTAAAGGAAAAAACATGGATTTGTAGACAATATCACTTTGTTGTTGAGCTAACAAGACGAAGCTCTTTGTTTGCGTTTTTTCTGTTGTTGCATAAACAGGAGCAGAAACGACTACAAGGTCATCTTGCTACAGAGAAAGAAGTAAAGTATGGTTCAAAGTCTGCAAAGAAGAAGCCATTGGGACAGAGCCTTAACACAGACAATGTGACCAAAACTCCAGTTGGTCGACGGATTGGGAGTACACCTGGACGTTCTGCTGTTTCTGGTGGCAAAGATTTTAGAGAAAGCGGAAGGGGCAATGCCGCAATACCATTGAACTATGTTGCTCTTCAGAAAGATGATTGATGATGATAGATACTCAAAAAGGGGGGGTTTTAGATAAGCTACACAGCCTACATTACATGTTCATGAGCTGAGACTTGTTTCTCTTTTGGTTTATGCTTCCATTGCTATTGAAGTTTTACAGATATTGTTAGCTATGAATATAAAGTTCCTCATTTCACTCACAAGTTATTGATCTCCAAACCAAAGTTTACAAGAGGCTTTGCTTCAGGAAATGATGATTGACAACCAAGCGAAAAACTAAATGACAAAGTTTTGCAAAACCCATATTGAGATTAAGCTTCTGTCGCAATGCGTAAGTTTTACAACTAATAAACTTTGGGCTCTCACTACATTCCTCCTTCAGCAGACATGTTCTTTAAGGAGTGAGAAAAATAAATGGTTGAACATTTCACATCTCCCCACACTCTGTAATTACAACGGCAAGTTTAGGCCGGTTGTTGGGTCCAACAGCCACGTTCTCAATCTTCCGCACAACCAATAAGCCATCTCCAACCACTCTCTGTACATCAAAAGAAGAATTTTGCAATTAGTCATAACAACACTATTACCGATTATGTGCTTAAGGGTTCATGACTCAATGCCTCGTCCTCAACTATTTATGATTTTAAAGGTTTTTTTTTATATTTGACAATCTCAGTTATAACCACAAAGGGAGAAGTAAGAATTTATATGGAAGAAAATTGAAAAGCTTCATGTTCCAATCATTCAATACGTGTATCTGAAAAGAGGACATACCCCAAAGACAACATGCTTGTTGTCAAGCCAGTCGCATTTTGCACAACTGATGAAGAACTGCAATGCAAAGAGCAAAGGTAATTATAGCCTACATGAGAACATTTTATGCATAACCAGCTACTAAAATATCTCACTTCTTTTTTAACCCTTTAAGATTATCTATTAGTTTAGCATCATAGTCAAAACAGAAGGCTTCACACGCTCACTGCTTATCCACATTTTTGTTACAATTTTTCACTAGTAAATAAGGCCATTATAATGAGAAGGAAATTACCTGGCACCCATTTGTGTTTTGCCCACTATTTGCCTACAACAAAAGAATGAGAGTCATGAATACTATATCAAAGACAAGAGTATGATGACTCTGAATAAAAAACAGTTTTAAGGGAAAACTGATTCATTATATTCACTGCATTGAAAGGAGGTAGACAAAATTTATAATCCATGTTCAGAAAGCCAATTCCATACCATCGAGAGCAGTCCTGGCCCAGTATGTTTGGCAGTAAAATTTTCATCCTCGAACTTGTGGCCATAAATTGACGTGCATCCACTACCATCATTCTGCAGAGTTTAACATATTGGGCAATCCAGTATAAGGAGAAGAAAAACGAAAGATTCAGTAACAAACCAAGAACACAAGCAAGAAAATTTGGAACCAGTGCCAGCTGATTCAAAAAACATTAAGGAAGCACATAAGCTTTATCAGATGAAAAGGGCACTAACCTTTAGAAAATCACCACTCTGAATCATAAAATCCTTGATGACCCTGTGAAACTGACATTCTTTGTAACCAAGAGGCTTTCCAGCCTTTCTGCATTTACCACCAATAAAGAAGATTCAGAGTAAGTAGCAAAAAAAATCTCAGAGCTGTCCACTCATCTCTCTCAATTAGTCTAAAACAATTTTGATATACGCTTAGCTAAGCAAGGTGCAAGAAATATGCAAAAACCAATACAAACTCTAGACTGAAGCAGCAAGTGTAAGAGTAATTGGATTTTGCCAATCTTTCTGAATCCAAAAACCTCTAAAACCTCATAAATCTATTGAGGAGACGCAAAATTTACAAGTTCGACGAGCAAGATGCAGGAGCGAAGGTAGAAAATCGAATATACCTGTGTTCACCAGTACAGAACTGCCTGAAAGTTGAAAAGAAGAGAAGGATTTACTTACGAATCAGAATCAGCTCAGAAGAAAAGGAGAGATAGAGAAGAAAAAGAGAGAGAGGAGGCAGGACCTGAAGTTTTCAGCGGTTTTGGGGGCAATGTCGGCGAAGAGCTCCATCTTGATACGACCGGCGGGGATGCCACCGATAGAGACGTCGAAGAAGACAACAGGGTTTTTAGGGTTCGGTGGTCGGACGTGCCACTCCACGTTTCCACCGCCGCTTGAAGGAGCTGCTGCTGTTGCTGCAGCGACGATTCCTCCTCCGGAACTCATCTGAACTCAGTTGTTTGATCTCTCTCAATTTCGGGTAAAAACAAAGCTTCTTCCTCTTTCTCTCTGTCTCCGTTTTATGATCGGATTCTTTGCTCTTTCAGTTTTTCCGACGCCGCCTAAACAACATTAGTGAGAAAGGTGTTCTATGTTTTTGGGCTTAGATTTGTACCTACTTGGGCCTTATATTGGACAATTTCCAAATAATCCTCAAAAGTATATATCTGTTTCTAATCTAAACCATCTACATCCTTAATATATGCAAGTTTCTATATGTTTCAAATCTACCATCTACAGTACATCCTAAATATGCAAGGCAGCCATCGATTCACAGTAAATCATGTAGTACAAGTCTCCACCGTAATACAGTGTCTTTTTGATATATCATGTAACTACGTACGTTTTAAATGAAAATTTTAAAAGAGGGACTCAAAACACTTGACTGCGACTACTTCATCACTTGTGACTTTGGATTAGATAAGACCTTAATATGCTCTAGAATGTCAAAATTCTACATTTTCTTACCACTAAATATATGAACATAAAACCTATAGATAACATGTTAATAACCCTACTGATCATACACCTTGAATTGTTTCGTAACAAAAAAAAAAGATAAAGAAGGGTTTTACTTTTTGCCATGGACAAAATGTATTCAAACAAATAGATAATAAGCCAAAGTAAACTACAATCCGAGCATACAATGTATAGTCTATTGGTTTGTGTTACTTTTCCGGAATCAAACCTAATATTGTGCGCATGAGTTATATACGTCAAAACAAAGAGTAAAGAAAGTACGCTGAATCAGATATTTGAAAGCTCCCATTGGTCATAAATTCCCAAAGAATATTCAACAATAATCATCTAAAAAAAGATAAAAAGGTAAACATCAGAGGCTGCGCTCATGCGTGTGTGTAGGCTCCATGAGCCACAGAAGCGAGACAACGACAAGCTCCTCACTTCATTCCTCAAGACTTTTCAGAATTCCCCTTGTTATCAAGCTCTTCCAACACAGCCCACAGTTTTGGATCAGCGTAGTTCTCGATGAGAAAAGCCGGTTTGGCTTGCATCAGCAGGCTTGCTGGATTACCTGTAGTTAGTCCAACCACAGGCATTCCAGCAGCAACTCCAGCTTTGATCCCAGAGATGGAGTCCTCGAACACTAACGCGTGCTCCTTGGACACGTTAAGCACTTCGAGAGCCTTCAAGTAAGGCCCCGGGTGTGGTTTGGGATACTCACATTCAGAGCCAAGAATCACTGCCTGAAAGAAATCACTCAGGCCAAGTTTCGATATCATGAGCTCTGCGTTTTCTTTCGGAGCGTTTGTCACAGCAGCTCGTTTCAATCCTCGTTCCTCGATCCATTTGGTCAGTTTTATAAGCCCGTCGAGCGGCTTTATCTTTTCCGCAACAAGCCTAATCAAATAAGAATAGAAAATTAACTCAAACCCTGAAACAGAGTTTTTGTGAAATGTAAGAAGAGAAAACACAGAAACTTTGACTTACTTGCGAAAAAGAGTTTCTTTTTCCTCACAGAATTTCAACCCTCTTGAAACATCATCAGGGAAGAGAGCTAGAGCGATTTCAGAATTGTGTTTTCCGGCAATATTTGCAATAAAGAATTTCTCGTCGATTGGGACACCATTGTTAAAACCAATCTGCGAATGATACAAATTTGACACAAGAACTTTAGAGTGGGTATATATCAAGGCTCCAAAGCCACTGTTTTTTTTAAAGTATTGAAGTCTATATGATCAAAAAGGGAAATAATTGACCTCTTGCAGCAGTTCCTGAAAGGCAATAAGGTGGATGGGATCTGAATCACAGAGTGTTCCATCAACATCAAACAGAATGGCTTCTAATGGAGCAAGATGTGAAAGCGAAGGTTTGCTGCTTCACAACAAATGAACAGAGTTGAACAATAACAACACAGAGATCAAAATCATGAGGAATCGATGAAGAGATTTCACCAAAAGGATCAAACTTTGGATACGATGATCGAAAGGGAATAACGATCGATGATTTTGCAGAAATCATTTTGCGCCTATCAATTAGCTTCAGTTTTGTTTTCAACATTAGGAATTTAGGGGAAAAATACGAAATGAAATAGCTACGAGTTTCATTGATCTTGGAGACCCAAACACACGTACAAGAAATCGCAGTGTTGTAACAAAGAGTACATACATACACACGAATGATTTACAAAATCATGCATATATAAAAGAGATTATTAAGTATCGTTGAATGAAAAGACGATCAGCAAAAATTAAAAGCGTACCTCTCAGAAGGATTAAGATCAGAGAAGCCATTCATTGTGATGAGAAATGGAGAAAGAAGAGAAATGGATCTGTGATCGCAAAACGAGAAGAAACAAACGAATGGTTTTGAGAGATTTGTCAAAAAAGGTAACAAAAGAGAAATGGGAATCTTGTGGTGCGTCAGAGGAAGATTCGGGGACTCTTCTTCACCACGTGGCGGCTTTGGTTTCTTTAAACGCATAAATTCAAAACTGTAAACCGGAAATAATACCTCCATCCGGTTTAGAGATGAGATTTGGTCGGAATTTCATTTGAAATTGGTCATATTGGTCGGAGATTAAATCTGTAATTAGTCATTTAACACCACCGTTCAAATATTCACCACACTAAACTCAATGTTAATTCTCTCAAAGAGAATTGATAAACCAAAACAATAGGCTTTTCATGTTCGAGCTTCTCGAGTTATAATTTGTTGTCGGATAAAAGTGGTATACTCATGGATCTAAAAATGATATGTTTTCTTATATTGGAATTGTGACCATAAGACACCAAATTGAGTTTAACATGAGACTCTCTTCTCTTCTTGAATCATGTCACCAACGACATAACTCTTTATTACNAAGACCATCAAATAAACCCACGTTTCTCTTTTATTTCTCTATAAAAGTAGTAATCCTTCTTCTCTTATTCTCACACCAAAAAAAATAATCTTCTCCTCTTATAAAAACTCATAGAAAAAGAAGAAATGTGAGTTTTTATAAGAGGAGAAGATTGTTTTTTTTTGTGTGAGAATAAGAGAAGAGGGATTACTCTTTTTATAGGGAAATAAAAGAGTACAAACGTGGGTTTATTTGATGGTCTTTTAGGTGAGTAGGAAATTATGTGAGTTGAGTGGTGGGGAAAGGTGGTGAAAGGTGGGGAGAGGGAGAGGGAGAGCATGATGAGGGATGAGGTCGTTACAATTTTTCTCCACTAACGAGGAATTCGTCCCCGAATTCAGACAAAGTCCGAGGAGAACTCAACTGCTTCGAAGGGAAGATGAACACCGAATTGGAAACAACTGACTCGGCTGAAAGAACTAAAAATGAACCAAATGAGCAAAAGACGGAGGAGGAAGGAAACACAACTCTTGGAACTTAGACTTGGAAACACCACATGGACTCTTTTCTGGGGCGATGAACAACAACAAAGATTAAAGGCAGGCCAACTAATTTAAGGGACAAGAACTTGGTTCAGATCGTGTTGGTTTGAGTCGAGACTGGCCCTCTAGGATAGGACTAGAGAGTCCATCCTGGACTCTCTAGGATAGGACTAGAGAGTCCATCCTGGACTCTCTAGGATAGGACTAGAGAGTCCATCCTGGGCTCTCTAGTCCTATCCTATCCCTCTTCTCTTATTCTCACACTAAAAAAAATAATCTCCTCCTCTTAACTCACATTTCTTCTTCTTCCTGTGAGTTTTTATAAGAGGGGGAGATTGTTTTTTTTGGTGTGAGAATAAGAGAAGAGGGATTACTCTTTTTATAGGCAAATAAGAGAGTAGAAACGTGGGTTTATTTGATGGTCTTTTAGGTGAGTAGGAAATTAGGTGAGTTGAGTGGTGGGGAAAGGTGGGGAAAGGTGGGGAGAGGGATGAGGTTCGTTACAATAACCCTCTTTTTTAATTGATAACTTAAAAAAAGATAAGGCTTTTCATGTTCGAGCTTCTCGAGTAACAATGTGTTGTCGGATAAAAGTGGTACTCATGGACCTAAAAAAGATATGTTTTCTTATATTGGAATTGTGACCATAAGGCACCAAAATGAGTTTAAGTACATGAGACTATCTTCTCTTCTTGAATCATGTCACCAACGACATAACTCTTTATTACGAGATCGAACAAAACGGTAAAGAAAATTGCAAATCTTGGTGTAGAAACATAAAAGCAAAGGGAAACCAAATCTTCAATAACGATAAGTCTTATGGAATACTTTCTGAACCGAAATCAATTCGATTTGGATAGTAGTGTGAGCAAGAAATCTCTGTAGTTCCCTTTGATCTTCTCTTGGATTGTTTGTGCCAAAGACTCACCATAGAGCTGATTATACGCTTCTGCGATCTCCTTCATCTCATCACTATGATCCGCTCTCGTAACTAACACTCTTGTCAACCATTTCTTGGTTCCCTTGTCCGCATCTTTGTTCAAAGACGCATTCAAAATCTAGAACCAAAGAAGAGAGACTTAATGTTAACTCTTGCGTCGTTATTAAAAAGAAATGTTTCACTCTTCCTAGCTATTGTTTATTTGCAATTTCTTTTACATATGTTAACATGGTGTAACTTAACTTAAAAATGGAACCAACATCTATTTATAAATTTGAAAAATTTGGTATATGAAAGTAGATGTGGTCATGTAAGCTTTTACTACCTTGCTGAAATACACAGAGGGTTTGAGCAAACAAAGCAATGCGTCATTGAGGAGCGAAGACTCGGATACACCCTGATGATCAAACCACAAGATTTTCTTGATCCATTAGAAAAAGTATACATATGAATCAAAACATGGAATTATATATATACTATAAGAAGTGAGTTGCATATGTTACCCCAAGAAGATCAGAGCCTTTGATTTGATTAAAGTGTTTGTAGAGATGTTGGAGATGAAGTTTGCTTCTTGTGCTCAAAATCCTAACAACCTCATCCTTCTCTACGGCTCCCTCTCCGGAAGAAGCCACCGCCTCTGCGAGAATCTTAGCCTCAGATTTGGCGGAATCGTCCTTCACCTTATTCCCTTCATATCTGTAAGCACTCACGAGCCCCACAAGCAGCTGCACGAAACATAGAGTGTGTGAGAAGAAACCGTGGTGGGAGAGGGAGGCTGTAGGGTAAGTAAGCATGTACTGACCTTGCGAAGAGAGCCGTGGATGTGAGAGGCAATGTCTTCTTCCATGGATTGGTCGAAGAGAGAGTGATAAGCTTTGCGTGCGCCTAGGAGATCCTCAGAGGAGCGCGTGCATGACACCTCCACGATGAGGTTGTAAGACTCATCTCCTTTCTTGAGTGCTTTCTTCACCAGCCTCGCGTCTCTCTCCCATGGATGCATCGACCACATCACCACCGCGTTCTACACATCATAGACCAAACTTTCATCATTTCCATCGAGTAGAAATACTACCACTGGTTTACTTTTTTTTTCTTAAGGAATGTGTTAGGATCCTAGTAAATGTGAAATGACCAACACTAATATAACAAGATGTGATTAAATCCACTCATTCCCAATTAATTTTGAGATCAAAACCCCATTGAAGTTCATATAGAGTATTTGATCAAAGTTCTCAAAGGTTTAAGACTAAATTCTTCATCAATTAACAAACGGCTACATCTCTAACCAATCACACACTAAATAGTTACATAACAGAAAATCAATCAATACAAAGGGATAATAGTAATAACCCAATTGCTAACTAGGTTCTGTATTTAATTACTTTAAAATTTGAGCAAATTCAGCAAATTTTAGATTTTTTAAAGTTTTGAATTAAAATGAATAAATGGTTTGTTTTGTACTTTTATTAGGTAAAAACAATAATTGATTTTTAATTGGGTAAAACAAGTAAAAATGGTGGAAAAAAAAGAAAGAAATAGATTTAGATAGTAATAAGTTTTGCCAAAAAACTAAAAAAAGATAGTAATCTATAATTTTAAGAAAATAGATAAATAGAAAAGCCAGAAAATTAAAGAAGGAAAGATGTAAAAATCAAGAAACTAACATTGAAGCGAGAGAACTCAAGCTTGAGATGTTTGACGAAATGATCATGGCATTTCTCAAAAGCTCTTTCCTCATCTTCCACAAAGAAACTTTTGCTCGCTTTCCTAAACAATCTTCGATGATCCTTGTGTGAATTCCCCAGTGTAGTTATCAATGCTTTCTCATCAACTCCCATTCCTACAATTTTGTTTTTTGTTTTTGTTTTTAATCAAATCGTAATCATTTTCCGGCTTCGTATTAAAACAACTGACATTCACTAGATTTCATTTACAGAGAGTATCATCGTTGTACAGAGATTCATTTTTTTATAATTACCTGAGATTGCTTCAGTGATGCCTTCGAAATCGAGAGTGTGAGCCATTTTTCTTGCAGTTTTAGCTTCTTCTTCTTTTTTTTCTTTCTGATTTGCTTTGGTTTATGCGGAAAGTTATGAAAGAGAGACGAGTCATTTTATATGATGCGGATTATTAAGGGTGATGTTGTGGTTTACGGAGGGAGACAAGGGTGTTTTCGGTACATCGATATTTTATTAGTTTAAAAGTCTTTGCTAAGACAAACGCTAGGGGCATTGTTGTAACAAGAAGTAACGCCCCACGAAATTTATTGCATCTTTTAACAATTACAGTAGTCCAAGACAAATTAAAACTTTAGTAGTTTTTTTTTGTTTAACTGGAATTTATTAAGTTTGACCATTATGTAAAATGCACTTAAGTATATATCATTATATCATCATATCTATAATACAAAACGGGGTTCCCGGAAAGAAGAGGAGGTTTACCAGTTTTCAAATGTATTGTGTCTTCTCAATTAGGCGTGGTCTTTTATTTGATTTTATCAAAACATATATTATACTAAATTCGAGTTCATGTGATAACACTATCACAAAACGCTAAGTTACATATTCTGATCGGCGTGGTCTAAATTTGTATTAGGAAACTTGCAACAAAAGCAAACCGAATTGACACATGCACTTGGTTGGTACTCTGGCAGATCATGATTTAGGATATGATACATAAGATTTAAGATCCATGTGGTTTTGAATAGATCCAATCTCAGATAATCTATAGAAGACTAGTAAAAGTCAACTACTTGGGATCTCACTCAATCTTACACGAATATTAGATAATAGTTAATTACAATGAAAAACAGATGACAAGATAATTCCCGTAGCGTATCCGCTATTTTGTTAAACCGTTTTTTAAAAATGAGTGATTGATGAAATTATTTTATCCAGCATAATGAAGTTGTAAATGTTTTGATGTATAACGGTGTTGGATATTGAATCAGAAAAGGGCGCTCAAACCAGCATTCATGAGCTGGCTTTGTGTTGTTATATTTTGATTATCGAAAAAAATATTATGATAAAAATAAATATTGGAGTATGTTGAGAGGCTCAAGATCATATATAAACCTGTTACAAAAAAAAAAAAAAAAGATTCGAAGATCATGGGAATTGGCAAAGCAGACAGCATATATCTTCTTCTGTTAAACTAATGCAATATTTAACAAAATTTTAAAGCATTCTCAGTTATGTCCAGACTGTTCCTGTAAGCAAATAATGCACGTAATCGATTAAAAAGAGTAGATGAGAAGCCTCAATCACGTTTCCTTCGCGATATTGATAGTCTGACAAGTGATAAGTTTATCAATTAATATATTCAAACAAGCATCGATCACATATGGTGTTTAAAAAAAAAGTTATTACTGGATATCTGTCATTGGGGTTGTACAACCACATTTTTGTCATACTTGCATGTGTATCCCTTTCACGAAATAAATATTTGGTCAACCAATTAATATCTAATTAAAGAGCTGATCAATTGTTGTATGACAGGGTGTTTCGTCTAATGACAAATTTGCAGACGTGCCCGTAAACAATATCACGTTTTACACGAAGAGACGACTTACAATAATTTAGAGGGGACAGCTGTGTCTTATGATTTGCATTTCGCTATCTCTTTTATTTGATTTGGTTAAACTTATTCGTCACTCTTAAATCGACTTATTTATTAATTTATAAACGCATATGTCACACAGACAGAAATGTTGATTATAACATACTAGTTTATAACGCACACAATATATCTTATTTTATTTTCTCAAACACAATATGTAATATCGAAATGTTAATTTTGACAAGTAACACCGCATTATAAGCTGTTGACGTGTAAATATGTATTTTTATGAATCTGCAAACACATTCATTTAAAATTTCGAAAACATTTTAAATTTTGACATAGTTTCTTTAGAAGATGATCGAATTTAACATTTGAAACTGATATGTATCATATCCAATATGAAACATTAATATTAGAGATACAAATAGACTATTAAATTTGAAACTCAGGTCATGCGCACATGTTACTAAGCACCTAGCTAGTCCTTGATCAAAAAAGTATACCAGCTTGTAAAGACTTTTTGTTTTTGTTTTTACAAAGGGTTTTCTATTGAAATGCATGAAATAAAATACAAGCTATGACTTCTCCAAGTCACATACAGTTTGGAAGAGAAATTTCAAAGATAAAATGTTATTTTTAAGCCTTAAGCCTTAAGGAGCTCTTGGGTTAATTGGTGGTAAGTATTGGATAGCAAGAGGGAAGCGTACTAGTCAGTAATATATAATTCATATCGGACACTCCTATCCGAAAAAGACAGAAACAAGGTGTGTCATTACACAGTTCCGAATTCCGACAGAAAAAATAGGTTATTACAGTTACGTCCTCAGGGGTATTTACGTCAAATAAGATTGCCCTACAACGTAATTACACCCAAGTAAATAACTCCGCCCTCAAAAATTGAAACGGATTGAAACAAAACAAGAGAGAGAAAGAAATTAAAAGAGAGAGAGAGAGAGAGAGAGAGGAAGCACAAGCTTCGGAGAAACAGAGGAATATCGCAAATGGCCACCATTAGAGTACCAGACGAAGTTCCTTCTCCAGCTCAGGATTCTGAAACTCTCAATCACGCTTTTCGCGGTACGTTACAATCAATCCCTGCATTCACGTAACGCAAACGTTTGTGTGTGTTTCAGTGTTTCTCAGAATCAGATTTCTGGGTTTTTTTTTTTTTTTTTTTTTTTTTTTTTGAAATTGGGGATTGGAACGTGTTTTCCTTTTCAATAGGTTGGGGAACAGATGAGAAGGCGATAATACGCGTTTTAGGAAAAAGAAACGAGAGCCAAAGAAGGAGAATCAGGGAAAGTTACAGAGAGAAATACGGCAAAGATCTTATCGATGTTCTCTCCTCCGAATTGTCCGGTGATTTCATGGTACTCACATTTTCTTAAATCCCTACTACCTCAAAACATTCACGACATAAAGAAGAGATTTTGCTTCTCTATTTACATGAAAACAACAAACAAAAAAATCAATCTTGTTATTTGCAGAAAGCTGTGGTTCTGTGGACTTATGATCCAGCGGAGAGAGACGCAAGGCTTGCGAACAAGGTTTTGAAAGAGAAAAAGAAAGGGATAGAGAAACTGAAGGTCATCGTAGAGATCTCTTGCACAACTTCCCCAAACCACTTAATTGCTGTGAGGAAAGCTTACTGTTCTCTCTTCGACTCATCCCTTGAAGAACACATTGCTTCCTCTGTGCCTTTTCCTCTTGCAAAGGTCTTTTCTTTTCTTCTCATATCATAACATTCATTCTTACAAAATTTTGGATTAAAACAATCGCGATTTGATGCCTTTATGGTGGTACAGTTGCTGGTGACGTTGGCGAGTTCATTCAGATATGACAAAGACAAGACTGATGCAGAAGTAGCTACAATCGAGGCAGCTATGCTACGCGAAGCCATAACAAAGAAGCAGCTGGATCATGATCATGTCCTCTACATACTAGGAACTCGCAGTGTCTACCAGCTCAGACAGACTTTTGTTGCTTACAAGCAGAGTTATGGGAACACAATAGATAAGGTTAA
>JAHZTW010000001.1:44634004-44697429 GCA_020283515.1 Alliaria petiolata
CATGAAGACTGTCGAGGCTAAATCGCAATGAAAACCCCTTCATCCGAGCTGATCGTTCAGTTAACGAAATTGGTCGCCAAACTTCCAGACGGACATGTTGTTACTTAAATAGCCGTATCTTCTGAACCACTGACCATAATGACTTGAAATAACCTCTGAACGAAAGGTAGCTCAATTTACTATGAGTTTTATGAAGATTGCGGAGGCTGAATCGGAATGGAAAGTCTTTGTAGAGTCTGATCTTTAAGTCGCTTTAGGTGGCATGGATTTGAATCGGTTGCAACATCTTGGTACAGCAAGTCAGATGACATCAATTTGCTCTCTACTTGTTCCTAGCTCATCATCTTATGTTTCCAGCTTCCACATTGTCGCCAAATCCATAGAATAACCTGAAATGATGCATATATACAAAAGAAAATGCAAATGCAAATGCAAATGTTCTAAATCCTATAAATGATCAAATACTATGATTATACTTAGCTATAAATGAAATATGGATGAAAACTTATTCTAAATGCATGATAAATATGCGAAATAAATGAGTATATCAAAACATCGTCGTATTAAGCCAGCTCATTTCGTAGCAGTCTTCACGTTTTAGCCCTAATTCAGGCAAGTTCTTGTTTATAATCTCCATTAGGTTATTTTCTGAGCCTAGAAACTGAGCGTAGAACTTAACTGCGATGGTTTTATCGCCGGGGTTTGCACCATCTGTGATGTGAGGCATTGCTCTCACAAAAAGCTCTTGAGGCAATTTGCTAGACACAAGCTGCCACTTGAAGAGAACATCAGTAGCTCCTTGTTCCAATGTTTTGCTAACCTTAAACACTGTCATGGTCTCTGGAACCTCGACGAGGTTGATTGTCCAAGAGAGAATAACGCCGAAGCTCGCGCCGCCACCGCCACGAATCGCCCAGAACAGATCTTCTCCCATAGAGGTTCTGTTCAAGATCTTTCCATTGGCATCAACTAGCTGAGCATCAACGACATGGTCGACCGAGATTCCGTACTTTCTAATTAGATTCCCGTACCCTCTGCCGCTGATGTGTCCTCCCGCTCCTACCGTAGGGCAAACGCCGGCCGGAAACGCTAGTGTTTTGCTGCCGTCAGTGATCATGGTGTAAAGCTCTCCCAAAGTCGCACCAGCTTGAACCCAGGCTTTCTTGCTGGACACGTCAACGGTTATAGCTCGGAGATCGTGCATGTCGAGGACAACAAACGGGACCGACGAGATGTAAGAGAGGCCTTCGAAATCGTGACCACCACTTCGGATACGGATCTGGATTCCGTTTGACTTTGAGCAGATCACTGTTGCCTGAACATGAGACTCATGTTTTGCAGCAACAATGGCTATTGGTTTTGTGACGTTAGGGTTTGAGTACATTTTCTTTTTCGTGTAGGACTCGTAAGACGAGACGAAGGTGGAGTTATTGGGAGTATAGAGGGCTTCGGCGATCGGATTATCTGGACTAGTCCGATTACTAAGGCATTCGAGGAAGTTTCCAATATTTGGTTTGGTATTGGTTACTTCTGCATCTGAAACAGAGACAAGAAGAACAAGAAACAAAAGAGAAACTACCTCTTTCATTTATTTTTTTGTCTCAAACAAAGAAAGGAAAAAAGTCTCCTAGTAATTTATTTGGATTTTATTAGAAAGAGAAAGCTGAGAATATACCGTAGCTAGATTTTTTATTAATGGAAACGTAACGGCCTAACGGGAGTTGAGGCTTCTTCGTTCATATATTCAAGAAACCTATTTTTTTTTATTTTATAGCAAGAAACAGTCTTTCATTCAATTACTGTTTTCTTACTAAGAAATCAGTTATACTTGAGTTTTATTGAATTTTTTTAGTTTAGAATACACTGAATTTTCCTCTCCCTCTCTGTTTTTTTTTCTTCTTTCAATTACTGTTTTTTTTCCTAAGAGTTCGGTTTTTTTTTAATGGTAACAATACTAAGAGTTCAGTTATGATTGAATTTTGTTGATTTTTTCATCTATAATATTGACTCTAGGATACACTGAATTTTTTTTTTTTTTTTTTGATACACTGAATTTCCTTCTCTCTTTTTCTCTTTTCAATTATTGTTTTCTTTATGATAAAAATTTATATTTAAATAAGAATGATAGATAGAAATAGAATACACTAAACTTTCCTCCTTTTATTTCAAGAGTGTGTTATCAATAAAACCCGACGGCTTTTTCTACGATGCTTTTACGTGAAGAAATTACTTTATACCACTTTCTATTTATTTATTTTTATTCAATTTAAAAATTTGTCATTTTTTCTCATCTCTTCTACATATGTTTTCATCGTCTTCACTCTAACTAAAAAGATTGATTATTTTTTTTTTTTAATATCTTACCATGTTTTTTAACTTTGACAAATACAAAGGCTCTGAATTTACAAACTCTCCTAAATAGAAATTTGTGGTATTTTTTTGTTTTTTTTGTTTTAAAAGAATTTTGGGATTTTTATTTTAATGGTATTTGTTTTTAAAGGTATTTATATATTTTATTGAGTCTGTGTAAAAAACAAAAAAAGTTGTCAAATTCAATCACTAAAACCGACTGGCAATATTTGCGACATCGACATCCTTTATTTTTCGACGCCACCGGATGAGTGTCGCCGGCATCCATCGTTTAACTCTTTCTTTACTTCCGGTACCTTTTTCGCTGACTCTCATGAACCCTAAATTTCCGAGCTGATTGCTAATCTTTCTCCTCTGTTCCCACCAGTTTCCTCTCCATACTCCAGATGCATCCTTCGGTTTCTCCTCTCTCAGCTTCCCCGCCAATCAATCCGTAGTCCACCATAGTCACCGATTGGTTACCTGTTTTAGTCACAGTGTTAGTCTTTTCTTTCCCCCTTTTAATATCTGCTTTGATCGATCTTCTATTACTGTGGTTTATCTAGTCTTGTTAAGCAGAATCCATTTGAGAATTCCTGCGAATAGCTTGCTGTGTGCTAGCTTTTGACTTATACTACTTTTGAATCCTTAGTTTGTTTCTTGTTTTGTTTTGAACTTTTGAATGTGTGGATATTTAGGCTTCCCATAAATCTGATGATGCTGATGAAGCTGACCCTTCCTTTGATGAAGGTATTCGTATATTGACATTGTAAATTAACGACTCAATTTGTGGGTGGACTATTAAAAAAATCTCAAAACTTTTCAACACTTTTGTGTCTTCTTTACTCTCTAGTTGATACATTAAGTCAGGCTTGCACAAAGGCTTTTCCTTTTTTTTTTTTTATCTGTCTTGCCGTATTTGCTGTTAACTTGAGTTTGACACTATATTCACTTCTTTCTCTCCCCTTTTTTTCTAGGAGAAATGTTGGATAAGACTGGGACAAGCAGGAAAAACCCGTTTGCTTCTAAAGAGTATGTGATATACTGAAACCTTGATTTGGTATACTTTTCTATGCTTTTATGGCGCTTATGAGTAAGAATGTGGCTGTGTACACCATGTAATACTACATCTTTGTTTCATATCTTTTGTTCACGATTCAAGAGAGAATTCTGCCTCTTGTTTAGCAGTTTGCTCCTATTAGGTTATCAGCGATTAAAAAAAAAAGTATTGCAGCTTTGGTATTTCTTCCTTCTCTGTGTAGTAGGTTTTGGTTCGAAAATTTGTCGGAGCTACTTGGCTTTTCCACTTTTGTGGTGATCAGAAAATTTCATTTGTATTTCTGATATGGTCTGTCCAAATGTTAGCTAAGATCATTTCGATTCTGCTCTATGTGATTAGAATCTACATTGCACGAAAGGATTTGAGGAACCAATATAAGCTTGAAATGTATTTCTTCCTTTTAACAATCTTGTCCTGCGACAATTTCAGGCTTCTCAAGAAACTGAAGAGATATGGAGTGTCTGGAATATTGTCTTATGGGTTACTTAATACAGTCTATTACACCATAGCTTTCCTCTTGGTGTGGTAAGTATAATAGAACTTTGAGCGTATGCTCTGCATAAAGCTACAAAAACATTGTTATTTATCATGGAACCTTAATTTGTTTTCAATTTGCTCTCCTTTTTTTCTATATGCTACAGTCTGATGTTTGAGTACTTAGGCAGCTGAAGTTTCCCTTATCGTTGTTATGTGTGTTCGGGTTTCCTCTATTTTAGCATCTTAGATGTTCTTCAACTCTCTATCGTAACCTAGGAATAATGTTTAAAGTCTAATGCCTCATCATCAGTACTATAGAAACGTCTGGCCTTGGCGCAAACAAACAAAAATTACCCATGGTCTTATAGTGGCTCAGGAAATCAGACTCTATGGAATGTTATCTGCCAAATTTTATTAGTAGACACTGTTGGCTTGGCGCACATTTTGGCTTTCGTTAAATTTCATTAGTAGTCACTGTTGAGTCCACGACATTGGCACTAGTTCAATAATTTGATTATGCAGTTATATCTCTCTTTTTAAGAAAACAGTCTTTAGTTTCTAGATGTTATGTGGATTTTTCTCTATCATAACATACTTGAGCTAGAACAGTGACGACGATTATGTATTTATATATATATATATATATAGGTTTTATGTATCCCCAGCACCCGGAAAATTGGGTTATCTTGCTGCGGCTGAGAGGTATGGAACATTGTTCAGCATATCCTAACGTTATAGGGACGTGAAAGATTCGTGTTGCATGCAGATTTCTTAAAGTGATGGCCATGGTCTGGGCTGGAAGCCAAGTTACTAAGCTTATCAGGATAGGAGGGTAAGTTGCTGATATTAATTTTAGTCAGTTACTTCTCTATAGCTTAAGAAAATCGTTATGCTTTGACCATAGTTACATGGGTCAGAGAGGCCTTGTAGGAAGCTGTTTAACTGATCCCTGCCAGATCATATGATGCAATAGGAATTTAGACGTTTTGTATCATACCATTATGATAGATGTACAGTTTATGGCCTTATTGATATAGCATCAATAGTCAAAATGTCAAATGGTTTGCGATGTTGATATAATGTAAAAATTGTATTAAGTCATGAAAAGTGCCAAATGCTTAACCTGTTCTTGCTTACGTCCAGAAGAGATAAGTAATTGTTATGTGTGTTATAACAAACGTAACTTCAATTTGATCTATTGCTCCACTTATTTGCCGCATATTAGACAATGGAGATCCTTTAATAGTCAATGTTGGAAAAGAAAAACTAATAACAATGTGTCCTCTTTTATTATTGTCGACTTCGCATATTTATCTTGTTATGAATGTTGATGGATGATTGTTATTTGCAGGGCAGTCGCACTTGCACCTATTGTTGATAGAGGATTGTCGTGGTTTACAGTAAAATGCAAGTTTGAAAGTCAAGGAAAAGTGAGGCATCCATAATTGCTCTGAGTAATACATATACTGTATAGATGATGATGACGAAGAGTGATTTAATATGTGGATGCATTGCTTTTGACAGGCTTTCGGCGCGTTGGTTGGGATATGTCTTGGTCTGGCGTTGATGCTATTTCTCGTTGTGACACTGCTTTGGGCATAGCACAGAATAATAGCTGCATTTTGTAGTTTTTGCGTTGACAATAATTGTGGTTTTGGTTATAACAGTATGGACTTCCCTGTCTTTTGTAAGAATTTGTCTTGATATGATATTAGTACTGTTTGTGTCCAGTTTCTTTAGCCACGACACCATTCTCCACAGTGAAAGTACGTATGAAGAAGTAGTGTATGTAAGAAACTCAAATAATTAAGAGAAGATTCAAATGTGTACTCTCTTAGGATAAGAGTTGGAGCCGGCTTAGCAAGAAAAAGAAGGAAAAAAAAGCTGTTTGCGAATCTCAGAGTTGCAGTAACCAGAACACATAGAAGTGGTTATTTCGGGAGGCCAGTTTGGGGATGAAGAAGAGCCTGAGCTTGGTCTTGAAGCACCACGGGACCTTTTCCAGGCCTGCTGCATATAAAATAGCTCACTTCACCTTTTTGATCCTGACTTCCAATTTTGTCTTTAATTTCTTGTGGAACCTCTCCTCTTTCCAAGCCTGCCTCTTTTACAATTGATGTGTCGCCCAGTACGTAACTATACCAAGTACCAGACACCGTTTGTGTTTTAGTCAGAGGTTTTAATCAATCAATCAACCACATTTCCTATCTCACCTCTTCATGTCTGTGTCAGGCTTAGGAGGGAAGCAGTAGAGCAGCCCCTGCAGCAATTCAACTGCTACGTTTCTGCTTCGTGCAATCAGGACCGCGTTTGGGCCAGCATCAAATGTGTAAGCAATCTGTCCAGGAAAATGAGATTACGATCAGAAGTTCTGTCCCCACACCCTAGGAAGAAACCCATTTGAAATTCAATGGTTGCTTTTGAACTATGGAAGTAAGCATATACATACCTCTGGTGTCCCGACAGAGCGGTTCCACTTTTCAACTAAGCTTATTATCCTGGCATTATCAGTAAGCGGGTTGCGATCAAAACCACTGCATTGATAGCTAAAGCAGGCTACTTAAAGAAACAAAAGAAGAGAAATAGATACCTGTGGGAGGTGTCATTCATGTAAAATATGGGTGGAGATGTATCCATACAAACAGCATGGAACTGATTGCTGTCTGAACACGTCAATTTTGTAAAAGATGTGAAATCTCGATTCTTTATGGCTTCTTCCATTTGCAAAACCCGTGTTGGCACAACTTCCTAAGGAGTGATTAAAGCAGAGCATGAAACTGTAGGAAATAATCATTTTTGAAGATAAGCAAGCACAATGAAAAACACACTGCATATTGTGTTCAGAAACCCACAGGGTTTTTAGGTAATACAAACCTTTGCTCTGTGCTGTAGAAGCAAACTTGTCTCAACACTCTCACGCATTCCTGAGGTGCTACTTGTTTCCTTCTCTCGTGAACTCACCTGCGTGTAACACAAGCTATAACGAGTTGAAAAAGGAGAATTTTAAACAAAGAAGCCTTGGCGGGTTATTATGGAATGACAAGAATGCATTGAATTAGATTATTCAAGCTTGTCCTAGCCCTCCCATGATGTAGAAAAGAAGCTGCCTATATTGCCTGCTTATATTTGCTGTTCTAAAGAAAGCAGCGGAAATAGACATATTCATATAACTCACCTTCATTCAAATCATTAGACGAGAAAGCATTTAACAAAAAGTTAAGTAGAAACGTACATGATATGGAAGATGAAGAATGGGACTAATCCTGCGACTGAATATAAAATGCACTAGACTAAAAATACTTAAGATTCATACCACAGCGATGATGATAACAAGATCATCCCAGTGCTTTTCATCTGCTAGTTGAACTGCAACACTGTCACTTCCATCTTCTTTGTTTCCCATGTTCCACTTGACAAATCCCCCAAATAAACTACGGCAAGCACTTCCTGAACCTTGCCTACATGGAGAAATGAAAATCTAACCATATCTACCGGTAGCACTTAAATTTCTAGAGGAATGTCTGACTACACATAACTTAATTAAAAAGCACATAGAAACTTGGAAACTTTTAGAATTACAATGAAGGCATAAATGACAGTCACTCTGAGGAAAGAAAAAAAAAAGGCTTACAATAAACACGAAAGATGCTAAACAGTTCAATGAGGGTGAAAATGCAAGTCAGGTAACGTTACTCCTACCTGGCTATAGCAGAAAGTTGGCTTGGATCTTCATGTACATTCATCAACTTTGCAAGAGCAAAAACTGTCAAAAAAAACGGTGGAATTTTTTCATGTTTCAAGCTACGCAACATCCAAGGGGAAAAGGAGAGAAAAACGAGAGTACCTAAGCAAGCAAAACCAGCTGCTGAAGATGCTAAGCCAGCAGCAGTAGGGAAGTTGTTATAGGAAGCAATGTGTAGATGAAGCTTCTCCCAGTCTCTCTTGGCTATCTTGATACCTTTTACTTTGTCTTCAACATCATCACCACGACTCCTAATCTCCCTCAAGCAATTTTGGTACCTACTTCCAGAAAGGGAGATTTCCTACACTAGGGAGAAACACCATGAACAAAACCAACAAGACTAATCATCATTCTTATAAATCACAAACGAAAATTACTTTGAATTTAATTGTTGCCCAGCACACAAGAGAATATTTTTGCGAGCTAAAGAGATGAAAGTGGTGAGATGGAGCAAGTACCTTGCCATTGAGCCACATTCGATCCCGATCAAAGGCGGGATTAACAGCGACGGTGGTGAGAGTGCAGAGGTGATCGGGATCAAGCGTGACGCTAATGCTGTCGTTGATTGGGAGAATCCGAACCTCGTCTCTCTTTCCCCAGTACTTGATCACGGCGATATTCGTTGGCGTCTGCGCCGTCACCATCAACACCCATTTCTCCTCCGCCATAACGCACCACTCAAGATCCAAAACTCACTGAGCTTCTCGTCTCCAGAGATCTGTAGTTTCGGAAATTTCCAAATAGAAGGAAATGAAAGTGACGGAGAGTTCGAAAAAGAAAGCTTTTTTACATGTTTCCGAGTGAGGTGGGAGAAGGAAATAAGGATCTGATTGGTGATTGGTGATTGGTTGATAATGAAATATGGTCAGTGCGGTTGCGTTTCTAAGAGCATTGTTCGGTGTATCTTAAGCTAGGTTCTTAAATAATTAAAGGTCAAAAATAAATAAAAATTGGGCTTTAGTCAGAAAATTAGATCTTAAATAAGAACTTTAAGTCTTGTTTAAGATATGTATCTTAGTGACACATGTCTGAAGCAGAGTGGATCGGAATTTTTTTTATGAGAAAAAAATAAAAAAAAATTTTCTTATGTTTCAATAAATCAAATAAACTTTTCATAAAATAAAAAAAAAATCAAAATTTTTTTTTATTAAAAACCTCATCAAAGGTTTTACCATTGGAGGAAGAAAAATAAATTAGGAATTCTTAAATTAAATCTAAGATAAAAAATTGCCAAGAACCTTATATGAGATTTAACATTGTTCATGCAAAACTCGACTTTATTTTTGACAATTTTATTTGATTTTAGTATGATGGAGTCAACAAACTAAAACTGATTTTCTACGTAGAAAATTGACAAATCGTAATGTCTAAATCTAGCTCAGTGGTCAAAAACTCTTCTTTTTAAGAGATTAGTAGATTAGAGTGAGAGAGAGAAAGATCCAAGTTGGTTCCTTTGATTTAATTAAATTGTAATACAAAATGTGAAACAGCCAAATCGGATATCCTTGAAGAAAGAAACTTCTTTCAATCAGAGGCAGACAATTTTAGAATCAGATACAAAGATAAATTAGGAGTTGCTTGCCCAAACAGAATCAATCGCATCCATTTTGCCAGTAGTTTTAGTGTGGGAATTAATCAGGACGAAGCTGTGGCGGGCTTGATGGTCCCATTAATAGCAGGGACAAGGCCTCTTGTGGCCTTAACGTAAGAAAGGTATTCGCTATAATGCATGCTGAATAATGTACTCTGGTATCGAGTTAGATGGATCCTCCTACGCACTGTTTCCGTTATCTCGCCGTTGTACCCTCCTTTACGCACCAGCGAATCTATTGCCTCTATCTTCGTCCACCCTGCGCAAAACAAAACAAACAAAAAGTTTAAATCTTTTAAGATTTTAAGATTAGCATTACCAAAGAGATCAAACATGTATACCATGAAATATTGTTATTGTATATCAAAATGGTACCTTCGTGAGCAGGCACCTCAGGCAAATACGTGGCGCTGCGCTTTGCATTAGTCACAGGCTCAGTGAACTCAATGATTATACCATGCTTTCCGACCTTTCGGAGCCAAGCCAGGGAAAGGTGTGGAAGACAATCCACAAAATAAGAAGTAATCGGCAAAAACTAAAATCTACTTCCAAATTAAAATGTCATGAGTTTAGCAAAAAACAGAGCAGTTAAGCTGAGTGGGGATATAAGTACGTTAGGAGGTTTATCGGATGTGCGGATTGAATAGCAATGGCATGCACTACTTGTTGGCAACCATATTCTTAATTCTGTTTTGAAACAAGTGATTGACATGAAGTAACACAAGAGTGAGGAGAATACCTCCCAATCAAGATAATCCTCTGCAGTTTCATAATCAGTCAGGACAGACACTGTACATTGCAGAAATGGCAGTTCTTTGGGCTGTATCGGTGGGAACCTACGATCCCTCAGGGCACTGCAATATTACATAACACAAAAAAGGTGCGTTTACAACCAATGGGCATTCAAATAGAAAGGCAGATAAGCTATGGGGAAACACCAAGGAATAGACAAATAATACACATACTTAATTACTCAGTTCCTTTACAGGAAGTTGGAGCCTTATCTGTTTGCATTGTATTTCTATTGCTATTCATGTTCATGATATACACATTTCGAAAGGAGAGAAGCAAAGCAGACGGGAAAAAAAAAGAAAATTTAACGAAGTTAGAAAGAGACAATAACTAAGACTTAAGAAGACAACAATCTGATGAGCAAAGTTTAGGAAGAACAAGTTCAACCTTGAAAAAACGAAGCTCATTTAAAGGCAACACAGATCAAAAACACACCATTGCTGCACTTGGCCAAGGAAATAACATGAGAATTGGAAGAAACAAAAATGTGCGTAAGTACCTCGTCAAGGCATAATCCTTGAAGCCACTGATCAAGCGGCGTGCTTCCAGTGTACCAATACATCCACGCAATCGAGGCTCCCCACCATTCACTATCTTCTTCCAGGTAACAAACAATGGACTACAAGAAATAGTAAGACAAGATTATACCTTCCATCCATATATTCAACATATTACACCCAGAAAACAAAACAAAACAAAAACAAAAGGTTAACATATATACTGAACATAGAACTTGAGCTAAGTATGATCTCCTACTAGTGAACACAAATACTGACGGCAAAAGGTTTCACTACAGAACACAACAGCTGCATGCAAGGGCTGGAGATACCGAGGGTTTATGCCTTAAGCCAAATCCAAACCAGGAGAAGATATAAACGATTCATCATGTATAAGCGACACAAATTTATGTGGTAAAGAGATCTGCTTTTGGGTGTAAGCAACTAAGGTAATTATGACCAAGAGTCTTCAGAACAGAACTGGGAGCTAGTCAAGGGTGGGATTAAAGGGAGAAACCTCAGCAAACACGTGCTTGAGAGAGATTCAGAACTTGCATGTCATAAACAAACAAATAAACGGAGTTTTAAATGGCAAAAAAAGAAAAAAAAAATGGAATGGTTCAAAGAAACGTACTGATTGGCCTCGTCAAAGGCAGGTGGTGGAGTGTCTTCGTTGTTGTAGTGAGAGACCAAAGTGTCGAAACAGTAGACAGCCATCTCTCTGTTCGCCGACGCCATTATTTTGCTCTGAAGATAGATCCGCAGAAAACCCCAAATTAGCAAGTAATGCGAACCTGAAATAATTCAGAAACCATTTATATGCTTAGTAAGGATAAACAGCTTCGCATGGAGGATCAGTAACTGGATTTTCCCGCGATTTCGTGTGACCCGAAAGATACACAGATTTCTGCTAAACACTACCCAAAGCCAAAAAAATCGAAAAGCAACTCGAACGAATAACACAAAGCACCGCATTCTCAGAGAAGGGAACAACAAAAAACTAAATATTTTAATTGCGGTGATTGAGATCGGAGAAGAAAAATTGAATCTCTTTTTCTATGTGGGGATTAAATTAAAAAAGCCACGAAATCTACAAGAGCATAGATCTCTGCAATAAAAACAGATATGGAATCAAATTTGAGCATAAAGACAAATAGAGCGGAGAAAACCAAAACCTGAGGGAAGCGGAAAAGGATCGAAGATGGGTGAAATTGCGTAAGTGTGCACGTTTAAGAAGCACACTGACAATTTTTGGTTGGTGTGTCTTTTTCTCCTAGGAAGGACGGACGGACTTTTTTAACTATTTCATCTACGGCTTTGGTTTCGTTTTTGTCCTACTAATATATACGTCGCCCTTCTCCATTAATAAAACGTTTTGCTTGAATAGCTTTTGTTTTTTTTTTTTTGAACTTCAAAAATTAAGATTTGTTGATAGGTTAAAAATAAGAAATACGATTATCCTGAATATCCAACCTCGAAAATTTTGGAAGTGAAACAAAAGACCTTTTTTTAACATATATCTTTATTTATATAAAATCCAAAATTACATAAAAGAATACAGAACATAAGAAAAATACAAAGTTTTGTTTTTAAAAAAAAATTAAATACAAATGCTGTTTGCAGTAGAATTTTTTTTATAATATTTTTGTATTTAAACGTAAATAAATACATGTTTATTTTTTAATTAAATCAAGTTTGGGTTTTTTGCTTAGGTGATGAATGTTTTGTGTGGTTTTTAATTTTGCTTTTTGGTTTTTGGATTTTGGTTTTTTGATTTTGGTGTAGATTTTGGTTTTTTTAGAAACTTGAATGCTGATTTATGTAGTTTTTGGTTGTTGTCTACATTTTTTTTCATATTTGACTTATAAAGGCCATGAATATTTGCATAGATTTTAGTTTTTAGTTTTTAGTTTTTTTCATATTTGACTTATCGGTAATGTTTTGGGGGAGAAACCAAAAAAATAGAGATTTTGGTTTTTACTTGTAAATGAGTAATTATTTTAAAAAACTAGTTTCCCTTGATTTTAGGGAATCTATTTGTTTAAAATTTTGATTGGATGAAAAATGGTTTTTTGAAAAACAAAAACTAAAAACTATTTTAAAAACTACAAACATTCATCACCTTAAAATGGTGATATTTTGTTAAGTGTGAAGAAAAGATTAGGATTAATGTTCAAAAAAAAAAAAGATTAGGATAGACAAACGTGTGTATGAATATACTCTGGCCTCGTCGTCTATCACTTCATTTTATTCTTCTCTTGTATATTACTGTGCCGTTGGAGAATAAAAAAAATTATGGTAGGCTTTATTGTGGGGAGAGTTTTACCACATTTCGTTGGTCGGATTTGAGTTTCATGTCTGAGTTTAAAAATAATTTTTGTTTGTTGTGGGGAGAGTTTTACCACATTTCGTTTGTTTGTTGCTAATAATAACGCGAGGAGATTATCTCTGTGTGTACGGATTACAATCTATATGTTGAAAATAGCCTGTGTGGTTTTATATTTCCTGCTTACTATTCAAGGATTTTTGGGTCGATACCATGGATTCTGATGCACTAGTACCTGCTCCACACACTGAAGATACAATTGTTCATGTGAAAAATCTTCTGTAATTATGCCACCATTGATGACATAGTTAGAACCATGGGTGAGAACAGATTATCAAAACTCCCAATAATACTTTCCTAGAACCCCCTTCATAGAATTTGATCTTAACCGCGTTATCTTTGTCTTCAAACAAGATCCATAAGTGTCATGTACTTCAAATTTTTTGCCAGTGTTTGTAACATCACTTAGTCCTAAGTAATATGTTCACTTCAATGTGGAATTGCGGTCCATGTTTCTAAAACACTAATCATTCCACAAGTTTAGATTCATGTTTAAGCTTTTGTTTTGAAGGTCGAAAACATCCCACAAAAATCAAAACTCACAAATACTTTTTTGATTATATCAACTACCATCGTGGGATCGTAATCATTAAGCACATAAACATTTTAATAGTTTGTGGGAGCTCGTAGGTAAGCTTGACTGGGCGTACCATTACCATCAAGAGCATTCATCTACATTACATATTCCAATAAGACATAAAGTAATGTTAGTTACTCTTCCTCGAGATCTTAAGCACAAAACACAAATATCAAATATGTGGAACTTTTTTAAGAAAACATACAAATGCAGCAGATTTTGGGTTTCTAACTCAAAAGGCATCAAATGTTTCCTTTTTCCTCCTCAAAACCGTAAGCACAAATTCCTAAAACGCAAAGCTTATTCCTAAAACAATTATCATTAACAACATCATTCATTTGCATAATCCAATAAGACATAAAGTAATGTTTACTTCCTCCTCCTCAAGACCCTAAACACAGATTCTTAAAACCATAAGCACAAATATCTCAAATATGTGAATTTTTCTTAAGAAAACACAAAAATGCTGCAGATTTTGGGTTTCTAACTTAAAGGCATCAAATGTTTCCTTCTTCCTCCTTAAAATCGTAAGCAAAATTCCTAAAACGCTAAGCACAAATTAAAAGAAAATACATAACCAATATTTCATTTTTTCTAGTCCTAAAATATTTTCTCTTAATTTTTGGAGAAAACTGTCATATAAATACCAAATTTTCGTGTTCTTGCCGCAAAAAATAAAAAGAACTTGTCATTATTTTCAAACAATATAATTTTGAAAAAAAAAGGAAAATTATTGCATTTGTGAAAAAGCAAATTGCAGTTAGAACCATCAACAATGACACTAATAAAACATCTGAACAAGGATATATTTATGTGAATTGGTGTATCTAGGATATGTATTAGCGTTGATGAATAATTTTAAGTCTAATCATTGTAACATTATAAAAACCTATAATATTTTAAGATGTTTTCATTTTCGTTTTGATTTTTTTTCTAGTCCTAAAACTCTTCCACAATAACAAAAACATTTGGACTTCCAAAACATTCTAGTTTACCGCCAAAACATTCTTTCCAAAATCGACATTTGCTCTCCTTCTCCAAACGATATCTCTCGGGATCTTCACGCTTAAATCAGATAGGGCCTCGACCTTCTAGGGTTTCCGAGCATCGTCAAATTTGTTTCTCAGCAGCCGGCGGAGGAAGAAAATGTCTCCTTCAACCACCACTTGCACTTCCCTTCTTCAAGAGCTGCAGGTTCTCTCTCAGTTTCCTCGCTTTTCTCCGTAGCTTCTTCATTTTTCTCCCGATTGTTTCGAGATATCACGCCTTTGACTCCCGACGAGTGCGATTATCTCTTTCTCCTTTGATCTGCTATTCTGATGATTCCTTGATTAGTTTTCGGTAACAAACACAATTGAATATCAATTTTGTTTTCCTAGGGTTCATGCTTCTGGTCACCGTCTGTTAGATTCATTCCGAAGCCATTATTTCAATTCGTTCTCGATTCCATCTTCTTCACGTTTTCGTTGTTCGACTTTGAATTGCCGAATTATTNAACCATAAGCACAAATATCTCAAATATGTGAATTTTTCTTAAGAAAACACAAAAATGCTGCAGATTTTGGGTTTCTAACTTAAAGGCATCAAATGTTTCCTTCTTCCTCCTTAAAATCGTAAGCAAAATTCCTAAAACGCTAAGCACAAATTAAAAGAAAATACATAACCAATATTTCATTTTTTCTAGTCCTAAAATATTTTCTCTTAATTTTTGGAGAAAACTGTCATATAAATACCAAATTTTCGTGTTCTTGCCGCAAAAAATAAAAAGAACTTGTCATTATTTTCAAACAATATAATTTTGAAAAAAAAAGGAAAATTATTGCATTTGTGAAAAAGCAAATTGCAGTTAGAACCATCAACAATGACACTAATAAAACATCTGAACAAGGATATATTTATGTGAATTGGTGTATCTAGGATATGTATTAGCGTTGATGAATAATTTTAAGTCTAATCATTGTAACATTATAAAAACCTATAATATTTTAAGATGTTTTCATTTTCGTTTTGATTTTTTTTCTAGTCCTAAAACTCTTCCACAATAACAAAAACATTTGGACTTCCAAAACATTCTAGTTTACCGCCAAAACATTCTTTCCAAAATCGACATTTGCTCTCCTTCTCCAAACGATATCTCTCGGGATCTTCACGCTTAAATCAGATAGGGCCTCGACCTTCTAGGGTTTCCGAGCATCATCAAATTTGTTTCTCAGCAGCCGGCGGAGGAAGAAAATGTCTCCTTCAACCACCACTTGCACTTCCCTTCTTCAAGAGCTGCAGGTTCTCTCTCAGTTTCCTCGCTTTTCTCCGTAGCTTCTTCATTTTTCTCCCGATTGTTTCGAGATATCACGCCTTTGACTCCCGACGAGTGCGATTATCTCTTTCTCCTTTGATCTGCTATTCTGATGATTCCTTGATTAGTTTTCGGTAACAAACACAATTGAATATCAATTTTGTTTTCCTAGGGTTCATGCTTCTGGTCACCGTCTGTTAGATTCATTCCGAAGCCATTATTTCAATTCGTTCTCGATTCCATCTTCTTCACGTTTTCGTTGTTCGACTTTGAATTGCCGAATTATTATGCCTCGGCAATTACATTTGCTTACAGTTTCTAAGTTTCGTTGTGAAGGACTTGTGCCGTAATTTGGGTTTGGGTTGGCTTTTCATATTACTAGTTTTGTGGAATTGAGCAATGTATGCTTCCATTGTTTCTTAATTTTTACCACAATGTTTTATTCGGATGTAGATAATATGGGATGAGATTGGTGAAAGTTACAACGAGAGAGACAAGATGCTGCTAGAACTTGAACAGGAATGTCTGGATATATACAATAAAAAGGTTGAGAAGACTCGCAAGTACAGAGCTGAGTTACAACGATCGTTAGCGCAAGCTGAAGCTGAAATTGCCAGCCTCATGTCTGCACTTGGTGAACAAGTCTCGTTTTCGAGGGTATGGTACTCTTAGCATCACTACATGTCTGTTTCATGGATAGTATATAGTTTTTTTCTTTTCTTATGTATGTTATTATTTCTGTTTGAGAAGAAAGAAGGCTCTTTGAAGGAGCAGATCTCTGCTGTTAAGCCTGTACTGGAAGATCTGATGATGAAAAAGGATCTAAGATGGAAACAACTCTCTGAGACACTGACACAAATTTCAGAGATCTCTTCAAACATTGCGGGGAAAGATTATCCTGTTAGCTCTGGTCCAGAAATTGATGAAAGTGACTTAACTCAAGGAAAGTTGGATGAACTTAGAGCAAATCTGCAGGATCTTCGCAATGAAAAGGTGTTCTTATATTTATATATACACGTTAAGTATTTGTTTCAAAATGTTTGTGGTTATGTGCTTATCATCTTTATTTATATTTCAGGCTGTTCGACTGCAGAAAGTAGATTCTTATATTAGTGCTGTCCATGAGTTGTCAGAGATTATGTCATTTGATTTCTCTAAAGCCTTGAGTAATGTCCATAAAAGCTTGACCGAGTTTTCGAAGACTCGTTCAAAAAGCATTAGTAATGATACTCTTGCTAGATTAACAGAACTTGTAGAGTCTCTGAAGAAGGAGAAACGTCAGAGGCTGCTTAAGGTGAGCAAATAACACTTCCGAACTGTTTGGAAAAACCATAGTAGCTAGTACGGATTGATACCTTATGATTCTTATTTATTTCAGCTACAAGGTTTGGGAAGAACCATGCAAGAGCTGTGGAACCTAATGGAAACACCTATGGATGAGAGGAGAAGATTTGAAAATTTAAGTAGTTTACTTTCTGTTCCAGCTAATGATGCCTTTGAAATAGGATGCCTCGGTCTGGACATTGTCCGAGAAGTAATGTTATCATATTTTCTCTTTAAATACATATCATATTCATTTATTCTGATATGTTTGAGTCAGCGAGTATCAAACTTTTCTGAAGTCTAATATTTTGTTCATAGGCTGAAGATGAAGTGAAAAGACTGAATGCTCTGAAGTCCAGCAAAATGAAGGAATTGGTGTTGAAGAGGCAGTGTGAACTAGAAGCAATCTGCAGAGAGGTTCATATGGATGTCAATAGCCATGCTGCAAGACAGAGTCTTGTCGACCTCATTGATTCTGGTACCATACAAATTCTTCTTGAGTAGATTAATTAAGTACTTCAGTTTTGCAGTGCATTTTTGTTCTTTTACTTTCCGAAGGGTACTTGTACGCCTTAGTAAGAGCATTATGGAAAGCCTATGCAAAATATATGGAAGTTGGGAGCTCAAGCCAAAACGATTCCTGTATTTGGCTCTTACCTTCTATTTCCTTACAAATTGTTTTGTGCCCTCAAACTGGTAGCCGCACTCTCTTTTGTTCAGGACATTGACTTTCTCTTTGACTAACTTTAGCATGTTTATCTCCATTTCCTGTTAGCCCCAATGTGACACAACTTTGTAGAACTTAATATGAAAATACTATGGACATGATTTCACATGTTGCTGAGTTACTGACGCAATTAACGTATGGTTTTATAGATGTCTTTCATCGGATGTGCTGTGACGAAGTTTTCCTTTGCAGATGATGGTGATCTGTCTGATATTCTGGCACGCATAGATGGCCAGATCGAGAAGGCAAAAGAGGAAGCTTTAAGCAGAAAGGAAATTTTAGACAAAGTTGATAAGTGGAGGCACGCAAAGGAAGAAGAAAAATGGCTTGATGACTATGAAAAGGTGAATACCACATTGTGTTTTAAAGTTCTCTTTTTGTGAAGATAGGCCAAGAGAAGATTTGTGGACCCCTTAGAGCTGATTGTCAGCATTTTTCTGATGAAAATATAGAGTTATCATAGTCTTAGGTTAACTGCAGCCTGCAACTTTTAGAGAGAATCATTCTTATCTGCATAGAGTTTTTTTTTATATATAGTTTTAATATTAGAGAGTTGCTAGTTTTTGTGTGAACTTCCTACAGACTAGTTTTGTATACATATGCCATATTGATTTGTCTCTTCGATTTTGCTTCCTTAACAGGATGAAAACCGCTTCAGTGCTGTAAGAGGAGCACACAAAAATTTAAAACGGGCAGAGAAAGCTAGGAGCCTGATCAGCAAAATTCCAGGTGAGTCTTTATACATGCAAGTAAGTCTGACTTCAATACATGGTCATTAGATATCCCTTTGGATTAGTTTTCAATAATCTACTTTTCTTTTCATTCCAAGATTCTTATTTTCTCTTCTATCGCATAGCAAGTTTTTAGCAGCTCAATGAGAGGATTTAGGGTCTTTAACTCTGTAACTCGATCACTGGTTCCAGCCAAAATTCGAAAACTCATTGTTAGATGTTTAGAATTTATGATGTTTTTCCTTGCACTTGTTAGGGTAAGTAAAGTGTGAACATAGTAATAGTGCCTGATTCAAATCAAGATAATTTTTTTTAAAACTTTTTTTTTGTGATTCTTAAGCATTGATCGATGGTTTGACCACCAAAGTGAAGGCCTGGGAAAAAGAAAGAGGAGTCCCTTTCTTATGTGATAAGGTAAGTAACCTTACATTTACTCAAATTCTCTTTTATGATTTGATTCAGCTTATATGATTTATGTATTTTCGATCCAGAACCCGTTGTTACAAACACTGGAAGAAGAAATTGTTTTGCGAGCTCAAAGAGAGGAGGAAAAGCGTCAATTCCGAGTATGTGTGTTAAGGAAAAAACATGGATTTGTAGACAATATCACTTTGTTGTTGAGCTAACAAGACGAAGCTCTTTGTTTGCGTTATTTCTGTTGTTGCATAAACAGGAGCAGAAACGACTACAAGGTCATCTTGCTACAGAGAAAGAAGCAAAGTATGGTTCAAAGTCTGCAAAGAAGAAGCCATTGGGACAGAGCCTTAACACAGACAATGTGACCAAAACTCCAATTGGTCGACGAATTGGGAGTACACCTGGACGTTCTGCTGTTTCTGGTGGCAAAGATTTTAGAGAAAGCGGAAGGGGCAATGCCGCAATACCATTGAACTATGTTGCTCTTCAGAAAGATGATTGATGATGATAGATACTCAAAAAGGGGGGGTTTTAGATAAGCTACACAGCCTACATTACATGTTCATGAGCTGAGACTTGTTTCTCTTTTGGTTTATGCTTCCATTGCTATTGAAGTTTTACAGATATTGTTAGCTATGAATATAAAGTTCCTCATTTCACTCACAAGTTATTGATCTCCAAACCAAAGTTTACAAGAGGCTTTGCTTCAGGAAATGATGATTGACAACCAAGCGAAAAACTAAATGACAAAGTTTTGCAAAACCCATATTGAGATTAAGCTTCTGTCGCAATGCGTAAGTTTTACAACTAATAAACTTTGGGCTCTCACTACATTCCTCCTTCAGCAGACATGTTCTTTAAGGAGTGAGAAAAATAAATGGTTGAACATTTCACATCTCCCCACACTCTGTAATTACAACGGCAAGTTTAGGCCGGTTGTTGGGTCCAACAGCCACGTTCTCAATCTTCCGCACAACCAATAAGCCATCTCCAACCACTCTCTGTACATCAAAAGAAGAATTTTGCAATTAGTCATAACAACACTATTACCGATTATGTGCTTAAGGGTTCATGACTCAATGCCTCTTCCTCAACTATTTATGATTTTAAAGGTTTTTTTTTTATATTAGACAATCTCAGTTATAACCACAAAGGGAGAAGTAAGAATTTATATGGAAGAAAATTGAAAAGCTTCATGTTCCAATCATGCAACACGTGTATCTGAAAAGAGGACATACCCCAAAGACAACATGCTTGTTGTCAAGCCAGTCGCATTTTGCACAACTGATGAAGAACTGCAATGCAAAGAGCAAAGGTAATTATAGCCTACATGAGAACATTTTATGCATAACCAGCTACTAAAATATCTCACTTCTTTTTTAACCCTTTAAGATTATCTATTAGTTTAGCATCATAGTCAAAACAGAAGGCTTCACACGCTCACTGCTTATCCACATTTTTGTTACAATTTTTCACTAGTAAATAAGGCCATTATAATGAGAAGGAAATTACCTGGCACCCATTTGTGTTTTGCCCACTATTTGCCTACAACAAAAGAATGAGAGTCATGAATACTATATCAAAGACAAGAGTATGATGACTCTGAATAAAAAACAGTTTTAAGGGAAAACTGATTCATTATATTCACTGCATTGAAAGGAGGTAGACAAAATTTATAATCCATGTTCAGAAAGCCAATTCCATACCATCGAGAGCAGTCCTGGCCCAGTATGTTTGGCAGTAAAATTTTCATCCTCGAACTTGTGGCCATAAATTGACGTGCATCCACTACCATCATTCTGCAGAGTTTAACATATTGGGCAATCCAGTATAAGGAGAAGAAAAACAAAAGATTCAGTAACAAACCAAGAAAAATTGGAACCAGTGCCAGCTGAGAAACAACATAACTATTTACTAATTCAAAAAAAAAAACTATAAAGAAGCACAGAAGCTTTATCAGATGTACAAGGGCACTAACCTTTAGAAAATCACCACTCTGAATCATAAAATCCTTGATGACCCTGTGAAACTGACATTCTTTGTAACCAAGAGGCTTTCCAGCCTTTCTGCATTTACCACCAATAAAGAAGATTCAGAGTAAGTAGCAAACAAAATCTCAGAGCTGTCCACTCATCTCTCTCAATTAGTCTAAAACAATTTGATATACGCTTAGCTAAGCAGGGTGCAAGAAATATGCAAAAACCAATACAAACTCTAGACTGAAGCAGCAAGTGCAAGACTAAATGGAAATTTGCCAATCTTTCTGAATCCAAAAAGCTCTAAAACCTCATAAATCTCTTGCGGAGCCGCAAATTTTTAAAATTTAGACGAACAAGATGCAGGAGCAAAGGTAGAAAACCGAATATACCTGTGTTCACCAGTACATAACTGCCTGAAAGTTGAAAAAGAAGAGAAGGATTTACTTACGAATCAGAATCAGCTCAGAAGAAAAGGAGAGATAGAGAAGAAGAAGAAGAGAGAGAGGGGAGGCATTACCTGAAGTTTTCAGCGGTTTTGGGGGCAATGTCGGCGAAGAGCTCCATCTTGATACGACCGGCGGGGATGCCACCGATAGAGACGTCGAAGAAGACAACAGGGTTTTTAGGGTTCGGTGGTCGGACGTGCCACTCCACGTTTCCACCGCCGCTTGAAGGAGCTGCTGCTGTTGCTGCAGCGACGATTCCTCCTCCGGAACTCATCTGAACTCAGTTGTTTGATCTCTCTCAATTTCGGGTAAAAACAAAGCTTCTTCCTCTTTCTCTCTGTCTCCGTTTTATGATCGGATTCTTTGCTCTTTCAGTTTTTCCGACGCCGCCTAAACAACATTAGTGAGAAAGGTGTTCTATGTTTTTGGGCTTAGATTTGTACCTACTTGGGCCTTATATTGGACAATTTCCAAATAATCCTCAAAAGTATATATCTGTTTCTAATCTAAACCATCTACATCCTTAATATATGCAAGTTTCTATATGTTTCAAATCTACCATCTACAGTACATCCTAAATATGCAAGGCAGCCATCGATTCACAGTAAATCATGTAGTACAAGTCTCCACCGTAATACAGTGTCTTTTTGATATATCATGCAACTACGTACGTTTTAAATGAAAATTTTAAAAGAGGGACTCAAAACACTTGACTGCGACTACTTCATCACTTGTGACTTTGGATTAGATAAGACCTTAATATGCTCTAGAATGTCAAAATTCTACATTTTCTTACCACTAAATATATGAACATAAAACCTATAGATAACATGTTAATAACCCTACTGATCATACACCTTGAATTGTTTCGTAACAAAAAAAAAAGATAAAGAAGGGTTTTACTTTTTGCCATGGACAAAATGTATTCAAACAAATAGATAATAAGCCAAAGTAAACTACAATCCGAGCATACAATGTATAGTCTATTGGTTTGTGTTACTTTTCCGGAATCAAACCTAATATTGTGCGCATGAGTTATATACGTCAAAACAAAGAGTAAAGAAAGTACGCTGAATCAGATATTTGAAAGCTCCCATTGGTCATAAATTCCCAAAGAATATTCAACAATAATCATCTAAAAAAAGATAAAAAGGTAAACATCAGAGGCTGCGCTCATGCGTGTGTGTAGGCTCCATGAGCCACAGAAGCGAGACAACGACAAGCTCCTCACTTCATTCCTCAAGACTTTTCAGAATTCCCCTTGTTATCAAGCTCTTCCAACACAGCCCACAGTTTTGGATCAGCGTAGTTCTCGATGAGAAAAGCCGGTTTGGCTTGCATCAGCAGGCTTGCTGGATTACCTGTAGTTAGTCCAACCACAGGCATTCCAGCAGCAACTCCAGCTTTGATCCCAGAGATGGAGTCCTCGAACACTAACGCGTGCTCCTTGGACACGTTAAGCACTTCGAGAGCCTTCAAGTAAGGCCCCGGGTGTGGTTTGGGATACTCACATTCAGAGCCAAGAATCACTGCCTGAAAGAAATCACTCAGGCCAAGTTTCGATATCATGAGCTCTGCGTTTTCTTTCGGAGCGTTTGTCACAGCAGCTCGTTTCAATCCTCGTTCCTCGATCCATTTGGTCAGTTTTATAAGCCCGTCGAGCGGCTTTATCTTTTCCGCAACAAGCCTAATCAAACAAGAACAGAAAATTTAACTCAAACCTGAAACAGAGTTTTCGTGAAATGTAAGAAGAGAAAACACAGAAACTTTGACTTACTTGCGAAAAAGAGCTTCCTTTTCCTCGCAGAATCTCAACCCTCTTGAAACATCATCAGGGAAGAGAGCTAGAGCAATTTCAGAGTTGTGTTTTCCGGCAATATTTGCAATAAAGAATTTCTCGTCGATTGGGACACCATTGTTAAAACCAATCTGCGAATGATGACACAAGAACTTGAGAGTGGGTAAATATCAAGGGCTCCAAAGCCACTGTTTTTTTTTTTTAAGTATTGAAGTCTATATGATCAAAAAGGGAAATAATTGACCTCTTGAAGCAGTTCCTGAAAGGCAATAAGGTGGATGGGGTCTGAATCACAGAGTGTTCCATCAACATCAAACAGAATGGCTTCTAATGGAGCAAGATGTGAAAGCGAAGGTTTGCTGCTTCACAACAAATGAAAAGAGTTGAGCAATAACAACACAGAGATCAAAATCCTGAGGAATCGTTGAAGAGATTTCACCAAAAGGATCAAACTTTGGATAACGATCGATAATTTCGCAGAAATCATTTTGCGCCTATCGATTAGCTTCAGTTTTGTTTTTAACATTAGGAATTCGGACGAAAAATCGAAATAGCTACGAGTTTCACTGATCTTGGAGACCCAAACACACTTACAAGAAATCGCAGTGTTGTAACAAAGAGTACATACATACACGCGAATGATTTACAAAATCATGCATACATAAAAGAGATTATTAAGTATCGTTGAATGAAAAAGACGATCAGCAAAAATTAAAAGCGTACCTCTCGGAAGGATTAAGATCAGAGAAGCCATTCATTGTGATGAGAAATGGAGAAAGAAGAGAAATGGATCTGTGATTGCAAAACGAGAAGAAACAAACGAATGGTTTTGAGAGATTTGTCAAAAAAAGGTAACAAAAGAGAAATGGGAATCTTGTGGTGCGTCAGAGGAAGATTCGGGGACTCTTCTTCACCACGTGGCGGCTTTGGTTTCTTTAAACGCATAAATTCAAAACTGTAAACCGGAAATAATACCTCCATCCGGTTTAGAGATGAGATTTGGTCGGAATTTCATTTGAAATTGGTCATATTGGTCGGAGATTAAATCTGTAATTAGTCATTTAACACCACCGTTCAAATATTCACCACACTAAACTCAATGTTAATTCTCTCAAAGAGAATTGATAAACCAAAACAATAGGCTTTTCATGTTCGAGCTTCTCGAGTTATAATTTGTTGTCGGATAAAAGTGGTATACTCATGGATCTAAAAATGATATGTTTTCTTATATTGGAATTGTGACCATAAGACACCAAATTGAGTTTAACATGAGACTCTCTTCTCTTCTTGAATCATGTCACCAACGACATAACTCTTTATTACAAGATCGAACAAAATGGTAAAGAAAATTGCAAATCTTGGCGTAGAAACATAAAAGCAAAGGGAAACCAAATCTTCAAGAAACGATAAGTCTTTTGGAATACTTTCTGAACCGAAATCAATTCGATTTGGATAGTAGTGTGAGCAAGAAATCTCTGTAGTTCCCTTTGATCTTCTCTTGGATTGTTTGGGCCAAAGTCTCACCATAGAGCTGATTATACGCTTCTGCGATCTCCTTCATCTCATCACTATGATCCGCTCTCGTAACTAACACTCTTGTCAACCATTTCTTGGTACCCTTGTCCGCATCTTTGTTCAAAGACCCATTCAAAATCTAGAACCAAAGAAGAGAGACTTAATGTTAATTCTTGTGTCATTATTTTTTTTTTAAATGTTAACTCTTCCTAGCTATTGTTTATTTGCAATTTCTTTTACATATGTTAACATGGTGTAACTTAATTGAAAAATGGAACCAACATTTTTTTATAAATTGAAAAATTTGGTATATGAAAGTAGCTGTGATCATGTAAGTTTTTACTACCTTGCTGAAATACACAGAGGGTTTGAGCAAACAAAGCAATGCGTCATTGAGGAGCGAAGACTCAGATACACCCTGATGATCAAACCACAAGATTTTCTTGATCCATTAGAAAAAGTATACATATGAATCAAAACATGGGGTTATATATATACTATATAAGAAGTGAGTTGCATATGTTACCCCAAGAAGATCAGAGCCTTTGATTTGATTAAAGTGTTTGTAGAGATGTTGGAGATGAAGTTTGCTTCTTGTGCTCAAAATCCTAACAACCTCATCCTTCTCTACGACTCCCTCTCCGGANTAGAGATGAGATTTGGTCGGAATTTCATTTGAAATTGGTCATATTGGTCGGAGATTAAATCTGTAATTAGTCATTTAACACCACCGTTCAAATATTCACCACAAATTAATCGCACAAAACTCAAATTTCTTTTCACCGAAATTGTTCCACGGCATTTCAAAATGTCTTGAATATTTATGAGTCGTGGAACAATGTCTAATAGAAAATGATTCATAAACATAAATACGCTATTTTGTAACATATGGAATCTCCTCGTCTAAGCATTTGATATACATAACTGTAACGACCTCATACCTCATCATGCTCTCCCTCTCCCCACCTTTCACCACCTTTCCCCACCACTCAACTCACATAATTTCCTACTCACCTAAAAGACCATCAAATAAACCCACGTTTCTCTTTTATTTCTCTATAAAAGTAGTAATCCTTCTTCTCTTATTCTCACACCAAAAAAAATAATCTTCTCCTCTTATAAAAACTCATAGAAAAAGAAGAAATGTGAGTTTTTATAAGAGGAGAAGATTGTTTTTTTTTGTGTGAGAATAAGAGAAGAGGGATTACTCTTTTTATAGGGAAATAAAAGAGTACAAACGTGGGTTTATTTGATGGTCTTTTAGGTGAGTAGGAAATTATGTGAGTTGAGTGGTGGGGAAAGGTGGTGAAAGGTGGGGAGAGGGAGAGGGAGAGCATGATGAGGGATGAGGTCGTTACAATTTTTCTCCACTAACGAGGAATTCGTCCCCGAATTCAGACAAAGTCCGAGGAGAACTCAACTGCTTCGAAGGGAAGATGAACACCGAATTGGAAACAACTGACTCGGCTGAAAGAACTAAAAATGAACCAAATGAGCAAAAGACGGAGGAGGAAGGAAACACAACTCTTGGAACTTAGACTTGGAAACACCACATGGACTCTTTTCTGGGGCGATGAACAACAACAAAGATTAAAGGCAGGCCAACTAATTTAAGGGACAAGAACTTGGTTCAGATCGTGTTGGTTTGAGTCGAGACTGGCCCTCTAGGATAGGACTAGAGAGTCCATCCTGGACTCTCTAGGATAGGACTAGAGAGTCCATCCTGGACTCTCTAGGATAGGACTAGAGAGTCCATCCTGGGCTCTCTAGTCCCTGTCTCTTATACACATCTAGATGTGTATAAGAGACAGGTATATTACTGTGCCGTTGGAGAATAAAAAAAATTATGGTAGGCTTTATTGTGGGGAGAGTTTTACCACATTTCGTTGGTCGGATTTGAGTTTCATGTCTGAGTTTAAAAATAATTTTTGTTTGTTGTGGGGAGAGTTTTACCACATTTCGTTTGTTTGTTGCTAATAATAACGCGAGGAGATTATCTCTGTGTGTACGGATTACAATCTATATGTTGAAAATAGCCTGTGTGGTTTTATATTTCCTGCTTACTATTCAAGGATTTTTGGGTCGATACCATGGATTCTGATGCACTAGTNCATTGAGGAGCGAAGACTCAGATACACCCTGATGATCAAACCACAAGATTTTCTTGATCCATTAGAAAAAGTATACATATGAATCAAAACATGGGGTTATATATATACTATATAAGAAGTGAGTTGCATATGTTACCCCAAGAAGATCAGAGCCTTTGATTTGATTAAAGTGTTTGTAGAGATGTTGGAGATGAAGTTTGCTTCTTGTGCTCAAAATCCTAACAACCTCATCCTTCTCTACGACTCCCTCTCCGGAAGAAGCCACCGCCTCTGCCAGAATCTTAGCCTCAGATTTGGCGGAATCGTCCTTCACCTTATTCCCTTCATATCTGTAAGCACTCACGAGCCCCACAAGCAGCTGCACGAAACATAGAGTGTGTGAGAAGAAACCGTGGTGGGAGAGGGAGGGTGTAGGGCAAGTAAGCATGTACTGACCTTGCGAAGAGAGCCGTGGATGTGAGATGCAATGTCTTCTTCCATGGATTGGTCGAAGAGAGAGTGATAAGCTTTGCGTGCGCCTATGAGATCCTCAGAGGAGCGCGTGCATGACACCTCCACGATGAGGTTGTAAGACTCATCTCCTTTCTTGAGTGCTTTCTTCACCAGCCTTGCGTCTCTCTCCCATGGATGCATCGACCACATCACCACCGCGTTCTACACATCACAGACCAAACTTTCATCATTTCCATCGAGTAGAAATATCTCTGGTTTACATTTTTTTCTTAAGAAATGTGTTAGGATCCTTGGAATTGTGAAAGGACCAACACTAATATAACAAGATGTGCTTAAATCCACTCATTCCCATTTAATTTTGAGATCAAAGCCTATTGTGAAGTTCATAGAGTATTTGATCGAAGTTCTTGAAGGTATAGGACTAAATTCTTCATCAATTACCAAACACAGGCTACATCTCTAACCAATCAGACACTAAATAGTTACATAACAGAAAATCAATCAATCAATACAAAGGGATAATAATAACCCAATTGTTAACTAGGTTTTGTATTAATTACTTTAAAATTTGAGCAAATTTTAGTTTTTTAAAAGTTTTGAATTAAACTGAATAAATGGTTTGTTTTGTACTTTTATTAGGAAAAAACAATAATTGATTTTTAATTGGGTAAAACAAGTAAAAATGGTGGAAAAAGAAGAAAGAAATAGATTTAGATAGTAATAAGTTTTACCAAAAAAACTAAAAATAGATAGTAATCTATAATTTTAAGAAAAATAGATAAATAGAAAAGCCAGAAAATAAAAAAAGAAGGAAAGATGTAAAAATCAAGAAACTAACATTGAAGCGAGAGAACTCAAGCTTGAGATGTTTGACGAAATGATCATGGCATTTCTCAAAAGCTCTTTCCTCATCTTCCACAAAGAAGCTTTTGCTTGCTTTCCTAAACAATCTTCGATGATCCTTGTGTGAATTCCCCAGTGTAGTTATCAATGCTTTCTCATCAACTCCCATTCCTACAATTTTTTTTTTTTTTGTTTTTAATCAAATCGTAATCATTTTCCAGCTTCGTATTTAAACAACTAACATTCACTAGATTTCATTTACAGAGAGTATCATCGTTGTACAGAGATTCATTTTTATAATTACCTGAGATTGCTTCAGTGATGCCTTCGAAATCGAGAGTGTGAGCCATTTTTTTTGCAGTTTTAGCTTCTTCTTCTTTTTTCTGATTTGCTTCGGTTTATGCGGAAAGTTATGAAAGAGAGACGAGTCATTTTATATGATGCGGATTATTAAGGGTGATGTTGTGGTTTACGGAGGGAGACAAGGGTGTTTTCGGTACATCGATATTTTATTAGTTTAAAAGTCTTTTGTTAAGACAAACGCTAGGGGCATTGTTGTAACAAGAAGTAACGCCCCACGAAATTTATTGCATCTTTTAACAATTACAGTAGTCCAAGACAAATTAAAACTTTACTGTTTTTTTTGTTTAACTGGAATTTATTAAGTTTGACCATTTTATGTAAAAAATGCACTCAAGTAGTATATATCATCATCATATCTATAATACAAAACGGGGTTCCCGGAAAGAAGATGAGGTTTACCAGTTTTCAAATGTTATTGTCTTCTCAATTAGGCGTGGTCTTTTTATTTTATTTTATCAAAACATATATTATACTAAATTCGAGTTCATGTGATAACAGTATCACAAAACGCTAAGTTACATATATATATTCTGATCGTCGTGGTCTAAATTTGTATTAGGAAACTTGCAACAAATTAAGGCAAACCGAATTGACACATGCATGCACTTGGTTGGTATACTCTGGCAGATCATGATTTAGGATATGATACATAACATTTAAGAATCCATGTGGTTTTGAATAGATCCAATCTCAGATAATCTATATTGCAGACTAGTAAAAGTCAACTACTTGCGATCTCACTCAAATTTTTTTTTTTTTTGAACAGGAAACTCAATCTAAAACGAATATTAGATATAATAATTACAATGAAAAACAGATGACACGATAATTTGGATTTTGAATCAGAAAAGGGCGCTAAAACCAGCATTCATCATGAGCTGGCTTTGTTTGTTATGATCTTGATCATCGAAAAAAGATTATGATCAAATAAATAATGGAATACAGTATGTTGCAAGGCTCAAAGATCATATATAAACCTGTTACCAAAAAATAAATAAAAAAGGTTCGAAGATCATGGCAAAGCAGAAAGCATATCTCTTCTTCTGTTAAATTAATGCATATTCTTTAACAAAGTTTTAATGCATTTCTCATTATATATGTCCAGAGTGTCCCTTTAAATAACCGAATAATGCACGTAATCGATTAAAAGGAGTAGATGAGAAGCCTCAATCACGTTTCCATCGCGATATGGTAAGACTGACAAGTGATATGATAAGTTTTATTATAAAGAAGCATCGATCACATGGTGTGTTAAAAAAAAGTTATTACGTACTGAATATCTGTCATTGTCTCACTGGGGTTGAATACAACCACATTTTTTGTCATACCTGCATGTGTTCTTTTCACAAAAGAAATATTTGGTCAACCAATTAATATCTAATTAAAGAGCTGGAGCAAATTATTGAATGACAGGTTGTTTCGTCTATGACAAATTTGCAGACGTGCCCGTAAACAAAATCACGTTTTACACGAGCAAGACGACTTGCAATAATTTAGAGGGGACAGCTGTGTGTCTTTTGAGCCCTTATCATTTGCATTTCGCTATCTCTCTTTTATTTGATTTGGTTAAACTTATTCGTCACTCATAATTTTAAGACCCCGTCATTTTCGATTCTCTTAATTAAATCTATTATTTAATTTATATACGCATATGTCACACAGACAGACAGACATGTTGTACTATAACATAGTTTATAACGCACACATTATATATCCCTATTTTCTTTTCTCAAACAATATATATGTAATATCAAAACTATTTATTTTGATAAGTAACACCGTATTATAAGTTGCTGTCATGTAAATATTTATTTTTTATGAATCTGCAAATACATTCATTTAACATTTCGGAAATATCTTAAAACTTTGACATGGAAATTCTTTAGAAGATGATGGAATTTAACATTTGAATAAAGTTCAAAAAAAAAAAAAAATTAACATTTGAAACTTGTATGTATCAATATGAAGCATTAATATTAGAGATTTTTCTGTAAAAAAAAACATTAATATTAGAGATACAAATAAACACCTAGTCTAGTAGTCTTTTTGATCAAAAAAGTATGGGATACCAGCTTGTAAGACTTTAAAAATCAAAACTTAAAACGTTATCTTAAGCCTCAAGGAGCTCTTGGGGTCAAATGGTGGTAACTGGTAAGTATTGGATAGATTGTGAAAATAGAGTTATAGCAAGAGTTAGTCCGTAATATATAATTAACATCGGACCCTCCTATCCAAAAGAGACATAAATAAGTTAAGTCATTACAGTTCCGAGTTCCGACAGAAAAATAGGTTATTACAGTTACGTCCTCGGGGGTATTTACGTCAAATAAGATTCCCCTACAACGTAATTACACCCAAGTAAATAACTCCGCCCCTCAAAAATTGAAACGGATTGAAACAAAACAAGAGAGAGAAAGAAATTAAAAGAGAGAGAGAGAGAGAGAGAGAGAGAGAGAGAGAGAGAGAGAGGAAGCACACGCTTCGGAGAAACAGAGGAATATCGCAAATGGCCACCATTAGAGTACCAGACGAAGTTCCTTCTCCAGCTCAGGATTCTGAAACTCTCGATAAGGCTTTTCGCGGTACGTTACAGTCAATCCCTGCATTCACGTAACGCAAACGTTTGTGTGTGTTTCAGTGTTTCTCAGAATCAGATTTCTGGGTTTTTTTTTTTTTTTTTTTTGAAATTGGGGATTGGAACGTGTTTTCCTTTTCAATAGGTTGGGGAACAGATGAGAAGGCGATAATACGCGTTTTAGGAAAAAGAAACGAGAGCCAAAGAAGGAGAATCAGGGAAAGTTACAGAGAGAAATACGGCAAAGATCTTATCGATGTTCTCTCCTCCGAATTGTCCGGTGATTTCATGGTACTCACATTTTCTTAAATCCCTACTACCTCAAAACATTCACGACATAAAGAAGAGATTTTGCTTCTCTATTTACATGAAAACAACAAACAAAAAAATCAATCTTGTTATTTGCAGAAAGCTGTGGTTCTGTGGACTTATGATCCAGCGGAGAGAGACGCAAGGCTTGCGAACAAGGTTTTGAAAGAGAAAAAGAAAGGGGTAGATAAACTGAAGGTCATCGTAGAGATCTCTTGCACAACTTCCCCAAACCACTTGATTGCTGTGAGGAAAGCTTACTGCTCTCTCTTCGACTCATCCCTCGAAGAACACATTGCTTCCTCTGTGCCTTTTCCTCTTGCAAAGGTCTTTTCTTTCCTTCTCATATCATAACATTCATGATTCTTCAAATTTTAGATTAAAACAACCGCGATTTGATGCCTTTATGGTGGTACAGTTGCTGGTGACGTTGGCGAGTTCATTCAGATACGACAAAGACAAGACTGATGCGGAAGTAGCTACAATCGAGGCAGCTATGCTACGCGAAGCGATAACAAAGAAGCAGCTGGATCATGATCATGTCCTCTACATACTAGGAACTCGCAGTGTCTACCAGCTCAGACAGACTTTTGTTGCTTACAAGCAGAGTTATGGGAACACAATAGATAAGGTTAATTAAGCACATCTTTTTGTTGGCTTTCATAGCTTTTGACTTTTTTTCTTTCTTTCCCTGGATAGAGATACTTCAATGTTTGTTTGTTGTTGTTATATGGAACAGGATGTTGATGGATGTCCAGGAGATGCTGATCTGAGAAGCCTATTGCAGATGGTGATCTTGTGAATTGATTTCCCTGAGAAACACTTTGCAAAGGTACTTAAACATTATTGAGCAGACTCTTTTTTAAGTAGAGAGAAGGAAGGAGTTTGTTTTTCTCTTCATCAAATTTGTGTTTTTTTGTTTTAACAGGTCGTAAGTGAATCGATTGAGGGATTTGGAACGGATGAAGATTCGTTGACGAGAGCTATTGTGACGCGTGCAGAGATCGATCTGATGAAAGCAAGAGGAGAGTACTTCAATATGTACAACTCAAGCATGGATAACGCTATTGTTGGTGATGTTTCCGGAGACTACAGAGACTTCCTCCTCACCTTGCTTGGTTCCAAAATCTGATCTTTGTTTCTTCATTTCATTTTCTTAGCTTTTGCTTGTGTGTGACTTTTGTATCAAAAAACTTCATTTCCCAACTCCGATTTGAACATTGTTATAAAAAAATAATCGAACCAGTCTTCTTGGGTTCTTCAATTTGTCTGATAAAAAATGTTAAAAAACAAAATACAAATCAGGGAAGCCACAGCCCGAAGCTTAATTAATGGGCCACACAAAAAACAACTCAAGCCCAACATTTAGATAAGCGACGAGAATGGCCAAAACTCTCCGGCGGCGAGGCAGGCAATTCCGATTACAGAGAGGAGCTCATGTAAGCAAGTCTCTCTGCTCAACAGTTATAATCCGCCAAACCTCCGAATCAATTCCGGCGAAAGGCAGAAGATTCAGTTGCTATTGCTTGTCTCCAACAAATACTACAGAGCAAATGTTTAAACCGGACTTAAGCCGGATTGTTAATCGCACACCTTGGCGAAAAATCGAACCCGAATTTCTTCGGGAGAGGTATTTTATATGTAACGTTTTTTTTTTTTTCCCTTAAATCAAAACGTAATCGATAAATATATGTGAAATCCGTTTTATAATGAATTTTCTTCAGCATGACTTTATTCTGCCTGCCTTCCTTATTAGGACATGTTTTTGATTCTTTCCCCTTTTATTTGTTTGCTGTGATTTAGCTCTTTAGTGCTAAATGTGAAAGTATGAACTCATATTGTGCTCATCCTTTGACAATTAAAAAAAAAAATACAAATATTAGGTGTGAAACCCGTTCTTATGTAATTTGTTTTTTTCTAATGAAAAAATTATATAAATTATTTAATTTGTGATTAAAAAGTAAAAACCATAGAAGGAGTTGCAACTCTAAAATTGATCCATTTTGGTTTCTCTGGAGATATTTTTCAGATAGGATTGTTGATAAAAAGGGACAGAAGAATGTGTGGCTCTCCTCTTCCACCACTACAAAACCCTTTCCTCCTCCTTCTTTGGAAGAGTCGTCTTCTCTGATTTTATTTTGTGAAGACTCTCTCTGTGATCCTAAAACCCTTTCGCTGAAAAAAAAAAAAATGGCCTCTATTTCTAGAGTTTTGCCTACAGATGTCAGATTAAGTCAATGCAGCGGCATCGAGACTTGCTGGTTTCCTGCTACGAGGAGAGCTCAAACTCAATTAGGTATACAAATCAGAGATCCTTTAATCGTTTTTACACAAAGTCTCTTTTTTGCTGAATAAGTTTTGGTGTTTTTTCAGTTTCTGCCAAGTTGTTTTCGGTTAGTAACGGTGGAATAAGTTTGAGGATTCAGAACAGTAAACCATTACGATCTGTCTTTGCTCTTGAATCAGCAGCCTCCACTGTTATACATTCCTCCAGGTCTCTTCAGAGCTAGATAGAGTGATCCATTGATGTAATTTGCTCTAGTTTGCTAGTTTTTTAAAAATGTTCATTATAATTTCACAGGAGCAGCCGAGTCGCTTGCAAGGCTGCTGCAGATTTGTCAGGTGATGTACCTGAAAGCACTCCTAAGGAACTTAGCCAGTACGAGAAGATTATTGAGCTTTTAACGACCCTTTTTCCACTTTGGGTACTTTTAAAAAAAATATCATTTATACCTTTCCACTCTTCTTTGCATATGATGCCCCAAGTGGTGAATGTGTGATGATTTTCTTTGTGCAGGTTGTTTTGGGAACACTTGTTGGCATCTTCAAGCCATCTTTGGTATACTTTTCATGCTTCTTAGTTGTTTTTTCCTTTTAGTCTATAGCAAGCCGTCCTTCTCGCGCTAAAAGGTTAAGTCTTTGTAGGTTACATGGTTGGAAACGGACCTCTTCACCCTAGGTCTGGGATTTCTCATGCTCTCCATGGGATTGACTCTTACGTTTGAGGATTTCAGAAGATGTTTACGTAACCCTTGGACGGTGAGAGCCAATGTGGATTGGTGTATTTATTATCTCTGTTAGATATGTCACTCGTTTTGACATTTAGAGTCCTCCTGCAGGTGGGTGTTGGTTTTCTTGCTCAGTATATGATCAAGCCAATTCTAGGTTTTCTCATCGCAATGGTATGTTTCCCTTTAATGTCTATCACGTCAACTTCTATTTTGTTTTCTGAAATGGATGCTTATGCAATATTATTGATGATTCCTTTCTTTCGTTCTGTTTTCCTCAAGAAATTGGTTCCATTTGTTTTTTTACTTCTATAGGCTGTTATACGCATTAACCAAGTTAAATGTTTATTTATTGATATTTTCTGTGATTACTACTTGATTAACTCAGATTGTTGTTCCATGTCCAAACCTCACTTTTTTTTTTCTCGAAAAGTTTGCATCAACATTTTCTTTCTACCGCAATAAGTCCATGAGGGGTTCTTGTAGATAGGATTCCCATGGACATGTGCTATGTGCTCTTGCAGACACTACTATTTGCTTGTTGATGATTGTTGAGGAGTCAACTAATACAAACCTTTTCTGTGTTTTTATTTTAGACTCTTAAGCTTTCGGCACCTCTTGCGACAGGTCTTATCCTGGTCTCATGCTGCCCTGGAGGACAGGCGTCTAACGTTGCAACCTACATTTCCAAGGGGAACGTAGCGCTCTCTGTACTCATGACAACGTATTCTTCTATTTTTACTTGTTTTTCTTTTTCGTTCTTGAATGTGGTTGGAGACCTCAATTTTTTTCTTTTTCTTTTAATATATTATCTGTTCTCTAATTTCTAGGTGTTCGACCATTGGGGCTATTATAATGACTCCTCTTCTCACTAAGCTTCTTGCTGGCCAGCTTGTTCCCGTTGATGCTGCTGTGAGTTTTCTTTGTAACTATTTTGGATAAATTCTTGCAAAACTGCAGTAACTACTCTAGCTTATAAGATAACATTTCATTGAGCCAAAATATGACTATATGAGTCATCATAATTCAGTAAAAGTTGTTGACTGATTAAAGTACAAAGATGCAAAATAGAAGTCTAAAACAAAATAGTTGCAGCCGGCCAGAATCAGAACTTAAAATATCCTCTTTTTTTTTTTTTATATCAGGGACTTGCTATTAGCACTTTTCAAGTAGTGTTGGTGCCTACTATAGTTGGAGGTAAGTATGGTGCAAAGTGTTTCCAGATCAATGAATCTGCCTATGATGATTCATTAGGGACTAAAGTCTTTTTGTGCATTGTGTGACAGTTCTGGCCAATGAGTTCTTTCCTAAATTTACGTCCAAGATTATAACAGTGACACCTCTAATCGGAGTAATTCTGACCACTCTTCTCTGTGCCAGCCCTGTAAGTATTTCATATAACCAGAAATATTTCTTGATTGAATCTTTTGAAAGTGAAAGTAGTATTGATTGTAAAATTTACTCTTGTGAAAAGATTGGACAAGTTTCAGCGGTTTTGAAAACACAGGGAGCTCAACTTATACTCCCGGTGGCACTCCTTCATGCTGCAGCGTTTGCTATTGGCTATTGGATATCAAAGTTTTCTTTCGGCGAGTCCACATCTCGCACCATTTCTATAGAATGTGGAATGCAAGTAAGTTAATCTCTCCATACACCAATAATGTATTACCGCTGGTCTTTGTTTGGACTTCTTTGTAAGAAACTTGATTTGTTTTTGGAAACCGCAGAGTTCAGCGCTCGGGTTCTTGCTTGCGCAAAAGCATTTCACAAACCCTCTCGTAGCTGTTCCTTCTGCAGTTAGTGTTGTCTGTATGGCGGTAAGTGTTCATATCCATTATCTGAACCAAGGGTATAAGAAAAGTTCACATGTAAATAATTTTGTTCGATTGCAATCCGCAGCTCGGCGGGAGCGGTCTAGCCGTGTTCTGGAGAAACCAACCGATTCCAGCAGATGACAAGGATGACTTTAAAGAGTGAACCAAGTAGCAAAAGCAGCACCTCTGTCTTTCTCCAATCGATGGGATTGTTGTAATGTTTGTGAGCACATGCTCCCCCTTGTGTTGAATTCAAAGACATAATTAAAAAAGACAAAAACAAGAGCGTGCATGTTGAATTCCTGGCCAAATTTTTGTTTGATTGTTTATCTCAGATTCTCAACTATTAAACCATCACATCATCAGATACTTGGCAGTTTAAAAGGAAAAGCGAGATGCAGTAAGTCAGTAACCCAAGCTCTGTGTTGGCTTCGTTATAAATTACTTGACATCAGTTTCATGGGGGCTAAACAGTAAAGTTTTTAAAACATTGAAGTGTTTAGTAATTTCTTTTCAAAAAGAAGTAATGTGAAATTACGGACCAACGAAGGAAAAGAAGAACTGAAAACTCAAATAGAAGTAACAAAAAAAAGTCATCCATTGTCAGACAATGCTACTGTTTTAAACCCATGTCATTTACCGCTTAACCAGAATTTACTCATTACAGCAAAAAAATATCTTACATTAGCAAACATTATCTGTATCCATTGGAACACAACTCATTTCTTATATATTAGCCTCAGCATGGATATATCCAAGTTTGATCTCTTCTAATTCTCATCAGCCTTTCCGTTCTCACTGCTAAATCCATTGTCCACCTCCATTTCCTTGGACGATTCATCAACTACGCCGTCTAACACTGGCTGCATCTTCTTCTCAGATTCACCATCTCCACCTACAACTGAGTCACTCTCCATGTCGTGAATACCGTCTTCAATTTGTGGCATCTGATTCTGGTATTGCTCATACAAGCCTTGTGCCTGTCCCCACAAAGATTAAAAACTTAATCATACATGAAACAAACCAAATTCTAAACAGACAAAATTTATTTACCCAAGCAAGTATAGTTAGTTTGTGTCTCTTACCTTGTACAACTCGTTCATCCTATCGTGAACTATGTGTGCCATCTCTTCAACATCATGAACAAGATAAGGATTCCCAACTTCCTCGACCGCACGATCTGTATAAGCTGTTGTGTTCTCACTCAGGTTGAGACCGAGCCGATCGGGTCTTTTCAGAAGAAGTTGAAACGTCGGTTGCAGTTCATAACATTGTTCAAAGAGAGAGCGGCGGCAGAACACATACAAACCGAGCCGAGCACGTGACATTGCAACAACCAACCTTCTTACATCACGTAGATGTCCAACAAAGCGTGTCCGTACAAGAGACAGCAAAATAAAATCATTCTGTTGTCCTTGGAACTTGTCCACCGTAGTCACCTGAGATAAAACATCACCAAACAGTTAAAAAAAAAAAAAAAAAAAAAAAAAAAACATTAATAAGGAAAATAAAAAAAACATTATCATATTAACATCTAACAAATACTTGATTAGGATACTTTACCTTGCTTGGTGGGCCGATGAAAGCATAGGGAACACATCGACGGTTGATAACATCACGGATTAAGAGCTTCTGCCCATTATATGTCGTCAATATTGATATCTTATTAGCAGGATATCCTAGCAATCTCATGTATATATAGACACTGACTATATATTCAGCTTCTCCCTGATTTTGATAAAACCATGGAGATGGTGTCGACTCTCCTTTCCCCTCGTAATCAGGCACATTAATCAACTGATACTCATACGAGAATCCAGCATTTGCTCTATGAAATATGGGTAATTCCTTCACAATGGAAAGGTCTCCCAAGTCTCTGTATCTCCAGTTGTAGAGTTTGGCTAAGCTTGGCCTGGCTCTTCCTTGAGCATTAAGCTCAATATAAGGAATACCAAGACGAACAAACCTCGTAAACAAACTCTGATCCATGTGACTATATTTCTGGAAAGCCATATTCTTCACCACGGGAGGCAGCTGGTGGTGATCACCAATCAATATACAACGCTTGAGTCGTGAATGACCATCATCTTGCCTCTGAAGCAACATTGGTATGAAAGTCTCAATTTCCAAAATCTGAGCACTTTCTTCCATCAATAAGTTATCATACTTGAAGCCCAACTGAAGAAAATCTCTCCTCTTTAATGCTGCATGAGTACACGTCATTGCTACAATCTTTGCTTGTTTGGTCATCAGGTAATTTGCTCTATCGGCAGTTGACTTGAGTAGTTCAAAGGCCCTACACTCTTCTAGCTCTTGGAACACAGTCTTGAGATGAGAGAAACAACCTTAAGCTGCCCTCATGTCTTTCTCAAATGACTCCCCACTAAAAACAGGCTTAGGGGTGTCTGAGAAGAAATCTTTGAACGGGAAGCGATCTTGAACAAAAGATGGATTGTTTTCATTTCCAGCACAAGCAGCAAGAAATAGCTCCCAACGTGAGTATACATGAAGCAACCAGAAATAACCAGCTGTTTCACAAGTATAACCTACATCCTCTGGAAGCTGAAGAGATCTTGCTAGTCTTTCAACCTCGTTGAGCAATTCTAAACGTCGAACAAGCATGGTATTGACACGGCCTTGTCTGCTAAAGTCAAGATCAGTGGCAAGCTCTTGTTCACCTTGACCCAAACGAAGTAGATACCGCGCTGGTACATCCCTCTGAAAAAACAAACCCATATAACATTTGTCTGTCAGGACTCGCTAAACATGTAAACCATTAGATAATACTCCATATAATTAAAAAAAGGCAGAGAGATGCCAGACGTACCTCCATTATCTTCTCAAAAAGATCATTCAAAGCCTGATTTGAATGAGTGATAATTAAGGTCCTTTGAGAAGGACAGTTGTGATATAGAACATTTAAGATTTGCACTGCTGTATCAGTCTTTCCAGTACCCGGTGGACCAACCACCATAGTTAGCCCAGGCTGAATACCAGAGATAATCGCACCAACCTGCAGGACAATAGTAGGTATGGTTTGATTAAAAATTGCAATTAAAAGTCATACGTCTAGAATCCAAGCAATATGTTTTCGGATATTTTATCAATCAGCAGAGAGGAAAGGTCCCGTCATTGAGGGGAAAAAATGCTTTTGAACATCAGGTAAAACTTTCTCCGAATAAAATAGAATAGCATGGGAACAATATCGTTCCACTTAACTCGAACAAAGAGACGAGACCAAACCAAATGCTTTACCATTGGAAAGAAAATGCGCAAAAGATTAAATAGGTTATTAACTTTCAGATATCAAACACAATGAGGCGGCATAAAGATGATGAAAACCATTCTCGTATGACTTGATTGTTTGCAAGTATATATAAGTTCTAAGATGATCAATTTCTCATTATGCAAAATTATGTCAAGAATAACAAAAGCTGATGAGCATAGCCAGCACAATTACATAATAACCAAATTGGTCCTAATCAAATGAGTATGCTCTGAGAATGTAGAAATTAGTGGTACCTGTGTAGGTGTAAATTTAACTGAGTTCTGCTTCGGCTGGTCCTGAGGATAAGGCCCTGGGTCAGGTGGGGTATATGCCTCGACAATAAGTTTCTCCTTTGGGGAAACATCCACCATATCAACATCGTCTGCTGGATTTACTTCAGATATCTTATTTCCAGAAAGAGCATTAGCATTCCCTTTTAGTGTCTTTGGAAGAGTGATTCGAAACGGAGGCCTTGGATCCAGAACTTCAGCACCATCAGCATTGACGAAAGATACCTAACGTACAAGAGTCATGAGAGACATGGAAAAGAAGCAGTTCTAGTCTAGATCACATCATATACCAAAGAAAATAATTACTAACCTCGTAATCTGGAAAACTTCCACAGAGATGATTTGCATCAAGGAAAGTATCTTTAAAGTCCACCGTTTCCAATAGGTTTGGCATATTAGGCCACTGTGCGGCAGAAGGGTTGCCATAGCCAAGAAAAACGTTATGCAACCACTCCGGAACAATACAATATTCATTCATGAGATCTCTGATAGATTCCAGAATAGCCTTGAAGTTGTTCTCTTTTGGTTTCCTCCTCATTAGCACATTAAATGTTTTATACACATCCTCAGCACCTTTTTCAGCAATGTCTGTAACATCTATGTGATACTGTGCAGCATCTAAAGCAACAGTCACAGTCCTCATATCACCTTTTGGGGGCTTCCATTCATCCCGTTTAACTCTTCCAGTAAAATCATTCATCAGATTACCCTCCTCATCGCGAATATCGATAACTTCACAACCACGAACATACTGAAGACCGAGCCACTGTGGTACAGTAGCTTTATCAGCTTCATCTGCACCTAATGGCTCAAATGAAGGGCGTATACAAAGCAAAAACAGAACATCATGCTCTTTAAGGGAATTCCATTCAGATCTTATCTGTGATCTGTAACTCTTAATACTGAAGGTAACTTCTGCAGTCACAGATGATGGCTTCTCTTCTCCAATATTAGGCTGTTTCGCAAGAGGCTTTTTGAATTCACTAATCGGAACGGCCATTCGTGACCAACCACGAAAAGCAGTCTCTCCCTCATTATTTATGTGCGCAAGAAGATGTGGTACAGCTTCCTGTATATCTTCACGAATCTCATAGGTAGATTCTAGACGGAAGAGATTGAAGTTTCTAAGGAGGTAATCATGGAGTGTTAGAAACTGAAGATTAAGCTTTGGAAGAGCAAGGCAACCTTCCCCAGAATAGTTAATGCTTGGAATAACGCTTTCGTCCCACATAATTTGCTCATTTGGGTACAAAGGCAGAGCGTTTATGGCTTCTTTCTGAGACTGTTGCTTCTCAAAAGAGGAGACAACGACCTCAGTCAGAAAATCCTTACTATCTGCCCAAGGATCATGTCTTGAAACCAGTTTGAGCTGTACAAAAGCAAATGAAAATGAGAACTAATGTAGGTGGCAAGGAGTATTATCGTCACAAGTGAAACAAGGCAAACAGAGGTATTAAAAAAAAAAAAAAAAAAAGTTCAGCAGCAGCAAGAAGCAAATGCAATTACATATTTTCTTTCCTACCTACACCGGCACAAATACATCTCTTGACTGAATTTTAACGCTAGTCTGCATAATAATGGGAATATACACAAGCAGATATTTGACTTCTACATTTGTGTCAACCCATAGATCTCTTAGCATGTCAACTTAGACTTTGTATTGTGTTTTTGTTAAGCATTTTCCAATGGTATTTACTGAATCACTACTCCAAGACCCTCAGTAAATGAAACTGGCAGAAAACATATGATCAGCATGGATTTGCCTTAGCATAATTCCATAATGATATCCTAAATCCACATGCAGAGTTTGTACTATAATGCCCAAAAATGATATTTTCACGTGTGACCTTATAAGAATAAGCTTTCCAGATATTTACCTTTGAGCACACAACATCTCTTAAATCTTCAAGAGATAGCGCTGACAATCTCCTCCGAAGATCAGAACTCTTGTGAACCGAACCAATGTTAGCCAAAGACAGATCTCTCAGCTGAAGCAAACAAGATAACAAAAAATGTGAGAGAATTTAGAGAAGGCTCCCCCCAAAAAATTACTAGAGAATAAGGAAGAAAGCAGAACGAAGGCTTCAAAATCCATGAGTAACAAAACAAAAGACCTGCTACGCAAAACTATCTATTTATTAATTAACCATGGTTACCAGCAAAATACCTTAGGAATTTTTTTAAAGGCAAGTAGCTGAAACGCCATGAAACGATCATAATGAAATTGAAGTGCTTCATCATCAGTTAATTGTGTACCATCGTGATCTTTAATCTCAAACTTTTCGTAGAACTGTAACAAGTCAACTAATTGGGCGAAAAGCTTCCCTTTTTCATGTTTGTATAGGACACTCAGTCGACATTTGGCGACAACTGCTATATCCGCCACAAGAGGTCTTAAGTATCTGTAATAATCAAGTGAAGAGATGGATAAAGAAAAAAAATAAGGTCTCAGTAAATGAATGGTACAGAAATGAACACAGCAAATATTAATACCTTCTCGTTGGAAGTTGGTTCAGCATATCAATGAGAAATTCCATGAATCTCTCGCAGTATAAGACAGAAGAATCATCGACCAATTGGGATCCAGCAGTGTCATCAACCTCATCCGCGAAAACCCCATGATCAAGCACCTGAAAAAAAAAATATACGAATTTTGCATAACTATGAGAAATAAATGAAGAACATAGACCACTTCAGCCTATATATAAAAACAGGCCTATTACCTCGACGAATTCTTCTATTAGGCCTCGAACAAAATTTGCTTCGGGTAATGAGGATGGATCAAATTGCTCTCCTTTTGACATTGCCTCAGCTGCCCATTTCTTTGATGACCTCTTCCACTTTTTTATTAGATCAGGTTGAAGGCAGAGCTCCATCTACAGTTGTGAGAATCAATGATAATATCAGAGCAACTACAAAATATCTTACCATCCTTAACAAAATATGTGTGAAGGCATCCCCTACCTGGAAACGTCCATAAGACAAACTGTGCCAAGACTGCAGTCCAGCTAAACTTAGAACAATCTCATTAACCACCGCGTCTTCCAAGCTCTGTAACATCACGCAGATAAGGATATTGAGGAAAACAAAAATAGCACAAGGATACAAATTGTGCACAAACGCGAAGCAAAAGGTTGTCCGCGTGAAATAACAATCTTGTCAGACGTTTTAACTGAGTAGCACACAGTCATATTGTCCGCGGTTACTGCTTAAAATACTTGCTACCTATATAACAAAACTATATTCAAGGAATAGAACAAACCTGGAAAGCATTGATCATGAAGACCAGATAATTTGTCTTCTCAGCAATAGTCAAGTCTCTTCCCTACAATGGTAAGCAAAAGACTATGAATATACAATTGGTTTAACAACTAGTGATTGTCATTTATCACTATGCCCCAAATATATATCAGAATCTATAATGTTAAAAGCATTGATATGTCAATCCATTAAAACTAAGACTAGTTACTAATACAGCTCGCAGAAAAGAAACCGAGCCCAGATGTTAGACAATGTTTTAAAGCACAAGTAGGATCCAATTTATCTCAAACAGGAACAACATTAGCGGGAATTAGAAGACCACAAACCTCTTTAAGGCGAAGAACCTTCTGAAGAAACTTTTTGAATAGATCTTCGCGATCATGAAAGCAAATCCAAGCCGCCACATTCTCCCGGAACTACAAAGCGTGAAGCGATTCTAAGTTCATTGTTTGAAAGTCCCACAATAATGTTTCATCATTCGCCAACAGTCAAGTGCGAGGAAAACAAGGTTACCTTCTCGTTAATCATAAGAATCATGGACATAACATGCTCGAAAGTGGCCGTCTCAGGATCGAAATTCGGCCATAGATAGTTCTCCAAGTACTGACTCACTTCCAGAATCATGACTCGCTGCAGTGGAACCGGTTTGCGGCCACTAGTTACCTTAAGCTCCGTCGCATAAATCTCCTTGACCACTTCCGGATCGAACGGTTTCTCAGGCAGCTTGCCTCCGGTCTTAATCCAGCTCTCCTCGGCAATCTTCGTCAATCTGTCTTGCTGAATCTCCGATAAAGTAATGGAGCTCGGCAAATTGGATCCAGACTCAAGGGGTTTCTCCAGTGGATACTCGGCCACTCTGTGGCGCTTGAAATCATACGTGCCTGTTCCGTACACTTTCGTCATCTCAGGCGAAAGAGACGAGCGAGAGAACGAAAGTTGGGATTTTTAGGGTAAGCCTTTTATTCTATTCTCTGGACGAGCGAGAGAAAACGATTTGGGTTTAAGCCGTATAAGGATGACCAACACAACTATTTATACAAGACTACTTCGTCGGCTAAACATTAACCTTGAATTTGGGAAACTATCCTAATCTCTTTGAATTTGGAAACTATCCTAATCTCTTTGCTAATTATTTACGTATATTGGAAATATGAAAAATATGTTAAAAGTGATCTTTCAAAGACAGTTACATAGTTGTTTAGAGAGCATTGGAACTCTATTTTTCCCACTAAACTCTATTTTTAAAGTAAAATTATCTTCAATAGTACTATATATCTAACTCCAAATTTAAAGTCACAAATAAAGATTTCTATTTTTTAGAGTTGAACTTTTTTATTTACAAAATAATTCTTTACATTTTTATATGTTTTTATTTTGTATCTAAACAAAACTTATATGTTTTATTTTACACTTAAACAAAATTAAATCAATAATAACTAATTATATAATTAACTAAAATATGTAAATGCAACATTGAATGATATTAAATTTAAAATAACATGATACATGATTAAAAATTATATTTGTGCTAAATGTTTAATTTTAATGAAATCAAAATTTTGTTAAATATATAACATAAACGGATAAAATTTGTATATTTATAAAGTAAAAAGACCTATAAGAAATTAATAACTAAAGAAAAATATAATATAATAAGAATATTTTTTTTTTAGTAAAAATAGAGGTAACCATTGAAACAAACTTACTCTCTATTTAAAGTAAAAAATAGAGCTAACCATTGGAGATGATCTTGGGTTTGATCGACAAACAATTCAAGGTATTGGCAGGGGATTATCCATTTTCTCATGAAATTGATAGGCTGCTTTGATATTAGGTCTGGAGAATTCAAGATTATTGAAGCAGAATGGTTTTGTTATCCATCTAAGACGCAATCTCCAACTACGTTGATAAACTATAAGTGCCAATTAGGTGGAATTAGTTAGAAACATGATAGAATCGGTGCCCAAATATTGCATTACCGTACAATAAAAAAAATGCTTCCATGCCCATTTATCCAGGATAACTCAACTACTTCCCCATAATTTTTTTTGAATCGAACCAAAGTAAAAGGGTTGTGATTTGTTAAACATATAACATAAACGGATAAAATTTGTGTACTTATCAAGTAAAAAGACCTATAACAATAAGATATTTTTGATTTTCGAATCAAAACCCATTTTTGATTTGCTTTCATATAGGTAAGTTGGTTTATGTAGGTCTAATATAAGTTTAAGGTGTCAAGATAGGCATTACAAGAAGAGACTAATCAGGAGGAAAGTACTATCCATCTCCTGAAACTGAAGATGCTGTGGAAATTAGTTTCGATGATATCAAGTCTCTAGAAACACATGTAGTGTCTGGGTGGTTGATTTCTACCTGAGGTTCTTGAAAGAGAAGAATTCTACAGGGAGTTACCATTTGTTTGGTACCTACTTCTACACGAAGCTCGAATTCTTATGCAAGACGGTGTGTCTTTTAATATCTGAGGCATGCTTATGTGGAGAAGAGATTGAGATTAGACGAACAAGAAGAAAAAGGGAGAGTGAAAAATAATAGTTACTTTTGATTACTTTGATTTAAGGGTAGATTACATAGATGGTAGACATACACGATTATCGAAAGGAAAAACACAACAACAGACATAAAACAAACTAGAAGTTAGAACAGACACAAAACAAACAAGATAGAACACACACAAACAAGCACTTATTGGAAACAGATTTTGGTGAGAACGGGCTTCCTTAATCAAGAAGAAACTTGTGATCGCAACACCGAGAAAAGTACAAAAGCCTTGCAGAACAAAACCCTAATGAAGAAGAAAATTGCATAAGACGATAGCACAATAAAAAACCACATTCGCGAAGTCCCAAGGAATCACGATGTGCACAATCTGGGCATGTAGGGCCGACTCGAGACAAATTTAAAAATAGAGGCCGGTGGTATTGTATCATAAAAATTTAATATGATTTCTTTGTGAAGTATGATATCTTTGTGAAGTAGAGTCTGTAAAATCTCAAATTTATCTGGTTGTTAAACTCATTTTTCAGAGGAAAAAAAAAAAACCTTTTTCTGAACCGAACCCAAAAAAAAAAAGAATTATAATGGGCCAACGAAAAGGCAGTGTTAATGACCTGACCCGACCCGACCTACGCTAGTTTAGTTATTTAAGGCTTGACTTGGGCCAAGATTTGAGCTAGAGAAGTATTTTAGTCAAATATACAACTAAACCGTAAACCGAAATATTTTTGAATCGAACCGGAGTAAAAGATGAAATTTTCTGAACCGAACAGAAAAACGCTCAATGAGATGGGTCATCTTGTATGAAGAAATATGCATCAATAGGGTTTTGTAAGACTTAGAATTAACTAATGACGCGTCAAAAGAAGAAGACAAAATAGTGATAGTTTGCTTTGATGTTAGGTTAGAAGGAATTCAAGATTATTGAACCAGAATGCTTTTGTTATCCATCTCCGACGCAATCTCCGGCTTGACAAACTGTATAAGGGTAAATTAGGTGGAATTAGTTGGAAACATGATGACGCTGGTGCCATTGAACTGCGTATGTGTGTTCTACAGGGTGTAGAGAAACATGAATGGTCGAAATATGTCTACACTTTGCCCGAGAATGAAATCGGTAGACTCAGATTTTCCATTGCTTGAATTGGTGGGAATGGTGGTAGAGTTAAAAGTATTTGTAGACCCTGTCGAGGATCTCAACTTTCTGAAAATAGAGTCTAGCTAGTTTGACTGTGATGTGGCTTTTGATCTACAGGTTTCGTTGTCAGCTCTATCATTTTGTTGGCTTATCATATATACTTTCTTCCAGGTATGTTTGATCCCAACAGTAACTGAATTTTCATTCTTGTTTTTTATTTTCATATTTCTTTGTTGAATGAGTGTTTCAAGCTGATATTTTGCTTATTTCTATATGAGCTTGTATATGTAGAATTCTATGTTAACGTTTGAATGAGTGTTTCAAGCTGATATTTTGCTTATTTCTATGAGCTTGTATATGTAGAATTCTATGTTAACGTTTGAGTCACCACCATTAGTGAACTTAACAGAAATCACTTCAAAGGGCCTAATTGTTCTGGTGATTTCAAGATGGCTTTCGTGAAACGAAGTATTATAAAGTTCAAAAAAAACAAGTATTACTCTTTTAGCAGTGCCATAAGGGTTATATATGTTCTCATAACCAAGTTATGGCTTTCAGTACATCCTTTTAGCTGTGTTTTCTGTTTATGGTATTCGACTATTCTTGTCTCAAGGAATTTTGTAGAAAAAGCATAATGTACGCTAAATTCCAGACTAGACTAGAGTAGTTTCATGTCCCCCATTGGAGCTGAAATCGTTGGAGCTTTAGAAATCTATTGTCAATCTTGCTCCTCGATCATGGAGTTTTTTTGTTTGGATTGTATTCCATTTAAAACTGTTGATTCTCCTGTTTTTGCTTGTAGCCTTTTACGTTGATATAGTTGGTGGGGAACAACTGCTACAACAAGCATTTTCATTGCAGCAGCTATTACAGGCTGGCTTGACGGTTATATTGCGCCCAAGGTACTTTCTTTTTACCGTTATGCTTATATTTCGCTCTTCTTTATATGTTTAACGGTCAGAAGATCATGTACATTTCAGATGAGGTTAGGTTCTGCGTTTGGTACATTTTTGGAACCAGTTGCAGATAAGGTGTGCAGGCTTGTCTTCCTTAAAGACCCCTTTGATTATTTGATTTTGTAATACCAAGATTCATTATAGTGGAAAAGAGATCTATGTAGACTAGATGCACATATTTCTGATTTATATCTTGGGTGTTCAGCTTTATGGTTGCTGCAGCTACATTGATCTTACTGTGTACAAAACCTATCGACGTTGCTGTATTAGGACCAGTTCCATGGTTATTGACGGTGCCTTGTATTGCAATCATTGGTAGGGAGGTAAGCAAACGTAGAAAATTGATTTTATTCCTTAACTTGCAGAATAAGTAACATGTCCTTAGCTGTAAAATACATTTGTGCTTTTAGAGCCAACATCTATCTCGTGTTCTTGATTGTGTATGTTGTTGTTATCAAGGGAAGTCAATACATTATGAAAAAGGAGAAGAGAAAACAAAAATTAGTGTTACATCTATGTGATTGGGAAAAGCATGTACATACCATCTAGAGGTCCGTTTCCAAGTCCATTACGGCGCCTAAATTCATCGTCTGCAATTCCTTCGTATATGACTCTTCTGAAGCTGTTGCTCTGTGGATATCATAGAAATACAGAGCATGAAACGTACTGAGAAAAGCCATCGGTACAAAAACAAACTCACCGGCATCAGTCACACCGTTTAGTCGTAGAGGAAACGGTAAATCAAAACGTCTAAACGACCACTGATGGCTCTCTGCATGGTCCAAACCCCACAGTGAGATAAAGGCATCGGATCTTGCGGAAGCAACACAAGCTAACTTTCCCTCGTATCGTATCCAACACAAGCAACACAAGCTAACTTCCATGGCACTTGTATCGTATTGAACTTTTCAGATCTGACATGGAAGCTCATCATAAAGCGATGAGCACGATAAAGATTATTAAAGGATTCGTAATACAGAACACAGTTGATGCATCTTCCACGACAGTGAGGAAAATGTTCAAAGCTACCTTGGATGAATCTCCATGATTCTTGAGCTCTTCCCAATGTTCAAAGCTACCTTCTAACCTTGTCCTCTTCCCCTTCTTGTCTCTCCGTCATCATCAAGGCACCGCTCAAACCCCATACTTCCTTCTTGCTACTTGTTTTCAATAACGGTTCCCCAAAGTTATTTTTCTTTTATTTATTGTATTGCCTGCTTCGTTGCTAATACTAGTGTTATATTCTAGACGTTGCTTCTGAAACAGAGCTCGGCTGCTGTTCTTGTCGCTGGGAGTACAACTCCAGTCATCCACACTTGTCGGTTCACTTACTCGTCCCAGAGTTTCACCATGCCAAATTTGCACAAGCGTCTTACTTAGTTACTTCTCTATCTTGGAAATTCAATCCGGTGTGTTAGCCTGCGGCGCTTCAGCTCTCATGAAGCTTCTCCTATCAGGTACCTATGTCCCCTCTAGTTTTGGTTTTTGGGTACAGCATTTTCTTATTGTTTGGATATACGCATTGCAGATCTTATGTGTGTTTGAGCATAATGGTGTCACATCGTAACCATTCTTCTCAAGTCTTTTCTTGATTCTTATTATTTTCTTGGCTATTGTGGATTAAAGTGGGTAAAAAAAATAAAAACGAGCTTCGCATGACTTTGTCTCACAATGTTGAAAGTCATCTTGTTTAAACCACAGATCAAATTAAGGTTTGCATATAATTTTTTAATCCGTGGAAATTGAGAAATTGCATAGCTGTTGTGGTTAAAATTGGATCACAAACTAGCTGTGCTTCCCTCTGTACTTCTCGTTGCTCTGTTACTAGACACGAATAATATCCAAAAATTATTTTTCTTTTCTCTTTAAAACTGAGAATAAAGAGGATAAACATGTCCATGGAGTTTCTGAGTTAATTGTGCAGATGTTGGGTGCTGGAAAATTGGTCTGTATGCTTTTCCAACCTGCTTCTCAAATGGGTGATGATTTTAGATCCTTCAGTGCATTGTCTTGCGGTCACATAGATACACCGTGAAGGTAGGTACTTGTGTTGCTTTCTTAGACCTATATTGTTTGGATGTCATTTGAATATGCTTTGTTGTGTCTGGCTTCTATCCTCAGGTATCGCATTATTCTCGTCCCAATGCAACCATCAACTGTAAGTGTACCCGTAAGGAAGATGGACGTCTCAGTATGTACAAGGCAAGTCTCGAGTTCTTTGTTTGTATAATGTGATAAGAACCGAACCGTAGTAAATAACTAGAGTTATGTCCCATTTTTGGGTCTAACATAAAGTAACATAAACCTAACAAACCAATAAATTCATAGGGATTTGCTGTTTTTGTAATCTTAACAATCGATGAACAAAATCATCAAATGGATGGGTGGTCATCTTGCAACCACGAGTCTGTGATACACATCAAAAAAAAAATGGCTAACCATCTCTTCTCTCCCACGAATCCATGGCTTCTTTCAACCACTATTGGCTCTCTTCTCCACTCGCCGAAACCCCCACTTTCTTCCTGTCTCCATCTCCACNCAAAAAAAAATGGCTAACCATCTCTTCTCTCCCACGAATCCATGGCTTCTTTCAACCACTATTGGCTCTCTTCTCCACTCGCCGAAACCCCCACTTTCTTCCTGTCTCCATCTCCACAGCCAAAATCCTTGAAACTCTCTGTTTTCCGAAACAATTCTTCGCCGCTACCCAACTCGTCCTCCCCGAACCGCTCGCCGGAGGTTGAGCTCACCGTGGATCCCGTGAAGCTCGCATTGAAGAAAGCCGAAGCTTATAAGAAATCGAAATCGGAGCAAGAAAATCCCGAGAGAAATGCCGGCGACGAGGAATTGCCGCTCCAGGTGAAGCTTGCTAATCAAAAGGCCGACGATTACAAGAAGCAGAAAGGGATTGGAGCTGATGGTGTCACGGAAGCTAAACCCAGTTCAGTAAAAAACCATATCTTTGCCGAAAACTCTTGGAACTGTTGCGTCGTTTTGTCTTTTGTTCGAGCAGATCAATGAAACTTTTCATTAGGCTTTAGTGAAATTGATGTGCTTTTCAATGCCATTCCGTTCCTTGACAAAGTTGGTTTGAGCAGAGGATATGCTTAAACATGTTTGATTGGATTTTAGGAGTAGTGTCTTGGACTAAATGGTTTCTTATGACATTTCGTTGCAACAAAGTTGATGTTTTTATTTTTGACAAGATAATATGTGGGGAATTCAATCAAAAACATGATCTCAAGATCTTGCTTCTGATGGGGTTTCAGGTAGTACAGAGCAGAGTTCTGTTAGATCATCGAATAAGGTTGATGAAGATAACGATGGTAAGAAGAAAGAGTTGAAAGTCTCCAGCATTGATTTCGTTGGGCTTGGCTTTGCTGATAAGAAGAGCACAAGGGGGCTTCCACCGGGACTGGTTCCTGTTGTCGACTATTTCCCTGGAGGAGACTTACCTGAGGTGGAGTTTATAGTCGGTGATAAAACAAGATTTGCGGAGACAGGAAAGGAGCTCAAGCAAGATGGAGATGAAAACTCTGATGTATACAAGCCCAGAGTCTCGACATGGGGAGTTTTCCCAAGACCTAGCAACATCTCTAAAACGGTATGTGATTAGTCCATCTTAAGATGAGTGTTAATGCAACTTTCAATTATCAAGAGCGTGGAGGGCCAATTGTGGCTGTATGACTTTGTATCTTCTGATGAAAGATTTGGCAAATCTTAACTTCTATTGGTTTTGGAATGTATACTTTCCTGTTGGAATTTGTGGTATCAAGTTGTGATGATAAAGAAATATACTTTTCTGGTTTAAGTTTGGTGGTGGAAGGACTATCCAACCTGGGGACTCGGTTGAAACCGCTGAAGAGAGGATTGTGAGAGAAGAACGGACAAAACAATTGCTCACTGCCTACAAGGAATCAATCGGACTGAACATAGATCCCAAACTCAAACTTGAGTGTGAGGAGGTAGGTACTCCCCAAGACATTTTTGTTCTTCCTTTTTCGATGACAGACCTGATGCTGAAGTTGATTGTTCTGATCACATGAATGTGTTTTCTCTTCAGCATGGAAATTTTGGAAGCTTTTTAATTTGGATGTTATATTGCAAAAGAATATCATTTAGAGACTACTTTTGCTCTCAAAGTGAATGCTCCAAGCTATATCTTATTAATTATTAGTCACTGTCTTTAGAATCCTATTTTTAAATCATAACAAGGATATGGATTCGGCTGAAACTGTGATATGGACTCATGTTTGCTCAAGCAGAAACTCATTTTTTTTTTCATATCAGCGTTGCAAGTTGCCACATTTTCTAGAGAACTGAAAAAATAATTTGAATGGAGAAAAACTAGAAAAAGTTATTTGCTTTATCTACAGGCATGTTCTGCATCTATTCCTGCTTCAAGGTAGCTAGAATCGTTTTGCTCGTCTTCTACTTCTTCCCTTGATTTTCGACACTTAATTATAACAGGCACTAGAGAAGGGGAACTCGCTTATGGATTCGGGAAAACTCAAAGAAGCTTTGCCGTACTATGAAAAGGTTATGGAGAAAATAGTCTTTAAGGTAATTTCTGCAAAGCTTGTTTCTTTTCTTACTTCACCTTATACTCATGTCTACGTTTATGCATTAGTCTGTTCATCCGACTATTTGTTCTACATATGCCCAACACGTCTTGACTACATGAAATTTCTTTGTTATCTACCCATCAGCATGTATGTGCAGCAAAAATTCAGAAATTCTTATATACCAGCCAACCACATAATCAATAAACTATAAAAGCATTTTGAGAACCTGACTATTATACATTAGTTCCATGGCTTCGTTGGGTGTCACCTATCTTAATTCATTGATCCACTTAGATCGCCTTAAGAAGTAGTCTGCTTCAGAAAATGATGTTATTTTGAGTTGTTTATGTTCGCCACAATAAATGTGACCCTAACTAGTTATGAGTTTAGTTCTGCAGAGTGAGCTTCATGGATTAGCGGCTTTGCAGTGGTCTATTTGTCAGGATTCACTTCGAAAGTAAGTAGCATGCTTTATTGTCCAAAACTCGAAATCATTTAATCCCTTTCCCTCATTGAGGTCATAACTGTTTATAATTTATTAAGCACAACCATACGGTTTGATTTTTTAGTATGAGATTGATAAGGTTTGCAAAAGAAACTGTTTAACACTCAAAAGTAGTCTTGTTGAGCATTGGCCCTAATGCCCTATGGTCTCTTGTGCGTTAAAAGCGTTACTTTTGAGTGATTGTCAGGGCAAGTAAGGCAAGGGGCATGTACGAGAAGCTTCTATCCCACCCAAATCCGAGAGTGAGCAAGAAAGCGAGGCAGTTCATGTTCAGTTTTCAGGTAACTCGAACACCCACACTAAGCACAACGAGCAAGATGAGTTGTGTTCTCTCTCGGACTAAGATCGGACAAGAGCCATTCAACTCTTTTTTTGTTTCCTCGTTATTGTGTACCAAATGATAAAAAAGAGTTGGCTTCATAAATTGCTGTCTTAATAAATAAACTCATGTATGATCAGATCACACTGGTTTATATTCTTTCGTTTTTTGTCTCTTTGGCAAACATTTTGCTTAAAAGCTGAGTTTTTATTCACCCATTGGTAGGCAATGGAGATGTTGAAGGTTCAGGGGTCGAGCTACATGCAGATAAACCCTGGGTATGAGAATTACTTTGAAGCCTTTGTCAAAAAAGACAAAATTGATTACAAAGCCAAGGAGGAAGAAGGAGAGGCTTTGGGAATAAATGAGACACTCCTTTATGTGATTCTTCTTGCATCTCCGATTCTGTTGATCTTTATTGTGGCTGCACAGAGAGGGAATGTTCACTGATGACTCAACCTCTTGTCAACTTTATACATGTAAGTGTTGTAAATATATATATATATATGATAATGTGATTCAGAGCAGCCAAATTAGTTGTTGGTTGTTGGTTTGCATCTGTTATTGACCTTGAAAATTCATTTTGTTAAGAGTTGAGCAATCATGCACAGTAAAAAAACTAAAGCTTTTCTTATTAACTGAAATAACATGAAAGAATATGAGAATCAAACAAATAAAGAAAGATCAAAGCTAAGATTTTTCTTCAGTTGACAACTCCATAGTCCTGTCTTTGGATGAGTCTAATGACATTATGTATACTAAAACATAAAACAAAAACCAAATAGGCAAAAACTTAATTAAAATAGAGAAATTGAAATCCACCTTAGAAGCTAGGAATCCCCAAGTTGACTCAAAAGTCTTAATTGAACCCAAACTTATAATCACACGCATCACACTTCATTCCATTTAGCAAAAAGTAACGTCTTTGTGTAATGCAAATCCCTGAAATGTCATATAAGATTTGATCATCCATGGTCACATCCACATGTCACAAAGCCTGACTACTTCTTGGTCTGGCCTTGACCAGCCGCCGAGCCACCTTTCCCTCCTCCGGCAGCTCCACCGGCTGGAGCACCTCCGGCGTCAACCGTCGTAACTTTAAACCTTTGTTTTCTTAAATCTGATTGGTCCAAATTGACACCTCTCAATGTGACACGACGTGAACCAGCACTGAGACTCCTCTGCATAGTCATTGACTTGGCAGAATGACGAGAATCTTGTTTGAATTGAGACACAGCGTCTCCGATTTTGTTGAAGAAACCAAGAAACTCGTCTTTGGCTCCACCTGGAAACATCTTCTTCAGCAGTTCAAGTTGCCCCACGTAAAGCTCTCTCATATACTCTAATACCATCAAGACTTTCATGTCCATCTTCGATCCCTCGTCATCATCATCACCAGCATCATCATCATCATAATCGTCATCATGTTCTTCATAAACTCTGTGGTAGAGATCTCCCATGTCGCTGTATTGTCTCTTCATACTCCCACTTCTTAGCCTCGTGGATTCAGAATCGTCGAACAATCCGAAAAAGAGACTGTTCTTGCAGCTGTTGTCTTCTTCGTTTTCTTCGTCCTTTGTGGAATGATAACTCAGAGAGTTAATGCTAAGATGCTTCTTCCCCATAGACATAATTATTCACCAATCACCACAAAAGTTTATTCCCAAGTCTTTTTGAGCAGCGTATATTTGTTTTCTGTTTTGTTTGAGTGTGTTTCAAGATCTGTTGAAGAAAGCAGAAGGATCTTTAGCAATAAAAGGATGGAAGTAGGATAGTTTTGGAAGCAAAAACGAGTAGAAAATATTAGATCTTTTGCTTGTTCCCGACTTGTCAACACGACGTTGGAACGACTTCTTCAACGTTGACTAGATTGGTCCAAAGCATTTGATTTTTATTTTGGTTTTCGGCCAATCATTAGTGGACGGATGTATGTGATTTGTGCCACATTGTCACCATTCTTTTGAGTTGTTTCTTGGGAGAAGCTGCAAACTTCGGAGACAAGTGCCATACATTACACATCTATTCATCATTTCAAAGACGTGTAGAAGAAGCGAGGATTGAATATATAAATATAGTAAAGTAAATTCAAACTGGCGGAGGCTTATCTACTTTATGTTTATGTTTCTGATGTCTCAAGTTTGGGAGGGTAAAGTTTGCACGATAAATACTTACTTGTATAACAAAAACTATATATATGACTATGTAGGTTTTAACTAAACTATATAAAATCTAATTAATCTTGGACTAATCTTATGAAATGATGAATAAATATTTTTTGTATTTTATATATTTGCAACGAAAGTGTAACAAATTCTGTTGCAACAATATGTTTCCAATAAAAGACCATTCAAAAACTTCAAAATTTCAAATTCGATTCGTTACAATGTTGTTGCAAAAAAATTGCAATGGTCATATCACTTACAAAAAAACTATAATGGCTTTGATTGCAAATATCGTCGCAAAGTATTTACAGTGGATTTCATTTGCAACGATTAATTTGTATAAAATATGTTTGTTCTTTGTTTTTTTTTTTTTGATAACAATGTTTGTTCTTTGTTGCAAATCTATTGCAAACGATTACAATGGATCTTGACTTATTTACAATATCCGATCGTCTTTTTTCTTTTTTGCGGGTTTGATCCTTCAGTTCTTGCTCAGAATCTTCTTCTGTTTCAAATTGTTTTGAGAGCATTAATTATCTTCAGTTTCAAGTAAAAGCATTCTATTCATAAATTAGAAAAATAGTGTAAACATTCTATTTTTTTTAAAAACATTCTATTTTTATTCTATTAATCAGTAACTTAAATATTAATACTCTTTTTTTTTGTGCAAGTAAATATAAATACTCTCTATTCTTCCTTATTCTAGAAAGCAATATGCTTGCGAAAGTCGTATTATAATTCTTGACACACCTTTGTGGACTAAAATACTTGTCGGTTCCCAATAACGAAATATTTTTCTTGTGTGGCTTTTGAGTTTTGATCATAGATTATAATATTACACATATCATACAAATCAAACTTCAAAAATTATAATTTGTGCCCCTCTTCGTTAATTTGTGGGGTAGGAGGAGCCAAAAAAAAAAACTGAGAGAGAGACAAAAGAACATTATGCGCATTATCTCGTGTTACACGGAGAAGCAATACAATAACCAATCATCCCTAAAATATGGCTCCAATAATAAAGAGAAATGGACCCACCAAAATCAATCTCTTTCTCAGTGCTTGTCAATGTCACAAAAGCATTTCAAATCTTTAATTTGTTTTTAAGTATGAACCAATTCACGTAAAGTTACAAAAGACACTAAGACAAAACCGCACACGTATCCTTAGCCTACCATTGAACAGAGAGAATCTCCCAATTTCTTTTTTTCTTATTGCTCTGAACAAGCAATAGCTTTGTCTTCAGGCAAAGCAAAACTTGGGAAGATGGTTCAGAGGAAGGCTTGTCAAGCCATCGAATCATACAGTTTCCAACCTGAAACCCGATCCGGGCAAGAACATCTCAAGATCCTTGGACCGGAGATGATGATGATGAAGAGAACAAAAACTAAGAGGAAGGTTAAAGACAATTCTGCTTCTCAATCAGGTAAGCCACAATCACCACCAAAAAATCATGATCCTGTTGTTAAAGTGACAGGTAAGTCACCTAATTACATGAAAGGCACCTCTAGTTCTGAGGCAAGGAAGGAGAACGAGAAAAGGTTTAATCTTTCTAAGAACCAGAAGAACCAAGCCGGTCCAAAACATGATTCTGGTCACGGAGTTAAGAAAGAGAGAAGTAGTAACAAGCCGAGTTCGAGGATCGTTAGGGGTTTGACAAAGGCTCCGAGTTTCAAGAGATGCTCACAGAGAGCTACTTGTTCCTCGACTCTGAAAGATTCCAAGTTTCCAGAGTATCTGATGCTTAATCATGGTGGTGGAGCTGATGATGAAGTTAGTGGAACCTCTGTTTTGAAAGTCTGTCCTTACACGTATTGTTCACTCAACGGCCATCTTCACTCAGTGCAGTATCCTCCTCTGAAAAGCTTTATATCCTCGAGGAGACGGAGTTTGAAGTCTCAAAAGAGTGTGAAAACGGAAGCTTCTAATGAAGATTTTGTGGAGATGCATGTAGAGGAGAAGAAAGAGAGCGAGGGTGGGAATGGAGGAACTTTTGAGGTTGATGTTGATACTCAAATCTCGGAAACTCTCTCTGAAGGAGCACCTCGTTCTGAAATCGAGTCTGATGATTACTCTGATACTGCAGAGATGGTGAAGTTTTCAGAAGGTGATCACGGCATCGAGTTAAAAGAATCGGATTTGGAGGAGACTTTTGTAGCAGACTCTGTGAAAGAGATCCAAGAGACTTATGAGGTTGATGATTACTCTGATAGTAGTGCAGATACTGTGAGGGTTTCAGAAGGTGATCATGGAATTGAATTAAGAGAATCTGATTTGGAGGAGAGTCTAGTAGATGACGACTCTGTGAAAGAGATCCAAGAGACTTGTGAGGTCGATGATGATAACTATGATACTGCAGAGATGGTAGAAGGTGATCATGACATCGAGTTAAAAGAATCTGACTTGGAGGAGACTCTGGCAGATGATGACTCTGTGAAAGAGATCCAAGAGAAAGCAAACAGAGATGAAGAAGATACTGATCAATCTTGTTGCTTAAATTCTGAAGTTATTGGTATGATGAAGAACTCAGAAGCAGATGATGCTTGTGAAGAGAGTCTAAAGGATAAAGCTGAAGATTGCAACGAGGAGGCGCAAGACCGAGCTGAAGTTATATCAATGATAGAAGAAACCGCAAAGGTTCCATTTAACCGTAAACAAAAGCCCTGCAACCAAGAAGAAGAGTCAGATGCCACCATTTCATGGACTATCATCAAATGCAAGAAACCTGTGACAGAGACAGAGGATTTGAAGGAATTCAACCCAAGAGAACCCAATTACCTTCCAATTGTCTCGGACGCAGATACCGAAAAGGTTGACCTCAAGCATCAGGACATGGATGAGAGGAAGAACTCAGAGGATTGGATGTTTGACTATGCTCTGCAGCGTGCCGTTACCAAACTTTCCTCAGCGAGGAAGAGGAAAGTTGCATTGCTCGTCGAGGCATTTGAAACCGTGAAACCTATTATGCCACGTGGTAGAGAACCTACACCGGTATTGAGTTATGGAAGACACCTTCAAACCTGCAATTAACAGAGGTAAGTTAACAGAGTCTCTTACAACTCAGCTCATAGAAAACCAAATCTGTTGCAAGTTCTGCTTATGAACACCTTATTGCAGGTCAAGGGATGGTTGAAGAAGAGCAACTAAAGGAAGGCGAATGAGTTTTATTTATTTACTTACAAGTTAAGAACCCAAGAGTAAAGGGACAAACTTTGATGGTTTATTACCTTATTTCTTTGTGTGTGGTAGTTATATGATTGATATAGTTCTCCTTAATCTGTGAGGAGGACTCAGTGTGTGCTTGCTTGAGACTAATTTATGGAACAAATCGTATGCATTTGATGTTGTGAATCAATCGAATGAATGATGTTGTTAATTGTTATCAAACATTGAGCGTTGTTTTCAACCTTTAACCAAGGATTTCTATTGTTCTGTTACCTAGATTAGGGCAATGCGACATAATAGAAAACCAAGAACTCAATAAGAAGCATAACATAATCATAAGAGTATTAGTAAGAACACAAGAGTATGCGAGTCTAAAACGAGAAACCTAGCTAGGAGTTGAAATTAACCCATATACACACTTGAGGATGTCCAGAAGAGAGCACACAAACACCAAAAGCTGTTAAAACTAGCAAAGCACATAAGAAATCTAGACTTAGGACTTGGGGACTGAAACTCAATCCTTGGTGACTTTGTTGACAAGGGACTTGTGGATGTGAGGGATCACACCTCCTCCAGCGATTGTTCCTTTGATGAGCGTGTCAAGCTCCTCATCTCCTCTGATTGCAAGCTGCAGATGCCTTGGAGTTATCCTCTTCACTTTCAGATCTTTGCTCGCATTTCCAGCTAACTCAAGAACTTCTGCAGTTAAGTATTCCAGAATCGATGCCGTGTAGACAGCGGCTGTTGCACCAACTCTTCCATGTGCTGAAACTCTTGTCTTGAGTTGGCGATGAATACGACCCACAGGAAACTGAAACAAGACAACATTAAAAAAAAACACAAACATAAGCATATGACTTGAGGCACAAAGTCAAGCTTCTTCTCATTATCAGACAGATTTCTTCTGACAGGGAAAACCAACAAAGTGATGTCGTCTCGGTAACAGAATTTCTCTGAAAATCGAATGTAAACTAAGCATCCCCGTAGAATATGGTTTAAGCTACCAATTACATAAATCAAGTACATGAAGCAATCTCGTTTCGAATTATCCTTTTTTTTTCCTTCAACAAGCTTCTTCTAATCCCCAATTACATAAATAAAAAAGCCTAAGATGCACATCAAAATCGGAGCGATTTGAATTACAGGAGCTAGGGTTTTGAGGGATACCTGAATGCCGGCACGAGAGGAGCGAGAGATGGACTTCTTCTTGACACTGTCCTTGTCTTTGTTAGCTGCCGTCGTCTTTGCAGCTATAAGCCCCTTCCCGCCTTTACCTGCCATATCTTCAAGACCTAACAAAAGACGAGAATTTCAAGATCTGCTCAGAATACAAAAGAAACTTTAAAGTATACCAGATCTATCGTCGAGTCAAGAAGATTTTTTTGTACCGATAGAAAATCAGAACAAGATCCGAAGCGTTTGGTGAAGAATCTCTCGAAATCGCCGGCGAAACAAAAAAAAACTCAATACAGGAACTATAAATCGAAACGAGAAAGATAAGTGGACCAAACCCTAATTCGGAGAGAGAAAAGAAGTACCTGAAAACGAGAGCGGGAAGAGAGAGAAAAATTGGGAGGGAGACGAAACGTGGCTCGAAATTGAGCGGGAGCTCTTAAATATATTGGAGTTAGTGGGGCGGTTTTCAATAACCTCCGTTACCTCTTTTTATATATACCACTCCCCTCTTTCCTTTTACTGTTTTACTATAGGATTTTTTTTTTTTTTTTTCAAGTTATATTTACTTGATTAATTTTTATAGTTTTAATATTGTAGTGTGTTTAGCTAAAATATCTAATAAATCAAAACATAGAGAGCATGAGAAAAGAATTTACCTACCCAAATAATATGGACACATTCTTGTTTTCATAACCTAATTGCATTATTACTTAGCATACAATACAATATACAACTCACTAAAAACAGCTTCGATCTATACTTTTTCCATTTCGTGCACAGCTTTTATGCCATCGAGGTTATTCCCAAGTAAATATTATGGTTTTAGGCTTTTAATACGACGACATCGACGTATCAAATTCCGTAAAGTGGTGGTCATATTCAACATCTCCTCTCTCCCCCACAACATTAACGACGCCGGTTTTTTTCCGGTTAAGCAATTGATTCTCATCAAAAAATGTTTTGATTCGAGCCAACGGACTTATCGATCTTTAAAATGCCAAATGTAAATGACTTATCGATCTAATGTGGCTTGCTTTGACTGACCACATGGAACAACCCGCAAACGGAGTTTGTTTTCAAAACAATTCAAATTGTCTCGGCTTATTTTATTTTTCAGTATCAAATTCTAGAGATATTAGTGTTGACTAATATACATGTGATCGAAATATATAGTACGTAGTGTTGGAATCCCTTAATAGTTTTTTTTTATTTAAAGGGTATGAATTTAGGAAGATCATACCACTTGGTGTAAAGGAGAGTGCATGTGATCCGACTCTATTGTTTGTTTATATTCACGCCCCAATTTAATAACTCGTGACGAAGAAAATTAAATTGAAGGGACATCTCGGTTTTTTTTTTTTTTAGTGGCGTTCAACTTACAAATTTAACCATATTCAAACGATTTTTAAATTTAGATTCCGCACGTCCACATGGTTTTTAAAAAAAATTCCAAACATCTGTATCATAAAATTAATAATACTTATACACAAATGTGAGGGGGAATCTGCACGTGAGATTTGAGATATATACACATACTTCTACAGTTCTACCTATTGAGAATATTGTAGGATCCGTATTCGTAGGAATAAAAATATAAGAAACTGTTAGAGGTTGAATTCACAGTTCACACAGGTCGGGTTGTAATTTTTGCCAGGACACACACTTAACTCTTATGATTTTCTCATAAATATAAAATATTAAATTGATGTAATATATATGCCTTTTCAGGTGACATCGTGTAGCAATCTCTATTATCAAAAAAATCTATTATCAATGTTGATTAATAAAAGTTGAATTATTTACACCCAATGACACTTTAATATTTAATTATAATCGTTTAATATTTAAAATTGAAAGCCACGAGATTTGCAACGCTTACAAGTGATAATTACGATGTACGGAGATACTAAGAATAGGCGAATATACGTATACAAGCAAAAAAGTACGTACTACGAATACGGAGGGGGTACTTTCGTCATCTCCTCCCCACTCTTTCGTTTCAGCTTATTCCGGGGAGACTTGTTAGCAGACCCCGCGGCCTAGGTGGAGTCGCCTACACGTCCTCTATCCGAAAGGGATTCGAGGGTATTTTCGACTTTCTCAAAACCAAGAGCATTGGATCTTAGCCACTTGTTACGTTGTGTGAAGAACCAAAACCGTTGATCTCATGACACGTGTTCCTGATCGTTTTCAAATTTAGCTATTTTTAACACGTAAGCACAACCACGTGTGCATCATATCCAGTATCTCTTTATAAAAAACCCCACAAAGCTTATCCTCTTCCTCTTCGTTGTTTCAGATCACAAAGTTTTTTTTGTTTTTTCCGTTTCCGAATTCAGTTTCCTCTCATCTGGCATTTTTTTTTGTTTTCGAATCTACGGTGATAATTTCGTCGGAGAAATCAAAATCAGATCTCCGTGGGAAAAAAACAATGAAATCGACGGCGGGATCTGCTATCGATTGTCGTTGTAATGATCACAAAAGCATAAAGCCTGACGTTCTCGCGTCGTCGCGTATCTCGGAAACTTTAATCCGTATCTAAAGAGTTAAAAATAAAGCCATCTTTCTCTTTTCAATATTTTTTGTTTTTTTCCTTAGTTGGCCCAAGTTCGAAGTTATTCCATACTTTATCTTCCGATTTAGATCATACTTTTGACTAGATTTTAGGATTTTCTCGTTTATTTGGGGGATAATTCTGCTCAGGTTGCATTGCTTCCTTCTCGATTTCTTTTTCTTCTTTCCGATCTGAAAGCTAAGAACAATCAGCCAAGAAAAATGATCTTTTGAATTTAGATCTTCGACTAATATCAAGTCTCGCTGATCTGAAAATTTTCTGTATACAGTGGGAATTTCTTTCCCTCTTTTTTTTTTTTTTTGTATTTTGGTTTTTGAGTGATCGCGATGCCGTTTCATGCGAAAATCCAACCGATCGACTCCGATGTATCGGACGATCTGCCTTTCCCGGAGACGATGAAGCAGATGCCAAAATCCCGGCTGAAGCGTCTCTTTGAGCGTCAGTTCACTATGAAGAACACCTCAGAGAAATCTACCGTCGGCGACTTCGAGGCACCGCTTTCAAGAGGCAGCTCGGGAGATTTCGAGCCGAGCTCCGTCTGCTTGGGGAAGATGGTTCAAAATTTCATCGAGGATAACAACGGCGAGAAACAGCGGCGTGGCCGTCGCCGATGCAACTGCTTCACCGGGAGTGGCACGGAGAGCTCTGACGATGAATCTGAATGGTCAGACGGCCTGAAATGTTATTCCGGTGAAGCTTGTGAAATCCTCAAGGTATGATTTTTAATCAAATTTTATCTCAGTCGATATAGGATTGTTCGTTTAGGGAGAAACAGAAACCTGATAAATGCAGATTCAAATGTGTGTAGAATTTGGTCCTTTGTACGAGCGTCCGTGAGAGGAATTTACTGGAGGAGGTGACCAAGATTGTGGAAACAAGTAAAAATTGCAAAGGCAAAGACGAATCTTGCTTGAAAATTGTGGCCAATGGGTTGGTGAGCTTAGGCTATGATGCGGCTCTGTGCAGATCTCGCTGGGAGAAATCGCCTTCTTGTCCTGCTGGTATGATCCGTAACCCTCTCTTCTGTTTTGGTCGCATGTTAATGAAATCCAAAAGGAGGGCTGTTTCCAATTATCTTTCAACACATTTGCTATGAAGCTTGACAATTACATTGGCTTTTTGTGAAATGAAACAGGGGAATATGAGTATGTGGATGTGATAATCGAAGGTGAAAGACTGTTGATTGACATTGATTTCAAATCGAAATTCGAGATTGCTCGTGCAACAAAGACCTACAAGTCGATCCTGCAGACTCTGCCTTACATCTTTGTGGGCAAAGCGGATCGGTTGCAGAGGATCATCATGCTTGTATCTAAAGCAGCAAAGCAGAGCCTGAAGAAGAAAGGACTTCA
>JAHZTW010000001.1:44703427-44839859 GCA_020283515.1 Alliaria petiolata
GTAAACTTCCACGAAACAGCACAACAATCACTATCCCTTGTCCTCTAAGCTTGACCCAACATATCTAAGTAATTTCATAAGAAAATACTTATAAAACAATAAAACTCAAGAATTCCAAAACAAAGAACGTCATAAATAGCAGAAACCACCTTTGGCCTCAAAGTCACACTACTAAACTTTGAATGGCATCATCATCATCATCTTCTTCTCCAATCAAATTCATAGAAAAGGCTCTTCTTGCCACCGGCCATTTCGCCCTGTCCTACACCGACCCAGATCAGAAGTGGCTCATCAGAAAGCATCTAACTTCTTTCCTCCAAGATTTTCCAAATTTCGAGCTCTCTACCGATACTTTCAATCACAACAACGGAACCACAGTTCAACTGTTTCGCCTTGAAGGTTCTCTACGTACTCGAAGCACCACCGTACAGCTCCCATCCGTACAATTGACCATTTGGGTTCACGAGAACTACCCATTGACGCCTCCTCTCGTGTTCGTGATCCCTCCCAATCCGACGATTCCGGTTCGCACCAACCACCCATTCGTCAATTCTTCCGGTTACGCAAACTCTAATTACATCGAGACATGGGAACACCCACGATGCAATCTACTCGATTTCGTTCGAAACCTCAGGAGAGTCCTCGCGAATGATCACCCATTTGTACACACCGATTCAAATCCAGCCCCGACCCAGATTCGGTCGGTTTCCAGGACCGAAGCCATAGACAGATTGGTCACGAGTCTCCACTACGACGCATTGGCAATCACGGCGAGATCTGAGGAGGAGATTGAAGACCTATGGAAACTGCAATCGGAGGTGAAGAGAAGATCCGAATCGATCAGAGCGATCATCAGCGGCCTTGAGACCGAGAGGGAGACACTGAAGGAGAGAGTTGCGAAGCTCGAAGACGATTCCGATGTTCTGGGGATCTGGGTGGAGACGAACTATCCCAAACTGATGAAAGCGACGTCAATGGATATGGGGATCGAAGAAATGTTCGAAACGGGAGAGGGTCATGACGATGGAGACGAAGAGGCGAAGAAATTGCTGGTGGAGAGCTTGGCGGCAGATGACGCCATTGAAGACGTGTTGGGTAGATTGGAAGAAGCTACGGAAAGGGGAGAGATGGAGATTGGTTCGTATCTGAGGCAAGTTAGAGTCTTGGCGAGAGAACAATTCTTCTCTAGGAAACTAGTTTTTGAGTGTTCAACTTCAAACAATTTTGGGGGTTTCTCCTAAATAAAATCCAAAAAACCATCGACTACTTTTTTTTATAATAAAAACAATATAATCCATCAACATTTAATTAAACCTAAATATCATTTTCATATTTAATCTTCTATATATTAATTGATTATGTATACTTTAATAAAAAAACTGAGTTGTTTTAATTTTATTGGCTAATTTACTTAGCAATTTAAATATGATGCGAGAACGATGACGTGTAATGATTTATATCATAGCAATTTTTAGCAGATGTAATGTATAAATTGTACATCATTGTACATATTAATTGATCATGTACTGTAATGAAAAATGCTGAGTTATTTTAATTTTATTAGCTGATTTGCTTAATCTGAACAATTTAAATATAAAGTATAATGATAATATAATTATGACATAGTAGTTTCTAGCAGATGTGGTTTTGTGACATATTGTATCATAATTTAGGAGGGTTATTGGATGAGTGAATTAAAAAGAATGTACAAGAATTCAAAAATAATTGATTTTTAAGTAATTTAAAGTATTTTGTTAGAATTTAAACCAATTCTATTAAAATCAGAGCAAAAATGGTAAGAATTGGTTCTTTACAATTTTTAAAGTGAGATTCTATTAAATTCCTTCCAAATGATAATACTATCAAACCTATTACAAAATTGAATAACACCAACATTTAATAGAATTAAGAAATTAATCAATTGAATAACATTAAAATTCAATGTAATTTAATAGAATGCATACATATAATCAATTCAATAACACATGAATTTAAAAGAATTCATAAAATACATAATTTAATAACACTAGAATTGAAAAGAATCTCCAATTCTTTCAAATTCTATTAAATTCTTAAATTAAATAACCCCACCTTAATCTATAAAACAAACATGAAATTTATATGAAGCAATTGAAAAGAAAATAAATGAAAAAAGAACTTAATTCTCAAATATTATATTAGAGTTTCGGTTTATGAGAGCAACCCCAATGGTCACCCCTTAGTATGGTGTCTTAATTTGTGTATTTTTTGGATATAAGATACTTAAAATTTGTTGATTTTGAGTCTACAATGGAGACACTTGGATGTGTGTCTTAAAAACCAAAATTTTTTTTTTTTAATTTAAGTAAAAATATAATACATTAAAACATAATACATTTTCAAAAATATAATACATTAAAACATATAAATTACAAAAATGCAATATAAAAACTGGAAAAATTGATACTACTTCAATCTTTTCATAGCACATTAGTTCATCATTTTCTTGTGTTGGAGTGTGAATTTTATTTATTTTACATCAAAATTGTAAGGAGAGGAGCAAACAGTTGTCTATATTAGACCTCTTCCCATGATTCTTTCATCGATGACAATCGACCACTCCATCGATGAGGATCGACCTCTTTCTTGACTGAAATCGGATTTTGGCAAGAAATCGGATTTTGGCCAAAAATCCCCTCTTTTTCGCGTCGAGAGAGTGAGAAGGAGAGAGAATCACGAAAAAAAAAAATGAGCGTGGTTTTTTTTTTTTTTTCATTGTCCATTGTTATTTTCCGTCACCCAATTAGAGTTTGCCACTTGTGCGGGTCTTAACTCAAAATAAGTGTCTAATATTAGACACTGGTCTTATATTTTAGACACTGAGATTTATTTTTTTATTCACTTATATTCATAAGACACTATGTTTAGATCCCATAAGTTGTCCATTGAGGTTGGTCTGAGCAACTTAAAAAGTGTATTCTATTTTAAATTTTTTTTTGTTAAGAAAAAAAGATGATGAAAAAGTTCAGACAAAGGAGAAGAAGGTGATTGAGCTAAGCTTCCACTCCAAGCTGCTATTGATCTTGTCGAGTTTGGAAACATGGCATATCCAGATGTGGGATTACGTTACAGAGAGACTGATTCAAACCTTTGCCGAGCATGAGAAACCCGTACAAGGTCTAGAATTCCACAGATCAAAATCGAAGACAAAATTTGTCTATGGAGATAATATTCTTATTTACTAAAAATATGATATTTTTATTTATTTATTCTCAAACCATAATTAAAGACAATTTCAATTGATATATTGATATTGTGTGATCTTATCATGGACTTGACACATTAAGCTCGCTATTAAGACTATGTACAATGGTTTTGTTTATCAACACCTTATTTTTTACTTTTTAATATTTCACATCATCTTCTATTTTTTTCCACTATTAATTTAACACCAATTCAACTTTTACCATGTACAATGCTTTTGTTTAAAAAACTTTAACACCCTACCCATCATTTTTATTTTTATATTTTTAATTTTCTTTTGTTATATCCGATATTTTTCGGTGTCCAAATCGAACAAAACAAGTTTCTATTTATAAATATAAAAAATGATGAATTTTGATTAAAATATATATATATATATAATATAATTTACTATGGATCTTAAATAATTTGGGTGAAAAAATTATCAAAAAATTGGTTGACCAATTAAAGCGCTACAAATGACAAAGCTTCGCCCTACTATCGATTATTCACGCTTTTGAAGAATTAAAACACCATTTTTGTCACATCATTGACACATCAACTTCAACTTAAATTTTGACAACCATTGTAGGCTTTCAACAGTTAATTTTTTTTTCCAACAATACCATTGTAAAACTATGTACAATAGTTTCAACTTACAACACCCTATTTTCTACATTTTAACATTACACATCATCTTCTCTTTCTGCTACCTAATAATTCAACATCCACTTAATTTTTTTAACTCTACAATGGTTTTGTTTAGTAAAATTCAACACCATTCCCTACTATTTTTATTTTGTATTCTTAATTATTTTTTTTATTTTTGTTTCTGTACCCAAATCGAGTAAACAAGTTTCTATTTATAGAGTATCAAAAATGATAAATTTTTATATAAAAACATAAAAAGATAAATTAAATTACTATGAAATAATTAATTTCAAATACTTACGATAAAAAAAAATATCAAGAATTTGAACAGCTAATGATAATGCACCACGTGACATTGTCTCTCTCGTTCATTTTAGCTTTCAACATGTTGAAAGGATTCAACACAATTGAATCCACATCATATTAAACACCCTTTTCAACACCATCATTGTATCAATTCAACAGTTGACGAAGAAAGAGAGAACAAATACATCCTAAGGAAATAGGTTAAAACCATTTGTTCATCTTCCTCGTTATATGGTTTACACAAAGAAGAAGAAATTTGAACAGAGGGAAATCGTATCCAGATCTGCTTTATTAATTTCACTTAGTATATGGGGATGGATCGCCTTCGTTATTCTTCTTCCTCATCGGCTTCTTTCTTCTTTTTCCTCTTCATTTTTTTCTTTTCCAAGAAACAAACAGAGAATGGAGTCCCTTGCTCGCATAGCACTACGAGTTTTCAAGCAAGGACTGGATCAACAACTCAAGGGTTGGAAATCCAGTTCCTTCAAGCATCTAGTCTCTTTATCGGAAGTTTGGGGGAGAGCAGGATATAAGGCGTCTCAACGGTTAGCGGAGGAGGTCGAGGAAAGGGAGAAGCTTACCTAAAAGGTTGAGGTAGAGATATTAGGTGATGGATCCTACTAGTTGGAGGGGAACAACTCAATCTACTGTGTGAGTCACCTCAACTCACAGCTCACGATTAAATAATCTAACTAGTATTAACTTAGGATTATGAATAGTTGATCTCATTTCTTGATATGATCATATATGACATGGTACAAGCATAAAAACTTTGTTTGAAAAATAATTCTTTGATAAGTTTGGGTGTGCATTTAAACCATAGAATCATGATTAGAAAGTAAAGCCAATCGAGAGATTATAATGGATATTTTCTAAGAACACCATAGTGATAATGTTCTTACTGCATATAAAATTTATGTAGAAACATATTCTAAAATTGTGCATTTAGATCATAGGATCATTGATTAGAAAATAATACAATCATTATTTTTTAAAAGTGGGCTATTTGACTTTTGCATTAGATAAATAAGCTAATATTTATAAATTACAATAGTACCCTATCGGTTATATAATTTATCTAAATTATATGCTTCGGTCAAACCAATAATTTTTTGGATTTCGTCGTTACCCTTATGGTAGAAATAAAACCATAGATGTCCGTGATTAAAGATGATCCAATCCCATGTATCGTTCAATTATGATAAATTGATTGTGTAGCTGCATTATGGTTCCATCCATATCTTCTTTCCTATTTAAAACCGAACCCATGAAACAGAAAAAGGAAGAAATACAAATAAATGGTAAGGCCAATTAAGCGGAAGTCCGCCGGTAAAAGTCTAAATAAAACAAAAATTAATCATCAAACGTTACTATAGTTGGTTGCAACTTTTCTATGCAACATACCAATTACCTGTTGATGTGTACAAGTAGTATATAAAAAGAACTGTTTGGTTTCATGAAGTTTGCCCTACAAAAGATTAATCCCTTATGATGCAACATAAACAAAAAATATATCGCGAAATAAGAAAGCAATGGACTTGACGCATTAAGCTCACTATTAACTAGTTTTAACTTAGGATTATTGATAGTTGATTCATTTTTTGATGTGAACATATATGACATCATACAAACATGAAAACTTCGCTTGAAAAATTATTAACTTTTATAAGTTTGGGTGTGCATTTAGACCATAACATCATGATTAGAAAGTAAAACCAATGGAAGATTATAATTGAACCTTTCTAAGAACACCTTATTGATATGTTCTTACTACATATAAGATTATTTACTACCATTTAAGAGTTAAATAATAAATGGTAAATATACTAGTATGTTCACACTATCCATTACCTACCAATCACAATTACAATTGAAATAGTATCAAAACAATTTATGTTGAAACATATTCTAAAATTGTGCATTTAGATCATAACATCATTGATTAGAAAGTAATATAATCAATTTTTTTCAAAGTGGATTATTTGACTTTTGCATTATCTAAATAAGCTACTGTTTGTAAACTACAATAATACCTTTACAGATTTTTTTTTTTTTGGTTGAGTTTTTAATAAAAAAATCTCTCAACTAAAGATAAATCGAGAAAAAATTATCAACTATAAATTTAATGTAGAAACCCCTCAACTATAAGTATGTTAATGAAAAAACCCTTCCGTCTACAATACCTTAAAACTTTAAAAGTTTTTAACAAAAAATTTTCAATTAAAGATGAATCGAGAAAAAACCACTTGACTATAAATTTAATGAAAAAAATCCTTCAAGTTCCGATGAATCAACCACTCAACTATAAATTTAATGTGAAAAACTTTTCATTTCTCCATACAATAATATTAAAATATATATAGTCAACATTAAATCAAATACGTTTTGGATTGTAAAAGTTGACATGAATACGATGTGATAATAAGATTCTATGTCTAGAAAGTTGATTGAAGAATACATATATAGCAAATTTTCGTACAACTTAATTTATCTAGAGTTTTGAGAAACTGAAATAATTTATCAAATTGTACAAGAAATTTGACATTTAATTATTGTTCAATTAACTTTTAAGGCACATAATCTTAATATATGAAATTAGAGTTTGACAATTTTAACGTTATCCATTTGTAGATTTTAGAAATTTGAATATTTTATTTTAAATATCTTGCTGGTTTTAAAAGTTATCACATTATTTTAAATTATCTATATCATTTTTACAATTAAAAGCGCATACATTTGTTTATCGTTAACAGTTTAGGTTTTAACTATAGATAAAAAAGTTTAGGGATTTTTACTTTAAATTTTATAGTTAAAGGGTTTATTCTCGATCAATATTTACTTGAATATTTTTTTCATTAAAATCTTTTGAGATTTTAAAAAATACGTATCGCCGTTAAAGTTTTTTAACAGTATTCTAAACGGAGGGGGTTTTCATTAAAAGATTTATAGTTGATGGATTTTTATATTAAATTTATAGTTGACATGTTTTTTCTAGATTTATTTTTAGTTGAAGAGTTTTATTGTTAAAAACCTTTTTTTATTTAAATCTAATTTTGTTTTGTTTCTTTTTCATCTAAAGCATCTCAAATCCATTTGTTTCAATATTAGAAAACAACCAAATTATTTGAAGGAAAAAAAAAACCAAATTAATACAATCAGTATTTTAAAAAGTGGGTTATTTGACTTTTGCATTATTTTATTTAGCTAATGTTTGTAAATTACAATAGTATCCTATGGGTTTATATAATTTATTATATCTAAATTATAAGCTTCGTTCAAATTGATAATTATTTTTCGTCGTTACCCTATGGTAGAATCCAGTGTTCCTCATCTAAACTAAGATCTCGTGCAACCTTTTCCTTGGTCTCTGCGGGTGCACGATTCTTAACGTACACCCATCTCCCCAGGTTTCCTCCTTCCCCGAGATCCCTTCTTCTTCTTCTTCTTCGTCATCCTACGAGTCTGGGTTGGTCACAATTTCCACAAATTATCTTAAAACGGCAATCAGGTGCAAAACGGATCGTGTTCTATCTGGTCAAAATCATGGAGATTTCTCGCCGGGCCTCTGTTTTGTTCTTGTCTCTCTGCCTCTTGTTGTCAACCTCTCTCTCGATCGAGAACTTTCACCAGGCGTAAGTGTGATTCCCTTTTCTTCTTGTTTATTTTTTCCCCAAGGAAGCTCGTCAGATTTGTATTCTTCTAAGTGGGTATAATATATCTTAGTGTATCGCAATTCTGGGTTGAAGTTTTAGTTCTGCTCGTTTCTGGACTATGCGACCGCATCGTGTAGCTGTAGCAATCCGAGAATAAATATACATTCTTGTTGGATCTCATTCAGTCTAACGTATGGGATTGTTTCATTGCAATCTGATGGAAAGAAACGCTTTTTGTTTGTGTCGACATGAGAGTTCATAAATTATTCTTGATAATGTATTATTTTTGTCGGTAGTTGCTGAAGTATGAGGTTGGTTCTAGCTACATTGGTTGCAACAAGTGTTATCACTGTATATACCAGTAGCTATTATTGTCAATCAATTGTAGCTTCCCGTATGTGGTAGCAGAATTCATTTTACAGCTTTTGATGATTGAATACTTTTTGGGTCTCCTTAATACCAAACTACTCGTTGTTGCTTATGCAGTTTTCCTATTGTCGAGCCTGATCCGAATCATACAAAGCTTCGTCTTAGCAGAGAAGGCTTGGAAGCAATTAGCAGAATCACAACTCCTATTGCTGCTGTTGCGGTATGTGGGAGTGATGTTTGACTGGTTATTAGCTGTACGGATTGGTCTTTCTATCTGAACTTGGTTTTTCCTGACCAAGAAGTTTGTTGCTTATCCTCACGTTTTGCTTGTTAATTCCTACGCTGTTGAAACATTAGGTGATTGGCCCGTATCGTTCCGGAAAATCATTTCTCCTCAATCAGCTTCTTTCCCTTTCCTGTTACGAAGGTGCTTCTTATCTCAAATACTTGGGTTCTCTGCATTTTCTTATGTTATGTATATCAGGACGTGGTGTATAGAATCGTTTGATACTGAATATTCAGTTTGCATATTTAACTCATAATACTTTCATATTCATCAGGTTTTGGTGTTGGACACATGCGTGATACCAAAACAAAAGGTATTCGCTAATGCCCTGAGGACAATCTCATCCTCCAGTTGCAAATGTATTCTTGCTATTGAAAGGTTTAAACTTTTTGGTTTAAATGTTGTAAACAGGTATTTGGGTCTGGGGAACACCACTTGAGTTGGAGATTGACGGAGTAAAAACTTCCATAATTTACCTCGACACTGAAGGATTTGAAAGTGTTGGAAAGTCAAATGTTTATGACGACCGGTACCCATATCAACCTTTGCACGTTTAGGCTTTTGTTTGCGGGAGCTCTGAATATTTAATCAACTTGTTTGCTGATTTTCAGAATATTTGCTCTGGCAACAGTTATGAGTTCTGTGCTTATCTATAATCTGCCTGAAACCGTAAGTTGTCCTGCCTCTGTCTTTGTTCGGATTGCTTATGGTACTAGAAACATTATACCTATAACCCAAGAGTCTAAAACTTGATAGGGGTTTCTGCATATCTAATGATCTGTATGTCAATTACCATGCCACTAGTAAAACTAAAGACCAAAGTGTTTGAAAGGCTTAGTAGTTCATCTTAAAGAAGGATTTAGTGTATCGAATAGTTTGCAGAATCAAATTTTGTTAAATCCTGTTTGTGACGTGCAATCCCAAGGGAAGGTCTTGATCTTTTAGTAGGAAGTTTACAAATACGGATGTGTAACTTAGAGTAGCTAGTGTTTGAAAGAATCATCTACATTTCTCTCTCTGATATGAGTTCTCATCAGATCCGCGAAGCTGATATTTCTCGGCTCTCCTTTGCTGTTGAGTTAGCAGAAGAATTTTATGGAAGGTTTGCTCAATAGTACTTTGCACTTCTGTTTTGTTAATATGCCTCTATGAATAACTGAATACTGACTATGTTCTATTTTCATTGGCTAATGCGACTCGATTGGCAGAGTAAAGGTACCCCCCCTAACGCTGCTTCTGTTATTCTTGATCAATAGATATCTTCAAAACTTTGTTTCTGATTATCTGCATATCCTATAGGGACAAGATGTTGCTTTTGAACCGTCAAAGCTTCTGTGGCTTATCCAGCGTGATTTTCTGCGTAAGTGCATGGTGCTTTTGACAACAACATTCATAATAATGCTTAAGTCCATTTTTTTTTTTTTTTTTTGCGGCTGGTCCTGTGATCCATTTCAATGTTCCAGTTTTCTCTAAATTTTATGCAAGTGAGCTTGTCGTGATTAACACTATTTCAACTTCATGCAGAAGGGAAATCGGTGAAGGAAATGGTGGATGAAGCTCTCAGACACGTCCCTAATGAAGATGGTCAGAGTACCTTTTTCATTCTTTGACTGATGTACCTAGACCATTTTCCGAGGCAGCAGCCCTTGTTAATTGATTATTTTTTGTTTATTATGTTTTCAGGTAACAAAAATATTGATCAGGTATGTTCTTCTTTTTTCTGCATGGTACAAGTAATCATCATTAGTATCTCACAAGTTATTCTTGTTATCACCGTATTCAGGTTAACCAGATCCGGGATTCCCTGGCTATAATGGGTGACAACAGCACAGCCTTTAGTTTACCACAGGTAAGGAAATTGTATGTTTTTGCAAATTTGCCAGCCGTTTTTTTTTCTGAAATTAAAAGGAACATGGAAATTTTAATAATAATGGCTGTCTTTGTGCACAAAAGGCTATCTTTAACGGTCTTTGCTAAATACTTTGCAATAGAAACTTTTTTTGTGTCGTTATGGTTGTTACCTTTAAGGCATGCCCATGCTGAACTGTACACAAAATCCTCACTTTCAGTGCTTGTTAAAGCCTTTAAGTATAGATTTTCCACAAGTTATTAGGAGGAAATTCTCTTCTTCTTCTTCTTTTGTTTTCACGTGGAATATTACGGACAGATTGTCTGATCTGACTCAGGCGTGGATTATTCAACACTCATTTCTTCGAAGTAATGCGTAGATAGGTGTTTCCTTTGTGATAATTTGCTCTTTGTTTTTGTTATATAGCCTCATCTCATGCGTACCAAGCTGTGTGATCTGAAAGATGAGGACCTTGACTCTACGTATGTTGCAAGGCGTGATCAATTGAAAAAGCTCGTTGCTAGTATTCTCCGCCCAAAGATTGTGCAGGGGAAAACAATAAATGGAAAGGAATTTATATCGTTCCTGGAACAGGTGAGAGTCCATCTTTTGGCTATATGGCTTCTTTCTTTGAATTTTTAAAAACAATGATATGAATGAGTGGAAGTGTGTCGTTGAGAAATCAAAACGGATAAGTGTATGCTTTCTCTAGTACTATTACATACTTTATCAAGTGAATAGACATGTTTTTCCCTTCTCATGGATGGATGTGCTTTCTGGCTTCTTTTAGTTATCCTGTAGGCTGTGCTTGTACTATTTGCATAAACATTGGTAGTTGCAAATTTATTTTAGTCCTCTTGTAGTAATGTTATAAATTTCTGTGATCGTTGTGATTCATGTCTTCCTTAACATCGTGTAATGCTTATATATGCCTTCTATGCTTACTATTGATATATTGCAATTCTGATTGCATTAATTTTGCAGATATTGGATGCCTTAAATAAAGGAGAGATCCCATCAACAGGATCACTAGTTGAGGTATTCAATAAAGGTATTGTTGAGAGATGTGTGAAGCTGTACAATGAGAGGATGGTAAGATTGCGGCTACCTATGTCTGAAGAATCTCTCCGAACTACCCATGAAACGGCACATGATGAAGCTATTAAAGCATTTGATGCACAGCATTTTGGCAGACAGCATGCAAAGAAATCTGTCGATCAGTTGGATGAACAAATGCAGGAGGTATGAATTCGTATGCCGATCTGAATTTCTATTACTTGACTTTTCAAAGAGTAGCTTAGTGGCTGAAACGAAGGGATGGATTCTGAACTTCGTGTCGGCAGATTTTGGGAGTCTACTTAATATAAGATTTCCAGATTTTTACTATCTTACACATTCTTGTACCCTGCAAATATTATCCAGGTATATAAGAATTTTGTTCTTGCAAATGAATACCAATCGTCAAAGCTCTGTGAGACGCTATATACAAAGTGTGAAGATGACATGGACCACTTACAGACTCTCCGACTCCCATCCATGGCTAAATTTACTGCAGGTTTCGTGTACTGCAACCAAAGTTTTGAACACCAATGTGTTGGTCCTTCGAAACAAAATTATGAGCAGAGGTTAACTAAGGTAATATATACATGTCCACGTTGTGCTTGAAGTATTCAATTTCATTTTCAGCACTAGTAGAATACCAAATCTGGTGAACAAGTATATGAGAATTTTACATAAACAGTTATGCTGCTTGTGTGCAGATGATGGGAAAGGCACGGTCTTTGTTCATCAAAGAATACAATAACCGGCTGTTCAACTGGCTGGTTGCGTTCTCTCTTGTAATGGTGATTGTGGGCCGGTTTATTATCAAATTCATTTTGTTAGAAATGGCGGCATGGATACTTTTCATATTCTTGGAGACATACACAAGGATGTTCTGGACAGCAGAATCTCTTTATTACAACCCAGTCTGGCATTTCATCGTTGGGACATGGGAGACTGTCGTGTATAGTCCCGTTCTCGACTTGGACAGGTAACAACAAGTCCTGACCAAACTTCTCTCAGCCTCTCTGCTTATCTAATTTTTGTATTTTTTGGTGAATAGATGGGCAATTCCTATAGTCTGCATAATTGCAATGGGTGTGCTTTATTGGCGGTGTTATGGAAAGAGGAAACACGGGACTAGTTGGATTCTTCCGATGTACAACAACCAGAAGAATGGTCGGAACAGGGAACGGTCAGAGTAAACACTACACATTCCTCCTCCTTCCCCCTTATAAATTAATAGCATCTTCTCGGGCATGCTCGTTGTTTTTATCATCCGAAGCTCTCTGCCCGTTACTACCAAAATTTTGGACGCGGAAGAAGAATTCAAGTAAAAAGTGAAGAAGAATCGAGAGGATGATTGATCCAAGTTGGTTTGATTGATGCCTGTATTCACTGCACTCTGTACCATTTTACATAGAATTACATTTGTAACGTTTTAACTTTATATACATATGGTCGGATCTGTTTTATACTCTCTCAGACACGTCTAATTTTAGCTAAAAAAACGTAGCCTTTTGATTTTATTTATTCAAAATCGTTTGTTCATGTTGGTAATGATAATAGAGTTAAAGGAGTCTACAGTTGAGCTCTTTGTGCATAGCTATAAGTGGAGTGATTGAAATGAGATTCTCTAACAAGCAGATTACATTTCCTGTTTGTGTATGTAGCCGTGTTCATGTGTGCGGAACCAAACACGCTTTGGGTGAATCAGCCTTAAATGTACTTTTAAGATATGTGCTTTCAATGGTCATTGTTGGCAACTTGAAAGTTATGTTTTATTATTGGTTTCTCTCTTTGTGCAAGATCTTAGAACATGACAGAGACACCGAGAGCAGTTGATAAAGCAGACAAAAAGGCAGGCAGATCTGAGACTGATGCAGCCGTCACGAGCTTCCCATCAGTCACGCATCCCTTTGACTCAACGGCTTCACCTCCAGCGACCTTCACCATCACCTTCATCCCCTTGCCACTCGCGCATCGCTTCCCCTGGAATTTCGTAAAGAGAAGAAACTTAGCATGACCAAGAAAAGCTACTTGATATAGACATTCGGGATCACATTGTTTCCTCAACCTACCAAAGCCTACATCACATTTTATATAATTGTGAGATTACTATCCTCCCATTCAGTGTGATCCAGAGTTATGCATTACTATGTCCTCCTACCGCATTTTCTGATTTTCTTTCTCACAAACCAAAATCCAGAGCTAATCTTTACCTCTCAGGACTAAAAGAAGGCAATGACTTACCTTCAGAACACCGGTGGCTGCGAGAAGCAATTTACCCTGTCCAATGGCTGCAAAGACCTTATCTTTCTCAGCAAAATTCTTGACCAAAGCAACAGCCTTTTCATTCATCACCAGTAGCTCAGGTGATCTCCCTCCCGGAACCACCACACAGTCATAATCATCAACGCATACATCGTCCCACGATGCAGTCACAAAGAAGTTGTGTCCTCGCTTCTCTGCAGGAAGCTGCCTTCCCTCTTCTAGGTCATAAACCGCTGTTGCACACATCTCTCCCTTCTTCTTGTTCGGTGTCACTGCGTCCACTTTACATCCTAAAGCTTGGAGTGCTCTAAATGGTACATTGATCCCATAGTCTTCTACATAGTCCTTTTAAAACAAACACAAACAAAATCTGATTGAAACACAAAACATTTTCCACTACAACATAAAGCAATGCTCAACGAATCTGATTATCCAAAACAAGAGATCGTTAATTACGCAATTTACTGAGAAATTGGAACTCACCCCAATGAGGAAAAGCACAGAAGGTTGATTCTCCTTCGAGCTCGAGATCTTGGCGCCAAGAGAGTCGAGCAAAACCCTAATCCCTTGACCAAGCGTGGGCCATCCAACCGTACTCACAAAATTCCCGTCCTTGACGCAATCGGTGATATCGAACATGCTCTGGATCCCGGGCTGTTGCCACCACGCGCCGCCGGAGAGCTCGATCAGAGGCTTCATGCTTTCAAACGCAGTGCACTTCACACCGCCGGCGAGAACTCCGGCAGCCATCAGCATAACCTGGCTGTGGCAGCTGGTGAATATCAGCTTCTTGGATTCGGCGAATCGAGCCACGAGGTCGACGCATTTCTCGTCGGCGCTGAGAATCTCGGTGAAACGTCCGCCGGGGATGATGATGACGTCGTAATTCTCCGGGGTGACGTCATCGAAGTTGGCGTTTAGAGTCAACTGGTCAACGACCAGCTCGGTGTATAGCTTTTTTGGTACACCAAAATTCAAAATTTGAGTATCAATCTCACAAAAATTTCCAAATTGTAAACAAAGTAAATAGCACAGTGGGAAAATGGAACCTCGAGGCCCAAGAAATCGTGGGCCGCCATAACGCAGCGATCGCCGGCGATGCGGTTGGGTGAAACGCAGTGAACGCTAACGCCAAACGATTGGAGGACATAGAGAGGAACCATCGTCTCATAGGCTTCCATGTAGTCTCCGCATAACAGTAAAGCCGATTTCTGAACCGCCGATCCCATCGTTAAAAATCTCTGTACAGAACAAACCAATCCAAGGATTATCCTTTTGTTTATATATACATTATTACACATAATTGTTAATTTTTTTTAAAATAGAATATATTTTGGTAAATGACATGTGGGACTTTTGCATTCACCAACTCAGTTTCACCTACTTTTTTAGCCGTTTCAAAGTCCAATTGTTCAAGTACATTCGAGTCCCATCTCAGTATCATAATAACTTTCTTTAATGGTATTTTAAGCTATTATCTAGTAGCTGAACTAGTATATTGCTGCAACAATTAGCGGAAATGGTTTTTTTTTGATGCACATGCACTCGTCGTGAGAAGCGAAGCTAGGCTCCGAGCCGTGACTATATGTTGGAAACAAAATGTGAATTGTCTTGGCCCACAATTAAATGAAAAATTTGAGGGCAAAAACAATATTTTAAAATTAGTTTTATGTATTTAATTTTAAATATTACCTGTTTAGCCTTTTTATTTTAAAAGTCCATAACATAAAAAAAGTCAAAGCTTAACTATCCCGCTTTTAATACAGTCCAACTTTTATAATTTGTTTGGCAAAAACTTTTAATACCTCCTTTGACATTTTAAAGCTTTGAACATTATAGAATGTTAATCAATAAATCAGGGAAAAGCTTAAAAAAAATGTTAAATCATAATTCATATATATCGATTTTTTTCTTTCTAAAATTTGCATATGATAAGGTCTGCTTTAATTTATCCACACGAATTAAAAACAAAAACAAAAATTGAAATGGTCTGCAAATAGTAGCTACCTTACCATCTTAAGTACAGTAATTTTATTCACTTGCAAGTAAACCGTTGGTAACTAAAAAACGGAAATTATTCTCGCAAACGATACAGTATGACCAACTAATAATACATATATAGTTTATTTTATTCATCTGATCATTACGACACAAAGTAATCGTGGTTCATATACTAGCCTAGCCGGCGGTAGGGACTTTGACGACGATGCGGTTACTATCAACCCTAACCCTGACCCGGTCGCACCTGAAGTCTCCCGTCACCGGACTTCCATCCAAAATCACGACTGCATCGACTCTCCTATTCTCTCTTTCTATCACCGAAGCCGCAAAGTCTCCATTTGTTCCCACAAGCTCCGGCCATGTGGTTTTTCCTGCGACCAGTCAAAGCAACACACGTTTAGAGTCGATCATTTACATAATTACGTTTGGCATTTTAGAGATCAATAAGTCCATCACTCGATTTCCATGGAATTAAAACACTGTCCCTCCAGGTCATATGAAATCAAAAATTCATTCTGGTGTCCTTTGAATTAGCTGTACCATATATTCCTTTTTACATCGTACGTTAGTCAACTTAAATAATAGAATATTAGCTTTACGATTTGATTTGAATGGAAAGAAAATCAACGAAAAAAAAGTTTACCAATGGAGTTGTTAGAAGAAAAAAAAAACCTTGCTCAATATTCAAATTAATTAAAAGAAAAGAAACTAAAAGCCGTAATAATATCAAATTATTAACAATAAACAAAACTTGCCAGGAGGACATTGGGACGACATTTCTCCCTCTTTTATTTATGTAGTGTTGTGATGTATTTGCTATGCTCGTCATTGGGGAATTTGAGTCCAATTTAGAGAATCGGATAGTTTGTGTCGGTGGAGTCGGTGTGGCGGTGAGCTTGAAATTCAATGTCAGAAACTTTGACTAACTATATCCGCTCCTTTGACATTTATAATAGGATAAGCTTTGGAAGTTATGAAAGATAAGCTTCAAAAAAAAAAAAAAAGCTTTGAAAGTTATAATTTTTTGGTAAAAGCTTTCAAAATTATAAATTTTATAATGGATAACTTTGACTTAGATAAAAATATACCATTACTAATGGGTGATACCGAAGACGATAATTTTCAAAAGCAAAGATAATATTGAAAGAAAACGAAGGTCAGGAGAATATTCCGAGTGCTGACTGGATTCTATGATTACATGTTACATTTTATATTATATGAAATTTCACAAAAGAAAACATTTATACACATATATGATATATCACATTTATACACATATATGATTTATCATTATATCATTGGTTCTGATAAATCATTATATGTATTCGCTAGAATTATCTTCTTACCAATTTTTTTGTAACCTCGATGTTCAGCAAAAATTGGAAAAAAATTAAAGTTAGGTTTTTATCTTTTTGTTATAAACTTTTCTTTAATTACTGAATTATGAAAAAAAAAAAATGACAAAGAATACAAGACAACCAAAATGGAATATAAAGCCCATAACGAGCTACGTTTAGAAAGAAGGATTAAATCTGTTTAACATCGTAGTAAAGGGAGATCCAAGCCTTGATCCTAATTGCTCCAAAGCCAGGCATTCCTTGGTTGGTGAAGCCGTCTGTTATGTTTGGCCAAACCTTATGCGGAGATTTGGAAACCAAATTTGGAAATAATTCAATTTCTTGCAAATCAGATCACTTGCAAACACACACAAAAATTTATAATAATTGGAAAATTGGAGATTTGGAAAAAAAGATATGAATTCAATGTTGATCCCTATCTTTTCATCTTAAGTACTAAATATGACATTAATTTAGACACTTGCAATCATTACATAATTTCGGGTAACGAAAACCGAAATTATTCACGCAAACGATAACTTACATCATGATTCATGATCAACCAATAATGCAGTGTGTATATATATATATATAGTTTATTTGATTCATCTAATGATTACGACACAAAGTAATCATGGTCCATATTCTAGTTTAGCCGGCGGTAGGGACTTTGACGACGATAAAGTTACTATCAACCCTAACCCTGACCCGGTCGCACCTGAAGTCGTGAGTCACCAAAGCTCCATCCAAAATCACGACAACATCGACTACTCTCGTGTTTTCTCTTTTTATCACCGAAGACGCATTGGCTCCATTTGTTCCCACAAGCTCCGGCCATGAGATCTTCCCTGTGTGCGGTCAAAGCAAACCACATAATTAGATCGGTAACTAAATCATTTACATTTGGCATTTTATATTATCAATAAGCCGATTTCCATGGAATCAAACAATACATTCATACTAATACTGTGCCTATCAGTTCATATATTATTTGGTTATATATGTGTTATCGAAACATTAATTTTCAACATGGCTTGACCATAACATATAAACTAATATCAATAGAAAAAGACTTCAATTTCCTATTTTCCTCGAGATACTGTGTGAAACGAGTCAAACGACCCATGCATATGCCATCCCAGCTGTTTATAAAGTTAAAATGTTAGATTTGACGTGAACGGAAAGAAGAAGATGAAAGAAAAATCAGTTAAAGGCCGGAACAATATCAAATAATGAACAATAAAGAATAAGGATGAAAGAAAACCAGTAAAACCAATAGAAGGACAATATTCGGATGCCATTTTTTCTTCCACTTTTGTTTCTATACTTGCGATGATGTTTGGTATGCTTATTCTCGATAAGTTAAGTCAAATTTATAGAGTAGGAATAGGATATACTTACTTATTCGTGAAACCAAAAGATTATTGTGGTGTCCTTTGAATTAGGTGTACTATATTTTCCTTGTTGCCATATAGCTAGCGCACGTGCATGGTGAAAGAGGAGCGGTTAGTCAACTTAATTAATACTAGAACTACATGCATTAGCTTAATTAGAAACAAAAAGAGTGAGGGGGAGAGAGTAAAATAATCTTACTCTGAAGAATATTTTCCTTTTTTTTTTTCTTACATACATCGTCACAAGTACATGTAAATATTCCTAATAATTCTACACACATATTGCAATAAAAAGTCTATATCAAATCAATATCAAATCAATATCTATTTTGATATGTATCACGTTTTTGCACGTCCATATATCAGATTAACCATCTATATTTTTAATGAACGGGAAGTTTAAAACCGAAATTTAAACTAATCCTTGAATCCTATATATTAAAAAAAAAACCGAATATTTTTGTAACTAAAATTAACGACAATAATTTTATCAAAAAAAAAAAAAAATTTAACGTCAATAGTGAAAGTTGATTTGAGCTGGTTATCATAATAAGCTGGTACTAACCACCTAATCTTCTGTTAATTTCTTCTTACACTTGGTAGAAAATTGATTTGAGCAATCTTCTATTCTACCTACAATTTTCAATTTGAGTGAGTTGCAACCAGTGCCATTATTATGAGTTGCTGTATGTATGCTCGTTGGATGAGGCAGCAGCAGAGTCTTTTTCCGAATCCAGGACTTATTAGGGGTTCTGATTTATTTTAAGCAGATGAAAAAAATTGTCCCCAATTAAGCTTACATTCACAAACGTTGCTAGACTCGATGATGAGAAAAATGAATAAAAAATATATATATAAAGAGAGGAAATTTGCAGAAAACCCTAGATGGAGCGCAGGGTTGTTTTGGTTGCATTGATTAATTTACGAAAGATCCCCCTTATGAGTAAAACGTAAAAAAAATCCCATTTATTGGATCAGTGATAAATTTAATCAACCCAAAAAATCAATATCTATTATATATGATATATATTGATTTTTGTTTTGTTTTTGTCTTATAAGTTTTTTTTTTTTTGAAATTTTCTTCTAAATATACCGATTGAGAACAAGATAAAGTTTCAAAAAAGCAGAGATAAATGATGTTGAAAGAAAACGAATTAGGTGAAGAGAATATTCCCAATCCTGACTGGATTCTGTTTACAAGTTACATTTCATATTTTATGAATTTTCACATAAGAAACGCTTATACAATCTTCTAATCGTGAAATCAAAAGTTCGTTGTGGTTTCCTTTGAATTAGCTAGGTCAGGTGTACCATGTGTTTCCTAGTTGCATAGCACGTGCATGATGGAAAAAGGAGCGTTTAGTCAACTTAATTGATAGAAGCTTAGGAACAAAAAGAGAGTGATACAGAGAGTCAAATAATTTCGCTAAAAAAAAAAAGAGTCAAATAATTTTACGATTTCATTATGGCACTGACTGGTTGGAATTGTGGCTGTATGTTTTATTTTTAAAAATCATATATTCAAAGCTTTACCAAAACGATATCTAGTTGCTTAGTATAGTATATGAAGCAACTAGATGATATTAGATATAAAAACAATGCGATCCCTATATTAAGTACTTGTAAATAGGACATTAATTTTATTCACTTGCAACCACTGCATTATACAAACATTTATATATAACATGGACATCAGTAACCATTCAGGTAACCAACCATGCATTGTATGTAGTTTTTTATTTTATTAATATTATATAGACATAACTGCGTAGTCCATATCAAAATCTAGCCGGCGGTAGGGACTTTGACGACGATACGGTTACTATCAACCCTAACCCTGACCCGGTCGCACCTGAAGTCTGCAGTCACCGGAGTTCCATCCAAAATCACGACAGCATTAACTCTAGTGTTCTCTCTTTTTATCACCGAAGCCGCATAGTCTCCGTTTGTTCCCACAAGCTCCGGCCATGCGTTCTTGCCTGCACGCGGTCAAATCAACCATATTAGGCATTTTAGAGATAAATAAGTCCAGCACTCGATTTCTATTTACATACAATATGGAATCAAAATAATATATCCCTATACTATGCCTCCCAGCTCATATTTAGGTAAATGTAATTTTTTGAATTTGTAACTGAAACATCAACATGAAGAAGAAAAAGAGGTAATTAAAAATTCACCATGGCTTGACCATTCCATATAAACCGATGTAATAGAAGGAAGAGACTTCAAATTCTCATATATTTCAAATTTAATAACATAAACAAGGTATTTTTCAAATAATCCCTTATGAAAATTAGGTTAGGAGCAAAAAGAGAGAGTAAAGTACTAAACAATTTTACGATTTAATTTGAACGGGAGAAAAAGAAGATCTTGAAAGAAAATCAATTAAAGCCGTGACAATATCAAATTATATACAATAACAAAAATTACCAGGACATTCGGACGACATTTTTCTTCCCCTTTTGTTTCTGTAGTTGTGTGTGATGTATTTTTGTTATGCATGCTCGTCTTTAAGAATTTAAGTCCACTCTTTATAGAATCGGATACGTCCATGTCGGTGTCGGTGTCGGTGTCGGTGAGCTTGTAGACTCAAAGTCAAAAGTTAAGACTAGCACATTATCGATTTTGATTGCAAACCACATCACTTGCTTTATTATATTGCATAAGTAATGTTTCGGCGAACGAACACCGAAATTATTTAAGCAAACGATAAATCCTTACATCATTCCCAAATCCCAACCGACCACAGATTGTCCATATGCGGTTTTTTTATTTCTTCTAAATTCATATATTAGGCATAGCAATCGTTGTCCATATAAAATTCTAGCCGATGGTTGGGACTCTAACGAAGATAGAGCCTCCATCAACCCAAATCCTAACGCGGTAGCAACTGAATGGATCGTGCACCCGAGTTCCATCCAAAATCCCAACAACATCGAGAATCGGGTTCTCTCGGCTTATCACCACAGCCGCATCGTGTCCTCTTGTTCCCAGGAGCTCCGGCCATGAGGTCTTCCCTGTGCGCGGTAACAGCAAACTACATTAGGTCGGTAAATCATTTACATTTGGCTTTTTAGAGATAAATGTTCATCGCTCGGTTTCCTTGGAATTAATCAGCATATTCAATGTAAGAAAATGCTTCTCAGCTCATATATTGGTATTTGGCGATTAAAAATTTATAACATTTATATCTGTCAATAAAAGGGACGTCAATTTCTTATTTTCCTCAAGATGTATTGTGTGAAACGACACATGCATATGACGACATACGTCACATACGTCACATACCAAATGTTCATAATTTCATATATACAGAACTAATGTAAGCATATTTATGTTACACTACGTACAACAGATCTAGATGCCTAGAAGCCATGTCTAAGATATAGAACATTAGTTTAAAGTTACAACAATTGAATATGACGTGAACGGAAAGAGAAGGATGAAAAAAAAAATCAGTTGAAGCCCGGAACAATATAAAATTATGAACAAAAAAGAATGAGGTTAGAAGAAAACCAATATAAGAACAATCTTGGGATGCCATTTTTCTTCCCCTTTTGTTTCTTTACTTGCGATGATATTTGCTATGCTTATTTTCAAGAATCCGAGTCCAATTTATAGAATATGATCATACGTTTTACTTACTCGTGAAATCAAAAGTTCATTGTGGTGTCCTTTGAATTAGGTGTACCATGTTGATGTTTTCCTTGTTGCATAGCACGTGCATGATGGAAAAAGCAGCGTTTAGTCAGCTTAACTGATAGAACATTAGCCTAGGAACAAAAAAAGAGTGAGGGAGAGAGTCAACAAGTTTTACGATTTGATTAAATCTTACTTACGAGTAGAATAACCCTGAAAATAACTGTCATTTTTTTTCCGATACTCACAAGTAGATGTGTTTAATGGCTTTTCTTAACTTCTAATAAATAAATCCCATTCTACTCTTTTTTTTTTTTTTAACATTATTATACCCCTCCAAGTGAAGTTTCATTTCAGAGTTACCCATTAATGTCTTACATCTTGTTGTGAAATTATGTCAGAGGGATAATAAGGGATCAGGAAAGAGCGGAGATGGATCTAATAGAGATGCTGGTGGGGGTGTTTCTGGTGAAGATATGCCGGTACGGCTTTGACAAGTAGAGATACCAATGCTGCATCATTTTTGTATTTAGTTCTGACTTCATCATCTTGATTACACACAGAGCTGGTGAAAGAAATTGCAAGTTAACTCTCTATAGAGATTAAAAACAACGCCAAATGATCAAGTAATCCCTCTCTCTATCGCACCTGCTTGTGTATACCAAAATGAAGAACATGAATCTGTATGCATGTAGGATCTATATCCAACCTTCACATATTACAATAAAGTATAAACTGATGATAGTAACACATAAATTCTGTGAAAACAAAAACAACTTTTACTTTTGGGGAAAGTAATATCAGATTATAAAACCTAAGGCAATCTGCTTGAGTGCTGATCATATATATATGATTCTTTAATTGCTTTCGTTTTCAACTCGAACAGTATATAAACAAAAAAACTAATGGATAGAATTATAAATCATAAATTAAAAAACTGTTTATAATAACTTTTATAATTTATATGAACCAAATGTTTTTCTTCATATTCTTTTTCTCTTAACTTTACAATAATTTTTACTTTACATAATTAATTGTAAAATAAAGTTAAAAATACTGTATACACGTGAAGTATTCAATGAAAGGTATTATGTGAAATACTTTTAATAAGAAAATATTATGTGTATGATATAGTATTTGACTAAATTTAGAATACAAAAGCTTTTTAAATCATTTTATATCTTAAATTATAAAAAATGCTAAAATTATGTATACAAATAAATCCAAGTTAGTCTAATATGGTCTCCTAAGCCACTAATTAGGAAATATTAACATCTATACAAATAAATCCAAATTAATAGTCTAATATGGTCTCAAGCACGCTAATTTGATTTGAGATACAGTAAAACCTCTATAAATTAATAACGTTGGGACCTTGAGGTTTTATAAAAATGTATTAATTTATAATGATTATTAATTTATAGATATATTATTTGGTTGAAAAACTAATTTTGAAACTGACAAAAAATATTAATTTAGCGAGATATTAATAAATCGAATATTAATTTATAAAGGTTCTACTGTATCTTCTTCTATCACGTCAATGGTATTTATAATGTGTGAAGAATGGCACGTTAGATTATTATAGAATATACTTATAGATTTTTTGGGAATATAGAATAAATTATCATTCGATAGTATATTGTGCGATATTATGTTATTTAATTTAAAATAATTGTATATACGAAATAATTAAATTAAGAATCTTGTTAATTTTGTTAAGAAGATTATTTTAGTGTAAAATATATATTCTTCATTGATGATATTTGATATCTAAGTTGGTTATGTAAAAAAAAATTTGGCAAGATTCTTGATTTGTTTAGATCATCCGAAATTTGCGAATTTGATACACGTATTCCTATTTTAAAAAATATAAGCTTATATATATAGTAAAATATGACTTTATTGTTGTGTTGTTCTGAAAATTGGATTCTCGCTCTAGTTCTTCTCTAATCTTTCTTATTGCATCAATAATTTTTGGTGTTGTTTTCTTGATTTGCATCCAAAGTTTATGAAAAGTTCTACAAGCTATAAGTGATTCCTCATGCGTAACTATTACCAAATGTTTCATATTATCATCTTCAATTTCATCATCAACATTAAAGACATTAGCTACAATTTTTTATAAACTCTAAAGCATATATCACTTTTATCTAGATCGTCGAATATACTATTGACATCTATTATTTTTCGATAATTGAGATTATTAATCACAACTTTATGTTCATGAATCTTGTTTGACTCATCTTTCAAATTTATTGATGCGATATCTCCTGAACAAATTTTGCACGTATTGTTGAAAATAATTTGCTATTGCCTCTTGATGATTCATTAAAAGTTCAAACCCAACAATATCTATATAAATTAATAACTCTATAAAATAATAAAATTTTGAATCGCCAGTATTATTAATTTATAGAAGTTTTACTGTATCTCGTCGTTGTCGAAACACGGCAGAGAAATTTCACAAATTTCCCAGAGAAATTCCACAAATTCCCCAGACAAATTCCCCACGAAAACAGAGAGCGAGAGAGAGAGAGAGCAATGGAGGGTGAAACAGAGTTTCCTCATCCTGCATCTACGGTGACTCACGTTCATGTTGCCGTGGGATTGTTCACCTTCTTCACCTCGTCGTTGGCGAAGGTGGTCGGTATTGACCCGACCTTCTGTGTGGTGGGTACGGTTCTAGTGGGATCAGTGGGTTGGATTAGCTGGGTGGTCTCCGTGAAGGTGAAGGAGATAGAGAGACTTCGCGGGGAGAAGTACAACTTCGACTACGAAGGTGTTGAAGATGAAGTCAACAATTACATCGTCATTCCTTGGGCCTTCTGCAAGCTGGTGTTCTCTTGCATCATCATCTATGCGATTTACACATCATTGGCCTTTTCTACTGCAAGGCGTTTCTGCTGTCTCTCGGCATTGACCTTTTCTACTGCAAAGCGCTTCTGTTGTCTCTCGGTGTTGCCATCACAACTTTCGGTCTGATGAATCGAGGAGCCTGCTCTCACCAGAATCTCCTCCTATAAGAAGTTTCTAGCTTGTCCTCCCTTGTATAAGAAGTTTCTAGCTTGTCCTCTACCTTGTCCTCCTCCTATAAGAAGTTTAGTTTCTAGCTTGTTCTCTGTTTTTGTGTGTCTGTTGTTTGTTGTTTGTGTTTTTCTTAGGAGATTATGTTTTGGTTCGAATGGAGATTGGGAGAATTGTTCTGAGATTATGTTTTGAAGTGTATAATTGAAATGTTTTGATTGGTCCTTGAACTTTTTTCATTTATTGATATATCAGCACCATAACAGCTAAAAATCTGAGGTGTCACGTTATGGAGAATCTCTTGTATTATTATTATGTTGATTATCTAATACATGGGCTCAATTTCTTTAATTTTCTGCGAGCTGTATTAGTATTGGTAGCCTTAATTTTTTGTGGATTCACATATCAATAATGCTTTTAACATTATACTCTCTCTGATATATATTTGGGGGCATAGTGATAAATGATAATCACTAGTTGTTAAACCAATTGTATAATTCATATTGTCTTTTGCTTAACATTTGTAGGGAAGAGACTTGACTATTGCTGAGAGAACAAATTATCAAAATAGCTTGAAACTTGAAACTTGTTAATGTTTACACTGCCATAAGACATGCTAGACCGAGGTCTATCCCGTAATTAATGAAGAAAATGCTGGTTATGGTATTTCGTAACTTAACCTTCTTTTTTTTTTTTTTTTTATTATGCAGTCATGTTCAGATGTGATTTGCTGTAGATTCAGCTTCTGTGCGATAAGTAATTGTTGTCTTCCTGGATCTGTCATTAACTGTTAGCATTATAGTAAGAATAGCAGTGAGCTTGGTCGATTTGTTGATAATGAACAAGGTCTCACAAGCCTTTAAAGATGGAAGGATGATCAAACTTGGGAGGATTTGTTATAATATCACTGGAATTTTTCTCACCATGACTTACTAAATGATTAGAGTTTTAAAAGACCGTGTTTAGCGATGGTCGGCAGCTTTAAACCACAATGATCTACAACAATGACATGATCTTCTTCACTTGATCAAACATCGGTTGTTGCCAACAAATCATTTAAGTTAAATTTAGTAACTCATGGTCATAACAGTCATGGTACTTTTACACTTTCGATGATGCATACGTTAACAAAATTAGAAACATTGTTTGAATCTTATCATCAACAAAAAAAACCCCATAAATACAACAAGAAAAACTCTTAAACGATGTTAATTAGTTACAAACCACCCTCAATTAACTGATTTGTTTGTGTATTTTTAAAGAAACCAAAAGAATTCATATATGATTTTTTCATACGTGTTTAATATATGGCTTTTCTTAACTTCTAATAAAATCCCACGTAATTGAGTTCATATACTTTTCTTAATTATATCTTGTTATTACCAATTTAATCATGTTTGTTTCATAAACTCGGGTGAAATTTTTGCAGAGTTGGGAAGAAAAGGCTAAAAATAGTAAGAAATCGTGTAATCATATCGTATTGACAGCAGCAGCCCAAATCTGCGACTCCGTTAATTTTCCGCTTTGTAGAAAGAAATTAGATTTCTCTCTAAAGCCCTAACAATCCCCAATTCCAAGTTCTAGGTTTTCCAATTTCCACTATACGAATCCGTAAACCATTTTTCGATTTCGTTTTGCTGCCTTACTTTGTCGACCAATTTTGAAACGATTGATTCTTCTGTCCCCTGCAGAGTAAATGGCCGATACGCCTTCGAGCCCGGCCGGAGATGGCGGAGAAAGCGGCGGCTCGGTTAGGGAGCAGGACCGATACCTTCCTATAGCTAACATCAGCAGGATCATGAAGAAGGCGTTGCCTCCCAACGGAAAGATCGGAAAAGATGCCAAGGACACCGTCCAGGAATGCGTCTCTGAGTTCATCAGCTTCATCACCAGCGAGTATGTTTCTAATCAATCTCTTGAATTGCTCCGGAAACAAAAATTTTTACTGTTTATTCGCTGTTTGGTGAAAATTTGGTAATTGTGTTGGAGCTTAGAAAGTCATGGAGCGATTGATCTTAGCTTAGAAAGTCTTAAGAAGCTTAGAGTAAAGATGATGATGATTCTTCACAACGTTAATCAACCATTAGTTTTATGGGTTACCTAAAGCTTGTTGCTTTCCTAGCAGATGCTTCTACTATAATTTTTTTATCTCAACTCTAACAATCAAATTGTTGGAATTTATTCTTCCTTTTAACTATCTTAGGCAAATATGGAGTAGAAGCCGCGCTTCTTGACCCTGTTAGAAGAAGATTCCTGTATATTTTGGATCTGTTTGTGTTTTTTTTCATTTTTGTTCTTTTAAGGCAGAAAGTATATGTTTATAATCACGCAGGAGCTGCTAGTGTTGAAGGCGTTTTAAGGTTTCCATTGCTGAATTTTGTTTCTTGCAACATGAGATGCACAATAAGTTATATATTATCTATGAAAATGTGACTCGTCCTAGATAAGCTTTGATGTAGCTCCTTCTGCCATCTGAAGTTTTAGGGTGCAGACGCTGCGCTTCAGGCTCTTTTGGTGGTCTTATGTTGATTCGTTGACTGTAATGGTCAGTCAACTCTTATCTGTTTTATCTCTAATGGCGGCTTTGAATTCTTTTTTTCTGCTAACCAGGGCCAGCGATAAGTGCCAGAAAGAGAAAAGGAAAACTGTGAATGGTGAGGATTTGTTGTGGGCAATGGCAACATTAGGATTTGAGGATTACCTGGAACCCTTAAAGATATACCTAGCGAGGTACAGGGAGGTGAGTTTGCTTTGACTCCCTAAGCATGTGTTCTTAACCCGTTTTAAACATGGAAACTCACCTTGATAGAAATTCTGGCAACAATTCTATATGTTCTCTGTGTTGACAATCTTTTGCCAATATATAGTTTTTAAAAGCAAGAAAGATAAAATCTAGATCAACTCTGAGGATGCATTTCTGCTTGTCGAAACCTTTGAATAGATATAGACATGTTATTTACTCTTTTTCGCTTTTAAGCTTTTGATATGCGAGACTGATTTGGTATTTTCTCTCCCTGTGTATGGTTGCTGAAACAATCCTGCTGATGCAGTTGGAGGTAAATAAATCCCATTTGCCAATTCTACCTTTTTATTTTATTTTATTTTTACTCCATTTTCAGAGTTACCCATTGGTGTCTTACATCTTGTTGTGAAATTATGACAGGGGGATAATAAGGGCTCAGGGAAGAGCGGAGATGGATCTAATAGAGATGCTGGTGGTGGTGTTTCTGGTGAAGATATGCCGGTATGGCTTTGACAAGTAGAGATACCAATGCTGCATCATTTTTGTATTTAGTTCTGACTTCATCATCTTGATTACACACAGAGCTGGTGAAAGAAGTTGCAAGTTAACTCTCTAGAGATCAAGAACAACGCCAAATGATCAAGTAATTCCTCTCTCTATCACACCGGCTTGTGTATACCAAAATTGAAGAGCATGAATCTGTATGCATGTAGGTTCTATATCCAACCTTCACATATATTACTCAATAAAGTATAAACTGATGGTAGTAACACATAAATTTTCTTAATTACTTTTGAGGAAAGTAATATCAGATAAAAAAAACAAATGCAATCTTCTGATCATATGATTCTTTAATTGTTGTATGAAGTAGTTGTGGCTGAAATTCTCTGTTTTTTCCTTTAGAAGGGTTTGTCTAACGTTGAGTTCTCTAAAATGGTGCAGGGGTTATTAGAGATCAGAGTGTGTTGTTTATAGTTGAGCTGATCGGCGACTTTTTTTCTTTTTTCTAGAGATTCTGTTTCGGGTTTATTGTCAATTTCGGTTGTGTTAATTTGAACTTTTGGTTATCTATTTTCTGGTTTAGTTTGTAGTAGCTAAAGATTTATGTTAGATATGAATTAACTATTTGAAAGAAGGAAAAATTTCCACGTTTCGATCTTTCAATCTGATATTTTCATCTCCATTCTCTTTCCCTCGTGACTCGTTTGTTGCAATATATTTCATTTGGATTTTTTTTTTATCAATGTTATGATTATGAAGATTTTATCTATCATCTATATGAAGAAAGACGATTTAAAACATTAATCTACTACATAGAGAATTATATTTAAGACAGTCGATTTTCTACAATAAATGCTTAAATCACGAGAATCCCTTTTCAAATTTTGTCTCTCTTTAAATTTCCTTTATGGTGATTAAAACATATTTTTCCCATTACCAAATTCAATTCTTCAAAATCAAGAATCGAAACGGGGACAATGGATTCTCAAGAAACTGATTCATCATCGAGTACAATAATCGTCTTCCCTTTGTTGCTCTCTCATCATCAATCATCACATCTAGTAAATCTATTTATTTTTTTTCTTTTTAGAAAATGATCCAACACTCTCTCTCACATTGCGCAGCAGCAAGAGAAAAGGTTGATTTTGCTCATCCGATAATGAGATATCAAGAGAGCAAATGGATTCATCGCAAAAGCTTGGCCTGGGACAACGCTTTTCTCACCAGCCCTGGTTTCTTCTCATTTTACCTAAATGAATTTTGTGAATTTCAAATGATAGCCGTAAGAAAAATAATACTCTTTATACGATTCCAATGATTTTTCCAATTTTGTTGTTACAGGAGTGTTAGATCATGAAGAATTGTTCGGGAGCTTAAAAATTGGCGAGAATGAGATTGAAGTTGAAGTAAATAATAATAAGCACTCGATCAAGACACTTGCTCGTGTTTCTTCGGAAATCGCTGATCGTCCAAGTTTTGCCTGGGACAATGCTTTATTTACCGATCCAGGTCTCACTTTCTTAGTTCAAACTCTCTTGTTTTCACAATTTCACATTTTAAACCGCTATTCCACTAATTTCTACTCTCCATTATTTTTTTCACATTTGTTTTTGAAAATGATTCTACAATATAACACAAACGTGTACGTTAATAAGCTATTTATTTAGTTTTGCAATTGTTTTTGGGGAAATTGTATTCAACTAAAATGTTTCGGCTATAGGATCATTCAACTAGCTATTTTATATATTTGGCATATGATCCGCTTCAACTATGTATATTGAAAACTGACATTGGCTATTGCTAAGGTGTTCTTGATGCAGAGGAGTTATCTCTGGTGAACAATGGTTTCACCGATAACACAAAACTTCGTAAATCTGTTGAATCGATGACGACGAACACTCAAGGAAGCAGATTATCTGTCTCGAGCATTGAGTTTGATCTGTTTCACGACCTGAGAGCCTCTCTACGAAATTCACCAAATGTAACTCGAGAGATCAAGCGTAAGTTACCAGATGGTAAAAAGGTAAAAAANATTTCTTATAGGGCCCATTGAAATACAAGTAGAAGTTTAGTTTTCTATTTACAAGTCTTTTTCTAGTCTTTAATAATAATAATAATAACCAATCCCTTTAGTAAATGAGACTACCCAAAAAACTTGGAAGCTACTAAAAAAAGGGTGAAAATGTAGTTTCACTTTAGTAAATGACTAAATCGCTCTAGGTCGACGTTCTTCATAAATAGTGGTAGGTTGTCGTTGTCGAAACACGGCAGAGAAATTTCACAAATTCCCGAGAGAAATTCCACAAATTCCGTGACAAATTCCCCACAGAAAAAGAGAGAGAGAGCGAGAGAGAGCAATGGAGGGTGAAACAGAGTTTATTCATCCTGCATCTACGGTGACTCATGTTCATGTTGTTGTGGTGTATTTGGGATTGCTCATCTTCTTCACCTCGTCGCTGGCGAAGCTGGTTGGTATTGACGCGACCCTCTGTGTTGTTGGTATGGTTCTAGTGGGATCAGTGGGTTGAATTAGCTGGGTGGTCTCCGTGAGGGCGAAGGAGATAGAGAGACTTCGCGGTGAGAAGTACGACTTCGGCTTCGATGGAGTTGAAGATGAAGTCAACATCTACATCTTCATTCCATGGGCCTTCTGCAAGCTGGTCTTCTCGTGCAGCCTCATCTACTTGATTTCCCTCTCCATTGGCGGCCTTTTCTTCTGCAAGGTCTACTGCAAGGCTTTTCTTCTGTCCCTTGGTGTTGCTATCACTGCTTTCAGAGTGATTAAGCGAGTCTGCACGCACCAGAATCTTCTTAAGTAGTTCTTCTCCTATAAGTAGTTATTCTAAGTCTGTTCTAGCTTATGTATGTTTGTGTTTTTCCTCGGTAGAGTCTGTTCTAGCTTATTTGTGTTTGTGTTTTTCTTCGGTAGAGTCTGTTTGTGTTTTTCCTCGGTAGAGTCTTTTCTAGCTATTTCGTTGGGTTTTTATTATCAAAATTCCAAACAATAACAAAGAGCATGCTATTGGTTTTTGTATGTCCTTGGCTTTTATTAGTGGGCTTTTAATCTACTTGGTTCTGAAAATTTGGTTCTGAACGATTACAAAAAACTTGGAGACTACTCAAAAAGCTTGGAGGCTACTCAAAAAGCTTGGAGGCTACTAAAAAAAGGATGAAAATGTAGTTTCACTTTAGTAAATGACTAAATCGCCCTAGGTCGACGTTTTTTATAAATAGTGGTATGTTGTCGTTGTCGAAACACGGCAGAGAAATTTCACAAATTCGCCCAAAGAAATTCCACAAATTCCCTAGAGGTAGGTCTACTGTAAAAAGACAAAAGAAAACACAAACAGACTCTACCGAGAAAAAACACAAATACACATAAGGTAGAACAGACTCTACCGAGGAAAAACACAAACATACATAAGCTAGAACAGACTTAGAAGAACTACTTATAGGAGAATAACTACTTAAGAAGATTCTGTGCAGACTCGCTTAATCACTCCGAAGTATGTTTGTGTTATAGCTAGCTAGTTGTTACTAGTTGTTAAACCAATTGTGTATTCATATTGTCTTTTGCTTAACATTTGTAGGGAAGAGACTTGACTATTGCTGAGAGAACAAATTATCAAAATAGCTTGAAACTTGAAACTTGTTGATGTTTACACTGCCATAAGACATGCTAGACCGAGGTCTATCCCATAATTAATGTAGAAAATGCTGGTTATGTTTTTTCCTAACTTAACCTTTTTTATAATTTATTATGCAGTCATGTTCAGATGTGATTTGCTGTAGATTCAGCTTCTGTGCGATAAGTAATTGTTGTCTTCCTGTATCTGTTTAGCATTATAGTAAGAATAGCAGTGAGCTTGGTCGCTTTGTTGATAATGTACAAGGTCTCATAAGCCTTAAGATGGAAGGATGTTCAAACTTGGGAGGATTTGTTATATCACTGGAATTTTTCTCACCATGACTTACTAAAGGATTAGAGTTTTAAAGACCGTGTTTTAGCCATGGTCGGCAACTTTTAACCACAAAACATCGGTTGTTGCCAACAAATCATTTAAGTTGATTTAGTTACTCATGGTCATAACAGTCATGGTACTTTACACTTTCGATGATGCATACATTAACAAAATTAGAAACATTGTTTGAAACTTTGAATCTTATCAACAACAAAAAAAACAACCATAAATACAACAAGAAAAACTCTTAAACGATGTTAATTATTTACAAACCACCCTTAATTAATTAACTGATTTGTTTGTGTATTTTTTTAAGAAACCAAAAGAATTCATATATGATTTTTTCATACGTGTTTAATGGCTTTTCATAACTTCTAATAAATCCCACGTAATTGAGTTTATATACTTTTCTTAATTATCTTGTTATTACCAATTTAATCATGTTTTGTTTCATAAACTCGGGTGAAAATTTTGCAAAGTTAGGAAGAAAAGGCTAAAAATAGTAAGAAATCGTGTAATCATATCGTATTGACAGCAGCCGCCCAAATCTGCGACACCGTTAATTTTCGCTTTGTAGAAAAAAAATCAGATTTCTCCCTAAAGCCCTAACAATCCCCAATTCCAAGTTCTAGGTTTTCCAATTTCCACTATCCGTATCCGTAAACCATTTTTCGATTTCCTTTTGCTGCCTTGACTTTGTCGACCAATTTTTGAAACGATTGATTCTTCTGTCCCCTGCAGAGTAAATGGCCGATACGCCTTCGAGCCCGGCCGGAGATGGCGGAGAAAGCGGCGGCTCGGTTAGGGAGCAGGACCGATACCTTCCTATAGCTAACATCAGCAGGATCATGAAGAAGGCGTTGCCTCCCAACGGAAAGATCGGAAAAGATGCCAAGGACACCGTCCAGGAATGCGTCTCTGAGTTCATCAGCTTCATCACCAGCGAGTATGTTTCTAATCAATCTCTTGAATTGCTCCGGAAACTCGACTTTTTACTGTTTATTCGCTGTTTGGTGAGAAATTGGTAATTGTGTTGGAGCTTAGAAAAGTCATGGAGCGATTGATTTTAGCTTAGGAAGTCTTACGAAGCTTAGAGCAAAGATATGATGATGATGATGATTCTTCACAACGTTAATCAACCATTGATAGTTATGGGTTACCTAAAGCTTGTTGCTTTCCTAGCAGATGCTTCTACTATATTTTTTTTATCTCAACTCTATCAATCAAATTGTTAACTTTATATTTTGGATCTGTTTTTTCATTTTTCTTCTTTTAAGGCAGAAACTGTATGATTATAATCACGCAGGAGTTGCTAGTGTTGAAGGCGTTTTAAGGTTTCCATTTGATGAAGTTTGTTTCTTGCAACATGAGATGCACAATAAGTTATATTATCTATGAAAATGTTGACTCGTCCTAGATAAGCTTTGCTGTAGCTCCTTCTGCCATCTGAAGTTTTAGGTGCAGACACTGCGCTTCGGGCTCTTCTTTTGGTGGTCTTATGTTGATTCGTTGACTGTAATGGTCAATCGACTCTTATCTGTTTTTATCTCTAATGGCGGCTTTGAATTCCTTTTTTCTGCTAATCAGGGCCAGCGATAAGTGCCAGAAAGAGAAAAGGAAAACTGTGAATGGTGAGGATTTGTTGTGGGCAATGGCAACATTAGGATTCGAGGATTACCTGGAACCCTTAAAGATATACCTAGCGAGGTACAGGGAGGTGAGTTTGCTTTGACTCCCTAAGCATGTGTTCTTAACCCGTTTTAAACATGGAAACTCACCATGATAGAAAATTATGGCAACTTCTTCTATATGTTCTGTGTTGACAATCTTTTGCCAATATATAGTTTTTAAAAGCAAGAAAGATAAAATCTAGATCAACTCTGAGGATGCATTTCTGCTTGTCGAAACCTTTGAATAGATATAGACATGTTATTTACTCTTTTTCGCTTTTAAGCTTTTGATATGCGAGACTGATTTGGTATTTTCTCTCCCTGTGTATGGTTGCTGAAACAATCCTGCTGATGCAGTTGGAGGTAAATAAATCCCATTTGCCAATTCTACCTTTTTATTTTATTTTATTTTTACTCCATTTTCAGAGTTACCCATTGGTGTCTTACATCTTGTTGTGAAATTATGACAGGGGGATAATAAGGGCTCAGGAAAGAGCGGAGATGGATCTAATAGAGATGCTGGTGGGGGTGTTTCTGGTGAAGATATGCCGGTATGGCTTTGACAAGTAGAGATACCAATGCTAAAGCATTTTTTGTATTTAGCTCTGACTTCATCATCTTGATTTTACGCAGAGCTGGTGAAAGAAGTTGCAAGTTAACTCTCTAGAGATCAAGAACAACGCCAAATGATCAAGTAATTCCTCTCTCTATCACACCGGCTTGTGTATACCAAAAAATGAAGAGCATGAATCTGTATGCCTGTAGGTTCTATATCCAACCTTCACATATTACTCAATAAAGTATAAACTGATGATAGTAACACATGATCAGATAAAAAAAACCAAATGCAATCTTCTGATCGTATGATTCTTTAATTGTTGTATGAAGTAGTTGTGGCTGAAATTCTCTGTATTGCCTTTAGAAGGGTTTGTCTAACGTTGAGTTCTCTAAAATGGTGCAGGGGTTATTAGAGATCAGAGTGTGTTGTTTATAGTTGAGCTGATCGGCGACTTTTTTTCTTTTTTCTTTTTTCTTTTTAGAGATTCTATTTCGGGTTTATTGTCAATTTCGGTTGTGTTAATTTGAACTTTCGGTTATCTATTTTCTGGTTTAGTTTGTAGTAGTTAAAAATTTATGTTAGATATGAATTAACTATTTGAAAGAAGGAAAAATTTCCACGTTTAATGGATCGGAGTCGATCTTTCAATCTGATATTTCATCTCCATTCTCTTTCCCTCGTGACTCGTTTGTTACAATATATTTCATTTGGATTTTTTTTTATCGATGTTATGATTATGAAGATTTTATCTATCATCTATATGAAGAAAGAAGATTTAAAACATTAATCTACATAGAGAATTATATTTAAGACAGTCGATTTTTTACATAAATGCTTAAATCACGAGAATCCATTTTCAAATTTGTCTCTCTTTAAATTTCCTTTATGGTGATTAAAACATATTTTCTCATTACCAAATTCAATTCTTCAAAATCAAGAATCGAAACGGGGACAATGGATTCTCAAGAAACTGATTCATCATCGAGTACAATCATCGTCTTCCCTTTGTTGCTCTCTCATCAATCATCACATCTAGTAAATCTATTTATTTTTTTTCTTTTTAGAAAATGATCCAACACTCTCTCTCACATTGCGCAGCAGCAAGAGAAAAGGTTGATTTTGCTCATCCGATAATGAGATATCAAGAGAGCAAATGGATTCATCGCAAAAGCTTGGCCTGGGACAACGCTTTTTTCACCAGCCCTGGTTTCTTCTCATTTTACCTAAATGAATTTTTGTGAATTTAAAAGATAGCCGTAAGAAAACTAATACTCTTTATACGATTCCAATGATTTTTTTCCAATTTGTTGTTACAGGAGTGTTAGATCATGAAGAATTGTTCGGGAGCTTAAAAATTGGCGAGAATGAGATTGAAGTTGAAGTAAATAATAAGCACTCGATCAAGACACTTGCTCGTGTTTCTTCGGACATCGCTCATCGTCCAAGTTTTGCCTGGGACAACGCTTTTTTTACTGATCCAGGTCTCACTTTCTTAGTTCAAACTCTCTTGTTTTCACAATTTCACATTTTAAACCGCTATTCCACTAATTTTTACTCTTCATTGTTTTTTTTCACATTTTTTTTACACAAACGTGTACGTTATTAAGCTATTTATTTAGTTTTGCAATTGTTTTGGGGAAATTGTATTCAACTAAAATGTTTCGGCTATTGGTGGATATCATTCAACTATTTTATATATTTGGCATATGATCCGCTTCAACTATGTATATTGAAAACTGACATTGGCTATTGCTAAGGTGTTCTTGATGCAGAGGAGTTATCTCTGGTCAACAATGGTTTCACCGATAACACGCAACTTCGTAAATCTGTTGAATCGATGACGACGACCACTCAAGGAAGCAGATTATCTGTGTCGAGCATTGAGTTTGATCTGTTTCACGACCTGAGAGCCTCTCTACGAATTTCACCAAATGTGAAGCAGGTAACTCGAGAGATCCAGCGTAAGTTACCAGATGTTAAAAAGGTAAATAAAAAAAAAGAACAGAAAAGCTCGAGCGAATTTTCATGTTTTTGGAATCGATCGATAGCTTTCATCTAATAAAGTAGCATCTCGTTTTTGTTTTTGAAGAGAACAAAAGGTTATAAACAGAAAGATCAACTTTTGAGTCTCATTCCTCAAGCAAAAGTGTCTTCTTCTTCGTCCTCCATAACCAAACCTTTGACTCCTCGTCAAGCTAAACCCGAGAAGAAATGTGTTGCGAGTGAACTCGGTGAGAACATGCATTTTCTTTTTTCTCAACAGAAGAAATATCAATACCCTTACAAAGTTTCACATCTTTTTGTTTGATTTTGAAGGGAAGAATAAGGGAAAACACAAGAATCATGGGTTTGAAGAACAATGTGGATCAAAATCTATCTTAAGGTCATCGTCTTCAGGTCATGCAACGAAGAATTTGTTGACATCATCCTCCTCTGGTCTGAGGTTACCACTGCCAAAGATGAGATTTTTCGACTCGGTATGCTTTCAAAGAAAATATGTTTTGTAAAACTTAGCAACTATATCTTAATCTTGGTCTTGTGGTGATGAAGAAAAGCTAACTATTGTTACAACAGGATAACAACGGAGAGAAAGAAAACAGAGAACCAAATGCAGCTGAAGCAACTGCTGAAAACAGAAGAAGGAGACACAAGTCGAAACTTGAGAATTCTTCTCCACCAGAAAACCGCAGCATTTTGGGGCAACGCAAAACCCAAAAGTGAAAACGATATATTTTGGTGTTGAGTGCGTTACAAGGAATCGTTTTGCATCAAAACACAAACGATCATTGTTTTTTTTTCCTTGCATGAATTTGAGTCGAGCAGGCGTAGGAAATCTTTTTTTAGTGGCTCAAATTAATTATGATATCATAATTGTTTGTGTCGAGCAAATATGAAATCTTGAAATCTTTTTTTAGTGGCTCAAACAGATAAAGCTATCATATTTTTTAGTGGCTCAAAACAGATAAAGCTATCATAATTTCTTTTTGCTTTTTCGTTGTCACTGGACCATAACTCGTTTTGTCACTATTCTTTTTAAATATAAAAGTTTTTTTTTCTTTTGTCGTCATTTAAAATATAAAAGTTAATCTGAACTACAGTAAAACTTCCATAAATTAATAATGTTGGGACTTCGAGATTTTATTATCTTATAGAGTTATTAATTTATCTATAAATTATTAATTATTAATTTATCGATAAATTAATAGTTTATTAATTTATAGAGATATTTTCGGTTTGAACTTTTAACTTTCATCAAGAAACAATACAAAAATATTTTCAACAATGTAAAATTCATTCAGAAAATATCATATCAATAAATTTGAAAGATAAGTCAAACAACATTTATAAACTTGAAACAACAATATAATCACATTTTACTATNGTCACTATTCTTTTTAAATATAAAAGTTTTTTTTTCTTTTGTCGTCATTTAAAATATAAAAGTTAATCTGAACTATTAGCGCCTAATTTTTTTTAATTTCTTTTCGGTAAATGATATATAAAAAAAAATAATAAAAAACGATAATAATTTCAAAAGTGTAGTCAATCTACGAAAACCACACAAGAGAAGGTCAAGGCAATGGTGGTCTTATCCACCATCTTCTCCATGACCAGAGCTTCTTCAACGGCTATGGCGTCTCTAACCAATGACTCACCATCTCCTCTTCCGTTGAAACCTACGAAGAAACCAACGAGTGTCAGAACAGGAACCGGAAACCAAAATCAGCAATTACGGAAGCAACGGCGAGACAAGAAGCCTTCAATAGCTCAGATCGAGCGAGCATTTGGCGCTGGATCTTACCGTGATTCAGAAGGGTATTAAAAAAATTACGATTGTGAGATATCTGTAAATTGAAATTATGAATTTTGTTTTGATGTTTTTTGTTTTCCTGAAAGGGAAATGGATATGAATACAGTATTCGATGAGCTTTTGTTGGGTCATGCTAATAAATTCGAAGGAAAACTTGAGAAGAAGCTACGAGAGATTGGCGAAATCTTCGTAGATCGAACCGAGTCTAAGTTTCGTTCCTCCGGTTAGTTTTATTTTCTCAAAAACCTGCTGCTTCTTGCTAGCTATTGTTTGAATAGTGATAATTAATCTCCTCCTAACGACGTCGTCTAATTCCATAATCGGATGATTGATGTTTCAGGGAAACCAGTTTTGATGTTTACGATCAAATGGATTCTTCCAATATGGATCGTGTCTCTGCTCGTAGCTTGTGGAGTTATCAAACTTCCCTTTAGCCTCCCATTACTTGATGACTTGATCATGTGATTGTACAATGCCTTATACACACATACCATGACCATCAATTGTACTACCATCATCTGTCTCATTATTTCTACTTTCTGTGTGATATATACGGATCATATGATAGAAATCTTGATGTTAAGATTCAGATTTGTATGACTAGAAAGTCTAGAAATTTAATGTTAAGATTCAGATTTTTCCGAACCGAGTAGAAATTTTGCCAACCCTAAGTGAGAGGATAAGGAAAACCTATAGAAAAATAAGCAAAAAAATAGTATTTATTATTTAGCGGAAAGGCAAAGAGTTTTTATTACAAGAGTGATGAGAAACAGGAAAACCTAAATCAGATATGAAAACTGTACAAGAACAAGGATTTGGTCATTTCATCATCATACGACAAGAACGTAGATAGCGTAGATGATCCCAGGGATGTAACCCAGCACAGTCAACAACAAACATATCCAGAACTCTACCTGCATTCATATCCATTTATCATTTTTAACAAATCATCAATAAAGGATTATCAATTACTTAAAAGACAAGAAAGTAATTAAATTAATGATGATGTAGTTTAAATTTAGTAGTGCCTTACCCCACAACCATATCGGAGGAAAACGCCGACGGGAGGCAGAAGAATCGCCAGAATCACTTCGAGGAAAGTCTCTGAGCCCATTTTCTTTGGATTTTCCAAGAAGAAGAGAAAGTGTAGAGTGCTTTGTTGATTTATTAGGAAGAAGTAAAAAAATTGGTGAGTGGGTTAAGAAGTAAAACAAGAGGTTGGTGTTTGACACGTGTAGTTCTTGCAGTGTATTTCGTTACACGTGTTGCATGTTTTGGAGATGCATCCATAACAATGTGTCCTATATGTGTTGCGACCTTTTTCCAGTAGAAAGACAGAACACGTCAAATATCTGCTTTCTTCGCAACTGTTTTCACTAATTCGAAGGGATCTTAAAGATTTTTTTCATTAATGTTTTTGACAAGCATGGATGGCAAATTGGCAATTGCTATTATATATCCGGTTTGACAAATGATTTTTTTTTTGAATTTTAGTTCATTTTTTCAAATAATTTTTGATTTTGTAACTGAATTTTGCATTCCATTGTACTTATAAATGATAGTATATGAAAAAATCGAGAATACATGATTAATTGCACGTATTGATTGTAAAATGTGGGGACATCGACCAAAACCGACTAAGGTTACAAATTAAGATCGATCGAGACAACAAACCAATATCTTCATTCGATTAAAGAAAAAATTATAAATCATACAGTTCTCCATAACACCTTTGTGTTTTTACTTTCTTCATTTTGCTATGGTATAAGAATGTTTTGCACTTTCTTTGTTTCTCTCATAAAGCAAGAATAAAATAAAATAAAGAGTAAAAGCATAGAATTTGATGGAACAGAAAAACATTTTACTTCCAAGATTCTTTAGAGTTTTACATTGACCTACTAAATGTATAAACACTGAAAACGAATATGAACTAGCATTTTGGTAACTTTCAAAATGAAACCTCTATGATCTTTCTCCTAGTTAACTCGTGGAAGAGTAAGGAACGAGAAAGAAGAAAGAAACTTGAATACAAAAAAAAAAATACAAAAAAAAATGCGGAATACGGTGGACAAAACCTGCTCAAGAAAACTAATATTGCTAAAGCAGCCCATATATGTATATATCCGCAAATTTTTATGCTTAAATTAATTTTTTTTTTTAAATTGGGATCGTCGTTTCTTCAACTCACCCTTAAACCCATTTTGCCAAATCCAGTATCTTGCATCATCTCCACGAACTCACTGTAATCTATTCTTCCATCCTGATAAAAAAGAAACCCAACACACGCAGAAATTATTTAAACCATTAATTAAACAACAATGTGCTTCCAAACTAAGTAACCTCTATTGAAAGCATGCAAGAGCAAATAATGGAGATTAATTAGTTTAATTACGTTGTCCTTATCGACTTCGCGTAAAATGTCGTCTAGATGAACATCGGCTAAGCCGAATTGCTTGCAAGCTTGCTGGAGCTCGTCTCGGGTTATATAACCACTTCTATCTTTATCAAAGTAAGAGAACGCTGTGAACAAATGGTCTTCTTTCTCTATTTTGTTTAGATGCACCATCGCTGCTATAAACTCTCCATAGTCTATAGTCCCACTGTTATCTATATCCGCCTGAAAACGTTTTTTTTTCTTCCAAATTATTTGATTGATCACATATAATCATAAATAGTAAAAAAGATAAGTAGAGAGAAGTGGGCTTACTGCTTGCATTAATCCTAATATTTCTGAATCTTTTAGGTTAGCACCAACTCTGTCCAAGCCCTTCTTGAGTTCTTCGAGAGTGATGTGTCCGCTATTATCTGTATCTATCATCTTGAACATTTCCTTCAATCCTGCTATTTCTTCCTCTGACAAGCTTTCCGCTATCACCTGGATACAACAGCAGCATCTCACGTTAACATAAATTGGTAAATAATATGGTAGTGAGTTTACAGATGTTTAATTAGTCATTATGTTCACCTAATCTGGTATTAGATAATAAGGAATTTTATAAATTGTTCACCTTGATAGCGATTTTCTTGAGCTTGTTCATGGCTGAAAACTGTTTCAAACGACTGAGGACAGCAGAATCAAGAGGTTTATCAAGAGCAACACCATCCACTCGGGCCCAAGGATGACCTGCAACATTAATCACCATTACAATATTTTTAGTTATAACTAGTTCCGTGCTTAATTACACTTTATCAATTCAAAAAAAAGAAAAAAGATGGAACTTATATGGAAGAACAACACTAACAGAGAACTTCGTGAGCTGTTATTCGCTTCGTAGGGTCTCTGATCAGCATCCGACGCACCAAATCTTTTGCGCTTTCTGATACACTAGGCCATGGTTCTGATACAAAGTCAAGGTCACCTTTCAAAACCTGCTCAAAGATGCCTTGCTCCGTTTCTGACATATATCATAACAATCAATCAATCATCATTCTCTAACCATTTGGTAGAACCATTTCACAAGCATGCATCATCAAAGCTGTCTCTCTTACCATCCCAAAACGGAGGGACGCCACTCAGTAAGATGTATATAATAACTCCAGCACTCCAAACATCACATTCATGACTATAATGCTTCCGTAAAACTTCTGGAGCCACATAGTAAGGGCTCCCAACTACATCGGTGAACGTTTCTCCTGTAAAGTCCAAGATATCACAACATGAAGCTCAATTACAAAGTGAAGTGAAGCGAAAAAGGAACATTTTTGGCATAATCAAAACCTGGTTTAAAGAAGACAGAGAGACCAAAATCAATAGTCTTGAGTGCGGCTTCTTCGTCTCCGTTTACAAACAAGAAATTCTCAGGCTTGAGATCACGGTGCATCACACCGAGGGAGTGGCAAGCCTGTATGACACCAACGATGATCCTCGCAAGCTCAGCGGCTTTCCTCTCGGTGTAGTGCCCTCTCTGTATGATCCTGTCGAACAGCTCTCCGCCTGCACAAATCTCCATCACGACGTGAACAGCAACCGCGTCTTCGTACGCACCGACGATCTGAATCACGTTCGGGTGCCCAGACAAATGGTGCATTATCTGAATCTCCCTCCTCACATCTTCCACGTCCTCAGGTGTCGTCAGCTTCCTCTTGGCGATCGTCTTGCAGGCGAACTCGTTCCCCGTCTTCTTCTCCACGCAGAGGAACGTCGTCCCGAATTGCCCCTGACCTAGTTTCCTACCCACACTGTAGATATCCTTGAGATTCTCCGTTTTCCTCCCGAGCACCGATTCGATTTGCAGACCCGCGCTCGCCATCCGTTTCATGTGCGCCTCTTTCTTCGGCTTCGGATCCGCTCCGCCGTCCTCGGGGATTTCGATATTGGGTGGTGCTTCTTCTTCGTTCGCCATTTTCACCGGAGGAGGTGGGGTGCTCGGAGTCGGAATCGGAGCTGGATCCAAGGCGGGGGAAGCGTCGCCTGGGTTTCGATTACCGTCGTCGCCGCCGTGGACGCTCTTCTTCTGGCTGCTCTCCTCGTCCTTGTTGCTCTTAAGGCTCTCGTCTGGTTTCTGATTCCGCCAAACAGCGGCACTAACGGATTGAAGGAATCCATTAGGGTTCAGATTCGGACTCACGCATGTGTTCCCCATTCAAACCAAAATTTCACCCAAATCCACAATTCCTGATTTTGCTTTTCCTTTGTAATTCTCTCTATATCCTGATTTTCGCGAGACACCGAAAACACAAACCACTCAACAGCGCCATTAACGTAAGCGAATCCATCGATTTTTTTTTTTTTTTGCTGTGTCTTCAAATTCGACACAGCCGCGAAGAAACGTGAGAGATGAACAACACAACCTACAATGTGGGAGGGAGGGAAACCAGTTTGATCCAATGATCCTCGCTTGCCTTTTGCAGCTTCGCCGGAAGCGAAATGCTTCCGAGAAAATCTGATGAAGCTGATCAGAGGAGGAGGAGGAGGGAGGATGAACAAAATGATTCTAGGCCGTCTATTATAAATAAACAACTTTAAAAAAAAAACAAACTTTATGGGTGACACAGTCGCGCGTTTTATAAAACTACGAGGATGATGATGCTTCTCTATAAATTCTGATTTTTACTTTCTGCAACCATTAGTTTAGGCCTTCTTTCTATTTTTATTATGATTTCCATCAAACCGTATAAGAGTAAATATATTTGATTTATTTCAGTTTTTGATTGCTTCAAGATCAATTTCTTTAGAAATCAAATTACCTGATGCTAGAGCTTTGCTTAGTGATTACATTTTGAAATATCGACTCATTTAAAGTATTAAAAAGATCTTATTTTCAAAATTTGCCTTAAGCTTCTAAGCCTTCTATTAACCTATATAACCTAAGCACACGATCATGCTGATGTGAAAAACAAACCAAAAATAAAAAGAGAATAAAAATGTGGCATTATTGGCAGCTAATTATTTGACAAACCAGTGATACTAAAGAACAGTGGTACTGAAGAACGAATGATGCAGAACTACTAATGATTTCATGTATAAAAAGAGCAGATTAGGTTTAGGAAAAGGAGAAAAAAAAACTGATTGGATTTTGCGACAACAAAAAAACTAGTCATTTAGCCAAAAAAAAGTTGTGCAAAAGATGATTTTTCATCACACCCTTATAGTATGATGGGCTGCATGCGTTTTTGTACTAAGCAATCCTTTTCTGGAAGGCTGAATCTACTTGCTCAAGCATCATGGTCTTTCATGATCTCTCAAAAAAGCAGGTATGACTAAAGACTCCAGTGACACTAGTTAAAGACCAGTGATAAATTATCATAACGTATCCAATAACATCATAAAAGTTCATACACAAATTATTTTTGTCTCACCAAAGAGAAAAAGAACTCTCTACTGATGATTTTTCTTCAAACCGAATCTGTAATGTCTCAGGCATGTAATAAACAAATAAAAGTTTAGCTCTTTTTCTGTCTCTTTTTTTTGTCATCATCACCTCTTTTTTTTTTTTTTAATGATAATTGAAGAAGTAAACAATTAGTAACCGATCATTTGCATCGTCTGTTCGCTCCAAAACATCTTCGACTGCTTCACCATCTCAGATCGTTCCCCTATCATCCTCTCCTTCCAATACTCTTTGCTTCTACAAAAATATCACGCTATTCATCATATTTATCGAGAAACACACAAATTTTATCAATAATTCTTGAAACAATGACTTCCATGGATAGAAAAAAATGTGAGTTCTTATGAGATATAGCGATTTTGAACAATCTGTTCCACCCCAAGAAAAAAACAAGACTCACTTATAACTAATTTAAACTTTAAGCTTTTAGAAATTATTTGAAGTGCAAAAATTCCGCTCAAAAACAATTCATCTTCTAGTAACTACTAAACAAAGGAAGACATTATTTTTCTAGTATATATGTAAAACAATCGTCAGTTCAAAAATTTATGGACACATATACTGGTTTTGGTGCCATTATCTAAATTAGAGATTTGCCTCACCGTATCTTTAAAAGAAGGTGCAGCTCGATCATGTGAACCGCTTCCGCATAAACTCCAACCTGTATACCGCATGTAAACAATCAACACCTCATGTATAGATAATGGAAACAAGACTTGAGAGAAGAAAGTGTTTAATGTTGCAAGAATCTAAACAAACCTCTCTGCATATGGGACATTTGGAACGTTGCGGCGCTGCTTTAACGCCTTGGAAAATCATTACAGAAGCAGCCGAGCATGCACAAGCTTTACAAAATATGTGACCGCACTTCAAAGCGTAGGGATTGAATACCGTTTCCTGCCAAAATTAATCCACCAAAATGTTATTAATCTTCAACTCCATGAGAGAAAATGATTCAAATATGTAAAACTACATTTGTTTATGAAAAACGTAGAGCTTTTTGTTTTTGTTACCAGGCAGATTGCGCAAGTTAGATCAAACTCGAGCTCTATTGAGGTAGGCAGCATGAGTTTCATCACTGGTTGATCTTCGTTGAGATTATCACATGAGACGCGGCCAAAAGAGTTCTTGAAGTTTCCAACTTTTTCAAGCCCTGAGTTGAGATAAAAGGCTCCAAGTTCTATGAGCCAAGGTGAGTGCAAGAGCTCTATGCGCTCTGCTCGCATTTTCAACTTGAAATTCTTCCCATTCACTGAGCTATGCACCTGAAAACATTTTAAACCAATATAATTAACGAGCTTGCCTTTTTGTTTTCAAATACTTTTTTTTTTAAATCTTTGCAATAATCCTATACCTTGTCATATTTCTTGAGGATTTTACGGATGGCAATCGCGTTCATTGTTATGTATTGAATCAAGATTTGGCCCTCATGGATTAAAGCTTGCTTTTCGTCCGTGAAGCATCTGCGTAGACGCATCATGTATCTCTGCATCCCAGTGGCTACATGAAGATGGAGAAGATGCCTGACTCTTGACTTGAAGCACCCCGCTATGTCAGAAGCTTCCTTCATTAACTCCTCAAAGAACATTTGATCACACCCTACATTGTAACATATAACATCACATACAGAGAGGAGGAATATGAGAAGCTTGATTTACTTAAAACGATATTCTTAAAATGATTTTAGGAATCATCGACTTCCAACTCAAAATAATTGACCATGAGTTAATTATACTACATATCTTTTATATACTATGTAAGATGGATTCAACTCTACTTCCATTGTGGGATATTCTAACAGCTCCATTTGAGAAGAGATGAGATGAGAGTGAATCAATCATTTTAGACATAACACTATAAGACATGCCACTATAAAGTCGGGATAGTCCATCGGGTGATCAACTACATCGCACTATTTATCATGAACTTCCAACTCAATACCAAAACAAATGACAACGAATGGATTGATTATGTTCTTTATATACAATGTTAGATATAATTGCTCATGTCATGTAGATGATCAAAAGGAGTAGAGCCGTAGGCATAATGAGCACTGCTATGTATTAGATCGTTCCCCTTTATCTATTGATGTTGGATTCGACTGTTGCACTAAGATTGAAAAGGTAAAAAGTGACGAAGCTAGAGAAAAGGGGAAGAGAAGATATACATACAAGGACAAGATTGGCATTGGCATGAATCAGACAAAGAAGTAGCCGATGAGATGATGCGTTCATCATCCGATCTTGTGGAGTTACATGTCTTGCACTTCTTCAACACTTTCTTGAGTTTCTTATATTCAACATGACGACACTTTTCTAGGAACCACTCCGCTTCTCCATGTAGATATTCCGAGAACGTCTCTCCAAACTTCATCTTCTCACATAACACACAAATCTCAATCTCAGGCTGCAATATTTGGATGTATGTATATATGCCAATATGAGAGACTTTCCAATCAAATAAAAAACACCACTTATTTTCTAATAAATTCCTCCTTGAACAAGGTAGGCAAGTTTAGCCTATAATGGTAACATATTTAAAATCGGAGAACGTTGGGATTTTCGAAGATAGTGATCAATTTGAGTACGTCCTTCATCACCTCTTAATACAGTTTTGATAGAAACGGATTGACTATTACCTAATGAGAGAAATTATCGCCAGGAGAAAAGGAGATCGAAATATTTCGAAGCCAATTAATTACCTATTGTCACGTCAAAGATAAGGAATTGATTCAGATATGATTAAGAACAGCAGAATCTGGAAAATTGGACAGAAGAGCTGGCGGAGGAAGACGAAAGCTCTGTCGATTAAAGTCGCTTTTAACTTTATTCGGTATTGGACTTGCTATTTTTAGGGTTTTGTTTCGCTTTTTGCAATGGTATTTTTAGGGTTTTGTTATACAAACAAATCTCATCAGCAAAATTGCTTTGGCACCTCTATAGTTTCGTTTTAAACGGCATGCCACTTACGTGTTTGAGTATTAGATCACCAAGAAAGCGCGTCATAATCTGATCCCATGCTCCACCAAATTGTGCCCATTGTCCAGTAGGTTTTTTTTTTTTTTTTTTTTTTTTTGGTGTGGACATAATTTTAGTGAAGACATAAAAGATCAATTTATTTTCCTAAGAATATCGAGTCTCGTAATTATTTTCTTCTTGTTATTGTTTAGAAATATCAAGCCGAGTCATATGGGCAGCTCCTAGTTCCATTTGGTCCAAACCGTTTCTATCACAATTTAAAGATATTTTTATACTTTAGTTTCGGATGGTGACATCAAAATGAACGGTGCCAAACATGTATGTATATCAGACAGAACAAACGAAACAAATGTGATTATTATAGAATACGTGGAGGAACGGGCAGACAGACCTTAGCTCCATAATTTTTCTCTCGGGAATCATTTTTCTTCAGCAGGGAGACTCGAACTTGGGTACAAAGATTCAACTTATCCCCAAGAGAATCCTTGCTAAGTACAAGTGAGGTAGCTTTGTGTTTTCTTTTTGTGAATGATTAAAGGATTCCTTTTAGAGTTTGTGAAGGAAATATCGGTAATTAATACAAATATCTCAAATTATTATTCGAGGGAATTTTCGCAATTAATACAAGATATCTCATATCTCTTTTTTTTTGTAACAACATGTATTATTCTGGATTTACACTTGTGTGAATTGTGTGATAACATATTGACGGCACTAACACAAATCACGACTCAAATCTCTTTTATTATTCACATTTAAGATTTTCTTCTTTTTCATTAAATTTCATATATAGTGACTAATACGCGCGTTAGAATTCTCAAAAAAAAAAAGTTAAAGTTGTTAAATATTCAATTTTGTGGCACTAAATTTGCTATTATTACTTTGATGAAGTCTAAAAAATGCCTTTTTACTGTGAACCCACGTACCGATATATTAAACATGATCAAAAGAAAATTCAACAGGAGTATGAATGAAGTTTCAAGGAAAGAAATATACTCCATACCTTTTCACTTAGCCGTAACAACATGTCTTTTATATAAAAAAATGATAAAATGAGACTATGTATGATATATGTTGGAAAGAATCATGATACCTCCACTTTTTCTTTTATGTTAAACGAACCTCCCCTTTAAACGATGGCCTTTGGTATTGGAACTTCCACTAATAACCAAAAAAATAAAAAATAAAAAAATATTAAGAAACATAATTGGGCTATTCTTTATTCCCCTGCAACTGCAAGTCACATGGATGCCAACATGAGTGGGTTTCGGACTTAGGAATCATAGGAGGCTAAAGATCATATTTAAATACTGAGTTTCAATGATTACATTACATCGTAACCAAATCATGCTGCCTTCTATAATGTTTGATAATGTGTTATTTGATTAAATTTCAACTATAAAAAGGGTTAAATAATTTATAAGAATATATAATTTTAATGTATTATCTAAAAATATATCAGTAGAAAAAATTTACATACAAAATTTATATTGTTTAGAAATAAAGTTATTGTAACTTAGGAAGACGAAAATTATATATTCTTGAGTCTCAACAAGTTACAGAACTAAAGCTGATTAATATAGGAAATTTAGTATTTTTAATATATATATTTTTTGTTGAAATTCTATAGTACTTATTTTTTAGATATAATGTTTTTTTGTTTAATTTTTTTTTATGTTACATACTACAAAAGATAGGATCACAAATTCTTTTTTCTTATATGACCCCGACTATCTCATGACCAATTTTGCATGAACTTCGACAACAAACTCCTTGTTGTCACTCAACATCAGAGATCCTACTCGGCCTCTCCTCCTCCTCATATAGCGTGCCAGTTCCCTAATTACAAGATTTTAGGAAGCGCAACCATCGAATCCACTATATATAACTCCATCTCCTCTCCTACTCAAACTGTGATCAGTCGTAATGACAGGGTTGGTCTGAAATCAAATCCAATCACTTCATCTGAAGCTAATTAATTTTTATTTTTTTTACACCTCTAAAGCTAATTAAATTAATGGGCAAACTCGGATCTTTATATTTGGTCAGGGTTCCATTAAACTACGTACAGGTGGGTGTAATTCTATATCTCCGCTTTTGTGGACTTTTCATGGTTTATTTGGGCTTCCTCTTTTGAATTATTTGTAACCATTTGATTTATTTTTTCAAGTCTAACAAACTGTTTTTTTCCCTAGTTTTTATATAAAGTAGTTTAACAAAAACGGCAAAAATGTAGGAGTATATTTTTGCCTTATCTCCTCAATATAAGTTTTAAAAATAACACTATATATTATAACAATAAGTAGTTTTAGTTTCAATAGTACTATTTTGGGCTACTTTTTCCAAAAAAAAAAAAAAGGATGCAGAATCAGGAAGGCCGAATAACTTTTATTACGTGAAAATCCGACTCCGTTACCTTTTTGATGCAACGAACGGTCGAAGAAGAGGCAACTTTGAATTCAAGCAAAAAGTAAGATTCTATACGCAACAAAGTTGGGGTGTGTGAACTATGAGCGCTTTTCGCCAGCCTCATACATAAGCGTTTACGCATTATATAAAGTTTTACTATTATTCTTGTTGAAAATGACGAACAATATATAATTCCCAACCATAAGTATTAAGATTGTCAATTTCTCCGCCTCTGTCAGTCCTTTTCGTGGCCTTTAATTTTCACACAATGATTTCTCTGCATTTTGTTTAGTATTACCGAAAACTTTGAATTCCAAAAAATCATTTTGTGTGTTTCTTTTGAATTCCAAAAATTGAATTTTAGTAAGTTTAGTACTGATATTAATTAAATATTACTGGTAAAGTTTTATGCCACGTTAAGAGCAAAGATACGATCATTCTTCGCACATATGCATAACTTATCTTGACGAGTTTTCCAACGCATATTGAATCATCATATGCAATTTGGATTCCAAGGCAAAAGTTACAGCTCTGTGAAAATCGTAGGACGAAGACAAGCCAAACGTGATAAGCTAATCAACGGTTTGGCTCGGCGTCATCTCCTTGCTAAGGTTAGAGCTTTTTTAGTTTTGTAAAAAAAAAAAAAAAAACACGTATAAATTTATCAGAATCGTTTTAAATCTCATCTAAGCGGACTAAATGTTAGGTAGGCATCGGGATGCCTTCCGTTTACAAACGGCTTAACACTACTAGTTGTAGAAGCTAAGTATCGTTTTGTTTTGACGACTTTCAAGAATGGGATTTGGTATTTTTTGGCATTGTCCGAAAATAAATATCGTTTGCGTCAACTTGTAGTTTTGTCAAGGGATTCACTATGACTGACTCCAAAACGAGATATTTTTTTTTTGGGACTTCAAAAATTATTTAATTGGTCAAAAATAAATTATTGTTCGCGCGCGTCAACATTAAAAACAAGGGAAATAAGAATACTTAATATTATTATTATGGGATTAAGGGTTTGTCGTTACTCTGACAGTCTGACCACATGCACACACCCGCCTTCCTTTTATTGGCCCAAAAAGAGTTGACCATTTCCGGTCAACTCTATTATTTCTGACGTTAAAAAATTTATGACAAACTGAAGAAAGTAAATGACGAAAAGAAAAATTATTATCAATTCATTTAGGTGTGGAGTGTGGACTAATTAAGATTCGAATGAATATTATTTTCTTCTTTTTCTCATTCCTCTTATTCTTCTTCTTATCTTTACTTTTATCAATTTCGTCTTATATCTCATTTTTGATAATTACTACTCCCTCCGTTTCACAAAGAGTGTCACTTTAACTCTTAATTTTTATTTCACAAAGAGTGTCACTTTATGTTTTCAATGCAATTTTTAAAACTAAATCTCTGTTTTATCCCTACTATTTTAACCTATTAATTAGAGAGAGAAACTAATTTAGTGTATTAATAAAGGTTATAAAAGAGATTTACAAGTTTTTCTTAATTTATGTAAAAAATGTCAGAATGACACTCTTTGTGAAACAGAGAGAGTACTAATTAAGATTCTATTTACAAGATTATCCGAGGAAAATAATTTAATGTTTTTCAAAAAAGAACCATAAAAAATTATCTAATTGTGTGAGCCTAAAACATTCTTTAAAGCTACAACCACCTCGATGTCTATGAAAATCATTGATTGGCCCAGCCCCAGACGACGGTTTATCCAGCCATATATATAGGAGAAAAAAAGGAGTGGCCATGGACTATGAGTCCATCACTGATCACACAAAACAGACGTAAATTCAAAAGATATTACGTATTTATGTTTCTAGCTAGATGAATCAAATATTAATGATAAAAAGGTACTACTGGTAACACGGAGCAGCAACTGCTTTTGGTCCTCAATCTAATTCTCAGACTTTTTCTCTTAGGGGGATGCTCGAATTTTTACTCATATAGGTTTAAACAAAGTCCAATTAATGTTTCAGAAACAAGTTCAAAAGAAACTATGGTTATAATCTTATAGATCATTAATGTGAAGAGTACTAGTAATTGTATTCGTCTCCTCTTGCGAATAATGGTATTCATGTGCGATGCAGAGAATTAAATGCTTAATCTAACGTAACTATTAGATTAAAAAAAATCTAACAGACATATAATAGACATACTAATAGTGTGATTGATTAAACCTTGCGTAAAGAAAGAAGGATCCATCCAATGTGAAGGATGGAATTGTGGACTTAGAAGTCAGCTTTATATGCGATAAGATCTCAACAAGTGGACGTAGGAAGTCAATACCACAAAACTCTGTGATGTATAAAGTCAAGCCACCAATTTGAATTATTTTTTTGTTGGTTAGGTCTTCGGCGGGAAAGAAAAAGTAGGATACAATTAATATGTCAATATTAATATATTATCGTCGGGTCATACTAATTTTCATCCAGTCAAATATTTTGTTTTCACCATATGCCTAAGATAAATATAAATAACTTATTAGTAAGTAACAAGGAAATCAACAGACATTTGTTCTTCTCTTAAACATTCTTTTGTCTTTTGGCTCACAATCCTCGATCGATTGCACACAGGAACCCATAATGCATGAGATCATTCGGAATATAAATTACGTTTTTACACTATGCGAGGAACACAAAGTTTCGAAATCGTATGTTCCTCTTCTTCCAACAAATCCCTTACCAAGCTTTGTAATAATTTTATATTTTTTTCGGTTTTTCAGTTTGTTGTTCATCTCTTTACATCACAAGCAATTTATTGGGAATTAAGCTTCGTGGAGTCCTTGACAAAAGAATTGGTAGGGCTAGACTCTCATTGAGTGGAAAGGTTAAACAATATTTCACTGCGGGTAGAGCTGTGAGCCAGAAGAAAAGAATGTTTAGGATGAATAACCTCTTCAACAATATTCCATACTATCACAGTAAAACATTTTCCTTAATAGTAACTGAGAGTTTATTTAATGTAACAGTGACAGAGATATTATTTAATTTTTCGTCATGAAAAATGTCTGATTTGACGGATTTATATTTTGAAATGACATTGAAATTGAGTGGTAACTGAGCAATCAGGTTGACAATTTTCCAGTTGTAGAATCTTGAAAGTATGTAGTCCGTAACTGAGCAATCAGGGTGTCTTAATAATAAAATAATAATATTTTTGTGCTTTTTGTTTAAGACATTCAAAATAAGTGTCTAATATTAGACACTAGTCTTATATTTAAGACACTCAAATTATTTTTTTATTCACTTATATTCATAAAACACTTTGGTTTAGATCTTTTAAGTTGTGCATTGGAGTTGATCTAAATCTGCTAGTTATTTTAACGACTTTTTTTTTCAACATAAAATATATAGTTACTAGTAGTCTTATATTCTTCACAATTTGTAACTAGTTTTTTCTTTCCGGATTAGCAGCATGGTGATTCCGATGGTCGAACTAACATTGACGAATTCTCTCTGGTTTTCCAATTTAACGGTCTGAGAAAATAATTAAAAAATTCCAACGTTTAATGGATTAAACATCCATATTTCGAGTCTTAAACTTTAAAGTGAACATCCTAAAAAATGAAAAGATTTTAATAAAATAGATTATGGAATCAACTGGTGTACATGTAGTTTTCCTTACGTTGTCTTGTCGCCCTGTGTTTTTTTTAGATCCGAATGTTACAAACACGTTAAAAAAAAGGTTAGGTCTATAAGCAGCCATTTCTAGTTTTTGAAACCATATTTTTCTTCTATAGTTTGTCGTCACATTTCATATAATTCGAAAGAAATGGTGTTGGCAAAGAAAACAATATATGGTGTAAGTCTTTCAAATTTATTGCCAATTCATAAATGAAATAAATTGTGTGTATATCTCCACCCTGGATTTCTTTCACGTGAAAGACATTTATAGAGCTTAACTAGTAGTAGTATTGTACATTTATAGAGCTTAACTAGTAGTATCCTTATCATTACAGAATAATTGATGGAAATTGAGATGCTATGAAAAAAATGGTTGAACTTGTTGGGGGTCACGGAAGAGAAAATAACTTGCTGGAAATGCCATAAAGACTCTCACTTATCAAATAGTAGTACTACGAACCAGACCATTCCACAAGTCATGAGCCTTATTCACATTTCACACCCTACAATAGGTGTTTATTCCCATACCCAATAAAATTACACTATTAATAAATACCATGACATTGTAGTCTGTGCCTGTAGATATTCACATCCTGCAGTTACTGCTTTACTTGAAATAAGTTAAATACATATATCAAAAATCACTGAACAAAAAAATAAACTGATTATATTAATCTTGATTTTTCTAAACTATTTTTTTCACATCAACTGATATTTTGTTTGAAGTTAAATTACTAGTCATTATTAAAATTTTATAAGATAGCGTGTTATTAAAAAACGTAACTAATTTTTATATTTTCAATTAAATGATGATTAAGAATTTGACAAACAGAATATTTTTTAACAATTAATCAAAGTTGGTCCATATACTTCTAATTGGATTCATCTTATAATTATAAATATTTTTTTGTTTAAACAAGTTAGCATGCACGTTTGAGTACTTAGTATTTGAATTTTTGTTTTTGTAAAATTTTGGTATTTGAAACTTATACTGCCTAGACCGCATGCCAGGGAATAGTCTAGTGATTGTATTAAATGACGAAGATCCCAAAATTTAAAATCTTTACATTTTCCAGGCATTTAAAGCTCCGTATCAAAAAACAATTCATGGTCAACGACGAGTTAAAAAAAACAACAACTTGTTATATTATACAAGAACAGCTATTTTTAAGATGATAAAAGAATAATTACAGCAAAACAAAAGCATCCTGTCCTAATTATACCTAAAAGAAGTAAAAAAAAAAAAAGTTGGTAAAAAAGAAAGAAAAAATGTTGAAGATAGCAAAACGGCGCCGTTGGAAGGAGAATATACCGAAGTAGAAAATGGAATATCTCATATAGAGTCGCTTATAAATGGCCGTTTCAAAACGCTTACACTCTGTCCTTGTTCATTGGCAGCTTCAACGCTCATTCCACTTCCTCTCTCTCTACATTTTCCCCAGAAATAAAGGAAAATTAAGATCCTCTAGCTCTCTCTACACTCTTCTGACAAATACTTATAACATTTGATCAGATCAGATCCAACCCACGTAGAAGAAGATTGTTGTATATTCATGTAAGTCTTTCTTCTAATTTATGTTTTTGGATGTGTTTGTATAATTTGATATCTCCTATTTTGTTTTTTTCTTTTATGGATGCAAAATGATGTTAGCTAGGACGATATCGTTTTGTTTGTTATGTTTGGTATTGTCAGTAGTGATTTTGGATCAACCTGAGCTTCATTTGTTTGTATTTTCTCTAGTTACTGCTTTTTTTTAATCAATTTTGTTTTTCCAACTTTCTTGGATCATTAATTAGTATCAGTTTTCTTGAAACGTATTTGTTGGATCTTATCTCTCCGTTTCTAGACGACTTTCTTTTTGTTCAGTGCATGGGTTATTCACAAACAAGTTAATAAACGGGAAATGGAAAAAGACTTGCAAAAAAAAATTACTTTAATAAAATGAAAAATATAATTTCTTCAATAAGAGGAAATATATAGTTTGATTTGGTGTGTGTGTAATTAAGACAAAACAACTCGCTGTCTTACTCTCACTTAAGCATCTGTAGCCGCGTGTCAGTTTCAAACGTCACAAGTCAACCTTTGTCGGTAATCTAGTAAAGACAAAATAGTAATCGTTGAAAATTCACAAATCTATGGACCTCACATTTCCTCGTTTACTTTTAAAGAATTGGTTACGTCGACGTAAAGTAACCAAAAAATAGGAATCAATAATTTTGGATTATGAGTTGCACATAAGTTTTTCTTTTGTCTCTTTATAAGTTTTAACAAATCTTTTAAAATATTAGGAGTTGACTTTTATCATCACTTCATTTTTTTTTCTGTATTTATAAATTCTTAAATTTCTTTTAAAATATTAAAACATCATATATACAAAAAGCGAACCTTTTGTTAAAAGTCACTTCATAAATTTTCTAATAAAATATACAAGTAAATTACTAGATAGCTTCAAAATCGCCAGTTAACTTACTTCAAGTTTGGTCAACATACTTTACGGGTTGAGGGGTTGTAATTGTGAGATCAAATAAAATTAAATTCTTATACTATATTAGTGTTACATAAAATTTCAAAGTGGGGTTTAAATGTTTAATTCTATTTGTTTTTAAAATTGCCTAACTTATTAGTTCCAAGTTAGGTAACTGCTTTAATGTTTGTAACAAAACAATGAATTTTGTTAAGTTGGATTCATAGAAAACAAAATACAAATTGTCCACAACATTCAGAGAGAGAGTTCTCGTTATATATAGTTCTGATAGGATTCGTGGCGTGGGTCGATCTTATATAGTCCAAACATGTTAATCAAGGTGAGGTTACTAATATAATTTATTTTTGGATGAAATTACAGTAGTGAAGAAGAATGGCAAGGGATCAGTTACAAGTGTTGAACGCACTTGATCTTGCGAAGACGCAATGGTACCATTTCACGGCGATCATAATCGCCGGGATGGGATTCTTCACCGATGCTTACGATCTATTCTGCATCTCTCTCGTCACGAAGCTCCTCGGCCGTATTTACTACCACGTGGAAGGCTCCCATAAGCCTGGGACTCTCCCTCCCAATGTCGCTGCTGCAGTCAACGGTGTAGCCTTCTGTGGCACGCTTGCCGGCCAGCTCTTTTTCGGTTGGCTAGGTGACAAGCTAGGGAGGAAGAAAGTTTACGGTATGACGTTGATGGTCATGGTCCTCTGCTCCGTAGCCTCTGGACTCTCTTTCGGGCACGAGCCAAAAGCAGTGATGGCCACGCTCTGTTTTTTTAGGTTTTGGCTTGGATTTGGGATTGGTGGTGACTACCCTTTATCCGCAACGATCATGTCTGAGTACGCTAACAAGAAGACTCGCGGAGAGTTTATCGCTGCGGTTTTTGCTATGCAAGGGTTCGGGATCATGGCCGGTGGCATTTTCGCTATTATTATTTCCTCTGCTTTTGAAGCTAAGTTCCCTGCCCCGGCCTATGCGGATGATGCCTTGGGATCCACGGTTCCTCAAGCGGATTTGGTATGGCGTATAATCCTGATGGTTGGTGCTATCCCTGCGGCAATGACGTATTACTCAAGGTCAAAGATGCCAGAAACCGCAAGATACACAGCTTTGGTTGCTAAGGACGCAAAGCAAGCGGCTTCAGACATGTCTAAGGTTCTGCAAATGGAGATAGAGCCAGAGCAGCAGAAAGTGGAAGAGACCTCAAAGGATAAGTCCAAAGCCTTTTCCTTGTTCTCAAAGGAGTTCATGAGACGCCATGGGCTTCATTTGCTCGGAACTACATCAACCTGGTTCCTTCTCGACATCGCTTTCTACAGTCAAAACCTTTTTCAGAAGGATATTTTCAGTGCGATCGGGTGGATTCCTCCGTCTCAAACCATGAACGCAATTCAAGAAGTTTTCAAGATCGCGCGTGCTCAAACCCTCATAGCCTTGTGTAGCACGGTGCCTGGTTACTGGTTCACAGTTGCGTTCATCGACGTCATTGGAAGATTTGCGATTCAGATTATGGGATTCTTCTTCATGACGGTCTTTATGTTTGCTCTCGCTATTCCTTACAACCACTGGACTCACAAGGAGAATCGAATCGGATTCGTAGTCATGTACTCCTTAACATTCTTTTTCGCCAACTTTGGACCCAATGCTACGACATTTGTTGTACCGGCTGAGATATTCCCAGCCAGGTTCAGATCCACATGCCATGGTATATCTGCAGCATCAGGCAAGTTAGGAGCAATGGTTGGTGCGTTCGGGTTCTTGTACTTGGCGCAGAGTCCAGACAAGAACAAGACGGATGCAGGATACCCTCCAGGGATTGGGGTCAGGAACTCGCTTATGGTGTTAGGTGTGGTTAACTTCTTGGGTATTCTCTTCACTTTCTTGGTGCCTGAATCTAAAGGGAAATCACTGGAGGAAATGTCCGGTGAAAATGAAGACAATGAAAACAGCAACAGTGATAATAGAACGGTCCCAATAGTTTAGGTGATAATACGCCTTTTGTAATTGTTTTCTTTTCTTTTCTTCTTGTCTTTAGCAACTCAAGTTGCTCTTTCTGATGTTTAAATGCTATAGGAATCAAAATTTCCATGAATCGATTTCAAATCCGATCGCTGATATATCTCAGCTTAATTGGTCGATTACTAAATTAAAGATTTATTACTTCTACAACCTGTGCAGTATATCAAATGACAAATTATGCGTTGTGGGGAAGTTGAGAATACATACATATACGGCGGGCCTCACACTAAAATAATACATTATGGCTTAATCTCTATAGAGGCTCTTCTTAGATTTGGCAAATAATATGCTCATAGATGAGAATTTATATATTTTTTTGAAGAATCATGCTACTTTGATTATTTTCATCAATTTTTTTTTTTTTTTTAGAATGCTATTTTATCTGAAATAATCAGTTGGTTAGTATATGATTATATCAATGAAAATTTTAAACGCCCATGATATAGGAAGATAGTTTCTAACCATTTTCCACTTAAAGAAACAAGAATGTTAATATGTTATATAATATACCAAATCTATATATAGATATATACACATTAACGATTTTTCCCAATAAAATAAAAATGCGTATTCTTTTTTTTTTTTGTAAGAGTTAAAACAAAAATATTATAAAAAACATGATTTAGTTAGGTTGCATTGGAAACGGAAATGGATACGCGGAAACCAAACGTTTCAAAACGTAAAAACACTATTTTTAAAAATTATACGAATGCAAATGTTTTGAAAACGTTATATATTAAAAATTTAAATTATATTAAAAATATAATATTTAAATCAATAAAATCCAATATAAAATGATTAAATCGTAAACATTATAACGTTTCAAGTCAAAGATTTAGAATTTTTTTTCATCGCCATTTTTATTTTCATTGGCTTCATCAACCAAAATTATTTTCAATTATGGTTCATCGAAAAAGGTCCGCAAATTTAATAATACCAAAATTAATCTCATATAATGAATCAAATTAATTATTAACTTACTTTAATGAATTAAATTAATTATTCACATACTCTAAATAATCAAATTGATCGCTTAATATCAATTTTATAATTGTTTACTTATTATCAAAAATAAAAAAGTAAGCTTACGTCGCGTTTCCAAAATAGAAACGAGTGTTCCATCGCGTTCTTAAACTGAAATGTTTTAAAAATGCGTTTTTCGTGTTTCTAACCAGTTTTTAAGAATTTTCGCTTTTAAAACGTTACGAAAGCAGAAAACGCGATTCAAACGCAATTCAAACGAAGTTTCCATGCAGCATGTATTTATTTTTCGATGGAAAATTAGGTTAAAATAATAAGAAAAAGGACATTTCCCAATTCTTTTTTTTTTATCAACTAAATATCCATTACTGGCCCAATGGGCTTTTAGGTCAAATTGTTACCGAAATCGTGAAGCGAACGTTTAGCTATAGCTTAAGAACATTTGCAGACCAATTTATTTTATCGATCAGGCAATTGCTTCGGTAATGTCTGGAAGTCATTCGGATCTCAGTTCGCCTGGGTACGTGTTCTAGTTTCTCCTCGTCTGAAAAATTCGGACCTTTCGAGGGCTAAACCGTATCAATTTTAGTTTTTTCGTCTCCCAATTTTGGCTAGATTTTGTCTCCTAAGATCCGATATTTTGACGAGAAGCGTTTTATTTCAAGCTAATGATTTGCATCTATTGGATCACATCCTGTGATTGAAAAGGAGTTTCCTTTAGTGAATCTCTTTGATAGAGGTTTAATTTTGAGGAATCAAGAAGCGATTTAGGGTCGAAATTGATACTTTTGAGCAAGCAAGAACGACTCGCCTTCTACAGTTTGAAAGTTTAGATGCTATCTAATGGTATTTGGTCATCTTGTTACGTAGGAGTATGTTTCCTAGACTAACCAAGAAGAGCATTTTAGTAATAGTTCTCGTTCTGTGATCATTGTGATGTCTAATATTGGTACTAAAGATGATTTAACAATCTATCTACCACAGATTATAGTTCTCTACATAATTGAATCTTCTGAAATGCATTCTTTTCTAGCCTGCCAACTTTTACTATGTTTAGTCACTTGGTTTATGCTTGACATTAGTTTTTTTCATCTTCTGCAGGAAGTTGCAGCTTTGTTGACCTCTTCTGAAATTCAATTTTATTTTCTTCTTCGGGAAAATAAATCTTCTGGGGGGGTGGCTGTAAGGTTGTTTAATGGGCATTGAAGGTGTGCAGCACACATATTCAAAATCTGGAAATATGGACAAGTTGTCAACTCCGCCAGGTTTTGTATCTCAAACAACGTTTGTGCTGAGGAATGTACACCGAGACAGAGACAGTTCCAGGTCGTTTCAGGGACAAGAGCAGATAACTGGATTCGGTACAGATGATGCAGATAGTTTCAAGAAGTTTCTTGCAAACCGACCTTGGATACTGCATGATCCCAAAACTCCCAGCTCAGAGGCCTTAAAGCCAATGAAATCTGAGGTCCTATAACTCTGTCTACCTCTTTCCTCTCTTTCTTCCATATAGAGTAGTTTTTTTTCCCCCTTATTATGCTCTTGTGGTGAAGCCAGTCATATACACACGTACACACATGTATGTATATGGATTTGTTTCCTTATATTTTCTATCAAAAACATTAATTTGAAGTGGAGATTTTCTGGAATGTGTGCTAAGTCATGGCTACTAATAGACATTAGATGTATAAGATATTAGTTAAGCCGGAAATTTTCTTGTTGTGGATTCCATATCCCTACTAGCCGCTTATGGTCTTACTTACTTTAATGCCTGCTCTAAATGATTTATTATGAACAATTTTGGAGTTTGATGTGCTTTACTATGCTTTTAGACGTATGAGAGTGTAGGTATCAAGATTGTATGTTGAGTATTTACAAATTCTGTTCACAGGTACGGGCAAGACGGCTACCGAAAGCCTCCAAGAACGTAGTCCTTGAGGAAGCTCCTGTGTTGAACCCAACCGAGGAGGTTAGTTTTGCTTTGCTTTAATGAAAAGATAATTAGAGTATTAAACTGCTTTNGGCTACCGAAAGCCTCCAAGAACGTAGTCCTTGAGGAAGCTCCTGTGTTGAACCCAACCGAGGAGGTTAGTTTTGCTTTGCTTTAATGAAAAGATAATTAGAGTATTAAACTGCTTTACGTCATCTTTGGTAAACAATCATTTATGCTTACAGAGGAATATATACCTTATTCTCTAACCTACAATTACTGAATCATCAGGAATTCAGTGACACCTTCTCATATATTGCAAGCTTGCGTGACAGAGCTGAGCCTTATGGAATCTGTTGTGTTGTTCCTCCTCCTTCATGGAAACCTCCATGTCTTCTCGAGGAGAAAAAAATATGGGAGGCTTCCAAATTTGTCACTCAAGTTCAGCTCTTTGATGGATTTCATACCGAGGACCCAAAGATTAAAAAAGAGGCTGATGCTGATAGTGATGATGATACACCTGAGAAGGTTAAGGTTTGTAGAACAGAGCGCGGTCTTGGACACACTTTGGAGAGCTTTAAGAAGTTTGCGGATTCATACAAGGAGAGGCATTTTCGAGTAAAGGATGATGTTTTGGGTTCCAAGAATTCATCCCCATCACTAAAACCAGAGCCAACCATGGCAGACATTGAAAACGAGTATAGACAAGTTGTTGAGAGTCCACTTGTTGAAATTGAGGTAATGTTAAAATCAAGTAAATTGCTTTTATATATGAAACGGGCTATATCACTAACTCGTGGTGTAAATTAGGTTCTTTATGGCAATGATCTAGACACCACAACTTTTGGCAGTGGATTTCCCTTATCCGGACCATCTGAATCTTGCAACTACAAAACATCAGGTTGGAATCTGAACAATACAGCTAAGCTTCCTGGCTCTCTTCTATCGTTTGAAGACTGCGAATCAATTTGTGCTCCTCGCCTAAGTGTAGGAATGTGCCTGTCTTCCCAGTTGTGGGTAAGTTTTAAAGCTGATATCAAGCTATGTCGTCATTTTCTGTAAGCATTATTAGCATTTTTTAAGTTTTGCAATCTAATTTGCTTGTACAATCTCATAATTGTCTCCTGGAATATCTGTTGCTGAACAGAAATCGGAAAAGGAGAGACTGTACTTGATCTGCTATTTGCATTTGGGGGCTCCTAGAGTGTGGTACTCTGTAGCAGGATGCCATCGTTCTAAGTTTAGGGCTACTATGAAGAGCTTGAGCCCTGGGATGTCAGGAGAACAGTCAAAGGTGAGCGATGATCCTGTAAGTATTTAACACACATTAAGCATCAATGCAAGTTACTCTTTTCAAAACTCAGAAAGAAAACTGACAGAAGAGGGACCAACAACGATTCCACTTGTGACTTAGTTCTTGTTCCGCTTAAACGATCATGGCATGCCAAAGAGAGATTACACTGTATTTGGAATTATCTGTTCAAAGCAAAACCTATTCATAACTTTAATGACTTTTACTGAGCTATTAAATACTTATAGTTGCGGTTCATTTTACAAGGGAAACAATTCATTTGGCAGGGGATGATGATGTCTCCATATGTGTTGAGCATGGAGGGTATACCAGTGACCCGGTGTGTCCAGAACCCAGGCCAGTATGTGATTCTGTTTCCAGGGTCGTATTACTCCGCCGTTGACTGTGGCTTTAACTGTTTGGAGAAAGCAAACTTTGCTCCCGTTGATTGGTTGCCCCATGGGGATATTGCAGTTCAGCAGAATCAAGAGCAGCGTAGAAGATCGTTAATATCCTATGATAAGCTATTATTGGCAGCTGCAAGGGAGGCTGTGAAATGCCTAAAGGAATATTCTCTGTCCAAGAAAAAAACGGCAGACAATATGAGATGGTATAGTTCTTGTGGCAGGGAGGGGATGTTTTCCAACATTGTTAAGGTATGCTCACCGTTCTTCTTTGCATGCCTTGTTTATGCACCAAAATCTGGGTAGCGTGAGGAACTTGCTCACGTCCTTTTGCTTTTTAATTTTCTCTATTATATGTAGTCACGGGTCAAGCAGGAGAAAAGCAGACGCGAGTTCCTTAGTAATTCACTAAAATCGCAGAGGATGGACAAGAGTTATGATGATGTGAGCAAGAGGGAATGCTGTGTATGTTTTGCGGATCTGCATCTTTCCGCTGTTCAGTGTTCGTGTTCCGCCGATCGTTACTCGTGCCTGAGCCACATGAGGAATCTCTGTGCCTGTCCGTGTGACGGGAAGCGTTTTCTTTATAGGCACACCATCGATGAGCTGAATATTCTCGTGGAGGCGTTGGAACAACACAAACTCAGCTCTATGTTCAGATGGGGAAACATAGATCGCAACTATTATGCTTCTCCGGCCATCACAACAAGCTCACGGCCAGGAGACAAAGGCAAGAAAACGGACGAGGTCATTATGCCCTGTAACAACAACACAAGGAAAGGCGTTGAAGCTGGAACTAAGGAGCAGGCCAAGTCAAAAAAGGCGAGATCGATCATGGAGATAATGAATGCTCAAGACGGAAATGGTGATGAGAGGGGGCCTATGAAACCTTGTTCTAAGAAATCACCCGATTCTTCTGCTGTCAACACGACAAAGAAACAAAAGCAGGGATGAAAGAAAAGGGAATGTTTTTTTTTTTGTTTCTTGTATTAGTCACCGATTTGCAAAAGACTCATAAACACTTTTTCTTCTCCTTCATCGAATAAGACGCAGCCTAATCGATCATCATTACATGTGTTTACACAAAAACAGAGACCTTTGTATAATACTTGAGAAAAGAGTCAGCTTAATGAACAAAAAAAAAAATTATTAGGAAGATATCAAATAGGCATCCCAGCCGTTGGATCAGATGACTTTTTGTGACCACCGTTGGGTTTTTTTTCGATTGTTGCTGCTTGTACGAGAAGCGCCCACCAAAATTTCTAGCTTTCTTTTATACGAAAATTCCGCGCCGGAGATTTGTCGTCGTCTGTGTCAGATTTTCTCAGCAACCCAACAGATACTTTATTATTAGCGTTGATTTAGTCCATCTGCGGTTGGTGTGAATGGCGGAGTCGGAAGTCGGAAACGTGAAGGGGAAGGAGAAAGGATCGGCGAAGCGCTTGATTTTGCTGATCGGCGCTATAGCTGCCGTTCTATTAGCCGCCGTGGCCGCTGTGTTTTTCAATACTCAGAGTTCGTCGGTTTATGAGTTTACCGGAAAAATATGCAATTGCCGTCAGGTTAGGTGTTTTTTTAAGCTCTTGTAAGTTTCTGATTGGAAAATTGGGATAGCGCGAATCGATCGATATTCGTCTGCTTTGAGTTCATGATTAGGTTTAGGTTACAGTGTTTGTTTAAGAGATTAGCTTTGGATTATTTTGCTTTTGTGATTTTGATTTCTTATGTTATTTATTATTGATTTGGTTTTGATTCCTCGGCTTCGCAATCATATTGATTTGATTTTAGGCTGAGCAGCAGAAGTACATTGGGATGGTCGAAGACTGTTGTTGTGATTACGAGACGGTGAATCGGCTGAACACGGAAGTGTTGCATCCATTGCTTCTAGACCTTGTTAAGACACCATTTTACCGATATTTCAAGGTTTGTTCTTCTTTCTTTGATCATGAAACGAGGAATCTTTTTTTCTTGTTTTTTCCAAGTGATGATATTTGTCTTTCTGCGATTAGATAGAGAATTTGGAGGTGTCTGTTATGATTAGCTCTGAATCCATTTTATAGGTTAAACTGTGGTGTGATTGCCCGTTTTGGCCTGATGATGGCATGTGCCGGTTAAGAGACTGTAGTGTTTGTGAGTGTCCCGAGAGCGAGTTCCCTGAACCATTTAAGAAGCCATTAAGCCAAGAAAATCCCGTTTGCCAAGAAGGGAAACCACAAGCTGCTGTTGACCGTACCGTAGACACGAGAGCCTTCAGGGGTTGGACAGTCACAGACAATCCCTGGACAAATGATGATGAAACTGACAATGGTCTGTCTTCCTAACTTTCCTTTCTTTGTTTCTTATGTCTTTTGTATGTTCTATGCATTCCGTACTTACATGTCAACACTGTGTCATTCAGTTGATTTTTAATTGGCCGCTCATGAGACGATATGTAACAATTAGCGTTTTTAGTATTGAATCGCATTGTGTTAGATGTAGTTTTTGATGGCCAAATGCATGATTGCAGATGAAATGACATATGTTAATCTTCGGCTGAATCCTGAACGGTACACTGGCTATATTGGCCCGTCAGCTAGAAGGATATGGGATGCTATATACTCTGAGAACTGTCCCAAATGTAAGCTTCACTATTCCATTCTTGTTTCCTCGATTTGTTTCTTTATACCTTTATTCTCCAAGTGGCTGATCAATTCATATGGATTCCTAACCCCTGCAATTATACTGGCTTATATGTGATGAGTAGATACATCTGAACAGTCGTGCCAAGAAGAAAAGATATTGTACAAATTGGTCTCTGGTCTTCATTCATCTATTTCAGTTCATATAGCATCAGATTATTTACTTGATGAAGCTACAAACTTGGTAAGATCTGCCTAATGAATCTGTCTCATCCGCAATATATGTTTCTTGAGCAGAACTACAAAATGATCCAGTTATCTTTTTTGTGTTTTGTTGTTTCAGTGGGGTCAAAACCTGACATTGTTATATGATCGTGTGTTAAGATACCCAGATCGCGTTCGGAACCTATACTTCACATTTTTGTTTGTTCTCAGAGCAGTAGCAAAGGTCAGTTACTAATAATCACTTTATCTTTATCCGAATCCAAGGAAAAGGGGCTCAAAGGTCTGGAATAATGACAATTAGTTTCTTTCCTCCCCTTCATGATTTGTAGGCAGAAAATTATTTGGTAGAGGCTGAATATGAGACTGGTAATGTCATCGAGGACTTGAAGACCAAATCTCTGGTGAAACAACTAGTTAGTGACCCCAAAACTAAAGCAGCTTGTCCACTACCATTTGATGAAGCTAAGCTCTGGAAGGGCCAACGTGGACCATAACTGAAACAACAAATACAAAAACAGTTCAGAAACATAAGGTCCTTCTTGAATCCTTAACTAGCTTTTCTTCTTTTTTTCTTTTATCATTAAGTTGTCTACTGAGTAGCTAAGTTGAAATCTTTATATTCCTTGATGTCCTTGCAGTGCGATAATGGACTGCGTAGGCTGTGAGAAATGTCGTCTATGGGGGAAGCTCCAGATTCTTGGCCTCGGCACTGCATTGAAAATCCTTTTCACTGTCAACGGTGAAGACAATCTGCGACATAATGTGCGTTCCTATACTCATAAACACACACCTGGAGAGACATCGTCTAGTTTTTGTATTACTGATGCACTGAATATTTTCTTTACTTCTCCCTTTGGGCATGGCATTTTATTGACGCAACAGACACTAATATTTTTTTCTTTTCCAGCTCGAACTGCAAACGAATGAAGTGATTGCGCTGATGAATCTGCTCAACCGATTATCTGAATCAGTGAAATTTGTTCACGACATGAGTCCTGTGGCCGAGAGAATCGCAGGAGTGACAGGAGGGCATGCCTCTACAGGGGACAGCTTATGGCAGAGAGTAGTGACATATTTAGCGCAAACAAAAGGTAAGAAAGCACAGAAGAATTTATAGAACTTAAATCGTAGTGAAGTGAAACAAGATTCAGGAAAACTTGTATTCTCTAGTCAGGCAGTGATGGCGGGAGAAAATACTTCATTGTAAAGTAAGAGGTTAATTTTGCAGGAAACAGTTTTTACAAAACCCCGTTGAGTTGCATTGCAAACCTATTTAGTATATAATGACGGATATAGTAGAAGAACTTTTAAATTCCTTGGAAATTTAAAGCTATTTTAGAAGTATCAGTTTTGCATTACGCATATTAGTATCAAAATATAACTGTAAGCGTTGCATATTGGGAGGGGAAGAGAGAGATGTAGGAAAAAAAAGTCCTATACATTTGAAGAGTAATCATATGCAAAAACACCAAATATTTTGAACTGGTTCGTTCTCACATGTAATGCAAGGAGAGGCTGCCAAGAAAATTTATTAGTGTATTGCAACAACAATAATAGTGGAAGACGAAAAACAATACTAATAAAGATACTAAAAAGACTTCAGCTTTTGCGGTTGACTTAGGCCAGAAATAGTGCTGAGACATAAAGAGAACACTATAAAGGGAATCCTATCCTCCCACCTCAATGAACACACCTTTTGATTATCTCTTCTTTAATATTTTGATTGCTTCACCACATAAAGCTTTTCTTCTTTCTTTTTTTTTTTTTTTTTTTTTTTTTATAATAATTGGACTATCGTAAGCCAAAGCTAATCTCAAAATCTACAAGACTACAAGTGCTATGTGAATTATGATGTGGCCGAATCTGTCTAGCGAAAATTGATCCTTACATGGCCTAGATTTTGGTTTACCATTTATTGTTAGACCAAAGTACGAGATTTACGTTATAACTCGTAAATTTATCTTCGATCTACATTATAACTCGGTAATTACAATAGCTTTGTAGATGACGATTTATTTTTTCTTTTTTGGTCAAGAGATGAAGATTGTTTTTTTTGTTTTTACCACCAAACTTCGATCTCTTATGGAGGTATAAATAAAATTGGCAAAAAGATCTGAGCATTTTTGTTTTTATGCCCTCCTTTTTAAAAAAAGGTTGAGTCTTTCAAATTTTCATCGCTTCCAGAAAAAAGTAGTGTTTTTGAAGAACAAAAGATAATAAAAAGGTAGTGGGAACAGAGAAAGGCCATTGATAAACAAAATGCTCGTCCTCCGATATCAGCAAATATTCATTCATCTTCGTTAACTATTTTATTTCATTTCTTGCTTTTGGCTCCAAACTTTTCTCTTTTCTCTACTTTTCTTTTTGGTGCCTTTAAATTTGAAACTTGATGTATCCAAGTTGGTAACTGCAAACTATTAGTACAAACAACACCATAGCTGTCATGTCGTTCTTCTTGTGTGATTGATTCCAATTGCTTTTCTATTAGTGATGGTGAATCTTTCCATTTTTATAGCGTTATTACCCGTATTTGTAACAATTCTAATGTTTTTGAAAATATATTCTCGTATTTCTCGTTATTATATTGGTGTGTTTCATTCTGTCTCACAGTTGGTTTGTTTCTCTAGAAAACTCACAAGACTTGTCGATTAGCCATGCATATCACTAACACCGAGTTAAGTTTTTAATGCTTAATCTCACATAACAGTGTACTGATAAAAAAAAATTTAGTAGGTCATCCATATTTTATATATGGGTTAAAACACAATTAATAGTGGAATTTTGAAGAAAAGACTCTGAAAAAGAAAACTGCATATTTGTAATATAAATACTCAAATGAAATCTTATAAAAAATATTTTGTCATGAACAAACATTATTTATAGAATTTGGAGTATTACAAACATATATTCTCACAGATCGTGACTGTCTCATCGTATGACAATATCATTACCCTGATAGTGTGAGTCCATAATACTCCACACTATCATATCGATTTCCCTATGATGCCACTTTTTAACGTCCTCATGATCGTTTCCGTCAATAAATGATCTATACACATATCACGTTTGACCTTTAACGCACGTAATATTCATGGTTAATCATTAGGTACATAGAAGCATAAATGGACCAATAAAGTCTTATATTAACATACATTTATATATATGCGACTGGAAAGTTAAAGGATATATATGTTTCTATTTAAATAATGCAAAGTTGAAGTTAACGTCAAAAGAGGAGCCATCCGAGAATAATGTTGGGAGGATTTTGCTAACGTTAGGTGTGGTTTGACCAAACAACATTGACCGCTCGAGCCCTTCGGCTTACGTCCTTCAAAGCTTTTTGTGTGGCCTTATTCGACAAGCCTACAAAAACCAAAACACTTCGAAAATCTCTCCGAGACACACACGACACTTCTTGGATACACACAAATTGACCTATTCGTGTTTTATATGTTATATTAATAATATAAAATCTTTAATACAAACAAATATTCTCATTAATCGAGTTTGACAAAATAACACGATAGCCCCAATGAGAATATTTTGTGAAGCCGTTTATATATTTGTTTTTTCAAAGTTTTTTTTAGAATTTAGATATCAATGTTAAAGTTCTAAGAACTAGTGTACGTAAGAATTAATTTCTTAGTTCTCTTCAAATTGGTTATAATCTACCAGCAAGAATACGGAACAACAAATTCTGAATAAATTGGTATAATGGTTGTAAAATTATTGGAGTAATATTGTAAATTTAGATCATTTTAAATTGGAAAAATTAGAAATAAAGGATGTTTTTAGTGTTCTTTTGTCCATCTACACCTTTATTTTAATAGGTACAATTGTGCCTAAACTACCCATACAATCATATATTTTAATATTTTATTTATTTGTAAAATTTATTTTTAATATTAATTTAAATACCTGTAAGGAAAAAATAAATATTTAAGGAAACAATTTTTTTTATTAAGCCAAAAACGTAATAACATAATATTTACAAATCTTTTTCGATATATTCTGCGAAATTCAGAAGGTGTCTTCTGCGGATTCTCTATGATCTGCGAGTTTTAGAACGTGTCTTCTGCGGATTCTCTATGATCTGCGAGTTTTAGAACGTGTCTTCTGCGATTTGTATATATTCTGCAAATCCGTAGAATATACATTCTGCATAATATATGTGTTCTGCGATTTCGTAGAATTTACATTCTGCATAATGTACGTGTTCTGCGATTTCGTAGAATATACATTCTGCATAATGTACGTGTTCTGCCAAATTCAGAAGGTGTCTTCTGCGAGTTTTAGAATTATGAGTTTTAGAACATCTCTTATCTTCATCTTTTCACAACGTTTTTAACTTTATTTCTCTGTTTATGATTCATACAGATCAGTGCAAAAATCAATTGTCTAAACCAAAAAGGATTGAATAGATTTCACATAAATCTGGTGAGTTTATTGAATTTGTTGTTTGTTTTACAACAAATTGATATGTGCAAATTCTATTTGGGAGAATTGATTAAATTTTTCTTGTTCATTATAGAAAAAAAAAGTTTATTCATCATAAATTTTTGTTCACAAGATTTTGATGTCCAACTTTTTCATGTGTAAACAATTAATTTTCGAAAATAATCAAAAGAGGATACTATGTATTTATAATTATATTTAATAAATAATTAACAAATTAAGAGGGTATAATTGGATTTCAATTAATATAAGGAATAAGTCACCAACAATTGCTTAAGAAGGTATAGATGGACAAGAGAACACTAAAAACATTCTTTATTTCTAATTTTCCTTTTTAAATTTAGTATTTTACGAGCATAAGTTTTTTTTTTGTGTGTGTAATAAATCATTTGTTGGTGTAGTACGTTGCGTTGTCCGTTTAGGTTAATTAGGACTTATTACAAAAATACCCGTTGTCTAATAATTTTCCATCTTTCAAAAAAATAAATATCAAACGATGGAAAAATAGGACCATAGTTTAAACCCCATATATAATGCATGTTTTATTATTAAGACTTAGGAAAGAGTGAAGGAATAATTAACGACGAAGGAAAAATAGGCGCATAACTATTTACTTGAGAAAAACAAATAATATTCATATCGATGAGGTATATGGTTGATGACAACACTAGTTACATGTAATTATACCTTTTTTTTGTTGTTAAGAACTCATTATACGTTGAAGTTTTGAACACACTAACTCACATTTTCGAAAGAGTATATGATCACACTCGTTACATTTAAAGAGCATGGTATAAAACAGTACACCAAAACCATGTACGCATCATAAGTCGTTTTCATTTGTTTTATAAGAACAACTTAGTAGCAAGTACAAACCCTGGGTCCAACTTATAAGTATTGAGCATTTTTGCTAGTGCCATAGAAAATGTAGAGCTTTTTGTACGGTGTGATTTTGATAAGGTGGGATTGCTTTAGAGTTCCACGATTGTTTGGTGTTTCTCCGGTATCTAATAACACAGAGAAGCGATATACAATCTTCCAAGCGAAAGCTGAGTAATCTATGGAAATTGTGTGTGTCGGGTTAATGTGGCTCATGATTGTTGTCGTCTCATTGTGCCGATGATCTTTAATTTATTACAATAGTCAGACGACTACAAATATATTTTGGTCCACTAGTGTTTTACGAACGGACGCACCACAATATTGACTTTAATTGTATTCCCTACTTTAGTTCGAGATAAAGTAGAAACTTTGTTTCCCCTATCACGTTTTTACCAAAGAGCAACTTGCACACAATTCTATTAACCAGTTTCAAAATATTTGTACTATAAACGAAAAAAAACGTTAGCTTTTACTATTTTCAAATGGTCGTTGATGTAATATAAGTGGTTGTTAGCCTCTTTTTTTCTAAATTTTATTAAATGACAGAACCGTTACATGTTATGACCAGAGTCATATAGTTTTTAGAAAGCAATTACAAGTAGTGATAAAAATTTGAGAACATATAATAAACCAGATACAATCGAATCTTCCACTTCAATTCAGTTTTAAGGCCACAAAAAAGAATACATCTAGCTACGTCTACCTCGGTTTTCACGTCCTCGGTTTTCATATCTACAATCCGTAAATTTCTAATGCATCTCTTTAACCTTTTGTTGATAGTTTAACCAGTTTTTCTTAAAAAAAACTTTTTTTTGAATGTGTCATAAATTCTATCAAATCCGGCTTTGTCAGAATTTGATAAATCTTATTTTCCTTCCATAAAAATCAAAAAGGCAAACTTATTAGACCAAAATCGGGCTCAGCTATTCTCTCTCTAATCCCATGGATAGGAGAGTTTACTTGAGCAAAAGTGGTTGTTAGCTTCATTAACATCTGTTTTGCTTAATTTTTTTTGCCAATCGTACGTGTAACGTCTTTACTTTGAAATATAAGTTGTAAATTTACAAAATATAAACATGCATTTTTGACAAAATAATAAAAAAATAAATATTACTAAAAAGTAAAAACTAGCTATTGAAATCAAGTTAGTAAAACGGATTTTTTTTTTTTTAGTCTCGTTGGTTTGAGCACTTGTGAGTAAAACGAATTTTTGAAACGTTAAAAATGAATTTTACAACTTTAGCATTTAGACCTTTTTTTTTTTTACAATATGTAATATTAATTTTAGCATATAAACTTTTGCTTTCTAATTTAAATTTATTTGATCATTACTGACGTTTTAAATGATAAAAATACTTTAGATTTTTTGTACAAATCTCAAAAATTAATATGAATTCCGGTTTAAGTTTCTCTTGGTTATAACAGAAAGATATATCCATTTATTATTAACTTTTGAAATGACAAAAATACTCGGATTTTCTATAGATTTCAGAAATTAATATGAGTTTTGATCTAAAATCCTTTGTTGTAAAAGAATGAAATTTTCCTTCAAATCTCTCTAAAAAGAAAAGGGATACTCGCTCAGCAAAACTCGAAAAAATCAATCTTAAATGAGACATACAAGAGTAGTTGATTTGTAAACGAAATTTACAAAAGAAAAAAAGAAAAATGGAAACTGGGATGAAGGCATAAATTAAGGTGAAAAAGGAGGTGAAGTAGTGCACGTGTGCTCCCAAAACCTCATCATCACAGTGTCATGTGCAAGATGAAAATAATACTCACTTATCATTATTAATCGCACCAACAATATTTAAAAACCATTGTAAATAAATTGTTTCCATCATTCTACTACTCTCATCATTTCACTTCCTCTCATCATACCTTCTATTTTCTTCCCAACTTATTTTTTTTTCTATTCATATCTATATATTTCTTTTGCTAACAGTTAACAGAAAATTTTTCAATCCATATTACTTTTGAGTTTTTAATTTTAGAAATGATACCAAGGATATATAAATTAGCAAAATAACATTTATTCTTGATAAGTCCCGTGCATGCTTGTAAGTTGTAACTAACGTTCCAAAGATTTCAATACAATGCTCAAATTGATGAAAATTCGATTTATCTCTCATCTATTTACAGTTAAAAATAGTTGAACAAAAAAAAAAAATATATATATTAATAATGTCGTTGTTGCTTTAGTATCCGAATTTAAACATGCATACTCGATGTTGTTGAAAAAAATAAAACAGAGTTGAAATTTGCAGGATAATTTTTTGGTTTTGTCAACCATATGTAATTGTATTATACAATATCTTTTGCTGTTGTTTGTACAACACACACATAGTTAACAATCATAAATGAAGGAGAAAAAAACAACATTATTAAGAAGACCCAAAGCAAAGGTCAAAATGATTTATATCGCATAAAGCAGAAGCATTAATTAACTTTATAGTTTCACTTTTCTTTTTTATTCTACTTTTAATTTCTGGATTTATTAACAAGACCCAAAACAAAGGTCAAAATAGTCGCAAATCTCAAAGCCTCCTCCTCAATCTCTTCTTCTTCACTCACTCTCTCTCTCTCTCTCTCTCTCTCTCTCTCTCTCTCTCTGTCTCTCTTCCACCACCACTAAGGAGGCACTAACACACTTCCACTTATTCATCTTCTGCTCACCAGAAGAAACATTTCTCTCGTTGATTCGATTACTTGTAATTTCTCTCTGCGTTTTCTCGTGCGTTGTTCTCCTTTGGACTCTTACTGTTTCTAGGTTTACTCAATCCCAAGAATGGGAACTAAATGGAGGAAGATGAAACTGGCTTTGGGTCTGAATCTCTGCACGTACCTCCCACGAACCCTAGAGGAACCACCCGCTGCTTTGAATTCCACGGAGAGATTATCCGATGTTGCTCTGCTCTCTCCTCTTAACTGGCCCATGACCCCAACACCGTCGTCTTACGGTCTCAAATTATCCAGAAACAGCTCTAAATCTTCCAAGGTTAGCTCTTTCACAAGACCCACTCTCTCAATCTTTGTATCTTGTTTCCACTGCCTGTTTTGGTTCTGTGTATATGAGTTGACTTTTGGTATGAGTTTGTCTTCTTCTAGTTTTTAATTTAAAACTCACTCTAGTTATTCAAGATTTTGTTTTTTTTTCGGTATTGTTTCTTGTGGAAATCGAAATATGGAATCTTGAATTTGATTTTTGGTTTTCTCTGTTGCTATGGTGCTTAGAGATCTCGAGCCATTGAATTTGAGAAATGCTAAAGAATAACATCAGATCTTTCCAACACTTCTTTTTGCAGCTGTAATAAAGGGGGAGACTTGTTTATTTCTCTATATCTACCTACTTAGAAGTGCTAATTTCGGTTTCAAACTTGGATAGTTTGTTTCTTGGTGTGCTGATTGTCTTTAAAACTGATCAGTACTCTGATTAGTTTCTTTGTCTAGTTCTTTTTCCTAATGAAGCCTCTTTGAACATGGACTCGCATATTTTGCTTATTTGCTCAATCTGTTTTATGAGCAGACATGTTCTATATGCTTGACTAAGATGAAAGAAGGAGGAGGGCATGCGATTTTCACAGCAGAGTGCTCGCACTCGTTTCATTTTCACTGCATTGCTTCAAACGTGAAACACGGAAACCAAGTTTGCCCAGTGTGCCGCGCAAAATGGAAGGAGATCCCAATGCAGCACCCAAGTTTTGATCTTCCTTATCAGTTTGCTCGACCTTGTAACAATGAAGCAGCTATTAGCATCGCCCAACGCTTAACTACGCCTCGTCGAGTCATGAATCAAGGACGAGTTCTGGCTCCTGAGCCGTATATGTTCAATGACGAAGAACGGATAGAGCAGCAGCTTGGATATTCCGGGAAGAGCTATGGTGATGATGCTTTGGAGAACAGTCATCACCCTGTACGAATGATGGACTTGAAAATATATCCTGAGGTTTCCGCTGTGCCACGAGCTGAGTCCCGTGACAAGTTTGCTGTGTTAGTGCATCTAAGAGCTGCTGCTATGGTTACTGGAAGTGCAAACTCCCTCAACAATCAGATCTCTCGATATCCCCGAGCTCCGGTTGATCTTGTCACGGTGCTTGACATCAGTGGTAGCATGGCAGGAACTAAACTGGCTCTGCTCAAACGAGCAATGGGCTTTGTGATTCAGAACCTCGGGTCAAACGATAGGCTCTCGGTTATTGCCTTCTCTTCGACTGCTCGTCGTCTATTCCCTTTGACCAAGATGTCTGATGCTGGAAGGCAGCGAGCACTTCAAGCTGTGAACTCATTGGTTGCAAATGGTGGGACTAACATCGCTGAAGGTCTTAGGAAAGGCGTCAAGGTGATGGAAGATCGAAGAGATAAAAATCCTGTTGCTAGCATTATCCTTTTGTCTGATGGGCGAGACACCTATACCATGAACCAGCCTGATCCAAATTACAAGTTGCTACTCCCGTTGTCCATGCACGGCTGTGAGAGCAAGCGGTTTCAGATCCCGGTCCATTCTTTTGGTTTCGGATCAGATCATGATGCTTCACTGATGCATTCTGTCTCTGAAACCTCTGGGGGAACTTTCTCTTTCATCGAGAGCGAGTCTGTGATCCAAGATGCTCTTGCACAGTGCATTGGTGGGCTCTTAAGCGTTGCGGTGCAAGAGCTGCGGTTGGAAATCGATGGTATGTGTTCAGATGTTCATCTTAGCTCGATAAAAGCCGGGAGTTACCCGAGCCTCGTTGCTGGTGATGGTCGGTCAGGATGTGTCGACATCGGTGATCTTTACGCTGATGAAGAGCGGGATTTCTTGATTTCTATCAACATCCCAGCTCAGAGAGCTGGAAACGAGACAACGCTCGTGAAAATGAGATGTGTCTACAAAGATCTTTTGACAAAAGAAATCGTGACGCTTCAAAGTCATGTGCTCAAGATTCAAAGACCTGAAACCGTTGGTCAAGAAGTTGATGTGTCCATCGAAGTGGACAGGCAAAGAAACAGGTTTCTTGCCGCGGAGGCAATGGTAAAGGCGAGAGGTTTAGCAGAGGGAGAAGATTTAGCAGCAGCTGTTACCGTTATCCAGAAATTTAGACAGGTTTTGGCAGAGACGGTGTCAGGAAGATCGAATGACGGGTTTTGTGTGGCTTTGGACAGAGAGCTGAAGGAAATGCAAGAAAGAATGGCGAGTAGGCATGTCTACGAGGTATCGGGAAGAGCTTACATTCTCTCTGGACTTAGTTCACACTCATGGCAAAGAGCAACATCGAGAGGAGAATCAGGAGACGGTTCGAGCTTTGTCCAGGCTTAATACCAGACACCATCAATGGTTGAGATGCTACACCGATCTCAAGCTACGTCGCATCATAGGCTCATCCAGCCGTTGCTATCATTTGCATCTCAACCAAAGCCAAGGTGAAAACAAAAATTCAAAAAAATTTCAAAATCCAATGTCTTAGCTGTAAAATGTTTCAGCTTTGTTTTGATTTCTCAAGACTTTTTGGTCTCTTTTTGGGGTTTCTCTGTAAAGAAATAAGAAAAAAGCAGGCAAAGGGGAGAAAATGTGAATCTATAAGTGGTTTTAGAGGGTCTTACGATTTTGCGATTTTCCTGGTTTTGTACGTTGGTCTTGTTTCAGTTTCTCATGTAATGTGTGTATATATAATATATGTATGAATTTTGGTATAACATAAGAATCAACATTCATTATGCGGAGCCTACAACATTTTGTATGATATAACACGAATTGATTGCATAATAAAGATTCGTTCAGACTTCATTCGGAGACCTTTGGTTATAACTTATAACACTTTTAACTCAAGCTCAACCACGACACCTATAACACTTATAATAACTCTTCATTTACTCAAGTCCATTTCTAATTAGGTCTCTGTTACGCAAAGTCAATAACTCAAGCTCATTGCTGGTTCTCACAACAGAAACGAATTCGTGCTGATTAACGCCGATGAGAATGCAAGGGTAAAAAAAAAAAAATTCCTCAAAAGATATTTCATTTTACACTTCTTTTCTCTGAATTTGTTACGGAGAAATAATGTTTTTTGTTGGATCTAGATTATGAGAATCTAAATGGAATTTTATTTTGATCTGAGGTTTCTCAAAATTGGATGTTTCTGTCAGGCCAGGCTCAAAGAAAATTTGGCCCATGCTCATATATAATTTGTTTGTGCAAACATAAAAATGATTTCCCTTAAAAAATGATTTCCCTTAATGATAAAAACCACGTATAAAATAAGTCACGTGATACTTTTAAGATGTATTTGTTTATCGGAAAAATTGGAAATAAAGGATGTTTTTAGTACTCTGTTGGCCATTTACACCTTTATTTTAGTTGGTATAATTGTGCCTAAACTATCCCCACAATCATATATTTTAATATTTTATTTATTTGAAAAATTTGTTTTCAATATTAATTTAAATACTTAAAAGGAAAAAATAATTATTTAAGGAAACAGAAATTTATTATTTTTCCAAAAACGTAATAAAAAAATATTTACAAATCTTTTTCGATCTGTTCTGCGAAATTCAGAAGGTGTCTTCTGCGTATTCTTTATGATCAGCGAATTGTAGAACGCGTCTTCTGCAGTTTCTATATGTTCTGCGAATCCGTAGAATATACATTCTGCATAATGTACGTATTCTGTGATTTCGTAGAATTTACATTCTGCATAATGTACGTGTTCTGCGATTTCGTAAGATTTACATTCTGCATTAATGTACATGTTATACGAAATTCAGAAGGTGTCTTCTGCGAGTTTTAGAATTAAGAGTTTTAGAACATCTCTTCTCTTCATCTTCCACGCAGTTTCTTAACTCTATTTCTGTGTTTATGATTCATTCAGATTTCTGCAAAAATCAATTGTCTAAACCAAAAAAGATTGGATAGATTTCACTTAAATCCGGTGAGTTTATTGAATTTGTTGTTTGTTTTACCACAAATTGATTTGTGCCAATTCTATTTGGGAGAATTGATTAAATTTTTTTTGTTCATCATAGATAAATATGCAGGAAATTTATGTGATTTACGGTATATGAAGCCCAGTTTTTTCATTTGATTTTCGAAAAAAATAAAAAGAGGATATTATGTATTTATAATTATATTTAAGAAATAAGTAACAAATTAAGAGGGTACAATTAGATTTCAATTAATATAAAGCTTAAGTCACCAACAATTGCTTAAGAAAGTGTAGATGGCCAAAAGAGTACTAAAAACATCATTTATTTCCAATTTTCCCTTGTTTATCTAATGTATGTTTGATGTAGACAAAATAATTTGTTTGCAAAATTTTGAGAAATTCAGAACCTTAAATTGTTAAAGATTCTTTTCTCTAAAAAAAATAAGACCATGTGCATAAGCACTGCTTGCACACGTCTAATGTCGGACCTAGTTTATGTGGAGTAATGCCAAATCCCACATGTTCTGTTTTCTTTTTCCAAAACGTTGCATGGTTCTTCATACGTGTCAGCAGAGATTGACGATGTTGTCAGCTGGAATTAAGCTGTCCTGAGTTTGAGCATCGAATTCAATGTCGTCGCAGTATCAATAAGTTTCAAAGAAAGTCGATTTTTTTTTCATTTATTATGTTGTTGATTTATCTGGAGATGTTCTTAATTTGGATTTCACCTGATTCAGATGGGATACTAACTAATAGTAATAACTAACTCAGTTATGTAAATCCTAGTAAAAAAAACCGATAACTTTATGAAATTCAGATTCACACAATTATGTAATTCGTAATCGATAAATCTTTTTTTGAGCCTAGATCATCTCTAGGATCTGATTAAAGATGCAATTTGATGATAAAAGACTGATCTGTAAATATTTAACCAGTAATATTTGCTTTAACTCTTCATCATTCAGGGTTTTTTAAATATTTGCTTCAACATTTATTCAAGTTTGGTTCGAATTATTATTGAAACAGGTGGAAGTGCTTGTAAGTACATGTTAATGTTCAGATAAAACTTATAAAAAGAAATTTTGTAACCCCATCATTAAAAGAAATACAAAATATTTACTATTAAACTAATCAATAAGCACACTGTTTTTTTATAATCATGTTTCCGTTACGCACCATAACTTCGTATTCTTTCAACAATTTGGTACAAGTTCTAACCGGGTCCCAAAGACAAGAGACACTAAACTTAAGTAACTTAAAAATATAACATAATAGTACATGATTTTGTTATGACGTATGAGTACACAGTGCATTTCTGGATATAGATCAGAGTAGGAAATATTTGTTATTAAACCAAACAGAAAAAAAAATTTCAACATGGTGCAAACAAAATCGTTAGACATAAATTTTCATATGATGGTAAACATGGTGCAGATAGAACCATTAGTCGTGGATCATAAAACGATAAAATTGACAGTTGTACAATCATCGATGTAACATTTCTTATAATTTATAATAGTTTACCAGTGTTAACAAAAAACCCAATTAATATGCATTTGCAAACAGAAAAATAACAATCAGTGAAGTGTTTTTTTTCTTTTCCATGTAGTAAATCACGATTATCTTATGCATCAATATACAATATAAATTTTATAGTCACTATCAACGGTGCGTAGTGGATACACCTAACTTATAATTAATTTTCCTTCTAAACATTTATCAGATTCCACAAAAGTGATTGTACGCCAAATAGATACGTGACTGTTTTAAGATCAAAATTTCCGTGGCCAATTCAGATCCGGCCCGCGATCGATAGCCAGCAAGCCGGGGTCTTTGCCGGTTCAATGAGTTTGTTCATAATTTTACTATTAATATACTATTTCATAAATTAACGTAAAGATAAAAAGAAAATAATATAGATTTTTCCCCTCGATTTTGCGGGATTCAAGTACCAACACCATTTAATCAAGAAGTACTATAAGAGCGCGATGTGTGTCAAAAAGCAACGTCGGGGAATAATCAAAATAACTTTGAAAGAGAGAGAGAAAAGACATGGCGAGAGAGAAGCAAGAGAGAACAACAATGAAGCCGCTTAGCCCGGTGTCCCAGCTGTTCGTTTCGCCGGGTTTCTACGGCGTCATTGTCTTTACTTTAGGGTTTAAAACTAGATGCGACCCATCCGCCATTGTTGAAGGTATCAAGAACACATGGATCAAGCTTCCCCGCTTCTCTAGCAAAGTGGTAATAAACATATCATGTTATTTTACATGCTTTCTTGTCACATTTTTTTTCTTTAGTTACCAAATGCGAACGATTTATTTTACAAATATCATTCTCTCTTCGGTGCACACATGCTCAAAAGTTTCATAATATATCACACACACAGAGACTCTCTCTCTCTCTCTCTATATATATATATATATATATATAAAATTTATACTTTTTAATACAATATAATCATCTATTTGATCATAAATGTTTCAGGAGATGGATGATAAGAAAAATGGAAAAGCGGTTTGGGTTCCTGTTAGTGTTCGAGTAGAAGATCATGTTATAGTGCCCGACCTTGATCAGTCCAACATTGAAAATCCGGATGAATTTGTAGAAGACTATACGTCAAACATAGCAAATACGCCAATGGACATGTCTAAACCTTTATGGGAATTTCATGTACTGAATATAAAGACATCAAATGCAGAATCATTAGGTATAGGAAAATTCCATCATTCACTGGGCGATGGAATGTCGCTTATGTCTCTTCTATACGCTAGTTCACGAAAAATATCAGACCCCGAGGCTCTTCCTACTACTGCGGCTACAAGAAAACATGTTGAATCCAATAATAAATGGTGGTTGATCGCTAGAATTTGGTTTATAATAAGAGTCATTTTTACAACTTTTATTGAATTGTTCAAGTTTCTCCTTACACTATGTTTTATGCGGGATGCTAAAACTCCTCTCATGGGTATACCGGGAGACAAAATTCGACCTAGAAAGGTTATCCATCGGGTAATAAGCTTTGATGATGTCAAGTTGGTGAAGAACACCATGAAATTGGTAAATATATTGGTATCTATCATCATTTTTTTTCGTATTGATCGTTTGTTACGTTTTCTACTTAATAATCTATGTTTTTTTTTTTTTTGTAGAAAGTGAATGATGTTCTTCTTGGAATGACACAGGCAGGTCTCTCGAGATATTTGAGTAAAAGAAATGGTAATGTTTTTTTTTTAAATCCTTATATTGACCTTAATAGGGTTTCCGACTAGTTCCACTATATTTATGTTCTAAACAGATGTATAGAAGAATTAAAGAAAACTGAAGGAATATAAATTTTAATGATACTAGGATAGTGCGGATCTTGTTTTAATTTGTATTTTAGATATTGTGTTTCAGATCTTTATTTTGGTAATCAATTTTCTCTTAAGTTTTTTATGAATAAATCGTCGATTTTTTCTTGATAATCTTTGTAATCTCTTTTATAGATTATTTTACGAATAGTTGTTCAATTTTCATACTATTTTCATTATAGAAATCTCAAAATTGTGATAATTTAAAACTTTCATAATTTACCATTTTGAGTTTTTTTTTTTATGTTTAAAATTTTGTATATTTCTTTGTCTATTTTTTATCTTCTTCTTTTTAAAATTTTTAATACTTTTTTATCTTTTTAATTTTTTTATTGAATATTCTAACGCTATATTTTGTTTAGTTCGTGAATAAGTAATATGTTTTTAAATTTTCATTTTGACTATTAATATTCTCTTACATCTTTTCTTATATATGATATATTTTATACGTTTATTTTAATTATCAATATTTTTTGTGTTTTTTTAATCGAATTTTATTTTGTTTATTTTTATCATTCTTCTAATTTTTGTTATACATCATTTTATAAATATTTATATGTTTCTTATGTTTTTTTTTTATCTAAATCCTCATATTATAATAATTTTTTAATTTGCTATTTTGAGTTTTATTTTCTTTTCACTTAAATTTTATTGATTTCATTTTTTTCATGTTTTTAAATTTTGGATACTTTTTTGTTTATGTTCTTCTTTTTTTCATGTTTTCTGTCTATTTTTTTATAATTATCTTTTTATGTTCTATCGATTATTTATTAAGTATCTTTTTATGTTCTATAGCTTTATAGTTCAATAAAATATAGTAATAAGAAATCTGAAGTATTATCGCACGAGACATCATTAATTATTGTAATATTTGTTGTTTGTTGAAGTATTTTTGTAATAATTCATTAATAGTAGTTTCAATGTTTGATATTTCTATCAGAAGGTGAGGATCCAATGGTCGGGAAGAAAAAAATCCGTCTTCGTGGTACAATAGCTGTAAATTTAAGACCAGATACAAAGATCGAGGTAAAATTAAAATTAATGCAACCATTATCTTAACTTTATCTTACAAAACATTTAAAAAAAAAATTAGAATGCAAGAACTTAATAAAATATGAAATTGTAGGATCTCGCTGATATGATGACAAAAGGTTCAAAATGTAGATGGGGAAACTTCATAGGTTTTGTTATATTTTCTTTATGGATAAGATCTGAGGATGATCCTTTGGAGTACGTCCGAAGAGCCAAAGCTGCTATGGATAAGAAAAAAAACACTATGGAAGCACTTATGTTATATGGAATCATCAAATTTACCATGAAAATATTTGGGGTAAAGGTAATATAAAATGAATATCAACTATTTAATTCAAATGTATACTATGTGTAAAAAAATGATATATTATTAATGACAGGCAGTAGAAACTATTACTAAGAGGGTATCTGGTTATACAACATTGACATTTTCAAATGTGTTGGGTCCAAACGAAGAAATAAGTTTCTTTTACCATCCGATGTCTTATGTCGCAGCAAGCGCATTGGTTGGACCACAAGTAAGTGTAACTACAATCATGCCATACTTGTACTTGTATATCGAATCTTCTTTTCTTTTTTTTTTGATGAAAATTTCTTATGATATGTGTTTTTATATGTTTGTTGTTGGACTAGGCTCTTATTATCCATTTTGTAAGCTACGTAGACAAGCTTATCATCAATCTAGCTGTCGATACAACAGTTATTCCAGACCCTCATCTACTATGTGATGCTTTGATAGAGTCGCTCGATATCATCAAACTTGCTGCCGTGGAGAAAGGACTTCATAAAATGGATGTCTGAGACATGTANTACAACAGTTATTCCAGACCCTCATCTACTATGTGATGCTTTGATAGAGTCGCTCGATATCATCAAACTTGCTGCCGTGGAGAAAGGACTTCATAAAATGGAGGTTTAGAGACATGTACGTATCACCCCCGGTATACAAAAATCTGAAGTTTTACGTTAAAAACAAAAAATAATTAATACAATGTGGTGAAATGTAGTAATTTACTATCTGAGCTTGGTTTGATCTCAGTATTGGTTTGTTTTAGTTATGAAGTCTTGTTACTATACATAATATTCAATTTTGATAGTATACACTATACACGCTTTAGTCCATATCCTGCAATCTGAAAAATTCAACGTATCAATTCATATCATGCAATTTGACAAATTAAATGCATTACTATGACAATCATAAAATTTAAACGCACACGGAATTAAGCTGCAACTCCGGCCTAAAAAACCTTCGGCTCCAGCGCCACAACGTATATTGTCAAAAAATATAGACAATATCATTCACACAAGATATCAAACTGTATATATGGGCGCGATCTACAGATCTACATGGGAAAAACAAAGCCCTCGAGCGCGAGCTGATTTGTCGATCAAGGCAGAGATGTGCCGAGAAGAAACAGGGAGATCAAAGGTTCTTTCTCTCCAGATGTGGTAATATGGAGCTTTGAAACGCAAGACTATGAGAAGAAAACAAATGTCCCGGGTCAGATCATGTTTGAACACAGGCTGCTAAGAAGACAGTCCCAGTGATTATAGAAATCTGATATATATGAGAATCCCTTTCACATAGCTACAGGCAAAGAAGATGTGTTCTTGAGTCTCCTGTGGAATATTCTATGTAGTTTCAGTTTTGGGGGCAAAGCAGTGATCATTTTAGATTCCAATAGTCCTTTTGTAATTGAGAAAGTGCATAAAGTGGAAGAATCGGTGAAAGTAATTTTTATTTGAAATCTGAATCAAGGAATCGTGTAGTTTTGATATATTATAACATAATGTACGAACCAACATTCATTATACGGAGCCTACAACATTTTGTATGATGATATAACACGAATTGATTGCATAATAAAGATACGTTCAGAATTCATTCGGAGACCTTTGGCTATAACACTTTTAACTCAAGCTCATCCACGACACCTGACTCTTCATTTACTCAAGTCCATTACTGGTTAGGTCTCGGTTGGTTTGGGTTCCTCACCTATATATTTGCTTCAACATTTATTCAATTTTGGTTCGAATTATTATTGAAACAGGTGGAAGTGCTTGTAAAACATGTTAATGTTCATATAAAACTTATAAGTAGGAAATTTTGTAATCCCATAATTAGAAAAAATACAAAATATTTACTAATAAACTAATCAATAAGCACATTAATTGTTTATAAATTTTGAATCCCGACGACAATACTAATACAATAAACTTAAAATTACAAAGTCTTTAGCTAAAAAAGAATTACGAATTAAGGTCATCCGATTATTCTAGTCCATACAAAATCGACGGTATGTAGTGGATGCAATACACCAAACTTCTTTTACAACTAACCTTGTAACCTTTATTTTAGAAAATTCGTTGTGAAGACATACATTCCACATAAGGTTTTGTACACTATGAGACATGATATATTTACGCACCATAACTTCGTGTGAATCAAATTCCTTGCAATATTTGAAAATAAGATGAGTAAGTTCTCTACGGACGAATTGACAACGGAAAACTTTATCCGCACAACAAGGATCCATGGTAGATGGTTCTTCCTCCATCATGCTCGTGATGGACAATTGTATTCATAACATATGAGATCACGACGAACAGCTCCATATGTACGACAAATAATACTAGAAATATCCGATAAGTTTGCCTCTAATAATTTACATATTTTTGTACATTGTCTATTTATTAAATCAGTTCAAAAACACATACGCAAAGTCACAAAATATAATAAAGTCTACTGCCAACACCATTAAATCAAGAGAGATAACAGGAGAAAAAACAGTAGTACAAGAGCCAAGTGTGGCTAAAGGCAAGGTTGGAGAATAAATCAAAACAACTATGAAAAAGGGAAAAGACATGGCGAGAGAGGAGCAAGAGCCAGTAGCAATGGAGCAGCTTAGCCCAATTTCACAGCTGTTCGTTTCGCCGGGCCTTTACTGCGTCATTGTTTTAACTTTAGGGTTTAAAACTAGATGCAACCCATCCACCATTGTTGAAGGTATCAAGAACACGTGGATCAAGCTCCCTCGCTTCTCTAGCAAAGTGGTAAACATACATTTACATGCCTTACTTTTTACATGAAAGAACGTATAAGAGATTTTTTTTTTTTTTTTTTATCAGCACATATAGCTACATCAACCGTGTTCAAACACGTATATTACATGTTATTGACAATGAAAAAAAAAGCATAAACGAAAATTTAAAAATATCACAATCATAATAAATAAAAAGGCTAAATTACTAAATAGAGTTATTGGAATTTATTTCTTCATAAGTCTCTTAATTTCGATGGTGCCTGTCTGTTTAGATATATATAACATCCTTTTTTATTAAGTTTGAAATAAAGCATACGACGATATTATGCAGCTAACTAAACTAATCTTATTTGATCATATATTGATGTTTCAGGAGATGAAGAAAAATGGAAAAGCGGTTTGGGTTCCTGTTAGTGTTCGAGTAGAAGATCATGTTATAGTGCCCGACCTAGATCATTCCAACATTGAAAATCCTGATGAATTTATAGAAGACTATACGTCAAACATAGCAAATACTCCAATGGACATGTCTAAACCTTTGTGGGAATTTCATGTACTGAATATAAAAACATCAAATGCAGAATCTTTGGGTATAGGAAAACTACATCACTCGCTCGGCGATGGGATGTCTCTTATGTCTCTTTTACTTGCTAGTTCACGGAAAATATCAGACCCCGAGGCTTTTCCTACTACCACGGTTACAAAAAAACATGTTGGTTCCAATGATAAGGCGTGGTGGTTGGTTGGGAGATTTTGGTTGATGATAAGAATCATTTTAACAACTATTATTGAATTGTTCAAGTCTCTGCTTACACTATGTTTTATGCGGGATACAAAAACTCCTCTCACAGCTAAACCGGGAGATACAATTCGACCTAGAAAGGTTATCCATCGGATAATAAGCTTTGATGATGTCAAGTTGGTGAAGAACACAATGGAAATGGTAAACATTTTAATATTTAATATCACTTTTTTTTTTCTTTATAAGAACTAATAAATATTTTTTTTTTGTAGAAAGTAAATGATGTTCTTCTTGGAATGACACAGGCAGGTCTCTCAAGATATTTGAGCAAAAAATCTGGTAATTATATCAAACTCTTTTCCATTCTACTTTTATTGACCTTAGTATTGTTATATATGGTTTTAATAGCTTTTGTTTTAAAATAGATGAAAATACAAAGTGAAAAAGAAATGAAAATACAACGGGCTTGAAAAAGAAAAAAACTAATATTGATAGCTACTAAAAATTATAGAGATTGCATTTGAATTTTTGTATGAATATAAATATTTATAATGTTTTGTTTCGTACATCGTTGGACTACATTATTATTGTAATATATCATTAACAGTAGTATCAAATTTTAAGAATAGATGTAGATATGGTGGTGGAGAAGAAAAAAATCCGTCTTCGTGGTACAGTAACTATAAATTTAAGACCAGATACAAAAATCGAGGTAATATCAATGTGTAGCCATCATTTTCACGTTTATCTTGCATAACATAACCATATTTTTAATAAATTTTAATGCAAGAGGTTCGTAAAATATGAAAATGTAGGATCTTACAAATATGATGGAAAAGGGTTCAAAGTGTAGATGGGGAAACTTCGTAGGCATTGTTATATTTCCTTTGTGGGTAAGATCTGAGGATGATCCGTTGGAATACGTACGAAAAGCCAAATCTACTATGGATATGAAAAAGTCCTCCATGGAGCCTTTTATAATTTATGGAATTATCAAATGTATCATGAAAATATTCGGAGAAAAGGTAAAATTTACAACCACTATCAACTAGTTAATCCACATAATATGTATTTATGTATATAAATAAACTAAATGATTGTTAATCACAGGTAACGGAAACTATTGTTAAGAGGATATTTGGTCACACAACAATGACATTTTCAAATGTGATGGGTCCGAAGGAAGAAATAAGTTTTTTTAACCATCCGATGTCTTACGTCACAGCAACCGCATTAGCTGGACCACAAGTAAGTACATATAGCCAATCATGCCAAATATACTTGCATATCAATAAACTTCTTTTGGGAAATTACACAAAACTTTGATGAAATTGATTAATTAAGCGGTGTTTATGTTTGTTGTTGAACTAGGCTTTGATTATACACTTTGTAAGCTACGTAGACAAGATTATCATCAATCTAGCTGTCGACACAACAGTGATTCCAGACCCTCATCTACTATGTGATAATTTGATAGAATCGCTCGATATCATCAAACGTGCAGTCCTCTCGGAGAAAGGACTTCACAAAATGGAGGTCTGAGATATGTATCGCCTGATATAAAAATGATGTTTTATGTTACAAAGATCAAATATGGAGAAATGTAGTAATGTACTGTGTTAGCTTGGTTTGATTTCAATAAAGGATTTTCTCGGCGGATAATTTCCCTTACCATGTTATGTGGTAGGATTCTAATTTATTAAGGAGATGCTAAATTTATGTGAGAAACTATACATCCACATAAAAAAAACATGTTACATAAATAATAACATGCTACAGAGAAACGCCACTACTCTCGTAACAGTTTAATAAAAGGTAAAAATCAGGAAAGTTAAATTTTGATTTTGTTCTATTGTCACATATTTTCTCTCCCAAATCTTGTCATTGACCCAACTGATCCTTATCGATATAAATGGTGGAAGTACTTGCAAAACATGTTCATTTCTTTCCATAGAAAATAAAGAGTGTTCAATTCAAATGAACCGATCTAAACAAAAATAACTGACTTATAAACCAATTACAGTAAAACCTCTATAAATTAATAACGTTGGGACCGTGAGGTTTTATAAAAAAATATTAATTTATAGTGATTATTAATTTATAGATATATTATTTGGTTAAAAAATTAATTTTGGGACTGACAAAAAATATTAATTTAGCGAGGTATTAATGAATCGAGTATTAATTTATAAAGGTTCTACTGTATGTTTACTTTTGTTTTACTTTATATATATATATATATATATATATCAAAATGGAAAATCAAAACCGAAGAAAAAAAAAACCTTTTTCTAAAACCAAAATTTCTTTGAATATTAAAGATATAGGAGTACTTCACTAAAACTTGAATATACCGAAACTAAATCCAAATCAAAACCGAACTAGATAAACTAATATTAGTATTAAATATGTTTTATTACAATTTTTTAGTAAAAAGAGAATTTGATAAACTCTAAAAAAATTTTTTAAAAAGTAATGGTCTAATTTTCGGCTTACCTTGTTTATCCTTTGGGCCGGGCTTTGACACATCCAACTTCTTTTACAACTAAGTAGAACATTTTTTTTTTTTTTTTTTTTAAAGATTGTAGAACATTTATTGTGAACACATGTACAGATTCCACATAACTGATTGAACACCCGAAAGGCCAAAAGTACGAGACTCTATCTAATATCTAACTTTCTGTGTGGTCTATTTGAGTTGCACCATAACTTTCGAATTCTTTCAACAATTTGGTAGTTCTAACTTCTAACCGGGTCCCAAGACCAGGGAGACACTAAACTTAATTAACTTAAAATATAACATAATAGTACATGATTTCGTTATGACATATGAGTACACAATTTGAGTGCATTTTTGGATATATACTAGAGTAGGAAATATTTGTTATTAAGCCAATTAATATGCATTTGTAAACAAAACAAAAAAACAACCAGTATGCATAATGCTTATAAAAATATAGATCATCTTAACATCAATATACAATAAATAATATTATAGTCACTATCAACTTCAAGGGTGCGTAGTGGATGGATACACCTAACTTAATCTACAACTAACTATAATAACTTTTTTTCCTTTTAAACATTTATTGTGAACTTATTTATCAGATTCCACAAAAGTGAATGTACGCCAAATAGATACGTGACTGTTTTAAAATCAAAACTTCCGTGGCCAGTTCAGATCCCGCTATCGATAGCCAGCAAGCAGAGATCTACGATTGCGACATTTTTGCCGGTGCAATTGGTTTGTTCATAATTTTGGCATTTTCTTAATAATTAACATGATTTCTTTTCAAATAACTTGTTCCAGTTGTTAAGGGGCGAGAGAAGTCAGTTTATGGCTTATGCGCCGTTTACTATTAATACATTAACATAAAGATAAAAAAGAAAAGAAAATAGATTTTTCCCCTCGGGATTCAAGTCCTAATAGTAATGCGATAAATGCGAAAATAAATAAGAAATTCAAAAAGACAGATGAAAAGCCACATAAATAACAAAATCTACCGTTCTACCAAGTAACAACACCATTTAATCAAGAAGTGCTATAAGAGAGCGATGTGTGTCTAAAAGCAAGGTCGGGGAATAATCAAAATAACTTTGAAAGAGAGAGAGAGAGAGAGAAGACATGGTGAGAGAGAAGCAAGAGACAACAACAATGAAGCCGCTTAGCCCTGTGTCCCAGCTGTTCGTTTCGCCGGGTTTCTACGGCGTCATTGTCTTTACTTTAGGGTTTAAAACTAGATGCGACCCATCCGCCATTGTTGAAGGTATCAAGAACACATGGATCAAGCTTCCCCGCTTCTCTAGCAAAGTGGTAATAAACATATCATGTTATTATACATGCTTTCTTGTCACACTTTTTCNTAGTAGTACATGATTTCGTTATGACATATGAGTACACAATTTGAGTGCATTTTTGGATATATACTAGAGTAGGAAATATTTGTTATTAAGCCAATTAATATGCATTTGTAAACAAAACAAAAAAACAACCAGTATGCATAATGCTTATAAAAATATAGATCATCTTAACATCAATATACAATAAATAATATTATAGTCACTATCAACTTCAAGGGTGCGTAGTGGATGGATACACCTAACTTAATCTACAACTAACTATAATAACTTTTTTTCCTTTTAAACATTTATTGTGAACTTATTTATCAGATTCCACAAAAGTGAATGTACGCCAAATAGATACGTGACTGTTTTAAAATCAAAACTTCCGTGGCCCAATTCAGATCCCGCTATCGATAGCCAGCAAGCAGAGATCTACGATTGCGACATTTTTGCCGGCGCAATTGGTTTGTTCATAATTTTCGCATTTTCTTATTAATTAACATGATTTCTTTTCAAATAACTTGTTCCAATTGTTAAGGGGCGAGAGAAGTCAGTTTATGGCTTATGCGCCGTTTACTATTAATACATTATTTCATAAATTAACATATAGATAAAAAAAGAAAAGAAAATAGATTTTTCCCCTCGGGATTCAAGTCCTAATAGTAATGCGATAAATGCGAAAATAAATAAGAAATTCAAAAAGACAAATGAAAAGTCACATAAATAACAAAATCTACCGTTCTACCAAGTAACAACACCATTTAATCAAGAAGTGCTATAAGAGAGCGATGTGTGTCTAAAAGCAAGGTCGGGGAATAATCAAAATAACTTTGAAAGAGAGAGAGAGAGAGAGAAGACATGGTGAGAGAGAAGCAAGAGACAACAACAATGAAGCCGCTTAGCCCTGTGTCCCAGCTGTTCGTTTCGCCGGGTTTCTACGGCGTCATTGTCTTTACTTTAGGGTTTAAAACTAGATGCGACCCATCCGCCATTGTTGAAGGTATCAAGAACACATGGATCAAGCTTCCCCGCTTCTCTAGCAAAGTGGTAATAAACATATCATGTTATTTTACATGCTTTCTTGTCACATTTTTCTTTCTTTAGTCATCAAATGCGAACGATTTATTTTACAAATATCATTCTCTCTTGGGTGCACACATGCTCAAAAGTTTCCTAATATATATCACACACACACACACACACACACACACACACACACTCTCTCTCTTATATATATATATATATATATATATGTGTGTGTGTTATTTATACTGTTTAATACAATATAATCATCTATTTGATCATAAATGTTTCAGGAGATGGATGATAAGAAAAATGGAAAAGCGGTGTGGGTTCCTGTTAGTGTTCGAGTAGAAGATCATGTTATTGTTCCCGACCTAGATCATTCCAACATTGAAAATCCGGATGAATTTGTAGAAGACTATACGTCAAACATAGCTAATACTCCAATGGACATGTCTAAACCTTTATGGGAATTTCATGTACTGAATATAAAGACATCAAATGCAGAATCATTAGGTATAGGGAAATTCCATCATTCACTGGGCGATGGAATGTCGCTTATGTCTCTTCTGTACGCTAGTTCACGAAAAATATCAGACCCCGAGGCTCTTCCTACTACTGCGGCTACAAGAAAACACGTTAAATCCAATAATAAATGGTGGTTGATCGCCATATTTTGGTTTATAATAAGAGTCATTTTTACAACTTTTATTGAATTGTTCAAGTCTCTCCTTACAATATGTTTTTTGCGGGATACTAAAACTCCTCTCATGGGTATACCGGGAGATAGAATTCGACCTAGAAAAGTTATCCACCGGGTAATAAGCTTTGATGATGTCAAGTTGGTGAAGAACACCATGAAAATGGTAAATATATTGGTATTTATTATCATTTTGCTTTATATTGATCGTTTGTTACGTTTTCTACTTAATAATCAATGTTTTTTTTTTTGTAGAAAGTGAATGATGTTCTTCTTGGAATGACACAGGCAGGTCTCTCAAGATATTTGAGTAAAAAATATGGTAATTTTAAATAATAAAAAAATCATTTTATTGACCTTAATATATGAATATAAAACACTGAAGGAATATAAATTTTAGTGATATTTGGCTGACTGAAAATGATATCAATATACATTTTTTAACAACAAAAAAAAAAATCAATATAAATATAAAATATTTGTTTCACTCATCGCACGAGATATATACTACATCATTATCATAATTTTTTTGTTGTTGTTGTTGTTGTAGTATTATGTATTATTTCATTAATAATAGTTTCAATATTTGATATTTTTATAAGAAGATGAAGACCATTCAATGGTCGGGAAGAAAAAAATCTTAGAAAAAATCCGTCTCCGTGGTACAGTAGCTGTAAATCTAAGACCAGATACAAAAATCGAGGTAAAATCAATGTAAAATCATCATCTTAACTCTATCTTACAAAAGATTAATAGTATAGTAAAATATGAAATTGTAGGATCTCGCTGATATGATGACAAAAGGTTCAAAATCTAGATGGGGAAACTTCATAGGAGTTGTTATATTTCCTTTATGGATAAGATCTGAGGATGATCCCTTGGAATACGTCCGAAGAGCCAAAGCTACTATGGATAAGAAAAAAATCTCCATGGAAGCACTTATGTTTTATGGAATCACCAAATTTACCGTAAAAATATTTGGAGAAAAGGTAAAATATAAAATGATTATCAACTATTTAATCCTTATATATATTATGTGTAAAAAAATTATATATATATTATCAATGACAGGCAGTAGAAACTCTTGCTAAGAGGATATTTGGTCATACAACACTGACATTTTCAAATGTGCTGGGTCCAAACGAAGAAATAAGTTTCTTTTACCATCCGATGTCTTATGTCGCCGCAAGCGCATTGGTTGGACCACAAGTAAGTGTAACTACAATCATGCCATACTTGTACTTGCATATGCATATCGAATCTTTTTTTTTTTTTGGGATAAAAACTTCTATGACGTGTTTATCTGTTTGTTGTTGGACTATAGGCTCTTATTATCCATTTTGTAAGCTATGTAGACAAGCTTATCATCAATCTAGCTGTCGATACAACAGTGATTCCAGACCCTCATCTACTATGTGATGCTTTGGTAGAGTCGCTCGATATCATCAAACTTGCTGTCGTGGAGAAAGGACTTCATAAAATGGATGTCTGAGACATGTATCACCCAATATACAAAAAAATCTGAAATTTTACGTAATGTAGTCATTTACTATGTGAGCTTGGTTTGATCTCAGTATTGGTTTGTTTTACTTATGAATTATGATGTCGTGTTACTATACATAATGTTCTTTCTCTCCAGATGTGGTAATATGGAGCCTAAGGCATACTTTGGAGTAAACGGTAGACTTAGATGAATCCTTAACAGTTAAAAAGCGTAATTGGTCCACATATTATAGACAGTAGCATATTTACACAAGACGAACAAACGTAGACCACTAACATATTTACATAATCAGAGCTGTTTCATCAAATTACAGGAACTGTTCAAGGGCTTGTGTATTGTTGTTGTTCACGAGNTACAACAGTTATTCCAGACCCTCATCTACTATGTGATGCTTTGATAGAGTCGCTCGATATCATCAAACTTGCTGCCGTGGAGAAAGGACTTCATAAAATGGATGTCTGAGACATGTATCACCCGATATGGCGAAAATCCAAAGTTTTACGTAATGTAGTAATTTACTATGTGAGCTTGGTTTGATCTCAGTATTGGTTTGTTTTACTTATGAATTATGATGTCGTGTTACTACTATACATAATGTTCTTCTCTCCAGATGTGGTAATATGGAGCCTAAGGCATACTTTGGAGTAAACGGTAGACTTAGATGAATCCTTGACAGTTAAAAAGCGTATTTGGTCCACAATTTATAGACAGTAGAGCATTTACACAAGACGAACAAACGTAGACCACTAACATATTTACATAATCAGAGCTGTTTCATCAAATTACAGGAACTGTTCAAGGGCTTGTGTATTGTTGTTGTTCACGAGCTTCATCATGAAGTTAAACCTGGTGTCTGGAGATGTCTTTGGTTGTGGCCATTTCGCTCCTTCGGGGATCTTGATGCATCTGAAACCTTGATCTTTGTAAAGTTTGGTGGCTCCTAAGTTGTTGAGATCACAGTGAAGGCCAATAGCTCGACATCCCCAGTTCTTAGCTAAAGCCTCTGCTTTCCAGATGAGTCTCTTTGCTATTCCCTTGCGCCGGAAACTCTCTCGAACCGCTACGTTTGATATGTACGCAATCCCCGTCCTGGCTTTGAAATTGTAACACACCATCAAATCATTGCAAGACAAAAAAAAAAAAAAAAAAGAACACAGATCCGAGCACAACACATTCTGACCAAAAACTTCTTTAACCGAAAGTATGAATCGTTTTAACAACACCAAGTCAGCTAAAGATACCTAAACGTTATAAGTTTCCTTAGTTGCACATTCTGAGACTTGTTCCTTAGTCTTAAGAACAGAGACGCAGGGCTTGACCAGAGAAATAAAAGATAAGAAAGAAAAGCAAACCTTCTCTGGCGGAGAGGTCCTTTCCTTGGAAGGTAATCCGCCACAGTGTCCACAGTCAAGATTCCGGCGACATAACCTTTGTTCAGGCTGATCTTAGCATCAAAAGCTCCAATCTTGAAATCTTCACTTCCAATGCAGATGGTTTCATCTACTGAGCTACCGATCACAGCGACTAAACAAGTCCTCCGGCACCCAGCTGGAACAGAAAACCCCATCACCATCGCCATCAACCTATCTACTCTCAGGACAACATCAAGCGGGAACGAATATCCAGGGAAGAAGGAGCTGCAGTGAGTCTCTGCCACTTCCCAGCAGTCCTCCAATCTTGCTTCCCGAACAAAGATTTCCGGTGAAACCGCTGGGAAAAGATCAACTATCTGACTTGCATTGCATGCTCCTGTTCACAAAACAGAGACGAAATATTCATCACAAGAACCAACTTATACAAACCACTGATGAATCAAACGCATGTCGTCTCTTTGCGATTCTCTTTTCTTCTGTAACCAAAAAAAAACAAAAAAAAACTCAAACACGATGAAAGCACTAAAATTTCTAATCTATTCTTCCAAGACTCACTGCGACAAGAGGTCTCAGGTTTGTGAATTACAATTTGCTCAAACCTACTGGGTTTTTAAGCTTCCTGAATAGAAAACCAGCAAAGATGCAAATACACTACCAAAAACTGTAAACAAATTGATTGTAGCTGTTTTCGTTGGAAGATCGGTTTTAAAAATTCAATCTCTTTACAATCCGTGATGGTCAAGAGGCCTGATAAAACGCTAATCACCACGAAGTCCTCTGATTAATTAGTGGCTTAGGAATTCGAACTCGATCTAAATCAAATCCCGCGAATCTAACTCGCTATGCTCTTGAGCTGTATCGTGACTTTTAAGAATCAGAGGTCAAACCTGATTTGGGAGACGGAGTATGAGAAATAGAAACTCCAGGCGAGAGAAGGAAGAGAGACGAGTGGCGTCTCCGACGATGGAGAGAGAAGTGAGAGATTCCTGAAGAGGAGAAGAAGCGGCCATAACCGTTGTGCTTGATTAAAGCCGGGGATACCTCCGTCGTCCCCAACGGTGTGCTCCGCATTTCTCCGTCCGCCGCAACTATTCCGCTACTGCCAAGTCTCTTCCCCAACCCAGAGACTGGTAACGAACGATTCTAACATTAGACCGGACGGTTAAACCGGTCAATTTGTCACTAGATTTTATTTTATATCTTCTCGTTGAAAGAAAACTCTCTCTCTCTCTCTCTCTCTCTTCCACCACAATTCACACGTTCTTACACTAAAGTGGTCAATTTTTATTTTAAATTAAGATTTTAAAGTAAAGAAAAAATCCTCAATTCCTCATCATATGTCACCATCATCACCATACCACCATCATCATAGTATCACCATATAAAATAATCCATCGTCCCATCCATCATCATCTTCATGGCCACCACAATTATCATCATCATCATTATACCACCACCTCCATCATCATTATATTGTATTATCATCATATATAATCCCATCATCATCATACCACCACCATCATCATAGCATCAATATCAGCACCACCACTATCATCATTCCACAAAAATCTATCTTACATTTGAATTTTACGACACTGCCGCGTAAGTTATTTTGTATACAAATATGTTTTGTATTTAATTTTTATAAAGTAGAGATACTCAAAAGAAAAAGAAAACAATTTATGAATGCAGAACATCCAAATTCAAAAACGAATCTCACTTATTCACTTGACAGGACGACGCACTAAAACTTATCACGGCTTTGAAATAGTAACAGACCATCCTTAATCTCAAACAAAAAACATTAAATCGTTGTCTCTGAATTTTTCAAAACATACGTCTAAATTATGAGAAACATACAAAAAAAAAGGAAAATATAAGAAACAAAATTTCAAAAAAAACAAAAGTTGATGTGGACAAGTTAGAGATTTCAAAGTTCGGTCCCAATGATATTTTGTAAGCCACTGAAACCTCTGCCCAAAAACAGATAATGTACAGTGTAGTCCGACCGAACTGCCAGCCCAATCTCGATCCACAAATCTCGCCACGTGTCTCGCCGACATCATAGAAGTGTACTAACCGTGTGGGTTTTCCAGATGCCACGTATACACACTGCTCAGAAGTTTCCGCGAGTGAAGCTTCTCTTCCTCGTCTTTCTTTTGATGCATAGGAGAGGAGTACTTGTCTTTTAACATCAATTAATACTTTTGATCGAATGTTTGTTATAGTCATTTTGAGTTAGCTATTCATATGAACAATAAATGAAGCCAAGCGCAGCTTTGTTTTTCCGACAAGTGAACATATTACTTTTTCGTGGAAATGCGGAGCTTTGATTTTCCGATAAGTAATTTGCTTAAGCATCCAAGGTTTGTTTATTAATAATTGAGCCCTTTTTTATTCGAAAAAGATGGGGAAAAAATAATAATACAGAAATTGATATTATTAATGAATTTGAATCTGTTTAGTAAAAGAGAAAATTATGTGAGAAAGTTTTTTAGTTGGTAAAATAGCAATGGGCATCTTTTAATTGGATCTCATTATGGCAAAAGAAAATCGGAGGAGAGAAAAGAGATATCATGTTTGGGAATGTTTTCTTCTCTAATTTTATCAAATAAAATCGTTGCATTTATTATGTGTATCAGAATATATTCACCCCCTTTATGATTTGTCTATGTCGAAGTTTAGTTGCCAATAGGGGTGAGATTGGGAATAGACGACATTGAGTCAGAGTCACTAACAATATCTCTATTGTCTTATTCCCCAGTAACAATGCTTCTTATTGATATAGAGTGTAAAACACTCTTAGAGAAATCGTAAATTACAAAAATGTTTAGAAAACAAATAGTAAAAGTTGTGCTGTCGTCAAGATATCCGTAATACATGTATGCAGTACAAACCAATCTCTAAGAAAATCGAGTAACAATAAACGATGGTCGTTGGTTCGTTCCACATCATCGATTGTGGAACTTGACAATCCGCCAAATGCGTCGCGTCAAATGACATATTGTATTTATCTTTGCGTCCAACCCTACTCGGCCATCGACGGACCTGTCTACGTATAGAGTGTTAGATGGATCTTCTTCCACAGAAGCCACGTGGATACATAAGATTTTATTTTGATGGATGTCGATCGTTAACCGAAAAGACTCATTTTATGGGTTTCTGATATTTATTGAGTAGCATGGTTTCACATTCTCTCCATTGCCTAGTTTTGAGATCGTATCTCTCGTTTTCTAAGCTATATTATATATAATTGGCATTCCTTCGTAAATTAGTTTTGGATATGAGTTCCACTTATGAAACGTTTGGAATTTGGTCCCGACTTGCTAGGTCACTATATAGTAGATTATAATCCTTAATTATTCCAAATTATTAAATATCTCAAAATCACCGATATTTCTAATTTAAACAGTAGAAGTTTATCGTCGAAACAAAACTTCAGGTAAATTTTCAATTTAGTAAGCAAAAAAATGATATTAGTAACAGTAATTCTTTTTCATATTGCAAACTATCTTGATCCGATCCCACTATCTGATTTTTTTATATATATGAGGAACTACAAATTGAATGTGGTAAGCAATAGAACTAGTTAAGTGAACTTCGTAGACACCGATTTAATTATGATAGTCTATTATAAATCATTGTCAATAAAAAAACTTTAATCGAAATAGCTTTTGTCGAAAGAAAACTTTTTATAGCAAACTAGACAATCACTATCATACATGACAATTGAATTCCATCACAAGCGTTACTCTTCTCTCCATTTTCTTGTGGTTAGGAGCAGCTCGAACAAATTCTTTCAGGGTGTTCTTAGTTTCTCGGCCACCATTAGTCGAGCATATATCCCTAAATATGTAGATAATTTTTAATTTGAGAAAGAAAAAACAAACAGAAAACTTAAAGACAACACTTATTAGGAGGCTTTATTACAAAGAAAAAGAAAAAAGTACTTAATAGGAGAGGCTTGTCGACCACATCCGTGTCCGCCCCATTTTGCTGTCATGTCCATTTGTAGCTGATGCTACTCGTCGGGAATCTAATAATTTGCATTTCAAACTGTAACGATTATCTTTCCATCTTTTGAATTTCCCTGATTCATTTTGGGTTAAAATATATATAACAACAGGGCATCTCGACGTCAAATTTGGAGAAGATCATATGAACACGATTTTTAATTGAAGTATGGCTTAATTAACAACGTCGTCTTTGGGAAATACATTTCTTTTGCTAATTTTGCATTTCTTTCGTTTTGAAATATACTAATATAATTTGTTTTTGCAAAACCTAGACATACCTGGCCTAGACTTCCTATGAATATTTAAGCAACGCAAATATTAAATTATATTCTATCCAAATTTGACTAAATATTGAACTTAATTAAATGTATATATATATAAAAATATCATGGTTGTACATTTGTAATTTTTTTCTAGACAGTTAAATCTAAACATGTTTTGGTATATAAGTATATTAAAGTTAGTTTATAAATTTGTAAAATTTAGGTCAAATAATCAAAATAAATATTTTAAGATCTTTTTTTTTCAAAGATTTAACAGAGATATAGGTTTTTATTTTTGTGTGGAAACGACACATAGGTTTTACCGAGACGTTTAACTAATCTTCGAAATGAGCAGAGTTTTAGCATCAAGTTTTCGTAATCTCTCACGGATAAAGCGATAAACCAAAATCTAGTTGTCAAGTAATTGTCTACGCAAAATGTTTGCACTCGTGAAATTAAACCCTAAGATGTAAGTGGAATATAATGAGTTTTTTTTGTTCGTGGGTAAAGTAACTTAATAGAAAAATACTTCTGTTACCGGCACTAGTGAAAATAAAATATGCATTAAACATAAAAAAAAAAAGACTCGCGAAAATAATAGTATTCAATTCATTAAGTCGTACCAAAAATAGAATACACAGCAATAAAGGGCGAGAGATATAAAGCCATAAATAAAAGCCAATTAGTGCCCTTGCATATATCCAATTTAAAATTATCTTTTTTTTTTATTTCAACGAAATCTTTTTTTTCTTGTGTATGGAAAATTCGAAATAAATTGGAAACTTATTCTTTAGACAAAAATAGAGTACCCCAGGGCAAAAGAGGAAAAAACCTGAGGCCATATCTTTCCATAAATACACCCACTCACCATCTATGCACATCAGCCACATCCCTTCTCTCTGTCTCTCTCTCTCTCTCTCACACACTCTTTCTCTCTATCTCTCTCTCTCACTCTGTGGAGGCTAATTAAGTACCTACGCATAAGAAACAAACAATGACGACGGAGGAGTTGACGGAGGAGGACTCATTCTCCGGCAAAGACTACCAAGAACCACCGCCTGTGAAGATTTTCGAGGCGAGGGAGCTTGGGAAGTGGTCTTTCTACAGAGCAGTCATCGCTGAGTTCATAGCTACTCTCCTATTTCTATACGTCACCGTTTTGACAGTCATCGGCTTCAAGAGCCAGACCGATCTCCAATCCGGGGGCGGAGCTTGCGCCAGCGTCGGCCTCCTCGGCATCTCTTGGGCCTTCGGTGGCATGATCTTCATCCTCGTCTACTGCACTGCCGGCATCTCTGGTCTCTATCTCTCTCTCTCTCTCTTCTTCTTCTCTCTTTCCTTATAACCATCTTTTACATTATCTCTATGTTTGACATCCATTGTATTTGATTTCATGTTCCGTGTGTTTTCATATTTTTAGCGTATAACACAAGGAAAAACAAGCTTAATAAGTTTTCATAAAATCCATTCTCTGAATTGATTTGCATAGTTAAATATACATGCTTAATAATTCGACGCTCCTAAGGGACTCGTAACAAAGAAGAAATATTTCAAAAATTATTAACTGAATTTACCAACTATAGTAGTCAAATGATTGATGATACATGTGGTAAGAAAACTTAGCTTTCAACAAAATTTATATTCCCCACCGGTTTTTAAAGATGTTTGGTTAATATTTTTGTTTTTGTTTCTCAAATATTAATATTTTCATTCATTCTCTAATTAAGTACAACTAATGTTTCATTTCATAACTTATTTACCCATACAAATTAAATTCAATTCAATTCAATGTAAAATTTAATTTAATTAATAACGTCAGGTTAGTGTAATTTTGACATTACAAGTATGTTCTTAAAGTGTGAAACACAACACATAATTTTTTTTAAACGAAGGAAATAATCAGTTTAGACAGTCTTTGATTTACTCGATTAAAAAAAAAAAATACTCTCACATGGATCAGTTGGTTTTATGAAACTACTAAAGTACTAATCATATATGTGCTATAGGTGGACACATAAACCCCGCCGTGACCTTTGGGCTATTCCTGGCTAGCAAGGTGTCGTTGGTGAGAGCTATATCATACATAGTGGCTCAGTGTCTTGGAGCCACTTGCGGAGTTGGTTTGGTGAAAGTCTTCCAGCCGACTTATTACAACCGCTATGGCGGTGGAGCCAACGTCCTCGCCGAAGGATACAACGTTGGTGTCGGTGTTGGTGCTGAGATTATCGGAACTTTTGTCCTCGTCTACACCGTCTTCTCTGCTACCGACCCCAAGCGTAATGCCCGTGACTCTCACATTCCTGTAAGCAATTCCAACTTTTCTCTTTACATGCTTCTCCTTAAGTCCCTATAGTTTGAAAAGAATCTCATATTTTATTTGATTTATTTTTCAATTGAGAAGAAGTTGTGGTTTCATTTCAATTTCCAATTGAAAATCATAACCTTTGATGTCAATTACAAAAATTCAAAACATCTACTATATTAAACTAAAGGTAAACACAAGTGGATCGATACACTTTATAAAAGTGTTTAAGGGAAAAAAATAAAAGATGTAATATTTTCAAAGATATAAACTTAAAACACATAAATTTACATTTAAAACTATAAAAAGAACCTAGCTAAAAAAAATAAAAATAAAGATGCTGACTAGAATTGATAGTTTTCTTTCTTTGCATTTATTTTCAACAAAATGCAGTACCAGCTAGTGTTGTTAACAGAAATCAAAATTGGAAAGAAAAATCAGGATAAACTTTTTTGATTCTTTGTCGACAATTTTGGACCAAGGGACGACGTAACAGAATCTAGTGCCAGCTATACAAAGCACTATTAATACTGAAAACGATGTCGTCTAGCCATTTTGGCATAACCAAAAATAATACGAACCAATTAAATAAGTGTATAGCGCGTCTTATTTCTTCTATGAGATAAACGACGAAAGGGTGTCCAATTATTTTTCATTCATTTCTTGTATCTTTCTTTGGTACCAAATGTCCTTTCACGATATAACGACATAACATCTTTGTGATTCACGTCTTTCCATCACATTCACATGTCTTTGTATGTAAATGGTCCACTGTTTCGCAACGACCCATGTGTATAAGTTCATACATGCATGTTCCATGATATCTGAACGATCTTACCCTCTCCTGTCAAGTATGATTTTATTACAAAAACCAAATCTTTCGGTTATGCAACATTGTCCACACTGATCACTCTCTGTCTAATCTAGTAATATTTTGTACTTATATATAGCTCATTCAAATTCAAATGTCTATGTCATTGTTACTAACAAACAATTGATTTATTTTGTTTGAAATTAATGATGAACTGATCAGGTATTAGCACCATTGCCAATTGGATTTTCCGTGTTCATGGTTCATTTAGCCACAATCCCAATTACTGGCACCGGAATTAACCCGGCTAGGAGTTTTGGAGCTGCCGTCGTCTACAACAGTCAAAAGGCTTGGGATGATCAGGTTCGTATTTTCACCATTCTAATTAATACTCGTTCTTTAGCCTCAATGAACTTATTAATGAATTTTGTTTCTTCTATTTACAGTGGATCTTTTGGGTCGGTCCATTTGTGGGTGCAGCCATTGCAGCTTTCTACCATCAGTTTGTGCTGAGAGCTGGTGCTATGAAGGCCTATGGGTCAGTCAGAAGCCAGCTTCACGAGCTCCACGCTTAAAATTGTTTTTTGTTTTTTTTCAAACTACCGAGGAGGTGAAGAATTCTTTGGCCAGGAAAGGAGAGAAAAAGGGAGAGAAACCCAAATAATAAAAAAGAAAAAAACAAAAATTCTATTAAAATGGTCGGTGAGTGACAGTTAGTGTATTATTTGTGGCTTTGAGGGGAGGTTTGAGTGTGACAACTTATTTATGAACCAATTTGTAACATGCAAGCCTGTTGAATGTATGTTTTTATTTGATGTATTATATGGTATTTATATCCTCTACTTATCAATGTTATATGTCTATCGTAATTATAAATTATCTTCTTATTTAATGTTACTTTATTCCTTTCTAACATAAGTTCCGTTTTAACATTTTCACATAAACTTAAATACAAAAAAAAATTCGACGTCAAAAGAAAAACCCATTAGATCCCTAGAAAAACAACAATCTTTTTGAATTTTTTTTTAAAAGACACTTATTAGGAAACATAGAGAGCATGTGATGACTGATGAGAACATGCGTTTTCTGTTGGGACAAAGTATACCATCGCATAAATAAAAAACATACAAAATAATTAACGGTCGTTGACACAAAAACCAATTAACGGTCATTCAAAATGCATAGAGAGTCACATATAAATTATAAATTAAATTAGCAACATGTTTATAAATTATAATAGACGGAACGAGGTTTATCTCTTTACTTCTTTACAATTTAGTTTAGAATTTTAGATAGCTATAATGCCAAAAACTAACATGTTAATTACTAGAATACCGTATATAGTGAAATGTTTTTCGTACTTATAATAACCTTATTTTGTTTCGTTAGGAACAAAGTATACACGAAAATGCTTTTCGTGTTTATTCGTCAGAAACAAGCATTATCATAGCGCATTGGACAAATGTCTCCAACCAAACTCGTGTTTATAGATACCCTGAACATGATAAGTGAAGTTTCAATTAAGTTTACCACCAAATCATGCAATTTAACACTGTTTTAGTTATCATTTTACTATCTCGTTTGCAACGAATTTAATGAACGATGTAAAAATTATTGCAAACGGATCTGTTTATAAACAACATTATATTCAAAAAAGAATTTCTGAGGTTTTTTTTTGGTAATCTGCGGGATACGAAAGTCTCCTACTTTTATTAAGAAAAAATTAGAACTACAATCTGACTTGTCTAGACCGAGCCAAACCACTCGAATCCTCCAACATGATCGAACTCACACTGTCCGGAACAAACTCAAAGAAAAGAAGCCCTAGAATTTTTGAGGTGATAACACATATTATATGATTTTGTATTTAATACTTGGGATTTTTTAAATCTAAAAACGCAAACAAAATGTTAAACCAAGTACTAAAATGTTAATGTTTTGTTTCTTATTTTAAACTCATAAAATTATATTTGTTTCATTGATTTAAATCTTAATTTACATTTCAAATTTTTATTTATTATGCTGAAATAGATTAGATCTTAATTTACATTTCAAATTTTAAAGATGAAACTACTCATCTTTGTGCGGTCAAGTGTGAATGCACATAGCCCAATAAAGTGAAGAAGAAGCAGAATAGTAGAAAACCACATCTCTCCGTCCTCTCTAGTAGCTCCATCTCTATCCTTTTCACTCTCATTCTCCAAAACCCTAATTTCACATCTCCGTACAGTAAACCAAAAATGGCAGCAGCCGCGCCTCCACCGCCTCCAACCGCAGCACCAGAACCAAACATGGTGCCACAGACTTCCCCCATCGGCCACCCTGTGTTCTCCCGTATCCGCCTCGCGACGCCGTCCGATGCCCCTTTCATCCACAAGCTGATCCACCAGATGGCCGTCTTCGAACGCATCACCCATCGCTGTGGCGAAGCAAGCGGTGAAGATGGATTACGGAAGAGTGGAACGGGTCGTTCTTGATTGGAATGTGAATGCTATGAAGTTCTACGAGCAGATGGGTGCTCAGATTTTGCAGGAGTGGAGAGTTTGCAGGCTCGCCGGTGATGCTCTTCTAGCTTTCGACAAGGTTAACATCTAAGATCTGGTGTTTTGCCTGCTGCTGAGAGCTATCGATTACTTCCTTTTCTTGCTCAAGTTTTTAAAGTTGTTTTTTTTTTTTTCTCTCTTTTTTCTTCTTTGTTATGTAAGTGTTGGCATTGATGATGATGATGATGATGATTCTCTCTGCCACTGGATATTGAATGAGAAAACCCTTTTGTTGGATGAAACAACGTCTGATGTTTTAAAATAGAGATGCAATTCTGATTCCTCATCATGTTTTGCTTTCCTAAGATATGTATCTGCTCTTTTACAAAAAAAAAAAAAAAAAAAAAAATGTATCTGCTGTGTTTTTTGGGACTAAAATAAATATATTCACAGTAGATGAAACTATGATGTCGACTTATAGCAATAACTTTGGTCCCATTTCGACAGCTTTGGATAAACACCAAGTGCTTGTGATGTTTTGCTATGGTATAGTCAGAAACGGATCTTTACAAGTTTGCTTGTGACAAACTCTTTAAGATGGTTGCAACTATACAGGACAAGCCTTCTTGCCAACACTTCAACGTTCATACTAACTTATCAGTATTAGAAGACCAAAACAAGGTTTCTTTTGGTTCCTTTCAGATTGGGAAAACGTTAGATATTAATAGAAGGAGATAGGGTCGTGTTCTTGGGCTATGGCTCGACATTTCAAAATCCGGCTCATCTGCTTGAGTAAAAAACAAGTTTAACACAAACGTTCATCTGTTTTTTTATTGGTGAAAGAAAACAATCATCGTATTGTCTGGAAATAACAGAGCATTCAAGCATATGTGTGTAACACACAGAAAACAAAAAACCACAACAGATTATTAAGTGGGTTGCAAAATTTGTTTGAGGAAACCACAAAACACTTCTTCAACGGCCATTTGTTGTCTTCCTTGCTTTGAAGAACCTCTCTTTGATTAAGAGTAATTCACTTACGACTTCACTCATCTCCAACCGATTCGTCGGACACTCTTCACAACACCGAAGTCCCACCTCCAAAACCAGTTTCAAGCACTCAGCAACATCAAAGCCAATTCCAAGGTTGCTTGGAAGAATCCATGTGTCGGCGATGTCCAATATTCTCTTTGGCAACCCCGACTTGGTGTAGTCCTGGAGTGTAAAGTTTCCCCCAAATAACTCATTCGTTGGTCGTTTTCCAGTGAACATTTCTAAAATGAGAACCCCGAAGCTATACACATCACCATGTATTGATGGTTGTCCTCCCATTCCATATTCTGCACCATAGTTCACAGCAAAAGAAAATTGGAGTAACAGAAGAGTAATACTAATTTTATTCATTCAATTTTATAGATGTGTGATACTTTTACCTGGTGCCGTGTAGCCGACGGTTCCTATAACGCCAGCCGAGCTGAGTTGGTTGAGGAAAGACTCTTGGTCGAATTTGAGTAGGAGCCGAGCCAGACCAAAGTCGCTTACACATGCAGTTAGATCATCGTCTAGAAGGACATTGCTCGGCTTAAGGTCGCAATGAGCTATAGGTTCATGACAACGAACATGAAGATAGTCCAAACCAAAAGCCACATCTAAGGCAATACTAAGCCTTTCACGAAGGGTTAATCTTTTTGAAGGTCTATGAATCTCTTCGACTCCCTCTGGGTGTAGCCACTCATCTAGGCTTCCATTCGGCATGAACTTATAGACTAGAGCTCTAAATTCATCTCCTTTGACATCAATACTTGAACAAGCCGTCAATAGTTTCACAAGATTACGATGTCTTATGTTCTTTAAGGATTCACATTCCGCCATAAAGCTTTTCATTGCTCCGCGTTTCTGGAGATTTAGAACCTTCACCGCAACAACTTTGTTCTCCACTGGGAACAATGCTTTGAACACAGTGCCAAAGCTCCCTGATCCAATCAAATTGCTCGAAGAGAAGCCATTTGTCGCATTTCGGAGATCTCCATAGCTTATCTTCTCGTGGAAGGCGCCTAAAGTTAAAGGGGTTGGATTGTTGGTCTGGATCTTGTTTCTTTTCTTGAGCCAACGTAGAGATAACAAAGCAATGCAAAACAGCAGAAGGACAGCTATGGCTATGCTGACCCCGATCACAACTTTCTTTAAACGAGAAAAATGCTTTGTCCCCATTGGCGATGCTTGCACAATGCATGGCTTTAGTTTCAATTCCTTGATGCCTCCACATAGATTTTTGTTTCCAAACACTGAAACCATAGTTGCATTCTTAAATATTCCTTGTGTTGGCAAACTTCCCTCGAAATTGTTAATGGATAGATTGAGATATTGCAACTTGGAAAAGCTGGCAAGATATGTAGGTATACTTCCAAAGAGATGATTGTTGGACAAGTCAACTCTTAAAACACCCATTAACCTTCTTATATCCGGAATGGCTCCATCAAAACTGTTTCCTTGAAGATAAAGTTCTTCCATCGAGAGGCAATCCATCAAGGATTGTGGAAGTTGGCCTGATAACTTATTAAACGCAAAAGATGCTGTAACCAGATTTCCAAGCCGTCCTAAATCTTTTGGTAGAGAACCCGTCAAGGAATTATGTGACATGCTTAAGAAAAAAAGGGCTGGGATTTGCAGAATCTCCTCCGGTATAGTCCCATTCAACTTATTAGTTCCAATGTGAAAATACAGCAGCTTGTTGCAGTTACCAAGACTCGGTGGAACGTTTCCTTCAAAACTGTTGTTGTACAAATAGAGCTTTCCCAAACGGGTCATGTTTCCGATAGAAGAAGGTATCACTCCTGACATTTTATTTGAAAATACACTCAAAAACTCCAATCCTTGGAGCTTACCAACAAATGTTGGGAGAGGTCCTGTCAACAAATTTTGATCCAACCGAAGAGTTTGAAGGCTTATGAGATTCCCAATATCATTAGGGATCCTTCCAGAGATGAGATTTGAGGAAAGGCTTAGATACATGAGATTCTTGGATAGATTGGCAATAGTGGTGGGCAAGTCACCTTGGAGACTATTCTAACCAACATCCAAGTACTGTAGTTGGGTGCAATTAGTCAAACCACCAAGAAACTCAAGATCTTTAGAAGAGTAACTTCCCAAAGAATTACCATGAATTGCTACATATTCAAAATTCCTTAATTTCCCAAAGCTCAAAGGAACACTTCCTGTCATCTTGTTATACTCAATTGTCAACTCCTGAAGAGTTGAGATATTGGAAAAAGATGATGGAATGGTTCCTGTGAAATGATTGCGTCCCATATATATCCCGCGAAGGTTTGGTAAGAAATCACCAAAATCAGGTCTTAAGCTACCCGAGAAACCATCACCAAATATAGCTAAATACTCGAGTGATGACAAATTGTAAATAACGGGAGGAAAAACACCCGAGAAGTTGTTTTTTGATAGTGAAAGAGTCTTCACCTGAGTTAATTTAGCTATATCATCTGGGACACCTCCTTCTATATTGTTATCTGCGAAGCCAATATTTCTAAGGGACGTCAAGTTTCCTAGAGATGCAGGGAGCTTTCCTTGAAAGTTGTTTCCACCAAGTTCTAAAACAACAAGCTTCGTCAATGACCCTAGTTCTAAAGGAACATATTTTCCAAGATGATTTGAAGCTAAATCAAGAGTTAACAATCTAGAGCAGTTAAACAGACGGAGTGGGATTCCTCCTTCGAGAAGATTAAAGCTCATATTCAAGTGTTTAAGTCTAAACAGGTTTCCCACTTCTTGAGGGATGGTGCCACCAAAAGAGTTATCCATGAGATTAAATGATATGAGAAACGAAAGGTTACCAATAGATGGAGATATCACCCCGTCTAGCTTTGATCCTTCAAGGTCCAAACTAGTAACTCTCTTGTGCTTGTGACCACATGTAACACCAACCCAATTGCAGAGAGGGACTGAGTTATTCCATGAGGACAAGACAACTCTTTTGCCTTCTGAAACTTTTGACTTGAAGTCGAGCAACGCTTCCCTATCTGTTTCGTAGGTAAACCCATATGCTTCTTCAAGTAACATGACAACACTCAAAGCAAGTAAAAGAAACTGTCTCATTGTTCTAATTTTTTTATTTTTTATTATTAATTGTTTCTGGTGCTTCTCATATATCGCAGGAAGGTGAATATAAGGGACGAAGCAAATGCAAGTGTCTTTATCTTGTGGTGTAAATAAATATATACAACTTGAAGAAATTGGCTCACAAAGACTTTTTCCAAAATCGCGTGGACTTAAACTTCTTGACATCTACTGATTATATACGCGACTAAGTCAAGTAAACTAATAATGATTACTTGACGACTAAGTCAAGTAAATTAAGCGAGTTTTATTTAATTTAGTCAATCATATCGTGGAAATATCTTATGGTAACTCAGATTTTTTTTCACGTGCAGAAAATCAGATGTTCTTGAAGAGCAAGTAAAAGAAATCAGCCTAAGGCTCCCAGCCTCCCACAAGGAAAATACGTGGTAAAGAATAAGTTTTTTCTTTTCGTTATATACACCAACTTTGTTCTTCAAACTGATTGTCAAAGAAAAATGGCACTAATAAAAGTACCTTTTAACTAGTGGGTTCTGTATTCTTAATCAACTTGTTTGAAAACAATCGACTTCATTGCATCATTAAGAGACTAATTAACGACCGAAATGTTATTTTAAGGAAAACAAACATACTTGTGATGGGAAGCCAACATTAATGGTCAAGTGTGCCAACAACGGTCAAGTGTTAAATTAGACTTCTTTTGACTAGAGTTAAATTAAACTTTGATCTTTCTTTGTAGTAAATGGTAACTAAGAATGATAACTGTTTGAAGACAATGGGATTTGATTTTACAACCGAGTAACTAAGAATGATAACTGTTTGAAGATAAGGGGATCGATTTTACAATCGAGATCGAGAAAATTTCTTATGAAGAATTTTATTGTACTGATTCAGTATAAAGAAATAGAACATGTACCGTATATAACCTTGGATATGGACTTATACACGATCGTTTAAGCGAAACAAATTAATATCAAAAGATGATTACATGAAAACTCAATTTTCGGTAACGAATATTGGATGGAAAGTGAATTTATTAGTTGACGAAGCGACATTTTCTGCGAATCTCACCACCTTTATCTCCAAGTGTAAGGACTTTAATGGAACTCATCTTGTTCATAGACCGACCAAACTGAGCAAGAAAACTTCAGGAGTCTTGGAAAAGACTAGCAATGTTAGCGGCGGAGGGATCAGTCAACAAAGCGGCGTCGGAGGTGAAGAGTCCCTTGTGTTGGAGGAGAGAGACGAAGTAGCCACTGTCAAAGGAGAGAGGTCCGGTGGGGTCCATTCCGACGACTGCGGAAGAGTTGAGTCTTAGAGATTTGTCGGAGCATTTTGATTTGAGGATAGAGGCGTAGCTAGAGTTCAGGGAAGGATCTGTGTCACCTTTCCCGGTGAAGTTCAAGAGCCTCCGACCAAACACACCGCAACGTGCTGTTCCTATTGTGTGCGCTCCTGTTTCATACAGTATCGTTTCGATTTAGTAGAAAATCATCTCAAACTTTCTAGACTATATATCAAAAAGTTTCTCAGCGGATGATATAATTAATAATTCTAAACGTTTTTGTAAAAATAGTTGTTTGCATTCAACAGTAATCAAATGTTAAAAGTACATAAAGTTTAGCTTCCATAATTAGTGATCAAATGAGTAAACTAGATGATAAATATCAAATAGCAGATGATTCCTAAGCAAATGAATTGAATATTGTTCAATCACGTGCGACGCCTCTTCCAAAAGATCCTCCTCAAAAATTTGATGTTGAAAATATATATTTTTTGTGTAATATACACGAAAGTATTATAATATTTCTTGCAAGATTAGAAGAATTAAATTTGTAGCATCTCGTACATTTCCTAACATGGACATGCACGTGGTCTGATATTCCTGCGAATTTCTCATTTCATTTACATAAGTTTGTTTATTTAATTTACTTGGTTTCTAATCATTAAGGTATGATATAGAAAATGATTATAAATGGTGAACCTGATAAAGCCACGAGGTCAACGACGTCCAAATCGCTCTCGGCAAAGAGTTTCTGTAGAGAGGTGAAGTTTGCCCCAGCGGAAGGCAAGTCTCTCGTGGCTTCCGTAGCCAACGAAACTCTTCCGTCGACACGTCCGGTAAATACATTCCATAGCTGCCGTCCATACTATAACATCATATTCAGGATTTATCATTAATTTCCCAAAAACTCACAAATCTTGACTTTCTAAAGTTTTTTTTTTCCTACAAAACCAAAACCTAAACTCTTTAAAGAAAAAAGCCGAATTTTATTACTAGGTATGAGACGGCATCTCGGGAGGCTAGAGTGAGAATGTCAGCGCAAGAGACGGTTTTGGGGCATCGTTTTTCGAGAAGGGACTTGATCTCATCGATGATTACAAACCCTGAAAGCGAGAGATTAGGTCTCGCTTCCTTCTCTGATGCTGCGGCTTTTCCAGCAACCGAATCCAAAAGAAGTGATGCGTCGCACCCCTGAATAATCATCAATCATCCACATTAGACTTGTGATCTTTCAGGAAATGTGAAAATAAATGTTTTAAAAGCAATATATATTAGATCCCTTTCCGAGTTATATAAGTATTCATTCATATACATACCCTGACAAAGCAATCATGGTAATGAACTCTCAGTAACTTGGGAGCCAAGCTAGGGTTTGCTTCGACTTTCTTAGAGACGATCTCTCTCACGATATCCTCGGCTTGAGGGCAGGTCTTGTGATAGAATTTCATCTTCAGCTTACCCTCCCATCTTCCTCTTCTTATCTTATGGCCATTATTATGGCTGAATCTCTTACCATCAACACAAAGTAAGACAGCCAAAAACAAAACAAGCGGAAACAAAAACCGAATCGCTACAATCTGCTGATTCTTAGCCATGACTCGACTCTAGAATTTTATGTTTCCTTTGAGGTCTGTATTTGAGGAATGCACTTGGCAGAGTTGCTTTATAGTGAAACTGAGGCTCTCCATTCTCCATTTGCTCGTTGATTATTGTTTTTAAGGGAATTGAATAATTATTGAAATAATTATATATCTGGGTGGCCAAGCAAAGTTCCCTGTATGTGATGTGAGAATGAATGATTAATTATTGAGCTACAAGTCAACAGAATTAGAAAAATATGTAATTCCCACGAATCAGTTAGCTGGACCATAACGTGAACATCCATAATGCATATATTATAGAATTCACTGCCGTCTCCAGGACGAATTTAAATTAATTCGGGCAATTTTCTTTTCCTTTTTGGTTAAATGTTGATGAAAGTTAGAACTCCACAAAAATGACTTTCAAATTGGACCACATAAGCAATGGTTTAAGGAATGGAAATTTTGGGACGACGTAAATTTTGTTCACATATAGTTAAAGAAGTTAGATGCAGACAATTGGTTACGATGACACAAAGATGGGTTGTTATTCTTTCGATAAAAAAATCGCACCAACTTTCTCATAAAAAAAAAAAATGTTAAACTTTGGTTGATAGCTCTTTTTAATTCTCAACTTTTGTTGACCAAACCACTCTAGTTCCAACGTTCGTTAGTTAACACTAGCAAGGGTTTCGGTTTGGTAAAAGATTTGAAAAAGTTGATTCATAATTGTTTTGTAAAAAATTAGGAAATTAACTAACATTTTCATTTTCATTATTTTTCAAACCAAACTTCATATAGTTTTCATTTATATTCTAAAATAGTTAGTACAAGATTTTGAGGCATAGCACTTAGGCTCTGGTTCGTCCTAACTAGAAACTGTTTGATTCTCCGTTGGAAAGCTTTCCTCATTCTCGATCTTCTCTTTCTCGGAACTTAATGCAGAAGACAAATGCTCTCCTTCATCCTTTGATTCTTCTTTTTCCTCTAAGACACTAACGGCCACATTATCTTCAGAATGGTCCTTTGTATTACCAACTTCCCTCACCTGTGTGGGCTCCTCAGTTTCAATTAAATTCCTCGACAAATCCTCTGCCTAAACCGAAATGGTTATATCGCTGGCTTCACCATCAATCATGTTTCTCTCGTCCGATGGGTTCTCGCCTTGGTCTCTTCCTCTGAACTTAATACTGAAGACAAATGCTCTAGTTGATCCTTTGATTCTTCTTTTTCATCCAAGACATCAATGGCCACATTATCTTCAGAATGGTCGCTTGCATTACCAACTTCTCCTATCTGTGTGGGCTCCTCAGTGTCAACTACATTCCTCGACAAATCCTCTGGCTGAACAGAAACAGTTATACCGCTGGGTTCACCATCAACCATGTTTCTCTCGTCCGATAAGTTCTCGGCCTTGGTCTCCTCCTCTGAACTTAATGCCGAAGACAAATGCTCTAGTTGATCCTTTGATTCTTCTGCCATATTATCTTCAAAATGGTCGCTTGCATTACCAACTTCCCCCATCTGTGTGGGCTCCTCAGTGTCAGCTAGATTCCTCGGCAAATCCTCCGGCTGAACCGAAACGGTTACACCACTGGTTTCACCATCAATCATGCTTTTCTCGTCTGATGGGCTCTCGGCCTTAGTCTCTTCCTCAGACCTCAATGCTGGAGACAAATGCTCTCGTTGGTCCTTTGATTCTTCTTTTTCCCACAAGACACTAGAAGCCACATTATCTTCAGCATGGTCACTTGCATCACCAATTTCCTCCATCTGTGTAGGCTCCTCAGTTTCACCTACATTCCTGGATAAATCCTCTGGCTGAACCGAAACGATTGTACCGCTGGCTTCATCATCAAGCCTGTTTCTCTTGTCCGATGGGCTCTCGGCCTTTTCTCCCTCTATCACTGGGAGAGACGAAGGGAAGTTTGTACCTTCAAAAAAATTGAAAGATCTATTTACTAATAAAAATAAATTCATATTTAGATTTCTTTGTTGCCCCTAACGTAATCATGCTACAAGATGTGTCATTGAATTAAGGAACGTACATACCTCCCACTTGCTCTTGAGGCTCTGACAAACATCCAGTCGAGACATCAGCCATCTCACATATAGAATTTTCATCTTGTTCTTTATCCTCGATGTTCTTTTGCTCAACTGTAAGAGACGCTGAGGGCTGGACATCAGCTGGACCTCCCACTTGCTCTGCAGAGGAAGGTAACTGAACTTGAGGTTCTGACAAACATACAGTCGAGACATCAGCTATCTCACATCCAGCAGTTTCAACTTGCTCTTTATCCTCGACATCAGCTATCTTACATCCAGCAGTTTCAACTTGTTCTTTATCCTCGACATCAGCTATCTCACATTCAGCAGTTTCAACTTGTTCTTTATCCTCGACATCAGCCATCTCACATTCAGCAGTTTCAACTTGTTCTTTATCCTCGACATCAGCTATCTCACATCCAGCAGTTTCAACTTGTTCTTTATCCTCGACATCAGCTATCTCACATCCAGCAGTTTTAACTTGTTCTTTATCCTCAATGTTTTTTTGTTCAACTGTAAGAAACGATGAGGGCTGCACATCAACTAGTGTATCTACGGTCATTGCAGCAATTGTCTCACTGTGGCATGTATAATCTTTGCCGGCTTCAAGGTCCTTGCATTCCTCTTGCTGCATACCATTTCCAGTTTTCTTTTCTTCAGCTGAAATAGAGGGAGACGACTGGACATCAGTGTTGCAGATACGATCGACTTCAACAGCTTCGGGAACTTTGTTTTCTTCCAGTCCAATAACTACATCATCAATATCCTTTTGTTCATCCAAACTGGTGGACAAGAGCTGGAGATTAGCTGATTTATTTACCGGCAGAGCAGAGGCTATATCTACCCCAGATCCTTCGCACAACTGAGCTCCTAAATCCATTAGTTCAACTATTTCTGAGTTTGAACGCAGTTCAGGCTGTGACAAGTTATTGTCATTCTCATCCTCAGACTGAATATAAGATAAAGGCTGACACGTTTTCCCTGAAATGCTGCCACCAGAGATATCCATTTGCTCACAATTTTCATCCTCTGATTTTCCTGGTGTAGCGTCTGGCAAAATACTCGGAGACTGATTTTCCTCTGACTCGAAACCCACGATATTTTTTTCTGCTTCCTGAAATGATGCTGGATCATCCCCGTGTTTTTGCAAATTTTCAGGCACTAGACCAACCGGGGGAATACTTGTTTGATCCTGTGACAAAGAGTGAGACACTTTCAAATCATGTGATACATCTAGGACCTGCCTGGATGAGATATTCATATTTCCGCCATCAGACATACTTTCTGACATATCAACATCACTTGTATCTGTATGAGCATGAGTCTCTGATTCGAATCCTTCATGTCCCATCACATCCATTGGACAAGGAACATCATGCTTTCCAGGTAAACTACATCCTTCACCGTCTATTGCCTTCTCAAAAGGGGTAGGGCTAACGGTATCATCATTGGGCATACTGGGTTGAAGAGTTTTCTCTTTCTCCTCACTCTCAACAGAATAAACCACCGGAAGTTTGGCATCATCGGCATCCTCCATCTCTGTGTCAGCAGTACTAGCTTCTCCACCAACTTTACAACTGTCAACACCTTGACTCGAAACTTTTTCTTCAGAATCTTGTTCTGTGTTAGCAAAATCAGATAGAGGACTACCAAAATCTTTATGAACAAGTGATATAGAGTTCTCATTGCTAGTGTGCGTCTTTTGTCCATCAGTGTACAACATAGACGATTGAACTGCAACCGAACTTGGTCAAAAATTGCAAATCTTATACTCCGGACTCTCACCTTTTATACTTTCTGCCTCGACCTCTTTAGCAGTCTGATTTTTAGTATTGAAAGATTTGTCATCCACATGTGAAATTTCATCAGTTCTCCTTGGAGATCCTTGAAATTCTGTTACGAGTTGTGTAACTTCTAATAACAAAGGAAAATAAAAAAAGGATTCTTTAGTTTCCGATATGATAAAAGTTGTTAAAAGGGTTGAAAGAATTGTTATAGGAGTCTCACCTCCACCTTACAACTTTTGATCAAATATTCGATAAAGCAAATTCTAACCGACTCTTGACTTAAATATCGAAATAGCAAAAGGAATACAGGTCACGTGATTGTGTCTCTCCCGTGTCTGCTCCTTGCTTAGCTCCTTGCTTAGCTCCTAGACGACATGTTGGATTATTCCTCAAGTATGATGACGTGATCCACCAAGAGGCCACTCCCTTAATGGATCCGTTTGTTCACCTCTTTTAGGCCTTTTGGGTCCTGTCCTTCCTCAGAATTTGTCGCAAGCTCATGAGAACCAACCGTGGGGTGCATTATCATCTGTTCTACTGGAATCAAGGGGATAGTTCCTCTTTTATCACCATCGAGTTTTTCACCCGCAGCTTCAAAAGATGGATTTGTTTCCTGTTGTTGTTTTGGTAAAAGTTCTGTAGCTGTCGACTCAGATGCAATAGACTCGGGTGAAACACATCTTGATGAAGATGATATTTCTGCTGCAAGTGGTACATTAATATGGGGTGTATCACCAGGACTGTTATGTGTGGTTTTACCTTCTTGCGACAATTGTTCTTCGACAAGCTTATTTGCAGTGCAACTTTCCAAAGAAGAATCAACAGGAAAAACATCACCTGAAGAGTGTTGTATCACAGAAGAATCCGCTTCAACACCAGGAATCTGGACAAGGTCACTTTCGGCACCCCCAACANTTCAAAATTATAATAATTGGAAAATTGGAGATTTGGAAAAAAAGATATGAATTCAATGTTGATCCCTATCTTTTCATCTTAAGTACTAAATATGACATTAATTTAGACACTTGCAATCATTACATAATTTCGGGTAACGAAAACCGAAATTATTCACGCAAACGATAACTTACATCATGATTCATGATCAACCAATAATGCAGTGTGTATATATATATATATAGTTTATTTGATTCATCTAATGATTACGACACAAAGTAATCATGGTCCATATTCTAGTTTAGCCGGCGGTAGGGACTTGGACGACGATAAAGTTACTATCAACCCTAACCCTGACCCGGTCGCACCTGAAGTCGTGAGTCACCAAAGCTCCATCCAAAATCACGACAACATCGACTACTCTCGTGTTTTCTCTTTTTATCACCGAAGACGCATTGGCTCCATTTGTTCCCACAAGCTCCGGCCATGAGATCTTCCCTGTGTGCGGTCAAAGCAAACCACATAATTAGATCGGTAACTAAATCATTTACATTTGGCATTTTATATTATCAATAAGCCGATTTCCATGGAATCAAACAATACATTCATACTAATACTGTGCCTATCAGTTCATATATTATTTGGTTATATATGTGTTATCGAAACATTAATTTTCAACATGGCTTGACCATAACATATAAACTAATATCAATAGAAAAAGACTTCAATTTCCTATTTTCCTCGAGATACTGTGTGAAACGAGTCAAACGACCCATGCATATGCCATCCCAGCTGTTTATAAAGTTAAAATGTTAGATTTGACGTGAACGGAAAGAAGAAGATGAAAGAAAAATCAGTTAAAGGCCGGAACAATATCAAATAATGAACAATAAAGAATAAGGATGAAAGAAAACCAGTAAAACCAATAGAAGGACAATATTCGGATGCCATTTTTTCTTCCACTTTTGTTTCTATACTTTCGATGATGTNGATATGAATTCAATGTTGATCCCTATCTTTTCATCTTAAGTACTAAATATGACATTAATTTAGACACTTGCAATCATTACATAATTTCGGGTAACGAAAACCGAAATTATTCACGCAAACGATAACTTACATCATGATTCATGATCAACCAATAATGCAGTGTATAATCTAATGATTACGACACAAAGTAATCATGGTCCATATTCTAGTCTAGCCGGCGGTAGGGACTTGGACGACGATAAAGTTACTATCAACCCTAACTCTGACCCGGTCGCACCTGAAGTCTGCAGTCACCCAAGCTCCATCCAAAATCACGACAACATCGACTACTCTCGTGTTCTCTCTTTTTATCACCGAAGCCGCATAGGCTCCATTTGTTCCCACAAGCTCCGGCCATGAGAGCTTCCCTGTGCGCGGTCAAAGCAAACCACATTCGATCGGTAACTAAATCATTTACATTTGGCATTTTATATTATCAATAAGCCGATTTCCATGGAATAAAACAATACATTCATACTAATACTGTGCCTATCAGTTCATCTATTATTTGGTTATATATGTGTTATCGAAACATTAATTATCAACATATGGCTTGACCATAACATATAAACTAATATCAATAGAAAAAGACTTCAATTTCCTATTTTCCTCGAGATACTCTGTTAAACGAGTCAAACGACCCATGCATTGATGCATATGTCATCCCAAGTGTTAATAAAGTTAAAATAATAGTTTTGACGCGAACGGAAAGAAGAAGATGAAAGAAAAATCAGTTAAAGGCCGGAACAATATCAAATATAATGAACAATAAAGAATAAGGATGAAAGAAAACCAGTAAAACCAATAGAAGGACAATATTCGGATGCCATTTTTTCTTCCACTTTTGTTTCTATAACTTGCGATGATGTTTGGTATGCTTATTCTCGATAAGTTAAGTCCAATTTATAGAGTAGGATATACTTATTCGTGAAACCAAACGATTATTGTGGTGTCCTTTGAATTAGGTGTACTAGAGTTTCCTTGTTGCCATATAGCTAGCACGTGCATGGTGAAAAAGGAGCGGTTAGTCAACTTAATTAATACACTAGAAGTACATTAGCTTAATTAGAAACAAAAAGAGTGAGGGAAAGAGAGTAAAATAATCAGATTAACCATCTATATTTTTAATGAACGGGAAGTTTTAAACCGAAATTTAAACTAATTCTTGAATCCTATAAAAAATAAACCGAATATTTTTGTAACTAAAAATTAACGTCAATAGTTTTAGCAAAAAAAAAAAAAATAATAACGTCAATAGTAAAAGTTGATTTGAGCTGGTTACCACAAGCTGGTTAACCAGCTAATCTTCTGTTAGTTTCTTCTTACACTTGGTAGTTCTAATCTTCTAATCTTCTAATCTTCTAATCTTCTAATCTTCTAATCGTGAAATCAAAAGTTCATTGCGGTGTCCTTTGAATTAGCTCGGTGAGGTGTACCATGTGTTTCCTAGTTGCATAGAACGTTCCTTCTTCTGTTGGAAACCCGTCAGAAATTCGTTGGAAATGATCAAAAATTTCCGACGGGTTGTGTCCATTTGATTTTTCCGACGGTTTTGAATTTCCGTCAGAATTTCGTCGGAATTCCGTCATAAAATTTCCGACGGCATTTGTCCGTCAGAAAATCCGTCGGAAATCGACCTGTTTTCTTGTAGTGTTGATAGAACATTAGCTTAGGAACAAAAAGATGAGAGAGATACAGAAAGTCAAATTAATTTCGCTAAAAAAAAGAGTCAAATAATTTTACGATTTGATTATGGCACTGACTGGTTGGAATTGTGGCTGTATGTTTTATTTTTAAAAATCATATATTCAAAGCTTTACCAAAACGATATCTAGTTGCTTAGTAGTATATGAAGCAACTAGATGATGGGCCTGTTCGTTTTTCCATCCAAATGGATCATCCGGATGGAGATGACTTATGATGAAACGAACAACATCAAAAATAAAATGGGATCATCTCCATCCAGATGATCCATCTGAATGAGTTTATAAAATTGGAAAAATTGGAAATAAATGATGTTTTTAGTATTCTTTTGGCCATCTACACCTTTATTTTAGTTGATACAATTGTGCCTAAACTACCCTCACAATCATATATTTTAATATTTTATTTATTTGTAAAATTTGTTTTCAATATTAATTTAAATACTTAAAAGGAAAAAATAAATATTTAAAAAAACAGAAATTTATTATTTTTCCAAAAACGTAGTAAAACAATATTTACAAATCTTTTTCGATCTGTTCTGCGAAATTCAGAAGGTGTCTTCTGCGCATTCTCTATGATTTGCGAATTGTAGAACGTGTCTTCTGTAGTTTCTATATGTTCTGCAAATTCGTAGAATATACATTCTGCATAATGTACGTGTTCTGCGATTTCGTAGAATTTACATTCTGCATAATGTACGTGTTCTGCGATTTCGTAGAATTTACATTCTGCATAATATACGTGTTCTGCGATTTCGTAGAATTTACATTCTGCATAATGTACGTGTTCTGCGATTTCGTAGAATTTACATTCTGCATAATGTACGTGTTCTGCGATTTCGTAGAATATACATTCTGCATAATGTACGTGTTCTACGAAATTCAGAAGGTGTCTTCTGCGAATTTTAGAATTAAGAGTTTTAGAACATCTCTTCTCTTCATCTTCCACGCCATTTCTTAACTCTATTTCTGTGTTTATGATTCATTCAGATTTTTGCAAAAATCAATTGTCTAAACCATAAAGGATTGGATAGATTTAACATAAATCTGGTGAGTTTATTGAATTTGTTGTTTGTTTTACCACAAATTGATATGTGCCAATTCTATTTGGGAAAATTGATTAAATTTTTTTTGTTCATCATAGATAAATATGCAGGAAATTTATGTGACTTGCGGTATATGAAGGCCAATTTTTTCATTTGATTTTCGAAAATAATAAAAAGAGGGTATTATGTATTTATAATTATATTTAAGAAATAAGTAACAAATTAAGAGGGTACAATTGGATTTCAATTAATATAAAGATTAAGTCACCAACAATTGTTTAAGAAGGTGTAGATGGCCAAGATAGTACTAAAAACATCCTTTATTTCCAATTTTCCCTATAAAATTTAGGCTAATTTTTTTAACTCATCTGGATGGACCAAATTGGATCATCTAGATGGAGATGATTCATTCCAAAAAAACAAATGTCTAAAATACCCTTATCTATATGAAGCTTATAATTATCTTAAAAAATAAAAAATCGTGTTTTTCGCCAAAATCACAAAACTGCGAAATCAAATTTTCTTGCTAAAACCGCAAAAACGTGTTTTCCCACCAAATCCGCAAAATAGCATTTTCCCGCCAAATCGGCAAAAACATTTTTTCCCGCCAAATCCGCAAAAACACGTTTTCTCTCCAAAATCTTGAAATTGAGTTTTTTCGCAATAACCGAAAATTGAGGTTTTTCGCCAAATCCGCATAAATCGTGTTTTCCCGTCAAATCCGCAGAAATCGCGTTTTCCCGCCAAATCCGTAGAAATCGCGTTTTCCCGCCAATTGGCAAAAACGTGTTTTCCCGCCATATCCGCAAAATCGCGTTTTTCCGTCAAAACAACAAAATCACATTTTCGCGCAAAAACCCCAAATTACGTTTTTCCGCAATAATCGAAAAATCGAATTTTTCCTCCAAATACGCAAAATCGCGTTTTCTCGTCAAATCCGCAAAATCGCGTTTTTCCGCCAAAAATCGCAAAATCACGTTTTCCCGCCAAAACTGCAAAATCACATTTTGCCGACAAAACCACAAAATCACGTTTTCCCGCCAAAACCCCAAAATTTACGCTTTCTCGCCAAAACAGCAAAATCACGTTTTTCCGGCAAAACCGCAAAATAAAAAAATCATGTTTTCTCGCCAAAACCCTAAAATCATGTTTTTCCGCAATAATTTAAAAATCGAGTGTTCCCGGCAAATCCGCAAAATCGCGTTTTCTCGTCAGAACCGAAAAATCGCGTTTTTCCGTTAAAACCGCAAAATCACGTTTTTCCGCAAAAACACAGAAATCACGTTTTTGTCAAAACCGCGAAATCGCGTTTTTCCCTCAAAACCGCAAAATAGCGTTTTCCCGTCAAAACCGCAAATTCACGTTTTCCCGCCAAAACCGGCAAAATCGAGAGAAAACGTTATTAATAAATATTAAAAAATAATAATTTGAATATTTAGATGTAAATTTATTTTAAATTAAAGATTAGTTATAGTTAAGATCAAAATAATAAAGATAAATTAAAAAAAATGATTAGATGAAATTAAGAGTATTTTAGTCATTTTTTATTAAAACCATTCAAATGGTCAATTTAGATTTGAAACCAACTATTGAAACAAACACATCTCGATCCAGATGAATCATTCAGATGAATGATCAAAACTGAAACGAACATCATCTGGATAGACCATCTAAATGGAACATCTGAATGATCCATCCGGATGGAAATGAGAGATGATGAAACGAACAGAGCCGATATTAGATATAAAAACAATGCGATCCCTATATTAAGTATGATGAGGACATCAGTACATGTAAATAGGACATTAATTTTATTCACTTGCAACCATTGCATTATACAAACATTTATTTATAACATGGACATCAGTAAACCATTCAGGTAACCAACCATGCATTGTATGTACTGTAGTTTTTTTATTTTATTAATATTATATAGACATAACTGCGTAGTCCATATCAAAATCTAGCCAGCGGTAGGGACTTTGACGACGATACGGTTACTATCAACCCTAACCCTGACACGGTCGCACCTGAAGTCTGCAGTCACCGGAGTTCCATCCAAAATCACGACAGCATTAACTCTAGTGTTCTCTCTTTTTATCACCGAAGCCGCATAGTCTCCGTTTGTTCCCACAAGCTCCGGCCATGCGTTCTTGCCTGCACGCGGTCAAATCAACCATATTAGGCATTTTAGAGATAAATAAGTCCAGCGCTCGATTTCTATTTACATACAATATGGAATCAAAATAATATATCCCTATACTATGCCTCCCAGCTCATATTTAGGTAAATGTAATTTTTTGAATTTGTAACTGAAACATCAACATGAAGAAGAAAAAAAAAGGTAATTAAAAATTCACCATGGCTTGACCATTCCATATAAACCGATGTAATAGAAGAGATCACTTCAAATTCTCATATATTTCAAATTTAATAACATAAACAAGGTATTTTTCAAATAATCCCTTATGAAAATTAGGTTAGGAGCAAAAAGAGAGAGTAAAGTACTAAACAATTTTACGATTTAATTTGAAAGGGAGAAAAAGAAGATCTTGAAAGAAAATCAATTAAAGCCGTGACAATATCAAATTGTATACAACAAAAAAAATTACCAGGACATTCGGACGACATTTTTCTTCCCCTTTTGTTGCATGCTCGTCTTTAAGAATTTAAGTCCACTCTTTATAGAATCGGATACGTCCATGTCGGTGTCGGTGTCGGTGTCGGCGTAGTCGGTGAGCTTGTAGATTCAAAGTCAAAAGTTAAGACTAGCACATTAATTGCAAACCAGATCACTTGCTTTATTATAGGGCATAAGTAATGTTTCGGCGAACGAACACCGAAATTATTTAAGCAAACGATAAATCCTTACATCATTCCCAAATCCCAACTAACCACAGATTGTCCATAAGCGGTTTTTTATTTCTTCTAAATTCATATATTAGGCATAGAGCCTCCATCAACCCAAATCCTAACGCGGTAGCAACTGAATGGATCGTGCACCCGAGTTCCATCCAAAATCCCAACAACAACGAGAATCGGGTTCTCTCGGCTTATCACCATGTTAAAACTACGTACAACAGATCTAGATGCCTAGAAGCCATGTCTAAGATATAGAACATTAGCTTAAAGTTACAATAATTGAATATGACGTGAACGGAAAGAGAAGGATGAAAGAAAAATCAGTTGAAGCCCGGAACAATATAAAATTATGAACAAAAAAGAATGAGGTTAAAAGAACAATCTTGGGATGCCATTTTTCTTCCCCTTTTGTTTCTTTACTTGCGATGATATTTGCTATGCTTATTTTCAAGAATCCGAGTCCAATTTATAGAATATGATCATACGTTTTACTTACTCGTGAAATCAAAAGTTCATTGTGGTGTCCTTTGAATTAGGTGTACCATGTTGATGTTTTCCTTGTTGCATAGCACGTGCATGATGGAAAAAGCAGCGTTTAGTCAGCTTAACTAATAGAAATTTCACAAATTCCCCAGACAAATTCCTCACAGAAAGAGAGACTATTCAAAAAACTTGGAGACTACTTAAAAAATTTGGAGGCTACTCAAAAAAAGGGTGAAAATGTAATTTTACTTTAGTGATGAAAACGACAACTGAGGACATGGAGGATGGTTCGACTCGTTCGGTGGTTCTATATTGGACTACTCCATAGCTGCGGCGGTTTGCTTGTACAGTAGAACCTCTATAAATTAATAATCGGTAAATTAATAATCATTATAAATTAATAAATTTTACCGGTTCTGAGTCGGGCCAATGTAAAAATTTCCAAATTTCGATAAGATAATATTTTTTTTTGAAACTCATATATATATATGGTCCCAATAATAAGATAAATTAANTTTTTTTTTATTTATTATGCAGTCATGTTCAGATGTGATTTGCTGTAGATTCAGCTTCTGTGCGATAAGTAATTGTTGTCTTCCTGGATCTGTCATTAACTGTTAGCATTATAGTAAGAATAGCAGTGAGCTTGGTCGATTTGTTGATAATGAACAAGGTCTCACAAGCCTTTAAAGATGGAAGGATGATCAAACTTGGGAGGATTTGTTATAATATCACTGGAATTTTTCTCACCATGACTTACTAAATGATTAGAGTTTTAAAAGACCGTGTTTAGCGATGGTCGGCAGCTTTAAACCACAATGATCTACAACAATGACATGATCTTCTTCACTTGATCAAACATCGGTTGTTGCCAACAAATCATTTAAGTTAAATTTAGTAACTCATGGTCATAACAGTCATGGTACTTTTACACTTTCGATGATGCATACGTTAACAAAATTAGAAACATTGTTTGAATCTTATCATCAACAAAAAAAACCCCATAAATACAACAAGAAAAACTCTTAAACGATGTTAATTAGTTACAAACCACCCTCAATTAACTGATTTGTTTGTGTATTTTTAAAGAAACCAAAAGAATTCATATATGATTTTTTCATACGTGTTTAATATATGGCTTTTCTTAACTTCTAATAAAATCCCACGTAATTGAGTTCATATACTTTTCTTAATTATATCTTGTTATTACCAATTTAATCATGTTTGTTTCATAAACTCGGGTGAAATTTTTGCAGAGTTGGGAAGAAAAGGCTAAAAATAGTAAGAAATCGTGTAATCATATCGTATTGACAGCAGCAGCCCAAATCTGCGACTCCGTTAATTTTCCGCTTTGTAGAAAGAAATTAGATTTCTCTCTAAAGCCCTAACAATCCCCAATTCCAAGTTCTAGGTTTTCCAATTTCCACTATCCGAATCCGTAAACCATTTTTCGATTTCGTTTTGCTGCCTTACTTTGTCGACCAATTTTGAAACGATTGATTCTTCTGTCCCCTGCAGAGTAAATGGCCGATACGCCTTCGAGCCCGGCCGGAGATGGCGGAGAAAGCGGCGGCTCGGTTAGGGAGCAGGACCGATACCTTCCTATAGCTAACATCAGCAGGATCATGAAGAAGGCGTTGCCTCCCAACGGAAAGATCGGAAAAGATGCCAAGGACACCGTCCAGGAATGCGTCTCTGAGTTCATCAGCTTCATCACCAGCGAGTATGTTTCTAATCAATCTCTTGAATTGCTCCGGAAACTCTAGTTTTTACTGTTTATTCGCTGTTTGGTGAAAAATTGGTAATTGTGTTGGGAGCTTAGAAAGTCATGGGAGCGATTGATCTTAGCTTAGGAAGTCTTAAGAAGCTTAGAGCAAAGATGATGATGATGATTCTTCACAACGTTAATCAACCATTGATAGTTATGGGTTACCTAAAGCTTGTTGCTTTCCTATGGACCCTTTTGCAGATGCTTCTACTATATTTTTATCTCAACTCTATCAATCAAATTGTTGGAATTTATTCTTCCTTTTAACTATCTTAGGCAAATATGGAGTAGAAGCCGCGCTTCTTGACCCTGTTAGAAGAAGATTCCTGTATATTTTGGATCTGTTTGTGTTTTTTTCTTCATTTTTGTTCTTTTAAGGCAGAAAGTATGTGTTTATGATCACGCAGGAGTTGCTAGTGTTGAAGGCGTTTTAAGGTTTCCATTTGCTGAATTTTGTTTCTTGCAACATGAGATGCACAATAAGTTATATATTATCTATGAAAATGTTGACTCGTCCTAGATAAGCTTGGCTGTAGCTCCTTCTACCATCTGATGTTTTAGGGTGCAGACACTGCGCTTCAGGCTCTTTTGGTGGTCTTATGTTGATTCGCTGACTGTAATGTTTCAATCGACTCTTATCTGTTTTATCTCTAATGGCGGCTTTGAATTCCTTTTTTCTGCTAACCAGGGCCAGCGATAAGTGCCAGAAAGAGAAAAGGAAAACTGTGAATGGTGAGGATTTGCTGTGGGCAATGGCAACATTAGGATTTGAGGATTACCTGGAACCCTTAAAGATATACCTAGCGAGGTACAGGGAGGTGAGTTTGCTTTTTGACTCCCTAAGCATGTGTTCTTAACCCGTTTTAAACATGGAAACTCACCATGATAGAAATTCTGGCAACTTCTCTATATGTTCTCTGTGTTGACAATCTTTTGCCAATATATAGTTTTTAAAAAGCAAGAAAGATAAATCTAGATCAACTCTAAGGATGCGTTTCTGCTTGTCGAAACATTTGAATAAATATAGACATGTTATTTACTCTTTTATGCTTTTAAGCTTTTGCTATGCGAGACTGATTTGGTCTTTTCATTCCCTGTGTATGGTTGCTGAAACAATCCTGCTGATGCAGCTGGAGGTAAATAAATCCCATTTGCCAATTCTACCTTTTTATTTTATTTTATTTTTACTCCATTTTCAGAGTTACCCATTGGTGTCTTACATCTTGTTGTGAAATTATGACAGGGGGATAATAAGGGCTCAGGAAAGAGCGGAGATGGATCTAATAGAGATGCTGGTGGGGGTGTTTCTGGTGAAGATATGCCGGTATGGCTTTGACAAGTAGAGATACCAATGCTAAAGCATTTTTTGTATTTAGCTCTGACTTCATCATCTTGATTTTACGCAGAGCTGGTGAAAGAAGTTGCAAGTTAACTCTCTAGAGATCAAGAACAACGCCAAATGATCAAGTAATTCCTCTCTCTATCACACCGGCTTGTGTATACCAAAAAATGAAGAGCATGAATCTGTATGCCTGTAGGTTCTATATCCAACCTTCACATATTACTCAATAAAGTATAAACTGATGATAGTAACACATGATCAGATAAAAAAAACCAAATGCAATCTTCTGATCGTATGATTCTTTAATTGTTGTATGAAGTAGTTGTGGCTGAAATTCTCTGTATTGCCTTTAGAAGGGTTTGTCTAACGTTGAGTTCTCTAAAATGGTGCAGGGGTTATTAGAGATCAGAGTGTGTTGTTTATAGTTGAGCTGATCGGCGACTTTTTTTCTTTTTTCTTTTTTCTTTTTAGAGATTCTATTTCGGGTTTATTGTCAATTTCGGTTGTGTTAATTTGAACTTTCGGTTATCTATTTTCTGGTTTAGTTTGTAGTAGTTAAAAATTTATGTTAGATATAATTAACTATTTGAAAGAAGGAAAAATTTCCACGTTTATGGATCGGAGTCGATCTTTCAATCTGATATTTCATCTCTATTCTCTTTCCCTCATGACTCGTTTGTTACAATACTATTTCATTTGGATTTATTTTTTATCAATGTTATGATTATGAAGATTTATCTATCATCTATATGGAGAAAGAAGATTTAAAACATTAATCTTGTATTTAAGACAGTCAATTTTTTTTAAAAAAATATATACCACAGAAGAATATAACTGCAATCAATCAATTTTGGCATTGAATTGAATGTTTCCGGGAGTGTAAATAAATGCTTAAAATCACGAGAATCCATTTTCAAATTCTCTCTTTAAATTCCTTTATGGTGATTAAAACATATTTTCCCATTACCAAATTCAATTCTTCAAAATCAAGAATCGAAACGGGAACAATGGATTCTCAAGAAACTGATTCGCCATCGAGTACAATCATCGTCTTCCCTTTTGTTGCTCTCTCATCAACCATCACATCTAGTAAATATATTTATTTTTTCTTTTTAGAAAATGATCCAACACTCTCTCTCACATTGCGCAGCAGCAAGAGAAAAGGTTGATTTTGCTCAACCGATAATAAGATATAAAGAGAGTAAATGGATTCATCGCAAAAGCTTGGCCTGGGACACTGCTTTTTTCACCAGCCCTGGTTTCTTCTCATTTTACCTAAATGAATTTTTGTGAATTTAAAAGTTAGCTGTAAGAAAAATAATACGCTTTATACGATTCCAATGATTTTTTCCAATTTTGTTGTTACAGGAGTGTTAGATCATGAAGAATTGTTCGGGAGCTTAAAAATTGGCGAGAATGAGATTGAAGTTGAAGTAAATAATAAGCACTCGATCAAGACACTTGCTCGTGTTTCTTCGGACATCGCTCATCGTCCAAGTTTTGCCTGGGACAACGCTTTTTTTACTGATCCAGGTCTCAAACTTCTTTTCACAATTTCACATTTTAAACCGCTATTCCACTTATTTTTACTCTTCATTGTTTTTTTCACTTTTTTTTTTTTGAAAAATGATTCTACTATTTTACACAAACGTGTACGTTATTAAGCTATTTATTTAGTTTTGCAATTGTTTTGGGGAAATTGTATTCAACTAAAATGTTTCGGCTATGGGATATCATTCAACTATTTTATATATTTGGCATATGATCCGCTTCAACTATGTATATTGAAAACTGACATTGGCTATTGCTAAGGTGTTCTTGATGCAGAGGAGTTATCTCTGGTTAACAATGGTTTCACCGATAACACGCAACTTCGTAAATCTGTTGAATCGATGACGACGACCACTCAAGGAAGCAGATTATCTGTGTCGAGCATTGAGTTTGATCTGTTTCACGACCTGAGAGCCTCTCTACGAATTTCACCAAATGTGAAGCAGGTAACTCGAGAGATTAAGCGCAAGTTACCAGATGGTAAAAAGATAAATAAAAAAAAAAGAACAGAAAAACTCGAGCGAATTTTCATGTTTTTGGAATCAATCGATTGCTTTCATCTAATAAATTAGCATCTCGGTTTTGTTTTTTGAAGAGGACAAAAGATTATAAACAGAAAGATCAACCTTTGAGTCTCATTCATCAACCAAAAGTGTCTTCTTCTTCTTCATCATCATCGTCCTCCATAACCAAACCTTTGACTCCTCGTCAAGCCAACCCCGAGAAGAAATGTGTTGCGAGTGAACTCGGTGAGAACATGCATTTTGTTTTCTCAACAGGAGAAAATATCAATACCCTTACAAAGTTTCACATCTTTTTGTTTGATTTTGAAGGGAAGAATAAGGGAAAACATAAGAATCATGGGTTTGAAGAACAATCTATCTTAAGGTCATCGTATTCAGGATATGCAACGAAGAATTTGATGACATCATCCTCCTCTGGTCTGAGGTTACCACTGCCAAAGATGAGATTTTTCGACTCGGTATGCTTTCAAAGAAAATATGTTTTGTAAAACTTAGCAACTATATCTTGATTTTGATCTTGTGGTGATGAAGAAAAACTAACTTTTGTTACAACAGGAGAACAACGGAGAGAAAGAAAACAGAGAACCAAATGCAGCTGAAGCAACTGCTGAAAACAGAAGGAGACACAAGTCGAAACTTGAGAATTCTTCTCCACCAGAAAACCGCAGCATTTTGGGGCAACGCAAAACCCAAAAGTGAAAACGATATATTTTGGTGTTGAGTGCGTTACAAGGAATCGTTTTGCATCAAAACACAAACAATCATTGTTTTTTTCCTTGCATGAATTTGAGTCGAGCAAGCGTAGGAATTTTTTTTTTAGTGGCTCAAATTAATTATGATATCATAATTGTTTGAGTCGAGCAAATATGAAATCTTGAAATCTTTTTTTAGTGGCTCAAACAGATAAAGCTATCATATTTTTTAGTGGCTCAAAACAGATAAAGCTATCATAATTTATTTTTGCATTTTTCGTTGTCACTGGACCATAACTCGTTTTGTCACTATTCTTTTTAAATATATAAAAGTTCTTTTTTCTTTTGTCGTCATTTAAATATAAAAGTTAATCTGAACTATTATTAGCGCCTAATTTTGCTGTTATTTTTTTTTTTAATTTCTTTCCGGTAAATGATATATAGAAAAAGTTTAATAAAAAATGATAATAATTTCAAAAGTCTAGTCAATCTACGAAAACCACACAAGAGAAGGTTAAGGCAATGGTGGTCTTATCCACCAACTTCTCAATGACCAGAGCTTCAACGGCTATGGCGTCTCTAACCAATGACTCACCATCTCCTCTTCCGTTGAAGCCTACGAAGAAACCAACGAGTGTCACTGTCAGAACAGGAACCGGAAACCAAAATAAGCAATTACGGAAGCAACGGCGAGACAAGAAGCCTTCAATAGCTCAGATCGAGCGAGCATTTGGCGCTGGATCTTACCGTGATTCAGAAGGGTATAAAAAATTACGATTGTGAGATATATATCTGTAAATTGTAATTATGAAATTTGTTTTGATGTTTTTTTTTTCTCTGAAAGGGAAATGGATATGAATACAGTATTCGATGAGCTTTTGTTGGGTCATGCTAATAAATTCGAAGGAAAACTTGAGAAGAAGCTACGAGAGATTGGCGAAATCTTCGTAGATCGAACCGAGTCTAAGTTTCGTTCCTCCGGTTAGTTTATTTTCTCAAAAACCTGCTGCTTCTTGCTAGCTATTGTTTGAATAGTGATAATTAATCTCCTCCTAACGACGTCATCTAATTCCATAATCGGATGATTGATGTTTCAGGGAAACCAGTTTTGATGTTTACGATCCAATGGATTCTTCCAATATGGATTGTGTCTCTGCTCGTAGCTTGTGGAGTTATCAAACTTCCCTTTAGCCTCCCATTACTTGATGACTTGATCATGTGATTTTTGTACAATGCCTTATACACACATATACCATGACCATCAATTGTACTACCATCATCATTATTTCTACTTTTTGTGTGATATATATGGATCATATGATAGAAATCTTGATGTTAAGATTCAGATTTTTATGACTAGAAAGTCTAGAAATTTAATGTTAAGATTCAGATTTTTCCGAACCGAGTAGAAATTTTGCCAACCCTAAGTGAGAGGATAAGGAAAACCTATAGAAAAATAAGCAAAAAAATAGTATTTATTATTTAGCGGAAAGGCAAAGAGTTTTTATTACAAGAGTGATGAGAAACAGGAAAACCTAAATCAGATATGAAAACTGTACAAGAACAAGGATTTGGTCATTTCATCATCATACGACAAGAACGTAGATAGCGTAGATGATCCCAGGGATGTAACCCAGCACAGTCAACAACAAACATATCCAGAACTCTACCTGCATTCATATCCATTTATCATTTTTAACAAATCGTCAATAAAGGATTATTAATTACTTAAAAGACAAGAAAGTAATTAAATTAATGATGATGTAGTTTAAAATTTAGTAGTGCCTTACCCCACAACCATATCGGAGGAAAACGCCGACGGGAGGCAGAAGAATCGCCAGAATCACTTCGAGGAAAGTCTCTGAGCCCATTTTCTTTGGATTTTCCAAGAAGAAGAAGAGAGTGTAGAGTGGTTTGTTGATTTATTAGGAAGAAGTAAAAAATTGGTGAGTGGGTTAAGAAGTAAAACAAGAGGTTGGTGTTTGACACGTGTAGTTCCTGCAGTGTATTTCGTTACACGTGTTGCATGTTTTGGAGATGCATCCATAACAATGTGTCCTATATGTGTTGCGACCTTTTTCCAGTAGAAAGACAGAACACGTCAAATATCTGCTTTCCTCATAACTGTTTTCACTAATTCGAAGGGATCTTAAAGTTTTTTTTTTCATTAATGTTTTTGACAAGTATGGATGGCAAATTGACAATTACTATTATATATCCGGTTTGACAAATGATGATTTTCTGAATTTTAGTTCATTTTTTCAAATAATTTTTGATTGTGTAATTGAATTTTGCGTTCCATTGTACTTATAAATGATAGTATATGAAAAGTCGAGAATACATGATTAATTGCACGTATTGATTGTAAAATGTGAGGACATCGACCAAAACCGACTAAGATTACAAATTAAGATCGATCGAGAGACTACAAACCGATATCTTCATTCGATTAAAGAAAAATCATAATCATATAGTTCTCCATAACACCTTTTGTGTTTTTACTTTCTTCAATTTGCTATGGTATATAAGAATGTTTTGCACTTTCTTTGTTTCTCTCATAAAGCAAGAATAAAATAAAATAAGTAAAAGCATAGAATTTGATGGAACAGAATAACATTTTACTTCCAAGATTCTTTAGAGTTTTACATTGGCCTACTAAATGTATAAACACTGAAAACGAATATGAACTAGCATTTTGGTAACTTTCAAAATGAAACCTCTATGATCTTTCTCCTAGTTAACTCGTGGAAGAGTAAGAAACGAGAAAGAAGAAAGAAACTTGAATACAAAAAAAAAAATACAAAAAAAAATGCGGAATACGGTTGACAAAACCTGCTCAAGAAAACTAGTATTGCTAAAGCAGCCCATATATGTAAATATCCGCAAATTTTTATGCTTAAATTAATTTTTTTTATAAAAAAATTGGGATCGTCGTTTCTTCAACTCACCCTTAAACCCATTTTGCCAAATCCAGTATCTTGCATCATCTCCACGAACTCACTGTAATCTATTCTTCCATCCTGATAAAAAAGAAACCCAACACACGCAGAAATTTTTTAAACCATTAATTAAACAACAATGTGCTTCCAAACTAAGTAAGTAACTATTGAAAGCATGCAAGAGCAAATAATGGAGATTAATTGTAGTTTAATTACGTTGTCCTTATCGACTTCGCGTAAAATGTCGTCTAGATGAACATCGGCTAAGCCGAATTGCTTGCAAGCTTGCTGGAGCTCGTCTCGGGTTATATAACCACTTCTATCTTTATCAAAGTAAGAGAACGCTGTGAACAAATGGTCTTCTTTCTCTATTTTGTTTAGATGCACCATCGCTGCTATAAACTCTCCATAGTCTATAGTCCCACTGTTATCTATATCCGCCTGAAAACGTTTTTTTTTCTTCCAAATTATTTGATTGATCACATATAATCATAAATAGTAAAAAAGATAAGTAGAGAGAAGTGGGCTTACTGCTTGCATTAATCCTAATATTTCTGAATCTTTTAGGTTAGCACCAACTCTGTCCAAGCCCTTCTTGAGTTCTTCGAGAGTGATGTGTCCGCTATTATCTGTATCTATCATCTTGAACATTTCCTTCAATCCTGCTATTTCTTCCTCTGACAAGCTTTCCGCTATCACCTGGATACAACAGCAGCATCTCACGTTAACATAAATTGGTAAATAATATGGTAGTGAGTTTACAGATGTTTAATTAGTCATTATGTTCACCTAATCTGGTATTAGATAATAAGGAATTTTATAAATTGTTCACCTTGATAGCGATTTTCTTGAGCTTGTTCATGGCTGAAAACTGTTTCAAACGACTGAGGACAGCAGAATCAAGAGGTTTATCAAGAGCAACACCATCCACTCGGGCCCAAGGATGACCTGCAACATTAATCACCATTACAATATTTTTAGTTATAACTAGTTCCGTGCTTAATTACACTTTATCAATTCAAAAAAAAGAAAAAAGATGGAACTTATATGGAAGAACAACACTAACAGAGAACTTCGTGAGCTGTTATTCGCTTCGTAGGGTCTCTGATCAGCATCCGACGCACCAAATCTTTTGCGCTTTCTGATACACTAGGCCATGGTTCTGATACAAAGTCAAGGTCACCTTTCAAAACCTGCTCAAAGATGCCTTGCTCCGTTTCTGACATATATCATAACAATCAATCAATCATCATTCTCTAACCATTTGGTAGAACCATTTCACAAGCATGCATCATCAAAGCTGTCTCTCTTACCATCCCAAAACGGAGGGACGCCACTCAGTAAGATGTATATAATAACTCCAGCACTCCAAACATCACATTCATGACTATAATGCTTCCGTAAAACTTCTGGAGCCACATAGTAAGGGCTCCCAACTACATCGGTGAACGTTTCTCCTGTAAAGGCCAAGATATCACAACATGAAGCTCGATTACAAAGTGAATTGAAGCAAAGAAAAAGGAACATTTTTGGCATAATTCAAAACCTGGTTTAAAGAAGACAGAGAGACCAAAATCAATAGTCTTGAGCGCGGCTTCTTCGTCTCCGTTTACAAACAAGAAATTCTCAGGCTTGAGATCACGGTGCATCACACCGAGGGAGTGGCAAGCCTGTATGACACCAACGATGATCCTCGCAAGCTCGGCGGCTTTCCTCTCGGTGTAGTGCCCTCTCTGTATGATCCTGTCGAACAGCTCTCCGCCTGCACAAATCTCCATCACGACGTGAACAGCAACCGCGTCTTCGTACGCACCGACGATCTGAATCACGTTCGGGTGCCCAGACAAATGGTGCATTATCTGAATCTCCCTCCTCACATCTTCCACGTCCTCGGGTGTCGTCAGCTTCCTCTTGGCGATCGTCTTGCAGGCGAACTCGTAACCGGTCTTCTTCTCCACGCAGAGGAACGTCGTCCCGAATTGCCCCTGACCTAGCTTCCTACCCACGCTGTAGATATCCTTGAGATTCTCCGTTTTCCTCCCGAGCACCGACTCGATTTGCAGACCCGCGCTCGCCATCCGTTTCATGTGCGCCTCTTTCTTCGGCTTCGGATCTTCGGGGATCTCGATCTTGGGTGGTGCTTCTTCTTCGTTCGCCATTTTCACCGGAGGAGGTGGGGTTCTCGGAGTCGGAGGAATTGGAGCTGGATCCAAGGCGGGGGAAGCGTCGCCTGGGTTTCGATTACCGTCCTTGTCGCCGTCGCCGCCGTCATGGACGCTCTTCTTCCGGCTGCTCTCGTCGTCCTTGTTGCTCTTAAGGCTCTCGTCTGGTTTCTGATTCCGCCAAACAGCGGCACTAACGGATTGAAGGAATCCATTAGGGTTCAGATTCGGACCCACGCATGTGTTTCCCATTCAAACCCTAAATTTCACACAAATCCTGATTTTTGCTATTTCCTTTGTAATTTCTCTCTATATCCTTCTCGCGAGACACCGAAAACACAAACCACTCAACAGCGCCATTAACGTAAGCGAATCCATCGAATTTTTTTTTTTTTTTTGTTGCTGTGTCTTCAAATTCGACACAGCCGCGAAGAAACGTGAGAGGTGAACAACACAACCTACAATGGGAGGGAGGGAAAACCAGTTTGATCCAATGATCCTCGCTTGCTTTTTGCAGCTTCGCCGGAAGCGAAATTTCTCGAGAGAAACTCTGTGGGATTTCTTAAAATTTTGCTTCCGAGAAAATCTGATGAAGCTGATCAGAGGAGGAGGAGGGAGGATGAACAAAATGATTCTAGGCCGTCTATTATAAATAAACAACTTTTAAAAAAAAACAAACTTTATGGGTGACACAGTCGCGCGTTTAATAAAACTATGAGGATGGTGTGATGATGCTTCTCTATAAAATTCTGTTTTTTACTTTCTGCAACCATTAGTTTGGGCCCTTTTTCTATTTTTATTATGATTTTTCCATCAAACCGTATAAGAGTGAATATATTTGATTTATTTCAGTTTTTGATTGCTTCAAGATCAATTTCTTTAGAAATCAAATTACCTGATGCTAGAGCTTTGCTTAGTGATTACATTTTTAAATATCGACTCATTTAAAATATATAAAAAAAAATCTTATTTTCAAAATTTGCCTTAAGCTTCTAAGCCTTCTATTAACCTAACCTAAGCACACGATCATGCTCATGCTGATGTGAAAAACCAAACTGAAAAAAGAGAATAAAAATGTGGCATTATTGCAGCTAATTATTTGACAAACCAGTGATACTAAAGAACAGTGATAAATTATCATAGTACGTATCCAATAACATCATAAAGATTCATGCATACACAACTTATTTTTGTCTCATCAAAGAAAAAAAGAACTTTCCTACTGATGATTTTTCTGTAATGTCTTTAGCTCTTTTTTTCTGTCTCTGTTTTTTTTGTTGTCATCACCTTTTATTTTATTTTATTTAATGATAATTGAAGAAGTAAACAATTAGTAACCGATCATTTGCATCGTCTGTTCGCTCCAAAACATCTTCGACTGCTTCACCATCTCAGACCGTTCCCCCATCATCCTCTCCTTCCAATACTCTTTGCTTCTACAAAAAAAATATCACGCAATTCATCATATTTATTGAGAAACACACAAATTTTATCAATAATTCTTGAAAGTTGAAACAATGACTTCCATGGATAGAAAAAAATGTGAGTTCTTCTTATGAGATATAGCGATTTTGAACAATCTATACTGCTCCAAGAAAAGAAAAAAACAAGACTCACTTATAACGAATTTAAACTTTAAGCTTTTAGAAATTATTTGAAGTGCAAAAATTCAGCTCAAAAACAATTCATCTAGTAACTAAACAAAGGAAGACATTATTTTTCTAGTAACTAAACTTTAAGCTTTTAGAAATTATTTGAAGTGCCATTATCTAAATTAGAGATTTGCCTCACCGTATCTTTAAAAGAAGGTGCAGCTCGATCATGTGAACCGCTTCCGCATAAACTCCAACCTGTATACCGTATGTAAACAATCAACGTTGTTAACATCTCATGTATTGATAATGGAAACAAGTACTTGAGAGAAGAAAATGTTTAATGTTGCAAGAATCTAAACAAACCTCTCTGCATATGGGACATTTGGAACGTTGCGGCGCTGCTTTAACGCCTTGGAAAATCATTACAGAAGCAGCCGAGCATGCACAAGCTTTACAAAATATGTGACCGCACTTTAAAGCGTAGGGATTGAATACCGTTTCCTGCCAAAATTAATCCACCAAAATGTTATTAATCTTCAACTCCATGAGAGAAAATGATTCAAATATGTAAAAACTACATTTGTTTATGAAAAACGTAGAGCTTTTTGTTTTTGTTACCAGGCAGATTGCGCAAGTTAGATCAAACTCGAGCTCTATTGAGGTAGGCAGCATGAGTTTCATCACTGGTTGATCTTCGTTGAGATTATCACATGAGACGCGGCCAAAAGAGTTCTTGAAGTTTCCAACTTTTTCAAGCCCTGAGTTGAGATAAAAGGCTCCAAGTTCTATGAGCCAAGGTGAGTGCAAGAGCTCTATGCGCTCTGCTCGCATTTTCAACTTGAAATTCTTCCCATTCACTGAGCTGTGCACCTGAAAACATTTTAAACCAATATAATTAACGAGCTTGCCTTTTTGTTTTTCAAATACTTTTTTTTAATCTTTGCAATAATCCTATACCTTGTCATATTTCTTGAGGATTTTACGGATGGCAATCGCGTTCATTGTTATGTATTGAATCAAGATTTGGCCCTCATGGATTAAAGCTTGTTTTTCGTCCGTGAAGCATCTGCGTAGACGCATCATGTATCTCTGCATCCCAGTGGCTACATGAAGATGGAGAAGATGCCTGACTCTTGACTTGAAGCATCCCGCTATGTCAGAAGCTTCCTTCATTAACTCCTCAAAGAACATCTGATCACACCCTACATTGTAACATATAACATCACAT
>JAHZTW010000001.1:44842967-44881186 GCA_020283515.1 Alliaria petiolata
TTTTTTTTTGTATTAAGTAATGAATCACTATAAGTGTATGGTTTTATATATTTTATTTTGTATATTATGTGTCTGATAGACTGTTTTTTATCGTTTTAAAATGTCTATATGATAGTTTAATATTCGGATTATGAATTTACCGCTAGTTAGTATTGAATTTATTAATTTTTATGTTAGCCTCGTAACACAATAACCTATTACTATAAAGACTTGGATTGTAGATGACTGAAAACAATTATGTTAAAAATATAAGTATTGGTTAAATTTTCATTTGGTAATGAGTAAATAGATTAGCTAGTATCTTTTAATCGATAATAAACAGTTAGAAATCCATGTGTAAACCGTTTTTTTTTTTTGTTTCGTGTCTCTTAATAAATTTTTTTTTGTAATTTCGTTGAAACTCAAAAATGAAAGTGTCTGGATAAAGAAAAAAATGGAAGCAACCAGTATTTTATTAAGCTCTCTGTATTTTTATAAGAATATGTTTGGCTTGTATACTTGTGTAACCTGTAGCAACTTTATATTGTTATTTATAGTCTATACCAATACTTTTTAATTGACATATACTATTATGTGAATGTATTGACATTTGTGTAAAACATAGGTTTTTTGGGTCAAGAGAACCACGGCTCCCTAATGCAAGATAGAGAGGTTTTTATTTTGATTTTCCAAAAAATTAGTTTACACATCAAGGTAATTTTCATTTTTTAATATTTTTAACATTGATTTCCACTTTATTTTAACATATACTATTCTATGGAGTTATTGACTTGTTTTAAGATATAATTTCCTTATCTTTTTTATTTAGATTTTATATGATTTCCAAAAAATATTTATATATCAAGTTAATTTTTAATTTTTGGTGTTTTAAATTAATAAAAATGTTAATCATATTTTCCATTTTTATATTTTCTTTGTTAGTTACCTTGATTTTCCAAAACATTAGCCTACACATCAAGTTAATTTCTATTTTTAATATTTTTAACAATGATTATCATTTTATTTGACACATACTATTCTATGGAATTATTGACATTTTTTAGATATAATTTCCTTATTTTTTTGTTATTTACTTATAGATTGTTAATTTATTTTAACAAATACGATTTTTGTTGACAAAATAAAAAGAAATACGATTTCTATATTTGTTATATTTTGATACTATAAATTTTATTTTGATATATACTATTATATGAATGTATTGACATTTGTGTAAGACATAATTTCATTTTTATTTTTTTGTTAGTTAGTTTTTTAGGTTGATTTTCCAATAATTTAGTTTACACATCAAGTTGATTTCCATTTTTTAATATTTTTAACATTGATTTTCATATTATTTTGAAATATACTATTCTATGGCGTTATTGACATTTTTAAGTTATCATTTCTTTATTTTTGTTAATTTAGTTTTTGTATGTTGATTTTCCAAAAAAAATATTTAAATATCAAGTTAATTTATGTTTTGTGTTTTAATTTAATTGAAATGTTATTCATATTTAAAATGTTTCTATTTTTTAGTTAGTTACTTTTTATGTTGATTTTCTATAAAATTAGTCAACACATCAAGTTAATTTCCATTTTTAATATTTTTAGTAATAATTTATATTTTATTTTGACATATACTATTCTATGGAGTTATTGAAATTTTTTAAGATATAATTTGCTTATTTTTATTATTTAATTATTGATTGTTAATTTATTTTTAAAAATACGATTTTTCTTGACAAAAAAAAAAGAAATCTGATTTCTATATTTTTTATATTTTGATACTTTTAATTTTATTTTGTCATATACTATTATGTAAATATATTGACATTTGTGTAAGACATATAGTTTCATTTTTATCTTTTTGTTAGTTAGCTTTTTAGGTTCATTTTCCAAAAAATTAGTTTACACATCAAGTTGATTACCATTTTTTTAATATTTTTAACATTGATTTTCATATTATTTTAAAATATATTATTGTATGGAGTTATTGATATTTTTTAAGTTATAATTCTTTATTTTTGTTAATTTAGAATTTGTATGTTGATTTTCCAAATACAAATTGTTTAAATATCAAGTTAATTTTTTTTTTGTTTTAATTTAATGAAAATGTTATTCATATTTAAAATTTTTGTATTTTTTAGTTAGTACTTTTTATGTTGATTTTATAAAAAAAAGTCAAACATCAAGTTAATTTCCATTTTTTATATTTTTACTATTGATTTCTATTTTATTTTGACATATACTATTCTATGGAGTTATTGACATTTTGTATTAGATATAATTTCCTTATTTTTTGTTATTTAGCTTTTCTATATTATTTTCCAAAAAAATGTTTATATATCAAGTTTTTTGTGTTTTAATTTAATTAAAATGTTAAATCATATTTAACATTTTTGTGTTTAATGAAAACGCTGATTTGGACCAATGAAACTGAGTTTCTTCGTCCTATGTGTACGCTCTCAATAGCATAATGCATCAACTTTTATATAGTATAGATTTCATATATAGTGACTACTAGGCGCGTTAGAATTCTCAAAAACAAAAAGTTAAAGTTGTTAAATATTCAATTTTGTGGCACTAAATTTGCTATTATTACTTTGATGAAGTCTAAAAATGCCTTTTTACTGTGAACCCACGTATCGATTACCGATATATTAAACATGATCAAAAGAAAATTCAACAAGAGTATGAATGAAGTTTCAAGGAAAGAAATATACTCCATACCTTTTCACTTAGCCGTAACAACATGTCTTTTATAAAAAAAAATGATATAATGAGACTATGTATGATATGTTGGAAAGAATCATGAGTACCTCCACTTTTTCTTTTATGTTAAACGAACCTCCCCTTTAAACGATGGCCTTTGGTATTGGAACTTCCACTAATAACAAAAAATAAAAAATAATAATAATAATATTAAGAAACATAATTGGGCTATTCTTTATTCCCCTGCAACTGCAAGTCACATGGATGCCAACATGAGTGGGTTTCGGACTTGGGAATCATAGGAGGCTAAAGATCATATTTAAATACTGAGTTTCAATGATTACATTACATCGTAACCAAAACATGATGCCTTCTATAATGTTTGATAATGTGTTATTTGATTAAATTTCAACAATAAAAAGGGTTAATATAATTTATAAGAATATATAATATTAATGTATTATCTAAAAAAATATTATTAGAAAAAATTTGCACACAAAATTTATATTGTTTAGAAATAAAGTTATTGTAACTTAGGAAGACAAAAATTATATATTCTTGAGTCTCAACAAGTTATAGAACTAAAGCTGATTAATATAGGAAATTAAGTATATTTAATATATATTTTTATTTTGTTGAAATTCTATAGTACTTATTTTTTAGATATAATGTTTTTTTTGTTAATTTTTTTATATTTTTGATATGATGTTACATACTACAAAAGATAGTATCACAAATTCTTATTTCTTATATGACCCCGACTATCTCATGACCAATTTTGCATGGACTTCGACAACAAACTCCTTGTTGTCACTCAACATCAGAGATCCTACTCGGCCTCTCCTCCTCATCATATAGCGTGCCAGTTTCCTAATTACAAGATTTGAGGAAGCGCAACCATCGAATCCACCATATATAATCCATCTCCTCTCCTACTCAAACTGTGATCAGTCGTAATGACAGGGTTGGTCTGAAATCAATTCCAATCACTTCATCTGAAGCTAATTAATTTTTTTTGTTTACACCTCTAAAGCTAATTAAATTAATGGGCAAACTCGGATCTTTATATTTGGTCAGGGTTCCATTAAACTACAGGTGGGTGTAATTCTATCTCCGCTTTTGTGGACTTTTCATGGTTTATTTGAGCTTCCTCTTTTGAATTATTTGTAACCATTTGATTTATTTTTTCAAGTCTAACAAACTGATTTTTTTTCCCTAGTTTTTATATAAAGTAGTTTAACAAATACGGCAAAAATGTAGGAGTATATTTTTGCCTTATCTCCTCATTATAAGTTTTAAAAATAATACTATATATTATAATAATAAGTAGTTTTTGTTTCAATAGTACTATTTTTGGCTACTTTTTCCAAAAAAAAAGGATGCAGAATCAGGAAGGCCGAATAACTTTTATTACGTGAAAATCCGACTCCGTTGCCTTTATGATGCAACGAACGGTCGAAGAAGAGGCAACTTTGAGTTTAAGCAAAAAGTAAGATTCTATACGCAACAAAGTTGGGGTGTGTGAACTATCAGCGCTTTTCGCCAGCCTCATACATAAGCGTTTTACGCATTATATAAAGTTTTACTATTATTCTTGTTGAAAATGACGAACAATATATAATTCCCAACCATATAAGTATTAAGATTGTCAATTTCTCCGCCTCTATCAGTCCTTTTCGTGGCCTTTAATTTTCACACAATGATTTCTCTGCATTTTGTTTAGTATTACCGAAAACTTTGAATTCCAAAAAAATCATTTTGTGTGTTTCTTTTGAATTCCAAAAATTGAATTTTAGTAAGTTTAGTACTGATATTAATTAAATATTATGCCAAGTTTGGCGTGGTAAAGTTTTATGCCACGTTAAGGGCAAAGAGACGATCATTATTCGCACATATGCATAACTTATCATGACGAGTTTTCCAACGCATATTGATCATCATATGTAATTTGGATTCCAAGGCAAAAGTTACAGCTCTATGAAAATCATAGGACGAAGATGTTGTACAAGGTGGCTCTAATCAGATACACAGTTGTAAAAAGGTCAACTCTTGGAAAGGCACGTATTTCCTAGACAGAGTTTTTTGTGGGGTTCGGGGGGCGAAGCCCCAGAGGTATGGTTTCCTATTGAGCTTAGGAAATGAAACTTTTTTTGTAGGCAGTTTACGAATCGGGTTTTGGGACTTATAAATATAAATTTTTAAGGTTATAAATAATTTATCACATGAATTAATAAAAAAACCTAAAAAAGTATTTGCCTCAAACGTTTTGTTTCTTTGTTTTTTCGTTCTTGTTTCACAACAGAAGACAAGCCAAACGTGATAAGCTATGGTTCGGGTCATCTCCTTGCTAAGGTTAGAGCTTTTTTAGTTTTGGAAAAAAAAAAAAAACACGTCTAAATTTATCAAAATCATTTATAAATCTCATCTAAGCGGACTAAATGTTAGGTACGCATCTGGATGCCTTCCGTTTACACACGGTTTAAGTTAACACTACTAGTTGCAGAAGCTAAGAGCAGCTCCAACGGGAGTTCTGATCCTAAGGTTCTATCAAAAAAAATTAAAAAAATAAATCAAAACTAAAAGAAAGGTTCAGAACCGGCTCTGAACATAGAGTTTTTAGAATCGGTAAGAAACCCTTACGTGTTGATTCGTGATTGATCAACTAATTAAAAAAAAAAAAATTCATTCCTCATTCTCATAGGCAAAAAAACATCTTGTTTTCACTGTCAATCTCTCTCCCAACAAAAATCACACACCCAACAGATTTCTCGATTCCGCGGAGATGGATTTCCACAGCCTTCTGAGAAGAGATCTTCAATTTCTCTGCAAGAGGAACAAAATCCCAGCCAACATGACCAATCTCGCCATGGCCGATGCTCTCAAAGCTCTTGAGATTGTAAGTTTTCTTCATCTATTCGCTCCATTTCATTTGGAATCTGAAGAATCTCGTCACCGCTCATTTGCGTCCTTATTAATATACCTTGAATCCGTAGCTGCTTCAATTTAAGCATGGTGAATTTTGATCCTCATAATTTTTTTACCAGTGGCGTTCAAATCTGCTATTATAGATCACTTCTCTGTGAATTTCAATTTTTTAGTTGGCGTATATGTTTGATCTTAAGTTATCTTGCTCACAGTTTGTTTCTGTGATTCTTTTCCGATCGAATTAATAGGTTGAAGGTCTTAATGAATACATGAATCAATCCGACTCTAATGCTCTTCAGTCTCCAACTGAGTGTTCCGCTACTTATAGTTGCGGAAGATATATCGGCGGAAGTGCTTGAGATACTGGTTGTGAATAAGAAGCAAAGCTTGATCAATGTTGCTGTTGTAAAATCAGGAATGTTGGATGGGAAAAAGGCTTTGCTACAAGACATTGCACTCATGACAGGTTTTTGTTCAATCGTTTGTTATTTCCATATAGATTGATCATACCAGCAATTTTAATTTGCTAAACATGACAAATGATATAGCATGACTCTCATGGGCGCAACTTCAGATCAACTAGGTGTTGCTCGGAGAGTAGTTATTACAGCTAAGTCAACAACAATAGTGGCAGACCCTTCAACTAAACCTGAGATTCAGGCAAGAATTGCTGAGATGAAGAAGGATCTAGCTGAGACAGATAATTCATATCTTTCAAGAAAAATCTCAGAGAGGATTGCTAAGTTCACAGGAGGCGTGACTGTAATAAAGGTCCGATTTTACAATGCTCTAAATTGCTGCAACAACTTGGTTGAAAACCTGTGATTTCAACCGAATTTTAGTGTTTCGGTTATTGATATTTCTTTGAGCCCTTTTGAAAACATCAGCTTAACCCTGTGTCAGTTCAGGTGGGAGGTCACACTGAAACAGAGCTTGAGGACAGAAAACTTAGAATAGAAGACGCAAAATACGCAACGTTTGCATACATGAGAGAAGGTATAGTACCAGGTGGTGGTGCGGCGTATATCCATCTTTTAGATGAGATCCTGAGAATCAAGAAGAATCTAATGGAAGATTCATACGAGCAAATAGGTGCAGAGTGAGAATGATGCTGTGAAGTTAGGCCTTGTGGTTGCTACGGCAGTGAAGCAGTTCAATGCTTTGGACACCTCTGCCTTGTCCAAACTCACTCACTCCTCTTAAGATCAGTGTGGCTTATATTCTCTCTTGTAAAACTACAAAATGTTGGTGGTGCCCTTTGAAAGTAAGTAAAGTTTAAGTCTTTCTTGGTGTATACACAAATTCAAAAACAATAACCCCTTAAGAGTCCACCATTGGAGAAAAAAATATATGCAAAACTAAAATAAGGTTCTTGCTTTAATTTATTATTAAATTTAATAATAAAAAATTGATTAGAACCCTTTAAGGGGTTCAACCGATGGTCTAAGTATCGTTTTGTTTTGACGACTTTCAAGAATGGGATTTGATCTTTTTTTGGCATTGTCCGAAAATAAATATCGTTTGCGTCAACTTGTAGTTTTTGTCAAGGGATTCACTATGACTGACTCCAAAACGAGATATTTTTTTTTTTTGGGACTTCAAAAATTATTTAATTGGTCAAAAAAAATTTATTGTCCGCGGGCGTCAACATTAAAAACAAGGGAAATAATAATACTTAATATTATTATTATGGGATTAAGGGTTTGTCGTTACTCTGACAGTCTGACCACATGCACACACCCGCCTTCCTTTTATTGGCCCAAAAAGAGTTGACCATTTCCGGTCAACTCTATTATTTCTGACGTTAAAAATTTATGACAAACTGAAGGAAGTAAATGACGAAAAGAAAAATTATTATCAATTCATTTAGGTGTGGAGTGTGGACTAATTAAGATTCGAATGAATATTATTTTCTTCTTCCTCTTATTCTCCTTCTTATCTTTACTTTGATCAATTTAGTCTTATATCTCATTTTTGATAATTACTAGTACTAATTAAGATTCTATTTACAAGATTATCCGAGGAAAAGAGTTTAATGTTTTTTTTTAAAGAACCATACAAAATTACTAATGTTCTTGATTAATTGTCTGAGAGCCTAAAACATTCTTTAAAGCTACAACCATCTTGATGTCTATGAAAATCATTGATTGGCCCAGACGACGCTTTATCCAGCCATATATATATATAGGAGAAAAAAGAGTGGCCATGGACTATGAGTCCATCACTGATCACACAAAACAGACATAAATTCAAAATATATTATGTATTTATGTTTCTAGATAAATCAAATATTAATGATAAAAAGGTACTGGTAACACGGAGCAACAACTGTTTTTGGTCCTCAATCTAATTCTCAGACTTTTTCTCTTAGGGGGGATGCGATCTAATTTTCACTCATATAGGTTTAAACAAAGTCCAATTAATGTTTCAGAAACAAGGCCAAAAGAAACTATGGTAATTATCTTATCGATCAGTAATGTGAAGAGTACTAGTAATTGTATTCGTCTCCTCTTACGAATAATGGTATTCATGTGCGATGCAGAGAATAAAATGCTTAATCTAACGTAACTAATTAGATTACAAAAATATAACAGACATATAATAGACATACTAATAGTGTGATTGATTAAACCTTGCGTAAAGAAAGAAGGGTCCATCCAATGTGAACGATGGAATTGTGGACTAAGAAGTCAATACCACAAAACATCACCATTCATATATTAATTAACTCTGTGATGTATAAAGTCAACCCATCAATTTGAATTATTTTTGTTGGTTACGTCTTCGGCGGGAAGGAAAAAGTAGGATACAATATTAATATATTATCGTCGGGTCATACCAATCTTCATCCAGTCAAATATTTTGTTTTCACCATATTTTGTTGTTGTTGTTTTCACCATATATATGTCTAAGATAAATATAAATAACTTATTAGTAAGTAACAAAGGAAATGAACAGACATTTGTTCTTCTCCAAAACATTCTTTTGTCTTTTGGCTCGATCGACTGCACACAGGAACCCATAATCCATGAGATCATTCGGAATATAAATTAGGTTCCAACAAATACCCCTTACCAAGCTTTGTAATTAATAATTTTATATTTTTCCGCTTTTTCAGTTTGTTGTTCATCTCTTTACATCACAAGCAATTTATTGGGAATTAAGCTACGTGGAGTCCTTGACAAAAGAATTGGTAGTGCTTGACTCTCTCATTGAGTGGAAAGGTTAAAGAATATTTCACTGCGAGTAGAGCTGTGAGCCAGAAGACAAAGAATGTTTAGGATGAACTCTTCAACAATATGCCATACTATAACAGTAAAACATTTTCCTTAATAATAACTGAGAGTTTATTTAATGTAACAGTGACAGAGATATTATTTAATTTCTCGTCATGAAAAATGTCTGATTTGACGGATTTATATTTTTGAAATGACATTGAAATTGAGTGGTAACTGAGCAATTAGGTTGACAATTTTCCAGTTGTAGAATCTTGAAAGTATGTAGTCCGTAAGTCTGCTAATTTTTTTAGCGACTTTTTTTTTCAACATAAAATATATAGTTACTTACTAGTAGTCGTATATTCTTCACAATTTGTAACTAGTTTGTTTCTTTCTGGATTAGCAGCATGGTGATCCCGATGGTCGAACTAACATTGACGAATTCTCTCTGGTTTTCCAATCTAACGGTTCGAACAAGTAATCTAACGGTCTGAGAAAATAATTTTAAAAAAACCCAACATTTAATGGATTAAACATCCATATTTCGAGTCTTAAACTTTAAAGTGAACATCCTAAAAAATGAAAAGATTTTAATAAAATAGATTATGAAATCAACTGGTGTAGTTTTCCTTACGTTGTCGCCCTGTGTTTTTTTTAGATCCCAATGTTACAAACACGTTAAAAAAAAATGGTTAGGTCTATAAGCAGCCATTTCTAGTTTTTGAAATCATATTTTTCTTCTAAAGTTTGTCGTCACATTTCATATAATTCGAAAGAAATGGTGTTGGTAAAGAAAACAATATATGGTGTAAGTCTTTCAAATTTATTGCCAATTTCATAAATGAAATAAATTGTGTGTATATCTCCACCATGGATTTCTTTTCACGTGAAAGACATTTATAGAGCTTAACTAGTAGTATTATAGTATATCATTACAGAATAATTGATGGAAATTGAGATGCTATGAAAAAAATGGTAGAACTTGTTGGGGGTCACGGAAGAGAAAATAACTTGCGGGAAATGCCATAAAGACTCTCACTTATCAAATACTCCAGTAGTACTACGAACCAGACCATTCCACAAGTCATGAGCCTTATTAACATTTCACACCCTACAATAGGTGTTTATTCCCCATACCCAATAAAATTACACTATTAATAAATACCATGACATTGTAGTCTGTGCCTGTAGATATTCACATCCTGCAGTTACTGCTTTACTTGAAATAAGTTAAATACATGTATCAAAAATCACTGAACAAAAAAATAAACTGATTATATTAATCTTGATTTTTCTAAACTATTTTGTTCACATCAACTGATATTTTGTTTGAAGTTAAATTACTGGTCATTATTAAAATTTTATAAGATAGCGTGTTATTAAAAAACGTAAATAACAAAAAAATTAAAAACGTAATTTTTTTTTATATTTTCAATTAAATGATGATTAAGAATTTGACAAACATAATATTTTTTTAACAATTAATCAAAGTTGGTCCATACTTCTAATTGGATTCATCTTATTATAATTAGCACATTTGAGTACTTAGTATTTGAATTTTTTTTTTTTGTAAAATTTTGGTATTTGAAACTTATACTGCCTAAACCGCATGCCAGGGAATAGTCTAGTGATTGTATTAAATGACGAAGATCCCAAAATTTAAAATCTTTACATTTTCCAGGCATTTAAAGCTCCGTATAAAAAAACAATTCATGGTCAACGACGAGTTAAAAAAAACAACAACTTGTTATATTATACAAGAACATCTATTTTTAAGATGATAAAAGAATAATTACAGCAAAACAAAAGCATCGTGTCCTAATATTACCTAAAAGAAGTAAAAAAAAAAAAGTTGGTAAAAAAGAAAGAAAAAATGTTGAAGATAGCAAAACGGCGCCGTTGGAGGGAGAATATACCGAAGTAGAAAATGGAATATCTCATATAGAGTCGCTTATAAATGGCCGTTTCAAAACGCTTACACTCTGTCCTTGTTCATTGGCAGCTTCAACGCTCATTCCACTTCCTCTCTCTCTACATTTTCCCCAGAAATAAAGGAAAATTAAGATCCTCTAGCTCTCTCTACACTCTTCTGACAAATACTTATAACATTTTATCAGATCAGATCCAACCCACGTAGAAGAAGATTGTTGTATATTCATGTAAGTCTTTCTTCTAATTTATGTTTTTGGATGTTTTTGTATAATTTGATATCTCCTATTTTGTTTTTTTTCTTTTATGGATGCAAAATGATGTTAGTTAGGACGATATCGTTTTGTTTGTTATGTTTGGTCTTGTCAGTAGTGATTTTGGATCAACCTGAGTTTCATTTGTTTGTATTTTCTCTGGTTATCGCTTTTTTAATCAATTTTGTTTTTCCAACTTTCTTGGATCATTAATTAGGATCAGTTCTCTTGAAATGTATTTGTTGGATCTTATCTCTCCGTTTCTAGACGACTTTCTTTTTGTTCAGTGCATGGGTTATTCACAAACAAGTTAATAAACGGAAAATGGAAAAAGACTTGCAAAATATGTTACTTCAATAAAATGAAAATTATAATTTTTTTCAATAAGAGGAAATATGTAGTTTGATTTGGTGTGTGTGTAATTAAGACAAAACAACTCGCTGTCTTACTCTCACTTAAGCATCTGTAGCCGCGTGTTCAGTCTCAGACGTCACAAGTCAACCTTTGTCGGTAATCTAGTAAAGACAAAATAGTAATCGTTGAAAATTCACAAATCTATGGACCTCACATTTCCTCGTTTACTTTTAAAGAATTGGTTACGTCGAGGTAAAGTAACCAATAAAATAGGAATCAATAATTTTGGATTATGAGTTACACATAAGTTTTTCTTTTGTCTTTGAGACATAAGTTTTAACAAATCTTATAAAATAATAGGAGTTGACTTTTATCATCACTTCATTTTTTTTTCTATATTTATAAATTCTTAAATTTCTTTTAAAATATAAAACATCATATATACAAAAAGCGAACCTTTTGTTAAAAGTCACTTCATAAATTTTCTAATAAAATACACGTAAATTACTAAATAGCTTCAAAATCGCCAGTTAACTTACTTCAAGTTTGGTCAACATACTTTACTGATTGAGGGGTTGTAATTGTGAGATCAAATAAAATAAAATTCTTATACTATATTAGTGTTACATGAAATTTCAAGTGGGGTTTAAATGTTTAATTCTATTTGTTTTTAAAATTGCCTAACTTAGTTCCAAGTTAGGTAACTGCTTTAATGTTTGTAACAAAACAATGAATTTTGTTAAGTTGGATTCATAGAAAACAAAATACAAATTGTCCACAACATTCAGAGAGAGAGTTCTCGTTATATATAGTTCTGATAGGATTCGTGGCGTGGGTCGATCTTATATAGTCCAAACATGTTAATCAAGGTGAGGTTACTAATATAATTTATTTTTGGATGAAATTACAGTAGTGAAGAAGAATGGCAAGGGATCAGTTACAAGTGTTGAACGCACTTGATCTTGCGAAGACGCAATGGTACCATTTCACGGCGATCATAATCGCCGGGATGGGATTCTTCACCGATGCTTACGATCTTTTCTGCATCTCTCTCGTCACGAAGCTCCTCGGCCGTATTTACTACCACGTGGAAGGCTCCCATAAGCCTGGGACTCTCCCTCCCAATGTCGCTGCTGCAGTCAACGGTGTAGCCTTCTGTGGCACGCTTGCCGGCCAGCTCTTTTTCGGTTGGCTTGGTGACAAGCTTGGGAGGAAGAAAGTTTACGGTATGACGTTGATGGTCATGGTCCTCTGCTCCGTAGCCTCTGGACTCTCTTTCGGGCACGAGCCTAAAGCTGTGATGGCCACGCTCTGTTTTTTTAGGTTTTGGCTTGGATTTGGGATTGGTGGTGACTACCCTTTATCCGCAACGATCATGTCTGAGTACGCTAACAAGAAGACTCGCGGTGTGTTTATCGCTGCGGTTTTTGCTATGCAAGGGTTCGGGATCATGGCTGGTGGCATTTTCGCTATTATTATTTCCTCTGCTTTTGAAGCTAAGTTCCCTGCCCCGGCCTATGCGGATGATGCCTTGGGATCCACGGTTCCTCAAGCGGATTTGGTATGGCGTATAATCCTGATGGTTGGTGCTATCCCTGCGGCAATGACGTATTACTCTAGGTCTAAGATGCCAGAAACCGCAAGATACACAGCTTTGGTTGCTAAGGACGCAAAGCAAGCGGCTTCAGACATGTCTAAGGTTCTGCAAATGGAGATAGAGCCAGAGCAGCAGAAAGTGGAAGAGACCTCAAAGGATAAGTCCAAAGCCTTTTCCTTGTTCTCTAAGGAGTTCATGAGACGCCATGGGCTTCATTTGCTCGGAACTACATCAACCTGGTTCCTTCTCGACATCGCTTTCTACAGTCAAAACCTTTTTCAGAAGGATATTTTCAGTGCGATCGGGTGGATTCCTCCGTCTCAAACCATGAACGCTATTCAAGAAGTTTTCAAGATCGCGCGTGCTCAAACCCTCATTGCCTTGTGTAGCACGGTGCCTGGTTACTGGTTCACAGTTGCGTTCATCGACGTCATTGGAAGATTTGCGATTCAGATTATGGGATTCTTCTTCATGACGGTCTTTATGTTTGCTCTCGCTATTCCTTACTACCACTGGACTCACAAGGAGAATCGAATCGGTTTCGTAGTCATGTACTCCTTAACATTCTTTTTCGCCAACTTTGGACCCAATGCTACGACTTTTGTTGTTCCGGCTGAGATTTTCCCTGCCAGGTTCAGATCCACATGCCATGGTATATCTGCAGCATCAGGCAAGTTAGGAGCAATGGTTGGTGCGTTCGGGTTCTTGTACTTGGCGCAGAGTCCAGACAAGAACAAGACGGATGCAGGATACCCTCCAGGGATTGGGGTCAGGAACTCGCTTATGGTGTTAGGTGTGGTTAACTTCTTGGGTATTCTCTTCACTTTCTTGGTGCCTGAATCTAAAGGGAAATCACTGGAGGAAATGTCCGGTGAAAATGAAGACAATGAAAACAGCAACAGTGATAATAGAACGGTCCCAATAGTTTAGGTGATAATACGCCTTTTGTAATTGTTTTCTTTTCTTTTCTTCTTGTCTTTAGCAACTCAAGTTGCTCTTTCTGATGTTTAAATGCTATAGGAATCAAAATTTCCATGAATCGATTTCAAATCCGATCGCTGATATATCTCAGCTTAATTGGTCGATTACTAAATTAAAGATTTATTACTTCTACAACCTGTGCAGTATATCAAATGACAAATTATGCGTTGTGGGGAAGTTGAGAATACATACATATACGGCGGGCCTCACACTAAAATAATACATTATGGCTTAATCTCTATAGAGGCTCTTCTTAGATTTGGCAAATAATATGCTCATAGATGAGAATTTATATATTTTTTTGAAGAATCATGCTACTTTGATTATTTTCATCAATTTTTTTTTTTTTTTTAGAATGCTATTTTATCTGAAATAATCAGTTGGTTAGTATATGATTATATCAATGAAAATTTTAAACGCCCATGATATAGGAAGATAGTTTCTAACCATTTTCCACTTAAAGAAACAAGAATGTTAATATGTTATATAATATACCAAATCTATATATAGATATATACACATTAACGATTTTTCCCAATAAAATAAAAATGCGTATTCTTTTTTTTTTTTGTAAGAGTTAAAACAAAAATATTATAAAAAACATGATTTAGTTAGGTTGCATTGGAAACGGAAATGGATACGCGGAAACCAAACGTTTCAAAACGTAAAAACACTATTTTTAAAAATTATACGAATGCAAATGTTTTGAAAACGTTATATATTAAAAATTTAAATTATATTAAAAATATAATATTTAAATCAATAAAATCCAATATAAAATGATTAAATCGTAAACATTATAACGTTTCAAGTCAAAGATTTAGAATTTTTTTTCATCGCCATTTTTATTTTCATTGGCTTCATCAACCAAAATTATTTTCAATTATGGTTCATCGAAAAAGGTCCGCAAATTTAATAATACCAAAATTAATCTCATATAATGAATCAAATTAATTATTAACTTACTTTAATGAATTAAATTAATTATTCACATACTCTAAATAATCAAATTGATCGCTTAATATCAATTTTATAATTGTTTACTTATTATCAAAAATAAAAAAGTAAGCTTACGTCGCGTTTCCAAAATAGAAACGAGTGTTCCATCGCGTTCTTAAACTGAAATGTTTTAAAAATGCGTTTTTCGTGTTTCTAACCAGTTTTTAAGAATTTTCGCTTTTAAAACGTTACGAAAGCAGAAAACGCGATTCAAACGCAATTCAAACGAAGTTTCCATGCAGCATGTATTTATTTTTCGATGGAAAATTAGGTTAAAATAATAAGAAAAAGGACATTTCCCAATTCTTTTTTTTTTATCAACTAAATATCCATTACTGGCCCAATGGGCTTTTAGGTCAAATTGTTACCGAAATCGTGAAGCGAACGTTTAGCTATAGCTTAAGAACATTTGCAGACCAATTTATTTTATCGATCAGGCAATTGCTTCGGTAATGTCTGGAAGTCATTCGGATCTCAGTTCGCCTGGGTACGTGTTCTAGTTTCTCCTCGTCTGAAAAATTCGGACCTTTCGAGGGCTAAACCGTATCAATTTTAGTTTTTTCGTCTCCCAATTTTGGCTAGATTTTGTCTCCTAAGATCCGATATTTTGACGAGAAGCGTTTTATTTCAAGCTAATGATTTGCATCTATTGGATCACATCCTGTGATTGAAAAGGAGTTTCCTTTAGTGAATCTCTTTGATAGAGGTTTAATTTTGAGGAATCAAGAAGCGATTTAGGGTCGAAATTGATACTTTTGAGCAAGCAAGAACGACTCGCCTTCTACAGTTTGAAAGTTTAGATGCTATCTAATGGTATTTGTTCATCTTGTTACGTAGGAGTATGTTTCCTAGACTAACCAAGAAGAGCATTTTAGTAATAGTTCTCGTTCTGTGATCATTGTGATGTCTAATATTGGTACTAAAGATGATTTAACAATCTATCTACCACAGATTATTGTTCTCTACATAATTGAATCTTCTGAAATGCATTCTTTTCTAGCCTGCCAACTTTTACTATGTTTAGTCACTTGGTTTATGCTTGACATTAGTTTTTTTCATCTTCTGCAGGAAGTTGCAGCTTTGTTGACCTCTTCTGAAATTCAATTTTATTTCTTCTTCGGGAAGATAAATCTTCTGGGGGGGGGCTGTAAGGTTGTTTAATGGGCATTGAAGGTGTGCAGCACACATATTCAAAATCTGGAAATATGGACAAGTTGTCAACTCCGCCAGGTTTTGTATCTCAAACAACGTTTGTGCTGAGGAATGTACACCGAGACAGAGACAGTTCCAGGTCGTTTCAGGGACAAGAGCAGATAACTGGATTCGGTACAGATGATGCAGATAGTTTCAAGAAGTTTCTTGCAAACCGACCTTGGATACTGCATGATCCCAAAACTCCCAGCTCAGAGGCCTTAAAGCCAATGAAATCTGAGGTCCTATAACTCTGTCTACCTCTTTCCTCTCTTTCTTCCATATAGAGTAGTTTTTTTTCCCCCTTATTATGCTCTTGTGGTGAAGCCAGTCATATACACACGTACACACATGTATGTATATGGATTTGTTTCCTTATATTTTCTATCAAAAACATTAATTTGAAGTGGAGATTTTCTGGAATGTGTGCTAAGTCATGGCTACTAATAGACATTAGATGTATAAGATATTAGTTAAGCCGGAAATTTTCTTGTTGTGGATTCCATATCCCTACTAGCCGCTTATGGTCTTACTTACTTTAATGCCTGCTCTAAATGATTTATTATGAACAATTTTGGAGTTTGATGTGCTTTACTATGCTTTTAGACGTATGAGAGTGTAGGTATCAAGATTGTATGTTGAGTATTTACAAATTCTGTTCACAGGTACGGGCAAGACGGCTACCGAAAGCCTCCAAGAACGTAGTCCTTGAGGAAGCTCCTGTGTTGAACCCAACCGAGGAGGTTAGTTTTGCTTTGCTTTAATGAAAAGATAATTAGAGTATTAAACTGCTTTACGTCATCTTTGGTAAACAATCATTTATGCTTACAGAGGAATATATTCCTTATTCTCTAACCTACAATTACTGAATCATCAGGAATTCAGTGACACCTTCTCATATATTGCAAGCTTGCGTGACAGAGCTGAGCCTTATGGAATCTGTTGTGTTGTTCCTCCTCCTTCATGGAAACCTCCATGTCTTCTCGAGGAGAAAAAAATATGGGAGGCTTCCAAATTTGTCACTCAAGTTCAGCTCTTTGATGGATTTCATACCGAGGACCCAAAGATTAAAAAAGAGGCTGATGCTGATAGTGATGATGATACACCTGAGAAGGTTAAGGTTTGTAGAACAGAGCGCGGTCTTGGACACACTTTGGAGAGCTTTAAGAAGTTTGCGGATTCATACAAGGAGAGGCATTTTCGAGTAAAGGATGATGTTTTGGGTTCCAAGAATTCATCCCCATCACTAAAATCAGAGCCAACCATGGCAGACATTGAAAACGAGTATAGACAAGTTGTTGAGAGTCCACTTGTTGAAATTGAGGTAATGTTAAAATCAAGTCAATTGCTTTTATATAGGAAACAGGCTATATGACTAACTCGTGGTGTAAATTAGGTACTTTATGGCAATGATCTAGACACCACAACTTTTGGCAGTGGATTTCCCTTATCTGGACCATCTGAATCTTGCAACTACAAAACATCAGCTTGGAATCTGAACAATACAGCTAAGCTTCCTGGCTCTCTTCTATCGTTTGAAGACTGCGAATCAATTTGTGCTCCTCGCCTAAGTGTAGGAATGTGCCTGTCTTCCCAGTTGTGGGTAAGTTTTAAAGCTGATATCAAGCTATGTCGTCATTTTCTGTAAGCATTATTAGCATTTTTTAAGTTTTGCAATCTAATTTGCTTGTACAATCTCATAATTGTCTCCTGGAATATCTGTTGCTGAACAGAAATCGGAAAAGGAGAGACTGTACTTGATCTGCTATTTGCATTTGGGGGCTCCTAGAGTGTGGTACTCTGTAGCAGGATGCCATCGTTCTAAGTTTAGGGCTACTATGAAGAGCTTGAGCCCTGGGATGTCAGGAGAACAGTCAAAGGTGAGCGATGATCCTGTAAGTATTTAACACACATTAAGCATCAATGCAAGTTACTCTTTTCAAAACTCAGAAAGAAAACTGACAGAAGAGGGACCAACAACGATTCCACTTGTGACTTAGTTCTTGTTCCGCTTAAACGATCATGGCATGCCAAAGAGAGATTACACTGTATTTGGAATTATCTGTTCAAAGAAAAACCTATACATAACTTTAATGACTTTTACTGAGCTATTAAATACTTATAGTTGCGGTTCATTTTACAAGGGAAACAATTCATTTGGCAGGGGATGATGATGTCTCCATATGTGTTGAGCATGGAGGGTATACCAGTGACCCGGTGTGTCCAGAACCCTGGCCAGTATGTGATTCTGTTTCCAGGGTCGTATTACTCCGCCGTTGACTGTGGCTTTAACTGTTTGGAGAAAGCAAACTTTGCTCCCGTTGATTGGTTGCCACATGGGGATATTGCTGTTCAGCAGAATCAAGAGCAGCGTAGAAGATCGTTAATATCCTATGATAAGCTATTATTGGGAGCTGCTAGGGAGGCTGTGAAATGCCTTAAGGAATATTCTCTGACCAAGAAAAAAACGGCAGACAATATGAGATGGTATAGTTCTTGTGGCAGGGAGGGGATGTTTTCCGACATTGTTAAGGTATGCTCACCGTTCTTCTTTGCATGCCCTTATTTTCTCGGATTATGCACCAAAATCTGGGTAGCGTGAGGAACTTGCTCACGTCCTTTTGCTTTTAATTTTCTCTATCATGTAGTCACGGGTCAAGCAGGAGAAAAGCAGACGCGAGTTCCTAAGTAATTCACTAAAATCGCAGAGGATGGACAAGAGTTATGACGATGTGAGCAAGAGGGAATGCTGTGTATGTTTTGCGGATCTGCATCTTTCCGCTGTTCAATGTTCGTGTTCCGCGGATCGTTACTCGTGCCTGAGCCACATGAGGAATCTCTGTGCCTGTCCGTGTGACGGGAAGCGTTTTCTTTATAGGCACACCATCGATGAGCTGAATATTCTCGTGGAGGCGTTGGAACAACACAAACTCAGCTCTATGTTCAGATGGGGAAACATAGATCGCAGCTATTATGCTTCTCCGGCCATCACAACAAGCTCACATCCAGGAGACAAAGGCAAGAAAACAGACGAGGTCATGATGCCCTGTAACAACAACACAAGGAAAGGTGTTGAAGCTGGAACTAAGGAGCAGGCCAAGTCAAAAAAGGCGAGATCGATCATGGAGATAATGAATGCTAAAGACGGAAATGATGACGAAAGGGGGCCTATGAAACCTTGTTCTAAGAAATCACCCGATTCTTCTGCTGTCAACACGGCAAAGAAACAAAAGCAGGGATGAAAGAAAAGGGAATGTTTTTTTGGTTTCTTGTATTAGTCACGATTTGCAAAAGACTGTAAACACTTTTTCTTCTCCTTCATCGAATAAGACGCAACCTAATCGATCATCATTACATGTGTTTACACCCCAAAAACAGAGACCTCTGTACTACAATACTTGAGAAAAGAATCAACTTAATGAACCAAAAAAAAAATTATTAGGAAGATATTAAATAGGCATCCCAGCCGTTGGATCAGATGACTTTTTGTGACCGCCGTTGGTTTTTTTCGATTGTTGCTGCTGGTACGAGAAGCGCCCACCAAAATTTCCAGCTTTTTTAATACGAAAATTCCGCGCCGGAGATTTGTCGTCGTCTGTGTCAGATTTTCTCAGCAACCCAACAGATACTTTAATTCTTAGCGTCGATTTAGTCCATCTGCGGTTGGTGAATGGCGGAGTCGGAAGCCGGAAACGTGAAGGGGAAGGAGAAAGGATCGGCGAAGCGCTTGATTTTGCTGATCGGCGCTATAGCTGCCGTTCTTTTAGCCGCCGTGGCCGCTGTGTTTTTCGATACTCAGAGTTCGTCGGTTTATGAGTTTACCGGGAAAATATGCAATTGCCGTCAGGTTAGGTGTTTCTTTTAAAGCTCTTGTAAGTTTCTGATTGGATTCGCGCTATGAAATTGGGATAGCGCGAATCGACGATATTCGTCTGCTTTGAGTTCATGATTAGGTTTAGGTTACAGTGTTTGTTTAAGAGGTTAGCTTTGGATTATTTTTGCCCTTTGGGATTTTGTTTTCTTATGTTATTTTATTACTTGATTTCGTCACCTTCGCAATCATATTGATTTGATTTTAGGCTGAGCAGCAGGAGTACATTGGGATGGTCGAAGATTGTTGCTGTGATTACGAGACGGTGAATCGGCTGAACACGGAGGTGTTGCATCCATTGCTTCAAGACCTTGTTAAGACACCATTTTACCGATATTTCAAGGTTTGTTCTTCTTTCTTTGATCATGAAACGAGGAATCTTTTTTCTTGTTTTTTCCACTTGAAACAAGTGATGATATTTGTCTTTAGATAGAGAATTTGGAGGTGTCTGTTATGACTAGCTCTGAATCCATTTTATTAGGTTAAACTGTGGTGTGATTGCCCGTTTTGGCCTGATGATGGCATGTGCCGGTTAAGAGACTGTAGTGTTTGTGAGTGTCCTGAGAGCGAGTTCCCTGAACCATTTAAGAAACCATTAAGCCAAGACAATCCTGTTTGCCAAGAAGGGAAACCACAAGCTGCTGTTGACCGTACCGTAGACACGAGAGCCTTCAGGGGCTGGACAGTCACAGACAATCCCTGGACAAATGATGATGAAACTGACAACGGTCCGTCTTCCTAACTTTCCTTCACAGTCTTTGTTTCTTATGTCTTTTGTATGTTCTATGCATCCCGTACTTACATGTCAACACTGTGTCATTCAGTTGATATTTAATTGGCCGCTCATGAGACGATATGTAACAATTAGCGTTTTTAGTATTGAATCGCATTGTGTTAGATGTAGTTTTTGATGGCCAAATGCATGATTGCAGATGAAATGACATATGTTAATCTTCGGCTGAATCCTGAACGGTACACTGGCTATATTGGCCCGTCAGCTAGAAGGATATGGGATGCTATATACTCTGAGAACTGTCCCAAATGTAAGCTTCACTATTCCATTCTTGTTTCCTCGATTTGTTTCTTTATACCTTTATTCTCCAAGTGGCTGATCAATTCATATGGATTCCTAACCCCTGCAATTATACTGGCTTATATGTGATGAGTAGATACATCTGAACAGTCGTGCCAAGAAGAAAAGATATTGTACAAATTGGTCTCTGGTCTTCATTCATCTATTTCAGTTCATATAGCATCAGATTATTTACTTGATGAAGCTACAAACTTGGTAAGATCTGCCTAATGAATCTGTCTCATCCGCAATATATGTTTCTTGAGCAGAACTACAAAATGATCCAGTTATCTTTTTTGTGTTTTGTTGTTTCAGTGGGGTCAAAACCTGACATTGTTATATGATCGTGTGTTAAGATACCCAGATCGCGTTCGGAACCTATACTTCACATTTTTGTTTGTTCTCAGAGCAGTAGCAAAGGTCAGTTACTAATAATCACTTTATCTTTATCCGAATCCAAGGAAAAGGGGCTCAAAGGTCTGGAATAATGACAATTAGTTTCTTTCCTCCCCTTCATGATTTGTAGGCAGAAAATTATTTGGTAGAGGCTGAATATGAGACTGGTAATGTCATCGAGGACTTGAAGACCAAATCTCTGGTGAAACAACTAGTTAGTGACCCCAAAACTAAAGCAGCTTGTCCACTACCATTTGATGAAGCTAAGCTCTGGAAGGGCCAACGTGGACCAGAACTGAAACAACAAATACAAAAACAGTTCAGAAACATAAGGTCCTTCTTGAATCCTTAACTAGCTTTTCTTCTTTTTTTCTTTAGCATTAAGTTGTCTAGTGATTAGCTAAGTTGAAATCTTTATATTCCTTGATGTCCTTGCAGTGCGATAATGGACTGCGTAGGCTGTGAGAAATGTCGTCTATGGGGAAAGCTCCAGATTCTTGGCCTCGGCACTGCGTTGAAAATCCTTTTCACTGTCAACGGTGAAGACAATCTGCGACATAATGTGCGTTCCTATACTCATAAACACACACCTGGAGAGACATCGTCCAGTTTTTGTATTCTGATGCACTGTATATTTTCTTTACTTCTCCCTTTGGGCATGGCATTTTATTGACGCAACAGATACTAATATTTTTTTCTTTTCCAGCTCGAACTGCAAACGAATGAAGTGATTGCGCTGATGAATATGCTCAACCGATTATCTGAATCAGTGAAATTTGTTCACGACATGAGTCCTGTGGCCGAGAGAATCGCAGGAGTGACAGGGAACAGCTTATGGCAGAGAGTAGTGACATATTTAGCGCAAACAAAAGGTAAGAAAGCACAGAAGAATTTATAGAACTTAATAGTAGTGAAGTGAAACAAGATTCAGAAAACTTGTATTCTCTAGTCAGCTATAGCTCATTCTGGGAAGAATAGCTAAATGTTCAATGAGGCTTGTGGGATCAAGCAGTGAGAGTATACTTCATTGTAAAGTAAGAGGTTAATTTTGCAGGAAACAGTTTTACATTGCATTGCAAACCTCATCGAGCATCCTTAGAGAATCTGACATGAACTAAAAACTAAAAGAAAATGTAATCAATGATTTTGACATGCCTTCTAAAGTAAAACGTAAAATGAGTGGAAAACGTGAATGAACAGCGAAATCCTTTTGTATCTTATTATTTATCAGTAACGTGAATGGATACACCAAACCCCCATTTTTAGTATATAATACTTTTGAGGGATATAGTAGAACTTTTAAATTCCTTGGAAATTTAGGAAAGTGTTTTATTCAAAGAATCTAGTTTTTATTTTTATCTATATATATTAATAGAGAAATTCCTAAAAATACCATTGAAAACATGTTTTCGTTCCAAAAATACCACACCCGCTCAAATCTGACATCTTTAACATTTTTCATTAATTCGACGTTATTGCCCTCTCCGACCTTATCTCCTCCGACTCTTCACCCTTTCGCGACGTTGACTTTTCCTTTTAACTTGCTTTCTCTTGGACCGCCCTGCTCGTTACTCCGGTGATTGCTACTGAGCAAAACAAAAATATCTCCGGTGAGTCCATACCTTCGAATTCCAGCGCGAATCTGGACAGGGTCAAGGTCGAGCCTGATGAGACCGATTCATCTCAGCGTTTGGTTTCTTATCCAATGGTGGAGAATCAGAATTCGACCCAGAATCAGAACAAATCAGAATTCGATCCCAATCTGCAGAAGAGAAGAAAGGTTCCCAATCCCAACCGGCCCAATTTCCTCGCATCACCATCAAGACCCGTCGATGGTTCGAGGGTTTTCAACCCGACCCGTCCGGATGAGCTCGTGATCCTTCCGTAGCGGCTGCTAATCAGAGTGGATACCCTCCTCGCCCGGTTTTGACGTACAATCATCGACAATTTGGGCCGAATCAAATGGAATCAATGATGCAGTTCATGAGAGCGAGAAATCCTCAGATTCATCAGCTTACTCATCCCGGGTCGTGTTCTCCTGTCGGTCGGGTCCCATGAGAGGAATTCATCACTTTTTGCAACCGCTGGTGAGGTTTCTATTAACTTGGTTTCGTGCAGTTCGTCGATTATTCAAATTTGGTTTCAATTTGTAACAAGAGGAAATAGATTTTCCTGGATTATTACACTGACGGTACTGCGATTGAGAATCATCTTGGTTAATATATTGCTATGTTTCGTTTGTTTCAATTAGCATTCACTAATTGATAAATATATCACAAAATTTTACCTTTTGATCAAAGATATCAACAGATGCTTCGTCGGCCAGATTCTCTTGAATCTAGTTATTTTTCTATATGAGGTTCCTTTTCCTGCTAAGTGATCATAATTCTGATTCTACTTTGGTCTCAAAATTGCTCTTTTTGTTGAATGAGGAAGCCTTAAACCTCCTTTAGTATCTCAGCAAGTCTTAAGCTGTTTTGCTCTGAATATGCAGTCTTGCGCATAATCCCTTTGTTCTTGCTCTTGCCCAAATCTTTTCTAATAATGAATGTAAAAGACCAAAGATTCAGGGCTTTTCTTGCATATGGATTTTAGAGATCATTTAAATTGCTTCCTAAAACCGAATTATATAATTTAAACATGAAAACTAAAAAGCATTTTATGTTTATTTGAATGTTTAGTAAGTTTTCAAATGGTCAAGTAATTCATCTTAAAATGTATAAATATAAATTTTTGTGTCTATTTATACAATAACTCAAATTTAGGAAGACATCCTACACATTTAAGAAAACCTTTCTAAAATGTATAAATGAAATTTGCTTAAAATGTATAAATGAAAATTGCTCAATCGTATAAACCTTTCTACACACTGAAGCATCCAAAACATCAATTTTTGTTTGTTTTTGTTATTCTATTAAAGACAAATAAGTTAACAAACTAGAAAAAATAAAAATAAATGATATCTCGGAAGACCTTTCTAAATATGTAGAAATTCTTCCTAATTCGTATAAATGAATACTTTTGTTACTAAAATTATTTTATGTTTACTTGAATGTTTAGTAAGTTTTTAAATCGTATAATTCATCATAAAATGTGATGATAACTTTTTGTCTATTTATACAACTACTCAAATTTAGGAAGCTGGCATACGCATTTAAGAAAGGCTTCCTAAAACATATAAATGGAAACTTTTGTGCATATTTATACAACAATTCAAATTTAGGTAATACTTCTAAATTTTTAGGAACACCTTACTAAAATTTGTATGATTTATTCCTAGTTATCTAGAAAACCTTCTTGAATTTTTAGGAAGGATTCTTATAAATTTGTGAACCTTTTCTAAAGTAGATCAATAAGTAGTTGATCAAATAAAAAATTGGAAATCTTTCTAAATGCTTACGAAATTTAAATGATACACAAAAGTTTGTATTTTATATGTGTTTGGAGAGTCTTCCTAAATGTGTATAACGACTTCTTAAATGTGTTGAATGATGTTCCAAGAAATCAAATCAATAACCATAAGCTAAGTGTAATCTCAAGAGTGAAAATAGGTAGTATAATGGACCAATTAAGCAGCCAAGTTGGTGGATTTGTCTAATTTCTATTGGGCATGAATGATACTTTGACAATAATGTAAATTAATAAATAAACAAAGAAGAATATTAGGAAGAGACCCAATAATCAGCATCTTGTGATTTGTTAAGCAAATTGCTTCCTTTTTAATATTTTGTTTTAGAATAAGCTTCAAAGGGCAAGAGTCTCATTACAAGTTCCAACTTTTCAGAACACAAAATTAAAAAAAAAAAACTTTTGAAGATCAAAGTGCAAAAAGCTGTATTCTTCTCCCCCAAAAAATGTCCAAGAGGGACCAAAGCATCTTTAGCTTTTCGTTCAAAGCTTCTTTCTTTAGAAGAAGGAATATAAAGTCCAGAATCACTCCAAAGGAAAGCTGTTTCATCACGGTACCGATTATTTACAAAGGATTGACCGAGGATGAAACAGTCATAAGACTTCATTATTGTGGACGCTGTTTGGTGTTCTCTAAGCATGTTTTAAACCTACAAAAACCCATTTTGAATCAACACAACAGCAAGAAATTACAAGAAATGGATTTGGTACTTGAATCATTATTTGAAAGAATGAGTGGATTTACCTATTAATCTATCAAAATCCTTGAACAAGCAGGCCTACCTGAAATTCGAACTCCTTATGGAAGAGAAGCCAAAAGAGAGATACGAGATGAAAGCTCAAGCAGCCGAGTAGATGTGTTTACCGAGTCAGACTCGGGACGAGTCGAAGGAGATTGGGATTGTTGCGACGAAGCAGAGGAGGAAACGGAGAACGGCGACGGAAACGNTATTACAAAACCATACACGAAACTCTCACTTGAAATCTATCTAGAAAGCAAATATAGATAAATTACCAACAGAACATAGTAAGAACTCAGGATCAGTGGTCATTCTCACATCTCAGCATGGTTCATACCCGGCCGTGCACAGACCCGAGTTTGCCTCTTGTACCGCACCGTTTGAGTGGTACCGTCGAATCAGTGTTGAGACCATTGTATGTTCTTAATATCGATACCTTCTTTAACCATTTCATAAAGCAGACTCATTTCCCTCAACTTCTCAACTTGTTTAACCGTAAGCTCGACCGCTTTATCAATCTCTTCCTCCGTGGTAAACCTACCAATCCCAAACCTAATCGAAGTGTGAGCCATGTCCTCATCCACACCTAAAGCTCTTAACATATATGAAGGCTCCAAACTCGCACTTGTGCAAGCACTTCCACTAGACACTGCAACTTCCTTCAAACCCATCAAAAGACTCTCTCCTTCAACATAAGCAAACGACAGATTCAGATTCCCTGCATAACGACTCTCCATCGAACCGTTCACCACAACCCCATCAAGGTGCCTCCGTCGCGCCGGATAAGAATACGATCTCCTTAGGTGAAGCGCCAGTCAGTTTCGCGACCTGCATTCGTGCGACCTCGACCGCGTTCTCCGCTTCCCAGCCGTAAAGGTGCGTTCGCGAGTGAGGATTCCCGTAGTCATAGATGGAAGACGCGTTCATTGCGTCGAATACTCTGGGATTTAGCTGAGTCGTCGATTGCATATCCAGATAAAGAGGCCTACCTGAAATTCGAACTCCTTATTGAAGAGAAGCCAAAAGAGAGATACGAGATGAAAGCTCAAGCAGCTGAGTAGATGTGTTTACAGAGTCAGACTCGGGACGAGTCGAAGGAGATTGGGATTGTTGCGACGAAGCAGAGGAGAAAACGGAGAACGGCGACGGAAACGCCGATCGAAGTGGCCGTGGAACTCATGCTGAACGATTCCATGGTTGTGGAGTACGACGACTTGCTAGTAATCTCTCCAATGGTGATTTCTCTATTTCACGATTTGACGGATGTGGTGAAAGATGGTTTCTCTCTCTTTGGTTTTTTTTTTTGTGTTTTAGGGAAGGAGGGGCAAAAACGGAAATGGACAATTAAAAATGTTAGAGTTGGAAAAATTTCAACGTCCATGTTATTTTTGGCACATAAACTTGATTAAGTGGTAAATATAAGAATTGCCCATATTAATATTGTAAGTTACATAAATAACAAAATTGATCAAATTATTATTTTATTATTTGTCTCTAACTTATATTTTGAATTTTAGGTACTATATTTTTTTATTATTTGTTTAAAACGTGAGTTTTAAGATTTTTTAATATACAATTTATTTTACGAAACTTAAAAATTTTTTTTTGACAGTATGAAACTTAAGACTTATAAAATGTTACTCATTTTAATCGTAGAACTACAAATAATAAATTATTATAATATCAGATTGTAAAACTTACACTCATATATATATATTTTAATAATTTAAGCTATTTAATAATTATTATTTTTTTCATATAATTGACCCTGATAGAATATTTTCCTGGGTCCGCCTGCAATCATGATTTTGATATGTTCCCTCCAAAAGCTATGGAGGAATATGCAACATAATTATCATATGTTAGACATCCCTCAATGAGAAGATCATGAGTTTTACCCCACCTAGTACAAAAAAAAAAAAAAATTGTTTCAGATTTTTTCCCAATTATAGAACATCAAAAGACAAAGCAAATGTCAATATATCCTGCTGACTGATAATAAGAGTACCATTCTTCCAGGAGTTTGTTTTTTTTTTCTTCATTGGGAATCACATGAGAAATCTCGAGAGGACGGTAGTATTGGGTTTAGATAAACCATGTAATCATTTACGGTTTAGTATGTTTGGTAAACCGGAACACTCACAGTATAAGAGTGTGTTTGTAATTCATTTCCGATAAGATTGAATAACAGAAAACTTCATCTTTTTCATTGTTCATCGATTCTCTCTGTTTACTAACAGGTAGTGTTCATATAATGCTTGCCTCTTAGCATTGTAATATGCATTTCCTTGCTGCAAGAGGTTATGACTGGCTATAAACATATATTATGCAAGAGCAAAAAGTTGTTTCAGCTCGATTGATTTGGTTAAGTGAGAAGATAAGATTAGGATAGACAAATGTGTGTATGAACATACACTGGCCTCGTCGTTCATCCCTTCATTAATCTTCTCTTGTATATTATTACTGCGCTGGTGGTGACTGAAAAGTTATGGTTAATGATTTAATTGTGGTTAATGATTGAGGTTTATGTTATTTGTGGAGGAAGGTGACGTGACAACTTGTTATGTTTTAATTGGTAGTTTTTTTGCGTGGGAAAAAAGGGAGGTGGCAAATTGTTATATTTCATTAGTTGAATATTGTTCTGATTATTTTGTCGTATGTGACAGAGTAAGAAAATTTTCTTTTTTTTATATAAAAGAGATGTTTCTATTTCTAAAATTTTTAAAAATAGCGTTTTGGTGTTTCCAATATTCAATCCATTTCCACACAATATTTAGATAAGTTTTTGTATACACGCGAGTTATCATCTAGTTAGTTAGTGAAAGTACATATGAAGAGTGAAGAGTAAAGAGTAATATTCATGTATTAGAAATTGAGTTTATTTTTTGTGACTAAAGAGTAAGGGTGTCAAAATGAATCCAAATTCATGGATCAACCTCTCCCTAGACATTCGGGTCCGTGGGTCGGATCGGGTCGGTTTTCGCCGGTTTCGAGTTTTTCGGTTCTGTTTGGTTCGGACCCAATTAGGAACCAAAATTTTTTCGGTTCGAGTCGGTTCGGGTCTTTTCAGGTCCGGATCGGTTCTTGGATTTGAAATCAGAATCGGGATAGAACCGTAAACAAATTCGGTTATGTAAAAATCCGAAAAAACCCGAAAAACCTGTAAAAAACCATACACCAAAAGTCCAAAACTCACCAAGTTTTTGAAATTGAAACCGAAAGTTTACAAAATACAGAGAGTTTCAAAGGTTTAAATTGTCAAAAGAGTAGTAAACACAAAATTCAGAAGACATTAAGACAAAATGAACAACAAAAAGAGTTCCAAAACATAGCCATCTTCTCTTAATGTCTTCTTAATCTTCACTCTTACTCTCAAAATGTCTTTGTCTCCCTTCGACAAATATAAACAAAACCAAGTATCAATCAAACAATCAAACTTTCTAGTTACGGTTCTTCCCTAATACAAAGCCTTCACACTTCACACTAATACAAATGAAGTACTAGCTACGGTTATTGTTCTATACTTCTAAGTCTTCTATGGTTCAATTTTAATCAAACAAAGTCATCCTTCACAGTTCGCACTTCACACTAATACAAAGTTATCGAGTACACTAATTTCCAAATAACCAAAATCAATGAGTGGAGAAGTAATACCTTATGAAGTCATGAGAATCCGAGAGACTTTAAACTCCTTCAAACTCTAAATTTTTTTTGAAACAAACGAATATGTTAAAAATCAAAACTCATAAAGCACAATTAAAAGAGACTTTAAGAATAGAGATTACCTCTCTGAAGTTTATCCAGCAATCCAATGTCAGCAAGCAGTTGTTCTTTCGTTACCAAACCTTTTTCATTCAGGTGAATTTCACATTTCAGCCACTGCTCGGTGCACATTAACACCTCCAGCATGTAGTGAGATAGACAACTCCTAGATGGATCTAGGACTCGACCACTAGTGCTAAATGCAGACTCGGATGCAACAGAAGTCACTTGCATCGCAAGTACATCCTTAGCTACTTTGGACAGCACATGGAACTTTGTGCTGTTGAGCTTCCACCATCCCAATACATCATACTCTGAACCAAGCAGAACTGTTCTTGGATTCTCCACTTCCTCCTTCAAATATAACTCGAGCTCAGTAGTTGCATCTTGAAATCCTTTCTCTTTTGCTAGCTCCTTGTAAACGCAATCCATTCTTTCATATCCAAGCTCCTTATCTAAATCTAAATCTAATTCACCTTCAACAGGATCTTGGGACTCTTGTGCACTCTGTGATGTCCCTGCGGACTGAGAAGATGTGGAATCTCTTGTAACATTGCTATTATACAAATCAAACAACTTCTTCATGACAGAAACGACTGAATCATTAACATTTTTCATGTCAGCAATATCTTTCCTGTTGCGTTCCACAAAGGCTGAGGCTCGCTTGGGTGGATGATGGAGGCGGAAAGCTGGACTAAAGTCACTCTCTTTCAGCCGGTCGGATGGAATATGGTGGAAGTTGTGATTGACTCGCTCAATCGGTGGGTTGACTGACTCGCTCAGTCGGTGGGATGGCTGACTCACTCAGCCGTTGGAACTAGCTTTGCCTGATTCACACAAACAAATATATTCCAAGAATCAGTAGAGACAAAAGAATCACTCAATTGAATCTAAAGACCAAGTGGTTTATACAAAGAACACTCTTTGAATAAAAAGAACAAAAGTATTATATTTTCTTAGATAAAAGTGGATTGTCTTACAAATGAAACAGAAATGAGCTTATATAGGCTCAGTACACGTCCTAGGCAATAACTCTAAAGAGAGAATCAAGCAAAAATCAAAGAAAGATAAAAAAGAGAGAATAAAGGGATTTTTGACCCATTTAATGAGAGATGGTCAAAAGACTGAATGAAGGGGATTTCTTGACTTGTATCTTGATATCTTGATGATGAATAATCTCCAAAAGTCTTGCTTATCTTGGATCATGAAGGGAACTAGCCGTTGGTGAGTTATGGAGGCAAGTGTAAATACTTCCATATATGGTAAGTAGAAGTATGACATGATCCGCCTGATCATGTGGGTGCTGGTGCATTGGAAGATGTTTACTGACTCTCTTGGATTGTTAGATGTGTCTCCTGAATGCTTAGATGTATCTCCTGGCCGCCAAAGTTTGGTTTGCAAGTGATTAAACTCGCCAGCTTCCATATAAGGCAAGCAGAGCATCCTCCGTTTTAGAAGTTAAATAACTTTTAAACCGTAATTCATTTTGGCATGAATCCAATTCGCCTCGGTTCCCTGATGCGTTAAGTTTCCAGAACATCCGGTCGCGTTGCTTGATTCATCGTGTTTTGGCCGGAATGATTTAATTAGTAGTCGCATGTCTCCATCGCGTCCATTGAACATCTGCCAATTTGTATCTTCAATATCTTCCTCATATGGACTCTTTTTTGTATGATTCTTCTTCCTGGTGAACTCTGGATGAGTTGAGTATGCTCTCCAAGTGTTGGTTGAGTTTGAATGGTTGATATCAACCTCCGTTTGAGCTGAACTCCACTCGCATGCNTTCTTCTTCCTGGTGAACTCTGGATGAGTTGAGTATGCTCTCCAAGTGTTGGTTGAGTTTGAATGGTTGATATCAACCTCCGTTTGAGCTGAACTCCACTCGCATGCCTCTTTAGCTCTCCTCAGCTTCATGTTCTCCACTTCATGACTCCTGATCCGTGCTCCTTGGCTGATGCGACTCTAGGTTCACATCATTTCCCATAAAGACTTTCAAAATAAAATGTTGCAAACTTCAGTTTGTTTCTCGGGTCAAAGACACTAGCTATGATCACAAGCCTATTGATTTCCTTCAACCCATCCCAATACTTATCAAATTTATCTCTCATAGCCATCGCCTTGATCCTCAATGTTAAGTCATCATTCTTGCTCAAGGAAATCAGATTTCTTTCAATTGTCACAATCTCATTGTAACACTTGTAAGAGCCTACTGAATTGGTAGCTGAAACCACTAAAGTAGCATTGTAAAAGATGATGAGAAACCTTACTAACCTGTCCACTGCTTCCCAATCATCTGTTGTTGGAGGCCCAATCCGTTTCTTTCCATCAACCTTTTCTTGAAAATAATCAGCATACAACCTGTCTTCTGCTGCCATTCTCTCAAAACCTGCCTTAAACTTAATAGCTCTTATTAGCATAAGATATATGGAATTCCATCTGGTTTTGCAATCCAAAGGCAAACTTCCCCTTGTTACCTTTGCTGATTCAACTCTAAGGTCGAATGCTTTGATTCTGTTAGTAGAAGCTCTCACATATGTCACACCATTACGGATATCAGAGACACTCTTATCCACATCATGCAAACCATCTTTCACAACTAGGTTAATAATGTGAGCCGCACAGCATACATGCATAAACTCACCTTCTAAGACTAATGCATCAGGACGTGTTGCACCAAATGTTTCCCTAAAACTCGCCAGAGCAGATGTGTTTGCAGTTGCATTGTCAACTGTGATGGTGAAGATCTTCTCAATTCCCCATTCACTGAGACAGTCAACCAAAACCGAAGCTATAGTTGCTCCCTTATGGCCATAGATGTTCTTAAAACCTATTATCAGCTTCTTCAACTTCCAACTTGCATCAATGAAGTGCGCCGTGATAACCATGTAGCTAGCTCCTGTAGGAGCAACCCAAATATCAGTTGTAAGTGAGACCCTTTGCTTACTCTCTTAGCAAACACTTTTTTCATAGCAGCTTTCCTCATCACAAACATTTCGACAATCTCTCTACTAGATGTTCTCCTAGACTGTGGCTTATATAGATGAACCCTATTGCAAAAATGTCTCCAAGCCAAACTCTCTATGAATGCTAACGGCAATTCAGCCAAAACAATCATCTCATTTGTTGCTTCCTTAAAAACTTCGAATGAAACTCTTGACAAACCCAAATTACCTTCTTCACCTTCAGGATTTATAACGGCTTGAGCTTGAGCTTTACTATCCTTCCAAGCATAGAAAGACTTGCACAGACCATTATGCTTAATCAAACTCGAAGTTGCAGATGAGACTGCACAACACATAACCTTCCCACAGTAATTACACGAGCATTTATTCTCATCATTCATGGATCTTGTAAAGTGATCCCACACCATCGACCTTGTTGAAGTATCTTCTTTTTCGGCTTAGATGGAAGCGCACTACCAGCACTTGTCGGATTATCTTTCCTTTTGCTTGCAGGACCAGAAGTCCCAATCTCATCTTCAGGTTCTCTCTGTAACTCATTTTCGTGGGTTGAGGAAGAATCCATCTGTAATGAAACGAAAATGTAAGACACGCAATCGATAATCTAAGACAATAAAACTAATCAAACAACTTAGGAGAAATAGCATGAAATCACTAGTTATCCAGAATCGAATCCCTAATCGTGATCAAAAGTAAAACCATGAGAAGCCGAGAAAGGAGAAGCTGAGAAGGAAAGGAGAAGTAAGAGAGAAAGAGAGGAGGAGAAATCCCTAATCAAAATCAAAACCATGAAATACCTAATTAGACAAAATGAAATGATTCAAAATTTCAAATCCCTAATTGGCCAAAATCACAAAATTGTCGAGAAAGGAGAAGGAAAGGAAAAGCCGAGAAAGAAAGGAGAAGGAAAGGAGAAGGAAAGGAGAAAGAGAGGAGGAGATTACCTGAGAGTGATTTCTCGATGTTGATGAACAAGATGGAGGAGGCAAAGGTGAGTGACGACGAGAGAGCCGTCGGGTTTGGTTTAGGTTAGCCAGTTTGTCAAAATTGTTATTTACAAAAAGGGATTTTAATTGTGAAAGAAATAAAATTGTAATGGTTATAAGGTTTGACATAATTTGTTAAACATACGATTAAGAAATCATAACTATATGATTATGATATATGTAATATAATTAGTTCATATGTGTTTAATTAAATTTGGGTTACCGGATAACCGTTCGGTTCTCGGATTTAATCCGAACCGAACCGAGAACCATTTGAAATTAGAATGAGAACCAATCGGGTTTTATGCTTTTATTCGGTTCAATCCGAACCTTGATTTTCGGTTCAGTTCGGATCCGGTTCTCCGGTTCTGAGTTATATGTCCAGGGCGAGATCAACCCAATCCAACCCAATCTATTAACTTTTAATGGATTGAAAATTTGATTCTTGATGGTCAATTGGGTTGGGTTGAAATGGTTTAATTTATATTAGATTGATGGATGAGATGGTTAACTTGTTTAATCCAATAATTTTTTTTTTACTAAACCAAAGAAAACAAGTTTTTTTTTCGATCTTTTTGTCTCTCTCCGTCGATCTCTCTTCCTCGACCTCTCTCTCTCGGAATCTAGATCTAGGATTCTGATAAGCTCATGGATCGAGCTTATCTGAATCACACAGAAATGGGGGAAGATCAGAGGAAGAGTTTAGATGAGAAGAGAAAGAGGAGGAAGAAATTAGGGAAGAACCCTTTTGATAGATGATCGGAATACTTCGATAATGTTTACAAGGAAGTGTTTCTCCTCTTAAAGGGAGAACAATACCAAAACGACAACACATTAATAAGAAATAACCCAACAATCACGAGGCCCAACTTTGGCCCATCACGAGAGCATCTCGTGCTTATCAAATTCTCTCTCTCGGTATCGATCTCGATCTCGATCGATTTCTCTCCTTCTCTCTCTCTCGATCTCCGTCTCTCTCACGCACTCTCCAAATCTCGACTTCTTCCTACCAGGTAACCAGTTTTATCTCATCGATCTCCATCTCTCTCACACACTCTCTCCTGGGTTTTTAATCATATTTTTCTTGCCTCGTTTGTTTGTTGCTAGATACCATGGATTCTACAATTGTTCATGTGAAAAATCTTCCTAATTATACCACCGTTGATCATCTTAAGAATTTTTTCAACCAATTTGGAGCTATTGTTGCCGACGGTGGGATCCAAGTTGTAACCGTAAAGGTAAGATCGACCAATCCACTAACAATTTGGCATGTGCAGTTTGATTCCCTTTTCACTGATAGTTTATGTATGATTGGTAGGGCACTGATCGGACTTTGGATGAGACTTTTGCCTTGGTTGAGTTTGAAGAAGCAGCTGCGGCTCAAAAAGCAATAAACTCGGTAGATACATATTAATCTTTAGTTGTGTTCACATGAACCAGAGTCAATGAGAATTCCAACGCTTAAATCAAAATTAACATGTTCATGATACAGGCTTCACCTCTGAAGATCGGGATCTGCGAAGTTCTTGAAGCTTGCGTGGAGAAGTACATCAAGAAGTGAGTAGGTGATGCAGAGCATCCTTATCTGTTTTAGAAGGTTCACGTCTTTTAGGTGTTGGCGTTTGCGTGGCCTTCGAAGCTGGTGTTTTCCTTGCTAGTTATATCTCTCAGGTGTTGGAATATTACTCTGGGAAAGAAAATAAGAACAACAATGATTTGTGAAGGATTTTAGTGTAAGACACGTTTATATTTCGACGATCTACTGGAGATTATGTGGAGGTTCTAAGTATTAATGAATGTCCATGATTATAACATTCCATACCTAATATTTGTTCTTTGACTATCATGGAGCATATCATTATCGGTACGGCGTACCATCATTCTTTGACCGGACTTTAACCTGCGTGCCGTTTTCGTCCCGGACCCTTTTTTATTTTTTAATTGACTTCTCTTTTTGTTCAACTACACGTCCTTTAGACCTTTACGCTCAAGATTTGCAATGTTGATTTAATGTAAAAACTGTATTAAGTCATGAAAAAGTGCCAAATACTTAAACATATTCCTGTGTAAGTCCAGAAGAGATAAGTAACTGTTATCTATTTTATGACAAACGTACCTTCAATTTGATCCATTGCTCTACTTATTTGCCGCATATCAGACGATGGAGATCCTTTGATATTCATTCAATGGGAGGGGAAAGGAAAAACTAATAACAATGTGTCCTCTTTTAATTACTATTGTCGGCCTCGAATATTTAGCTTGTTACAGAATGTTGATGGATGATTGTTATTTGCAGGGCAGTCGCACTTGCACCTATTGTTGATAGAGGCTTGTCTTGGTTTACAGTAAAATGCAAGTTTGAAAGTCAGGGCAAAGTGAGGCACCCAAAATTGCTCTGAGTAATACATATATAGATGATGAAGAGTGTGATTTAATCTGTGGATGCATTGCGGCGCGTTGGTTGGGATATGTCTTGGTCTGGCGTTGATGCTGTTTCTCGTTGTGACACTGCTCTGGGCATAGCACAGAATAATAATAGCTGCATTTGGTAGTTTTTGCGTTGACAACAAATGTGGTTTTGGTTGCAATACAGTATGGACTTGAGAGGCATTGTGGACATGATATGGTTCCCTATCTTTTGTAAGAATTTGACTTGATATGATATTAGTAGTGATTGTCCAGTTTCTTTAGCCGCGACACCATTCTCCGTAGTGAAAGTACGGATGAATAAGAAGTGTATGTAAACTCAAATAATTAAGAAAAGATTCAAACGTGTACTCTCTGAGGAAAAGAGTTGGAGCCAGCTTAGCAAGAAAGAAAAAAAAGCTGTTTGCGAATCTCAGATTTGCAGTAACAAGAACACATAGAAGTGGTTATTTCGGGAGGCCAGTTTGGGGATGAAGAAGAGTCCGAGTTTGGTCGTGAAGGTTCTGATTGGATTGTCAAAGGTTCGTATTGAATGATCTTGACAAGGAACCTGTGAATTCTGAACGGTTTTGGGCTTCGTACTAGGTCGACTTATAACATTAACATTGGAGGAAGCAGGCACAGAAGGCGAACGGGCGAATAGTTGCTGCCATGATTTTTTAGGTTCTCCGCTTGGTTGCGGGTCAGAAACAACCTGAGGGAACATCATAATATTTTTTCAGTGTCCTTTATAAAACAAGCTGAAGAAAAACCAAATCTTAAGTTACTTGGACATACTTCAAAAACAAAATGAGTTTGAAAAATTATATAACAAACTTATCAACTTAACAAACAAAACATAGATGAAATCAAAAGAGAGGAGTGATTTATAACTGCAAACACAATAGACTGATTTCATGAACCGGATCACAATGACAATTTTTTTGGCAAGAACACTTACAGGGCGATTAGTATTCCTTTCCCCTCCAATTGAACCAGGTTTTCCAGCCACAAATTCAGGAGGATTAATATGCCTAGTATGAGCAGATGCATGAGAATGGTCTGCAGAGCCGATGGGCTTATTTTCTTTTGCAATTGTAGCAGACGTATTGACACCTCTTCCAAAGAACCGGTTATCTGTAAAAGCCTTAGAAGAAGAGAAAAGCGTACCCTTCACTCGATCAAAGTACCTACCGCCAGCTCCTGTCATGCTACTGTTACTAGTAGCATTATGATCTACCCCATGCCCATGTCTCCTTTCCATGGGGCTCCTTGAATTATCAGACGCGTGCCTCTGATGTTCGAAATGATTATTCTTATCAAGCTCACGCTTATGCTCAGTTTCCTTTCCTATTCTCTTGTCAAGCTCTTCCGCATCGGAATTGCTCTTACTAGAGGCCTTATCTCTTTCTTTCTTTCTCTCCTGGCGCTTCTTTTCTGCCTCCTTTTTGGTATCCTTTTCCTTGGAAGCAGGTGATGATTTGCTGCATTTCTCGGCTTCAATTTTCTCATCTCTCAACTTCCTCCGTTCCTCCACTAGTCTCGCGACTTCCTCTCGTTGTTTTCTCTCTTCTTCCTCCAAATGCTCCTTCTCCAGCCTAGCTTGTCTTTTCTCCTCAGCCTTTCTGCGTGCTTTCTCAACCCTGCTCTCATGATAGCTGGTCCCATTCTCACCCTGCCTAGACAGTGATCGTCTCTGGTCAACATCAGTTGACGACTCATCAACCGAAGAGCTAAAGCTAAAAATCTTTCTCCAAAGCCACCTAATGCTCATAAAAAATGAAGTAAGAAGCCGGCACGCAAAAACAACGCCACCAGGATATGATTTCTCCACCAAACAATTCTCATCTTCTCCAAATGTACTACCACCATTATTCCGCCAATAGGTTGACTCGCTAGTCCATGTGCTGTTTTCTGACCATTCTTGCCCGTGCATCCATCCATTCTCATTCCATCCCTTTCCATTCAACATCTTACCACCTCTTCCAACAAGATCCTTCAAAATTCCAGAACCAGAAAGCCCTAACCCTGGAGGCACAGGCATGTCTAAAACAGGCCTCTTCGATATATGGCCACAATATGAGCACATAAATCGTCCACCACCTGGGTTTTGGTCACGGTAAGGTGTTGAGCAGTTACGGCAACGCCGTGTAGCAGTTTTCTTTAGCTTTTGCAGCTCCATAGCTTCCAATCGCTTTCTCTCCCTAAGACGGGCATTTCTCCGCACCCGCCATGTAGAGAGCTGAGGCATCAAGACCTCGTACCAGAACAAAGTAACCAAAAGCACAAATACACAGGCTAACCTCGGAGAAGTTATTTCGAAACGAAAAGCTGGTGGAAGAAGCTGAGACAGAGCCCATAGTCCAATCAACGGTAAAACCAACCAAGGCAGCATCGTTGCAACCCGGCGAGACCACTTTTGAATCACACACAATATACACATTATCCTCTCAAACCAACCCCTTTTCTTCTTCTT
>JAHZTW010000001.1:44910194-44929713 GCA_020283515.1 Alliaria petiolata
CAAAGGAACTGGATCGCATAATATTATCATGCAAAAAATTATCCCAAACACGCAAACACAAAGTATAAAGTGCTCGATCGTCGAAGACAATTAAACAAAACATGATCGTTTAGATGACTAACACATATTAACACATATTAAAATCAAGCAAGTAGATCCTTTAGTTAACTTTTGAAAGTTTTTGATGAGAAACAATAGAAATCCACCGCATACACCATCTTCTCTCTAATTTTCCAACTGGTGAGATCGGAGGATAGAATTTGTATAACTCAAAGAATCACATGCGTACATGCGAACGAACTGGATCACGAGACCATGATCCTTTAGGTGATCAATACATATTAAGTTATTAACACATATAAAACCAAGATTAATATATTTGAAAATCTAAAACTACAGACTTTATTGAAATAACTTTTTGTATCATCAGAGTTAGAGCAGAGAATTAGGAGCAAAGATTTTATCGAAAGCTAAAACTTCTTGTATTGAAATAATCTACTACCAAACCAACTAAAAACTATAAGATTTACATTGGTGATTACAAAGAACAAAGTAAGAGTGCATGATCGGGTAACAAATCACAAGTAGCTCTCCAAAGCTCCAAAGGATTCTTCATATCACCAGAACATAGGAGGATCACGCAACGTCTCCTTCGTAGCCCATTGGCTCGCTTCCATAATTGCACAAAACACTCAAGATGACCGCTCAATGAACCTACAACAGACAAAGAAAATGCGAAGCTAATATCAAAATCCAAAAGAGTTAAATACAAAACAAATAGAAACGGATGAAAATCATTAAAGTAATAAGAGTTATAACAGAGGAAGACCAGAAACAATACCCGCAACGTCTTCTTCGTAGCCTATTGGCTCGCCTCCACAATTCCACAAACACACTTAAGATCACGGCTTAATGAATCTACATTAGACAAAGAAAAGGTGGAACCAATATCAAAAATCAGAAGAAACCATTAAAAAATTATTAAAATCACATCTAAAATAGAAGCTCTACTCAGAGGCACAATATTAAACAATCCAGAAGCATAAAAGTGTATATATATAGACTCACAAGTTCAAGAGTAACAATTAGGTCTGGCTGAAACCCTAACTATTATGAAGGCTGGCCGAATTTTTTATATTAATTTTTTTTTGTTTGGGTTAAAGGAGATAATTAGGGTTTTTCAGGGTAATAAGGTAATATTTTGTGAGATTGAATGAGAGAATTCCATTCGCCAAAATCACTTGTTACATGAATCACGAAAGATAAATATATCCAACCAAGGGAATATACAAGAAAGTGTTTCAAAGTGTCTTGGTAAAAAATATAGAGCATTTCGGGTAAGCCCGAGCCCGGTCGGGTTTAAGCTCAAAAACTCATTAACCCAAATGGGCTCAGCCCGAAAGGCCCGATTTTTTTGGACTTATATATCTAAGCCTGAACCCGATATTTTTCAAAGTCGGGTCGGGCCGGCTCGTATATTCTGGCCCTAATTGACATCTCTAACTTAGGTATATCATATATGTGCTAATCCATTTTCTTCTTATCTTATTATATAAAGTTGGATGCGTTAAAGTTGCTAATTAACATGATTGTGACACGTGTCAAGTTAATCGATTAGATTTTGACACGTGTTAAAAAATTCAAATTGTTAATTAACATGATCGTGACATGTGTCAAGTTAATAGATTAGATTTTGACACGTGTTAAAAAATTCAACCAATTAGATTTTAACATAATGTTTATATAAATCTAAAAATTATATAAAATTCAACCTATTAGATTTTAACATAATGTTTATATAAATCTAAAAATTATCTAAAAATTAGTTTTAAAACAAAAATAGAAAAAAAATTTCCTTTCATATATAAATCTAAAAATTATCTAAAAATTAGTTTTAAAACAAAAATAGAAAAAAAATTTCCTTTCAATTTAAGAAAAAAAAAATCTTATTATATAAAATACAATCCTTGTTCGAGAAGGCGCTAGGCGTTAGTCGGACGCTCGGTCCGGGCCTAGCGCCTAATCAAATAATCGGATATTAATCGGGGATTTTTTTTGTATTATTTATCCAGATATATGTACATATATTAAATATGCGAAATGAATATGTAAATTTACTTTGGTCTAGTGGTTTGACGCATTTGTGTTATATCATGGGCCTAGGTTCTAGTCTTAGCCAGCCCAAATTTGGTTATTTTTTCTGATTTTCGGTTTAATGAATCTCAAATTACAATTTTGCTATCGTCTTCTTCATTTGCTCTGAACATTTTAACCTAGTTTCCAGCCACTTTTTTTTTTTTTTACCATTATCGTCGGATTTACTTGTTTTTGGTATGATTTGTTACCTACTTTGATAGATCTACAATCTAACTTTCGATTTCAAACTTAAAAATCATTAAAAAGTGAGAAATCTAAGAATTTCTGATTTGTTGTCCGAATTAGCTCAAATCGCGGCGGTTGAGAACCGCCGAACGCCTCACCGCCGATTAATCGGCCTCCACGGCCGCGTTTTCGAACAGGGAATACAATGCGTCAAAATTGCTAATTAATATAATCGTGACACGTGCCAAGTTAATCGATTAGATTTTGACACGTGTTAAAAAAATCAATCAATTAGATTTTAACATAATGTTTATATAAATGTAAAAATTAGTTTTAAAACAAAAATAGAAAATAAGTTTCCTTTCTATTTAAGTAAAAGAAAATAAAAATAAAAAATAAATTAGATTAATTAGGATAGATTTTAATTAAAAAAATGTTGTTGTGTATCTACACACTAATGAAATTTTATGACATAATAAAAAGAGAGATATATATAATGTCAAAATATATATTACATGCTTTCGTTGAGAGGTGAACTCGAGACCTCTGTGAATGATTTAGCTTATAAGATCACAAAATCTTAATAAATCATGTTGGTTTAATATAAAAATGGTTAACCGCCTTAATTAAATCCCTGGAGTTTAAATTATTCCTTTTTTATAGGGTTCAACATCATCATCTCCGTGGAAAGTGTTTTGTCTTCTTATGTGTATAAGGATGTGATATTTGTTGATGCTACTTTCTAATTCCAATTTGATTTACACATTAGTGGGGTTTTTTTAAAAATGGTACTTTCGTTGCTAGATTGGAATATTTCAATTAAAAAATATATATATTTTTTTTATTATAACTGAAATAAGATAATTGCGATGTATAACTGAAATTTTATGACATAATAAAAAGAGAGATATATATAATGTCAAAATACATGCTTTCGTTGAGAGGTGAACTCGAGACCTCTACGAATGCTTTTGCTTATAAGATCACAAAATCTTAATAAATCATGTTGGTTCACCACTCACCACATGTATAGTTATAAACTATTTGATCTAGTCACTAACGAGCTATACTTAACTTAGTCTTTTATAGAGGGTCGTATCCGCATTTCACTGGAATTCACATTGTGCCATTTTCAAATCTTTTTTGTATTCTCTAAAACGATTATAAACTAATGGAAGATTGATTTTGGTAAAACTATTTTATTTTATTTTATACTAAAAAAAAAAAAATCAGATGGAAAGTACAGTAATTGTCATCATTGGATTCAAACTAGAATATTAGTTAAAAGTACTGGGAGAAGTTTTTTTCCCCGCATTTTCAAAATATAATTTATGAGTATGTTTTGGGCCGGGGCCAGCCCGATTGACAGCTGTTATAAAATGTATTTTTAGATTTTTTTTTCTAAGATGTCGGTCCGTGACTAATGGGCCACGCGAATCGTCCCGTATAAACCAACCACAAGTCAGATTCGACCTAAACCTAGTTCCTCTTTCTCCGCCGCTCCATCTTTCTTTCCTTTGTGCTCTCTCTGGGGGTTTCAGATTCGACAATAAACGAGGTCGGTGTCTTTGATTTAACCGGGTCAATCTCTCCTCCGAGTGCTTATGTGATGTTTGTTTGATTGGAGAAGATTTACGTTCTAGATTTAAAGTCCTAACTGCGATTTTGAATCTGATTGGTTTTTTTTTAGGTTGGAGAATAGTAAATAAATACGAGATGGAGCAGAACAAAGCGACGCAGCGGCTGTTCAACAAGGAGGAGAAAACAACGTTGGTGATGTGGGACATCAACGGCTGTCCGATTCCCGGTGGTTATGATCCTCGTCTGGTCGGACCGAGAATAGAATCGGCGTTGAAGAAATCAGGCTACTCTGGTCCTCTCACCATCACCGCAATTGGCGACCTAAGAGTGAACCCTGGTGACAAGGTCCTGCGAGAGCTTTCTTCCACTGGAATCGCTCTTAAACATTCCCACGGTTAATCTTCTTTCATCTCTCTTTCTATAATTTTAGTACGAGTAATGGAATTTTAGGGTTTTAGATTCAGCGACGTGGCTTTCCTTTTTATGAAAACAGACATTGAATGGGCTTTGGATGAGTGGACCGATATGAATCCATCTCCGGCTACTATAATGCTCATATCCGGTCCTGATCAACTGGAATTATTAGCTGATATACTTCACGGCCTAGAGCAAGAGGGATACAGAATTCTTCTGGCATATCTGCAACGAGATCCTGCTCTCTGGAAACGCTATCTGCTTGGTGTTTGCCAAGAGTGGCTCTGGAAGACCTTACTGGAAGGTGTTTGTCCTCTCTCTTACACAGTTTCTAGATCTTGAAACTGAAATATCCACCAAAGCTGCTGTTTCTCACACAAGTGTTGATTTTTTTTTTCTCCACAGGTGAAATGGACTCGGGGTCTGCGGATAATAAACAGGAGACAACAAGACTTGTTCTTCCGGACCTTTGCCCTGAAACGGATGAATCTCCCTGGTATTGCTCAGTATGCGATTTTGCTGCCCAAAGCATTGAAGATCTCACCACGCATCTCAAGAGTGTAAAACATGCATATAAAGTAAGCATCTCTCTCTGCTTCTAAAATATTGTATCAATACATTTGTCATTGTCTGATTTTCCACCGGATGGGCATATAAATTGGTTGTGCCAAGCAGGAGTGGGACGGCCTGGCTAGTCACCATGGTGTGAATCGTTTTAATGTTAAGCCTGGGCCTCCAAACAATGACCCTGATACCATAAAGGCAAGCTTTACTATCTCGAATTGAAATTTTTTAAAAGTTTTTTTGAATATTTACAATTGCGTTCAACCAGACCCCTTTCACATGTTGTTACCTAATTGCCATTGTCACAAGTTTCCCTTTCAAAGAAAATACCTCTCTGATTNATAGATTTTTTTTTTTTTTTTTTTTTTTTTTCTGTTTTTTTGAAATTACAATTGCGTTCAACTAGACTTTGTTTGATGCTAAAACATTGAAGGAAGAGCGCCATGAATACGAGATGATGAAGCAGTATAACAAGAAGGATAATAAAACGTTGGTGTTGTGGCACATCTACAGCTGTCCGTTTCCCGATGGTTATGATTCTCGTCTGTTCCGTCCGAGAATTGAATCTGCGGTTAAGAATTCAGGCTTCTCTGGTTCTGTGACCATCACTACCATTGGCAGCCTACCAAAGACACCTGGTGCCCTGCAAGCGCTCTCTTCCAATGGAATCGCTGTTAAACATCCCCACGCTTTTGGACTTACCGACGGTTAATCTTCTTTCATCTCTCTCTGGGTACTAGTATCTGTTTTTTTCTTAATTAGGGTTTAGATTCAGCTACGCTGCTTTCCTTTTATGAAACAGAAGTCAAAGCGGAGTTGTATGAGTGGACCCGTCGTAATACATCCCCGGCTACTATAATGCTCATATCCGGTCCTTCTCAACTGGAATGCTTAGCTCCATTAATTCACGAGCTACACTTTGAGGGGAACACAATTCTTGTGGCTTATCCTCAACGAGATCCTGCTCCAGACTGGCTCTGGAGAGGCTTTCTGCTTATTGTTCATGAAGAGTGGCTCTGGAAAAGCTTACTTGAAGGTGTTTGTCCTCTCTCTGTCTCACACAGACTAGATCTTGAAATTTAAATAACCAGCAAAGCTGCTGTTTCTCACACAAGTGTTATTGTTTTTCCACAGGTGAAATGGACTCGGGGTCTGCGGATAATAAACAGGAGACAACAAGACTTGTTCTTCCGGGTGAATCTCCCTGGTATTGCTCAATATGCCTTTTTGCTGCCCAAAGCTTTAAAGATCTCAACACGCATGTCAAGAGTGTAAATCATGCATTTTCTGTAAGCATCTCTCTCTGCTTCTAAATATTGTACCAATACATTTGTCATTGTTTGATTTAACACCGGATGTGCATAAATTGGTTGTCAACTGTCAAGCAGGATTGGGACCTCCATTTTAGTGACAAAGGTGTGAATCCTTTTAAAGTTAAGCCGCCTGAGCCTCCAAAGGATTACCCTGATACCATAAAGGCAAGCTTTAATTTCTTAAATTGAGATATTTTGGAATATTTACACTCGACACCTTTCACAAGTTACCTAGTTGCCATTTTTATACCTCAAGTTGACCAATATGAGTCTATCAAAGGCATGTTTTTTATACCTCAAGTTGAGGATTTTGAACTTACAGTTGCGTTCAACTGACTTTGGTTGATGCTAAAAACATTGTAGGAAAACTGCCATATAGACAAGATGATGATACACAACGAAATGACGCAGAAGAAGAATAAAACGTTGGTGTTGTGGCACATCAACAGCTGTACGATTCCCGATGGTTATTGTTCTCGTCTGGTCCGTCCGAGAATTGAATATGCGGTTATGAATTCAGGCTTATCTGGTTCTGTAACCATCACTGCCATTGGCGTCCTAGCAAAGACACCTGGTGTCCTGCAAGCGCTCACTTCCACTGGAATCGCTGTTAAATATCCCCACGCTTCTGAACATACCAAAGGTTAATCTTCTTTCGTCTCTTTCTTTAACTTTAAGTACAAGTATTTGTTTTTCTCTTAATTAGGGTTTAGATTCAGCGATGCTGTTTCCTTTTAATGAAACAGATATTGAAGCGGAATTGTATGAGTGGACCAATCAGAATCCATCTCCGGCTACTATAATGCTCATATCCGGCTCTTTTCAACTGTCATGCGTATCTCTTGCACTTCACCGCCTACACTCTAAGGGATACACAATTCTTCTGGCATATCCTCGACTTGATGGTCGTTTAGCCTGGCTCAGGAAAAACTATCTGGATTTTGTTCAAAGAGAGTGGCTCTGGAAAAGACTACTGAAAGGTGTTTGTCCTCTCTCTCTCTCTCACACGGTCTAGATCTTGAAATTGAAATAATCAGCAAAGCTGTTTCTCACACAAGTGTTATTTTTTTCCCCACAGGTGAAATGTGTTGTTCGGGGTCAAGACTTGTTCTCCAGGACGAGTGCAGCGAAACGGGTGAATCTCCCTGGTAAGCATCTCTCTGCGCTTCTAAATATTGTATCAAGACGTTTGTCATTGTCTTTCCTAATTTTTGGAATTTACAATTGCGTTCATCATTTTGGATTTACTGATTTTTGTTGATGGTGAAACATTGAAGGATAACTCCAAGTATAGTAAGGCGGAAGAAGGAAAAGCAGCTGAAGGAAATGGTGAAAAAAGAGAGGGATCTCCGGAAGAGCAGGTCATGTGGTTAATAATGGTGTTTGTGTTGCTTCTAGCGGCAAATGTTGTGTTAACTAACTTATGCTTATTTTCTAGTCTCGGTTTTTTGTAATTTTAAGCTAGCTAAGACAAACAAGCAAACTAAAGCTGCGTCTCTATATGGTGGTATCTTAATTAAGCAGCAACCATTTGTTTTCATCAAATTAATATGGTTTGATGAAGTTTATAAATTTGTGATGATCAATATTGTGAATGCTCGAAGAGGAGGAATATTACGATATTTTCAGAAAATTGCAATCGATACGGACGAGTCAGCAAAAACTTGACTTGACTGCACGCTTTTGTATTAGGAGCAAACTCTCATGCCGATGGCTACAGCACAGGGACCTGACCGGACTCGCTGCCGAGATCATCGAAACACAGTCCGGACTCGCTGCAGAAATCATCGAAACACAGTCTTTTCCGCCACTGATCCCAGAAGAAAAGAAACGCACGAGACTCTCACGTTCCCATAAAGTATATTTATCAAGTTTAAAGGTTGCTGTTCTGGAATCTTGGTTGTTACAGCAGGTTGTTGTAAGATAAATCTCCGGATATGCAGTAGTTCTTAAGAGGCTGTTTAAATTGTTTACAAGGTTGAATCAAAAGAGTTTTCAGGCTATGAAGCAAAGTTGGTTCTGTTTTCTGCATTTGATTCAAGGGGGTTTTGATCTCAATGCCCATGAACAAATCCTAGAAGCTAGCAAGATAATCAAGTTTTGCAGAGGAAAAATTGTTTTTTTTTTTTTTTTTTTTCTTTTCCAGGCACTGTAATGCAACAGAAGGTGATCACTAAAGAGTTGAACTCATACACGTTTGTATCGAAGCTGGTTATGGTGAACTAAAATTGCGCTGATGGCTCAGGTTCAGCAGTGTGAGTTATCGTGTTTAATCTGCTTGTATCAAGTCTGAGTAACAATACTCATGGAACCGAGACTGGAATCCAGAAACTAGATGCTCAATGTAATTTCTCTCTCAAATGTGTGCATGTTAATTATGGTTTTGTTCTCCCAAGCTATCAGGCGGAGATTTGTGAAGTTAGTGAGATAACCTGGTGAACAAGAAGATTAATTTTGAGCAAGCTTGGGACCACAAGAAGTCTAAATAACATGGTTGAGTTGCTTTTGGGACCACATTGGCGTTGGAAACGGCTACTGCAGAAATCGATCAAGCAGCAACCTCTTCTCCTCGTCCAAAGGCACTTTGTCTGTTTGTGCTCAAAAGAAAAAGGCCATGTTTGGACGAAGCAATCACATTTCAAGATGGCATTTTGGCGTTTGAAGTGCTTTAGTTGCGATTTGCTTTTGCATAAGGAACTCTAAGGTGCTTTGAGTATAAAATGGTATCATGTTAGAGAGAGAGAGAGAGAGAGAGAGTAAGGGGTGAGACACAATGCAGCCGATAGTGAGAGTAGAGAGAAAATAGATCCAAGTATAAAAGCTTTGTTCAAGGTTTTTTCTCTCTAGCTATAGAAGTGGTGTAGAGTGAGTCTAAGTACTAGTGAAGGGTATTAGGCGGGTCACTTGTAGCTTTTTGTTGTAATCAATGTCTTGAATCTAGTGGATTCTGAGCTGAGTCTCGGCGAGATGCAGCGACCCTTGTTAATGGGCGTGAACTCGTTAAATGCTTGTGTGTACTCCCTTCTTCTTCTTCTTCTCTCAAAATCTCTCATACTCTGTTTTCTCTGCAACTTGTCTGTTTTGAGTCTTTGTTTTCATTCTTCAAGTTTCTTCAATCTTGGTATGCAATGTGGTTTAAGCTTTTAAAGCCAACGGCTTTGAGCCTCTATGTGGACCAAATTTGGGTCTACATTGTTAAATGATTAAACTTTCAAAAAGCTGAAAGGATGCTCTAGAAGGGTGATCTGTTAGTTTCCAATAGAAATATGGAATATGTTTTCTTCTTTTTGGTTGGATTATGCTTTCCTCAGGGTTTCCTCTCTTTGTATCCAATGCCATTACGATCCATTCTTGAATATCTTGTCCTTCGCAGCGAAACGTTTTGACATTTGAGGAGCTCTTTAGTCATATGAGCTTTTCTCTCTTTTATGCAAACATTCGTACTGATGAAAATATATATATCCTGCAGGAATAGATTGGGCTCAAGAACAATGGACGGTTTTCTTTCTTCTAGAAGCAGTCCAAGAAAGTTCTCAAGAGAAGACTGCTTGCCATTCCTTCTAGATGATGATTCTAGTGGACCTGAGGGGGAGCCCTTCATATTTGAAAAGGATGTTGTCTGGATTTAACATTGATGCCAGAGTTGAGAGAAGGGAGACGTAATCAGATGTTTTAAAAAAAAAAAAAAATTGTAAACACAGCCTTTCGATAGATATATATATCATATATGTATATGGTTAAAACACAAGACTTTTTTTACCAAAAAACACAGAGATTAAGTAGTATTATAATATATGAAAACAACAGCATATATTTATTTAGATGATAATGTTAGTTTATACTTATTATCCCCTATATAATAATCGAGAAACATTTTCACAAACCCTATAATTCACAAAAGTGCCATTTTGCTGATGTGTCACCACCAAATTCATTCTAACATATCATTTAATGAAATTAAAATTATTATTATTAATCAAAAAATACTAATTCCGTTTTTGGGAAATCAAACTTAAGACATTGAAAACAACATAATAAGCACACAACCACTTTCACTAAGACATTTCATATGTTTTCCAATCAGTTTCTTTTAGATATTTATAAATTACTTTAGATATTAAAATTATAAACTATTTACATTATATGCCATTATCCATCTTCTGTTTTTTGATATAACTACAAAATATATATAAGAATTATTATGCATCATTAGTAATAAAAATAGAATAGATTTATCCATTAAATCTTTTTTGATATAACCATAAAATTTATATAAAAAATATTATGCATCATTAGTAATAAAAAATAGAATAATATAAACATACTATTTATTCCAAAAATATGGAATAATGGCCAACAAAATTATTATTATTATTAAGTGACTTATTAAGAACAATTTCATTAAGTCAAAAAATAAGTTTAGGGAAACAAATCGACAAAAATATATTCCTTGGCTTCCACTTTCATTAAGTCCCAAAATAAGTCTGATTCAATTAATTCTATTAAGTACAAATTCATAGACTATAATAACACTTACCAAAATCGTCGGCCTATAATTTTTATTTATTGTTTTTTCATTATGTAAGGAAAGTCATTAAAAATAAATGTCTCTAAAACATATGTTAGTACTTTTATTTTTCAAATCATATTATTATTTATTTCAGATATTGTTTTCATAATTTATTTATGATATCTCTTCCTTTATCTTTCTATTTTTTTAATATTATACAAATTTTAAATTTTTCCTACTATATTTTCAACATAACAATTTATTATATAAAAAACTGGATTAAAATATTTTACTATAGTTTAATTTTTCAATTATAAAAAACTAAATATTAAAATAAATTCAACTTCACTTAAACAAAACTAAATATTATTTTATTCATCCCGTTGATTAATAAGAATTTAATAAAAATTTGATATTAAAATAATTAGAAATTATTATATTTTAAATTCAAATTCACTTACCCGAAAAAATATAAATCTTTCACTCCGCCTGCGCGGATTATCACCTAGTATTATATATATACAAAGAAATATTATAATGTCTTAGTCAACAATATTCACGGACGAACAAAGACAAAGATAATGATTACAAAAGCTCACACGTTTGTTCATTCCAAAACAATGATAAACACATTGAGCTATATCATGTATGGATAATCCAGCTGCTTCAGGGACGTTGAGGCGTTCGTCATACGACTCATATGCATTCGGATATCGTCAACTTGAGGACTCTGTGCCAAAGTGGAAGGAGAGTTCTCTTTTATATTAGGCTTTGGTTATAACATCTGATGCATCTATAAATGATAAAACGTATCAAACATGCAATCTATGTTTAATATAATTAGTATAAATATTATGCATGCTTACCTTCAATAATTTTATATATACGAGAGTATAATTTTTTTTTTTCCCTATAGTAGAACCAAGTAGTCCTGAAAATTTCGGGAAACGGAACGGGTATTTACGGGTACGGGACGGGAACGGAAAATTCGGGAATTGATATTCAATTCCCGAAAGGGAATCCATAAAAATAAGACGGGAACGGGACGGGTTCGGGAAATTCCCTTACGTAAAATTTTTTCCCAAACGGATAATTATTTTGGATAATTCGGGAAAAGTTCGGGAAAAGTCGGGAAAATTCAAAAAAATTCGGAAAAATTCAGGAAATTTCGGAAAAAATTGGGAATATTCGAGAAAATTCGGAAAGTTCGGGTATTACCATTCCCTTCCCGTATCAGTTTAAAAAATATAAATGATCTCGAACGGAAATTTTTTTGAATGGAAACGGGACGGGAAATTCGGACCGGATAAAGGTGGGGGAATCGGGTACCCCTCCCGAAATTTGCAGGGCTAATAATACTATTTTATAGTAAGCTTGGTAGTGTAAGTTTTAATCCAATTCAATCCCATTCTCTTCTTCATCATGAATCGTAGAAAACTAAAAACACTAGTAGATCAATATAACAATATAATAATAATTAATTAATAATAGTAATCTCACAACGAAACGACAGTCGGATCACACTCTCCCTTACACCAAAAAAAAAAGATAATGGGAGACACACTGTGTGAATGTATGATCTTCCTTAATTCATACCCACTTGATATCAAAAAACTATTAAGGGATTCGAACACTCCTGTATCTCACACCTCTCGAGAGGCTTATGTCAAATATCATATATATATATATAAATAATAAAGCTTCACACAATCTTCAAACACCGAAGACTATGGAACCTACCGATTTAGTTAACATATCTAAATGTTCCTGCTTGTCTTCTTCATCTGAGTTTTGATCTGCTGCACGAACATAAGGAGACATCCACTTTGATTTAACATACTCGGCTCTCCTCCACGGCGGCACATGAAGTCCTTTCTTCTTCAGGCTCTGCTTTGCTGCTTTAGATACAAGCATGATGATCCTCTGCAACCGATCTGCTTTGCCCACAAAGATGTAAGGCAGAGTTTGCAGGACCGACTTGTAGGTCTTTGTTGCACGAGCAATCTCGAATTTCGATTTGAAATCAATGTCAATCAACAGTCTTTCACCTTCGATTATCACATCCACATACTCATATTCCCCTGTTTCATTTCACAAAAAGCCAATGTAATTGTCAAGATTCATAGCAATCTGTTGAAAGATAGTTGGAAACAGCCCTCATTTTGGATTTTCATTAACATGCGACCAAAACAGAACCAAGAAATTTGACTGAAGAGAGGGTTACGGATCATACCAGCAGGACTAAGGACAGAGCCGCATCATAGCCTAAGCTCACCAACCCATTGGCCACAATTTTCAAGCAAGATCCGTCTTTGCCTTTGCAATTTTTACTTGTTTCCACAATCTTGGTCACGTCCTCCAGTAAATTCCTCTCACGGACGCTCGTACAAAGGACCAAATTCTACACACATTTGAATCTGCATTTATCAGGCTTCTGCTTATCCCTAAACGAACAATCCTATATCTGATTTCACAAGCTTCACCCGAATAACATTTCAGGCCGTCTGACCATTCAGATTCATCGTCAAAGCTCTCCGTGCCACTCCCGGTGAAGCAGTTGCATCGGCGACGGCCACGCCGCTGTTTCTCGCCGTTGTTATCCTCGATGAAATTTTGAACCATCTTCGCTATACGTATATTCGCCTATTATTGGTATCTTCGTACATCGTAGTTATCACTTGTAAGCGTTGCAAATCTAATAGCTTTCAAATTTTAAATATCAAACGATTTAGATAACTTTTAATCAACATTGATAATAGATATATATATATATATATATATATATTTTTTGATAATAGAGATGGCCACACGATGTCACCGTATATATATTACATCGATTTAATATTTGTTAATGTTAACATTTTGATATTTATGAGAAAATCATAAGAGTTAGGTGTGTGTCCTGACAAAGATTACACCCGACCTGTAAACTGTGAATTAAACGTCTAACAGTTTCTTCTATTTGTATTCCTACGAATACGGATCCTACAATATTCTCAATAGGTAAAACTGTAGAAGTATGTATATATCTCAAATCTCACGTGCAGATTCCCCCTCACATTTGTGTATAAGTATTATTAATTGTATGATACAGATGTTTGGAATTTTTTTAAAAAACCATGTGGACGTGCGGAATCTAAATTTAAAAATCGTTTGAATTATGGTTGAACGCCACTATAAAATAAAATAAAGACCGAGATGGCCCTTCAATTTAATTTTCTTCTAATCACAGAGTCGGATCACACTCTCCCTTGCACCAAGTCACCAAGTGGTATGACCTTCCTCGATTCATACCCTTATATATCAACACCTCTCTAGAGGCTTATGTCATATATATATATAATATAGATATATATAAAGCTTCACACAATCTTCACAAAAATGGTTATGTTATCAAATGAACAAAGCGGAGACAATTTAAAATGTTAAAAAAATGTTTAAATATAAATTATTTCCATATTTATGGGAGCATAAATAGGCTACACTAAAATTAAATAAAAGAGAGATGTCGACAACCAAAAGAAAAACAGGAAAATAAGAACAATAAAATATCGATGTTGAATATGGGCCAATATATGGAATTGGATACGTCGATGTCATATTAAAAGCCCAAAACCATAATATTTACTTGCGAATAACCTCGATGCATAAATGCATCTCCAACCCATAATTGCATTTTTCATTGCAAAATATAATAATTGCAAAATGCAATTGGATTTCTCTTCAACCCATAATTGCATTTTCCATGTTAAAATTTTTTTACTATATTCTTCTTTTTCTATTTTATTATTAATTGCTAATTATACATATTTTCTCTAAAATTTACAAATTGACCCAATTATTTACTTTCTCTCAAAATTTCTATAAATTATGATATTTTTGAAATTTTATTATGATAATTTAAAAAACACATTGCACTACATAAAAATGAAAAAAACACATTACAATACACTTATTAAGTAACCATTGTACTAAATTTATTTTCTTTTATTTTTAATTTCAATACTTTTTAATTATTTTAAATTTAGTATTATGTTTTTATATTTTCTATTAAATAATGTTATTTACATTTTAATTTTACATATTAGAGTGTTTTAATATTTATAATCATCAAAAAAGAAATCATCATCAAAATAATTATTTATAACTCTAAAAGTAAAAGTATTTAAAATTTGAAGGACTATTTTATAAATAAAAAAGTTCAATTGAAAAATGCAATTGAAAATGAGATGGTTGCATATTTGAAACCAAAAATGGCATTATACCATTTTGCAATTGAAAATGAGATTGGGTTGGAGCAAAATTTATTGCAAAATGTTATAAACCATTGAGGTTTGCATGTCCATAACTGGCTCAGTCCATAAGGCCCAATTCGTGGTCTAGTCTCGGCGTGAAGACCAAGTCCCATTAGAGATAGGATTTCTTTTTCCTAATAGGATTAGTAGAAGTTTTCCTATTTCATGTATGAGTAGTAAAAGGACTATTTCTTTTTCTCTCCTTTGTGTAATCACTATAAATATAGACCATTGGTCTCAGCAATAATACAACACAATTCATTAGATTCACAACACGTTATCAGCACGAGAGCTCTGAAAAACCCTGAAGCAGCCGCCGGCCCCTAAACCCTAATTCCGACGAGCAGTCGCCGCAGCCGCCGATCTGCCGCCGCAGCCTCCAAGCAAATCCGATCCTGAGGTTTCGTTTTCCGAGGTCTTTACCTCCCGGTTCTTTTCCAGTCAACCCAAAAGAAGGATCAAAGGTAGAAACAAATTTCTAAAACCCTAGAACATAAAAATCGAATTCTGACCTAATATTACCAAACCCTAAAAATCGATTCTCTTATGTTCTACTTGTTTGATTTTTGAGAACTTGAAATCGAATTGAACTTAAGCTAAACTAGAACATTAAAAATCGGATTGCTTGTTTAAATATTTAATCTCTGAGAACCTCACAATCAAATTTGAACATTAATCATACATAAACCCTAAAACCGATTTGCGATTTGCTTGTTTATCTTTGATTGTTTGAAATAACCAAAACCGAATTTGATCTTATGCATGCGAATATCAAACCTAAAAATCGGATAAACCATAAATCTAAAATCGCATGTTATTTTGAATTTGGAAGATTTCCTTTTGTTTAATTAAAATCGCAAATTGGAAATTCCCTTATTCGTTTTGGAAAGTTTCCTTATTTGTTTTGGAAAATTTCCTTATTTGAAATTTGGACAATTTCCTTATTTTGAAATCGAAAAATTTCCTTTTTGTTTAACCACATTAAAATCGGTTAGGACAATTTCCTTATTTGTTTTGGAAAGTTTCCTTATTTGATATTGGGATGATTTTCTTATTTTGAATTTGGAAAATTTCCTGTTTTCCTTTATCACCTAGAATTAAATGTTAGGATTGAATTTGGGAAAGTTGCTTGATTTAAAATCGCATGATAAATGCATAAATACAATCCGTTGAAAGAAACCCTAAAATCCTAAGATAAAACCGATGCTTGATTTCAGATGGCGAAAGTCAACAATTTGGACTTCGCATCCCTTAATCTCTCAGGAGATAATTACTTGCAATGGGCTTTAGATGCAAAGATTATGCTGAAATCAAAAGGGCTCGGTGAATGCATTAACGATGCAAATAACGAATCCGAAATGAATAGGTATAAGGCGATTTTAATCATACGCCACCATCTCGTTGAGAGTCTCAAAGATCAATACTTGACGCTTGAGGATCCTCTTGATCTCTGGAAGGAGTTAAAGGCAAGATATGATCATCAGAAGATGTTTATACTGCCTAAGGCCAAATATGATTGGCTTAACTTAAGGCTCCTGGACTTTAAGTCCGTGGATGAATACAACTCGGCCCTGTTCAAGATAGTTTCAAAATTGAAGCTATGTGGCGAGATTGTGACAGAGAAGGATATGCTTGAAAAGACCTTCTCGACCTTCCACTCAAGCAACGTGTTGCTACAGCAACAGTATCGTGAGAAAGGCTTCACGACCTATGCAAGTTTGATCTCTTGTTTATTGCTTGCGGAGCAAAACAATGAATTGCTTATGAGAAACAGCGAGATGAGACCTCCTGGATCAACCCCACTTCCTGAAGCCCACGTGGCCGAGGACACTAAGATGAAGACCGAGGCAAACCATGTCCAGAGATACCAAAGAGATAATGGTCGTGAATGTGGAAAGGGACAAGGGTGTGGTCGCTACCACCCATATGGTCGAGGTAATGGCCGTGGATTTGATTCTAACCGCGGTCGAGGTCGTGACCGAGGGTGTGGCCACGCGAACCAAACCGGACATCAGTCCGACCCGACTAAGTCCGTTTGCCATCGATGTGGGATGGACAATCATTGGGCCAAGACATGTAGGACTCCCAAACACCTTGTGGATCTTTACCAAGGAAGTGTTAAAGGGAAAAATCCAGAAGCCCACATGATCTAGCATGATAAGGAAGGCGACTTCGATCATGAACGAGATGACCTTCTGGATTACGAAAATAATGATCTCTTGGAGACATCAGATTGTTTAAAATAGGCATTAAAATTTTTATTTTGTTGCTTTCATGTTTTGCTTTGACTTTTTAGAACTACTTTGAGTTTATTTTTATTATCTTGTTTGATTTTCGCTTGATAATATGAATGTCTTATTGCTCATATGAACGACAATATGAGTTCAACAGTGCAAGTATAAAATCTCGACCAAAAGGCATTGCCTAAAGGGCATGAATTTCTCACCCATACAAAGCCCATTGAGTTATAAGAATGGTTTCCAAATAGAAACAATGGGAAAAAGGAAATGAAAGTTCCTTCAGATCGCCTAAGGCATTAAAAGAAAATGGTCGAGACTATACTCTACTGATCTAGACTATGCCAAAGATCAGTATGATAGAGGCAAAAGCCATGGTAACCACAATTGGTATACCCAACGAAATTTACACTATATGGCATGACTGGACTAGCCATCCAAGTCCAAAACTTGATGCAAAGATTGATCATGAAAACGGCACAAAGAGTTATCCCATAGAGTCTCACGTTGTGTTACATGCATGTGCACAAGGAAAACTCATCAGATTTATTGTCTCAAGCATCACGAAATTATAGTATATTCATGAGGGGGAGTGAGGACAAAACCGTGGTCCATGACTATACTACAAATTCGATGATCATAATAAGACTCGGCCGAATTTTATAAAGAAAAGTCATTACCTATAAGGTTTAGACCCTAAAGTTTATCAGCTTGGAGACATCACAAGTTTTACATGTATATAAGATCAATATGCATCAGGCCATATAAGTGAGCATAGATATTCCCATCTCAGATTGAATACGGGTCATGAGCCAGACATATACCATCTTAAGAGATTTTGAATAAAACCACCACATACATATGTGCCGTCTAAGATGGAATCTCATAAGGAGATTGGGAATATATATATATGTTGGATAAGAAATGTTTCTCCTACAAATTTTAAAGAAACCTTGAGCCAAATATGGGTGATCTATTTAGTGGACAAGGAACACGGATTACATGAGTTTAATGAATCCGAATATCCAACATTATAAGTGGTATGCAGAGTTTTAACCCTAAAAGACTACTGCAAGTGCACAGCAATATTGTAGTATTTAGGAATCGAATCCACAAGTTCCAGAGGCTACTCTACGATTCTTTAGATCAAAATTAAGCTAAGACAATATTATGATTTGTTGGTATCAAAGGCAAAACGAAAATAGCAAATAAAAACGGTGTAAAATCAATAAAACGAAGCGCTAGGTTGAGGGCTATTCGCAGGAACTCGGAGATCATGAATCAGACAATTATTCAGGGAACAAATAAGCTTGGTCTAGAACTCAAACATGAATGTTTAACCAATCCACCGTCGTGGTATTAATTACTTTATCTAGTAACCTAAGTATCTAAACTATCGTTTGAACTTAGAATTCTAAATAAGCATTAACGAGCAGGTTCAATTTGTTCACGGATTGCCTTAGCATCAGCCTTCGTTGGCTAAGGACAAACCGCCCACCTATGTTCTTTCAAGCAATCTATAACACTTTTGATGAATAGATTAAACCTTAAGTCTTAGACTAAGTGATCAATTCAGTCTAAGTAATAAGTTCAACAATAGGTGAAGACAACGGAAGATAAATCCCTATCTATGTCTAATTCAATGATTCCTAAATTTCTTTGAAAACCCTAACTTAACTATGGAACTACTCAGCCATGGAAACAGAGAAACAGCAAGGAGATGAAGAGAAACTCATAATCAATAAAATTAAATCCAAAGGGGTTCAGAAATCTTCTCAAAGATGCAGAGTCGGAGATTCGTCTCCCCGAAGCTTACAAATTGCCAAAAGCCAAGAGTATGAATGTAAAAGATAGCGTCCTCTAAACAATGGCCAAAAATAAGTATATATAGGTCTAATCACGTTCTGGGTCGAAGTCTATCCCAAAACCAATCGAAAATAGGAAAAACCGAAATTTCCTTTTCTTCTGCGTAAGTGAACCGGTCGGTTTGGAGTCGGATCGATCGATCCAATATTAGGTCGATCGATCTAAAAAGCTCCTGGAAATCTTCGGCAATTGGATCGATCGATCCAATTTTGGAACGATCGATCTAAAAGCTCTCGGTCAACTTGCGGACTTTAGATCGATCGATCCGAGGTTGGAACGATCGATCTAAATCTTCTCTGTCGGGTGGTCATCTTCGGATCGATCGATCCGAGTTCGGAACGATCGATCTAAAATGCTTCTGTCTGGGCGACGACTTTGGATCGATCGATCCTATAACGGAACGATCGATCTAACCTC
>JAHZTW010000001.1:44939891-45128005 GCA_020283515.1 Alliaria petiolata
ATAGAGCTGAAAGATAAAAGAAGTTCTCGAGACCAGCATTGTATTAAGCTGAATAAATCGCTCTATGGATTGAAACAATAGACTAAGCGAGTACTTAGTGAAAGAGGGTTATAAAGACGATCCCATGCATATTCATAAAGAAATTCGATAAGGGATTCGTAATTATCACAAAAGGGTACTCAAGCGATTTAATATGGACCAGGCTTACCCACTGACTAGCCCAATGATGGTGAGAAGCCTTGGCCTGGACAACGATCCATTCGGTCCAGTAAAGAAGGACGAAAAGGTCCTTGGTACCGAAGTGCCATATCTCAGTGCTATAGGAGCGTTAATGTACTTGGCTAGTAACACTAGGCCGGACATATGCTTTGCCGTGAACCCCCTTTCAAGATTCAGTTCTTGTCCGACCCAGAGGCACTGGAATGGGATCAAACACATATTTCGTTACCTGAAAGGGACGAAAGACATGGGTCTATTTTATACTAACCTTAACAAAGAAGGATTAGTTGGTTTTGCTGATGCAGGTTACCTTTCGGATCCACACAACAGTCAATGACTCAACACATTAGACGAGTTTGTGGGATGACGTAAGGGAAAGAAGAACCGACCAGCATGTACGAAGTCAATGCCGCATGCATAGCTCAGTTGAAGGATGGATACATTAAAGGAGATCGGACGAAGCACATATTGCCAAAGTTATTTTTCACTCACGACCTACAGAAGGCCGGTGAACTCCAGGTGCTCCAAGTCCGCTCAAGTGACAACTCAGCCGACCTCTTCACAAAGTCGTTTCCAACCTCCACGCTCAAGAAGCTTATGCATCAGATTGGCATGCGCCAATTGAAGGACCTTCAGTGATGTTCATTTCAGGGGGAGTAATACGTGCTGTACTCTTTTTCCTTCACTAAGGTTTTGTCCCACTGGGTTTTCCTTGGTAAGGTTTTAATGAGGCAGCATTCCCCAAGCGTATTACTGAGATCACATCATCATCACATACAGTTATGTCATCCAAGGGGGAGTGTTATAAGCCATTGAGGTTTGGATGTCCATAACTGGCTCAGTCCATAAGGCCCAATTCGTGGTCTAGTCTCGGCGTGAAGAACAAGTCCCATTAAAGATAGGATTTCCTTTTCCTAATAGGATTAGTAGAAGTTTTCCTATTTCATGTATGAGTAGTAAAATGACTATTTTCTTTTCTCTCATTTATGTAATCACTATAAATATAGACCATTGGTCTCAGCAATAATACAACACAATTCATTAGATTCACAACACAAAATGCAATTTGACACCAAATTTGGTATTGGGTTGGAGATGCTCTTATAGAGTTTTTAAAGAGAGATTACAAAAGAATAAAAAAAAACTGGGAGAGATTATCTGAAAAAAATGGCTTAATCATATCTTCATCACGTATGCTTTGTCCTAAGAAGAACCCAAACTACTCTTTCACGCGAGATAGCTGCCCCTCCGATTTTTTTCCAAAGGACGCCAAATGTCATTTTTTTTTTTTTTGGTTTTAATAATGTCTTTTTTTTTTCGTAATTGATTATATGAGTTATGTTGTTCGACCAACCTCTACTATATCTAAACCACCAGTGTAGCTTGAACCAATTTCATGAAATTAACATTCAACGACAGTAACGTCAATCCACGTTGTGTTTTCGATAGTTTGTCAACGGCGAAGGTTTTTTTTTTATATATATATTTTCCCCAGCTCCTACATATATATAAAACAAACAAATTAAGACTTGAATAAGAATGTTTTGGTTGACCTCACAAGGCAGATGTTTTTGGCGCACCGAAAAAAAAAGACATCAACGAAACATTTAAAAAAAAAATCATGAAAAGCTGTTCCGTGTTTTATGATAGAAATGACTCTAAGCATGTTTGTGTTTTTGATAAGGTTAGGAATGAGCCCTCTTTCTTCTAATCTGGTTAATCCGAGTTAGTAAATCGTATTTAAGTATTGCATTGAAACTGTCCTCTATGATGATTCTTTCTTTCTTTAATTTGTTTAATCCGTACAAAAGTCAAACGAACATCTTAAACCTTTTTTTTTAAATTAGCTTACGTGGCAAGTTGAGGAGTTTCAATAAGAAGAGGCATCGCGCGCATGCTTTTTCATTTCTAAACTGTTTGTATTTTGCGTTTATTTATTTTTTTCTATGGCAGAAGACTCTTCCGATTCCATCATCGTTAACGTCGTCGGAGATGATAACCAATCGGCGTTGTTCGGTAAGTACGATATCGGGAAGCTTCTCGGCAGCGGCGCGTTCGCCAAAGTCTACCAAGCCGAGGATCTTCACAACAACGGCGAAAGCGTTGCGATCAAAGTCGTCCAAAAGAAGCGTCTCAAGGACGGTCTCACGGCGCACGTTAAGAGAGAGATATCTGTCATGCGCCGCCTCCGTCATCCTCATATCGTGCTCCTCTCCGAAGTCCTCGCCACCAAGACCAAGATCTATTTCGTCATGGAGCTAGCCAATGGCGGCGAGCTATTCTCCAGGGTCTCCAGCAATCGTTTCACGGAGAGTCTAAGCCGGAAATATTTCCGGCAGCTTATCTCCGCCGTGAGGTACTGCCACGCTAGAGGAGTTTACCACCGTGATCTGAAGCCGGAGAATCTTCTCCTCGACGAGAATCGAGACCTCAAGGTTTCCGACTTCGGTCTCAGTGCGATGAAGGAGCAGATCCAGCCCGACGGGATGCTCCACACGCTCTGCGGAACCCCTGCCTACGTGGCGCCGGAGCTTCTCCTGAAGAAAGGCTACGACGGATCAAAGGCGGATATCTGGTCGTGCGGCGTCGTTTTGTTTCTTCTCAACGCCGGCTACTTGCCGTTTAGAGACCCAAACATCATGGGACTCTACCGGAAAATCCACAAGGCTCAATACAGAATGCCGGAGTGGACTTCTTCAGATCTACGGCAGCTTCTCCGCCGTCTCTTGGAACCAGAACCAGAAAAACGGATCACCGTCGAGGAGATTCTTAAAGATCCGTGGTTCAATCATGGAGTAGATCCGAGTGAAATCATAGGGATCCAGGCCGACGATTACGATCTGGAGGAAAACGGGAAAAAACTAAACGCCTTCGAGTTAATCGCTTCGGCATCGACGGCGAATCTCGCCGGTCTGTTCGGGAACTTCGTGACGCCGGACCACTGCGATCAATTCGTCTCCGACGAGAGTACGGCGGAGATAATGGGTAAGGTCGTGGAGGTTGCGAAGCAGTTGAATCTGAGGATTGCGAAGAAGAAGGAGAGAGCGATAAAGCTGGAAGGGCCACATGGAGTAGCCAATATCGTAGTCAAGATTCGCCGCCTAACAGACGAATTTGTGATGGTGGAGATGAAGAACAAGCAAAGAGACGTGGGCCTAGTTTGGGCCGACGAGCTCAGGCAAAAGCTTCGTCGTTTGATTAACCAACCGGTTTATAGGGTTCCTGACAAACCGTAAAGTGGGTTCAACACGAACCCAATTTACTCGGAGCTTTCATAGTAAAAATCATCCATTCGTGACGGTTCAACGGTTGAACAAGAGGACCGGATTTAATTTTTAAATTTCATTTGAGGATTCGAGAAGCATTATGGTGAACCGGTTCGGTTTACATTGGAGCAGAGAGAGAGTGATGGGAAGAACCGTCTCTTTGTAAATAAAAATGACAAGAAGAAGAAAAAACGAAGAATACGAACCTGGTTTCAATTTTTAGGTTCTGAGAATATTAATTAACACAAAACTTTATTTGCTTTACTTCATGGGAGAGATTTGATTAGAACTCTGATCTGAAATATGTAGTCTTTGTGTATGTGTGACTCTGTGTGTTTTGCAAACTTGAGCCTTTGTTTTTGGTAAGGAACATGCCACACCGTTTGTAATATCTATCGTTATTGATTGTGTTTGGGAATCGGAAGAAGCATTTGGGTATGTTTATGCATTGTCCTATTAAAGTTGTATTAAGCTATGAAAGTTTCTGATAGAACCCTAAATCGGATTAATTTTTTACCGTTTCAAAGTTTAGTTCGTTTAGCTGTCTCAGCGACATTTTTCAGCACCATACCGCCAAAACAGCCAAACAAACTACTTAAACAACAAGTTTCAGCTAAATATCGTCGAGACTCGAGATAGTCCAACGAACTACTCAGCTCGAAACAGTTGCAGACATGTGGCTAAGATAGCCAAACAAAATACAAAAATGATAGCTTCCAACATGTACATATGATGATAGATATAAAATCAGCACGTTTATTTAAACTTAATTGGAAAATCAATGTTATTTGGATAATAATGGCCGGTTAGAAAATTGAGTGGTGTGGTCCCTTTTAAAAATGTGTTCGACTGTTGAGCAATCTATCAAGCGAATTAGTCGAAGCCGAGTGAAATGAGATGTTATAAAGCAATAGTAGTTGTCGGTAATTATGTGTTAAGTGTATGTAAGTCTATCGAAACTAACCATTTTATTAAGTAAAAACTCAAAATCTGAGGTTGAAGAAAACCGAAGGACAAAGACTGACGAGGTATATCTGCGAAAGTTGTGTCCCAAATTGCCTACCAGTCCCATCCCCAGTCACTACAAAAAAATGTGATTATTGTTACAATTTTTTTTGTCACAATATATGAATATTCGGTCACAACAGAAATATTGTGACAAAAGTGATACAAATTATAAAATGTCACAATAAAATGGACACAAACCTACTTTAGTCTCAAAAAAGTCATAAAATTTTGTGACCCTTACTAATGGTAACAATTGGTCACAATTAGTGACACAATTTATACGTCACAGAGATGACACAATTCGTGACGAACAATAGTCACAAATAGGCCACAGATTGTGACAAAAGAATGTTACGTATTTGTTACATGTTATTACTATATTTAGTCACTAACGCGTTACAAAATTGCAACAAAAAATGTCACAAATGTGTCATAGTTAGTGACTAAATTACGGTCAAACAATCGTCACTATATTTTTTTAGTTGTGACACATTTTCCTTATTGAATCCGTAACTAATCCGTTTTTAGATGTGACATTTTTTTTAACTAAATCCGTAACAATTAATTTGTTACGAAACTAGTAATATGAAAAACATTAAAAAGATTAGTGACAAACCATTATCAAATCTTCTTAATCAATTAATTGTAGTCACCGTATATAATTAATAAACAAAAAAAATAAAATTTCAAAATAAAAAACAAATGATAAAATAAATAATACTTAATTAGAACTTAGAAGCCAATATCCCAAAACAAAGGAAATCATCCGAAACAAAGATAATCTACAAACATAATTTATAAAAAAAGTCTTAACAAATACAAACTTAACCAATACTAGGATAAATGAAACCTAGAATAACTAGATTCCATGGCACATGGGATGATTTTGGTCGTGGAGCTGGGAACTAGGAGGCATTTTGACTTGCTAAAGTCTCAACAATCTTCTCCATAGTTTCAAGTCTTTTCTGAAAATTCAGATTCTCTTCACGGCTTTGTTTAAGCTCTGTTTCCATCTCCTGCAGCCTCTGTGTTAACATCTCCTCTTCTTCGAGAGGTTGTGCTGCACTTGAAGAAACATCAACAGCTACTAAAAACTCACTTAGCAGTGCACCAAGTCCAAAGATATTGCCGTGTTTGGATAATCCAGTAGCAGCCTAAAACGAAGGACCAAATACATTAGCAAAAACAAAAACACAACAGTATACACACATGACCAAGCTAGGCAGAAAACACAACAGTATACACACTACTTAGCTTAATCCTGACCTAAGCTGAAAGCAAACGAGCAAGTAAGGGTGTTTAATCAAAAAAAAAAAATCATTTTCGGATCAGTTTTAAAGTTTAAGAGTATACACACATCAACATGTGTCACACATGACCAAGCTAGGCAGAAAACACAACAGTATACACATTACATCAACATGTGTCCTAACCTACGCTGAAAACCAACAAACAAGTTTGCCTTCTTCACTTTCCTGCACATGATTAACAAAACCCAAAATCATTACACTTCATTGTCATTGTTCCGAATGTAGCAAAGTTCTAAACAACATAATCTAAATGTTATTATTGTTACAATTTTTTTTTTTTTGTAGGAACATAGTTATAAAAAAACTAATGTAACAATGATCAATTTTGTATTGTTTATACATTAAAAGTGGGGTATAATAAGTTTTTTTCTTTATTAATTTGGTATTACTTCATTTATAACTTATTATTTTATTTTTCTAATTTTTAAGATTAGTATAAGGTTGATTTTTCCACTTTATTTTATTTTTAATTAATTAGTTTGAGAAGACTTTGTAAGTTTATCACTCATATGGCATTGAAAAACAATTAGACTCGTTACGAATGAATTAAAGTTAAATAGTGTCTCTAAAATGTTTTTTTTTATAAAAAGAAAAAAAAAATTCAAACATCTTACAGTGCCACAATTTGATGGATGCCTGCTGCTGATGACAGATTTAATACGGTGGTCAATGCATTTGAAAAACTAATTATCGTCAAGCTGAGTTCTAAAGTTTTCAAAGTCGTTAAGGTTACAATATTCTGAAACAACATACATATAATGAAGATAGGTTAAAAAAAAAGCATAATGTAGACTAAAAAGGTTAAGGAATTAAGAACATATTTTAGTGTCAATTCCATCATTTAACCTTTTCACATGATTAATAATGTTATACATGTCACATGTGTGGTGGAGTCAAGGTCTTGTGCTCAAACCTAACCAGGACAAGACTTAATTCATCATTAATTTCCTTTACTATTGGGAACGCAAGTTGTTTTCAGATAAACTAGAAGTTGTTGAACTCTTATAAGTCTGACTAACTGTCATGAGTAGAATTAACTGATCTCCCCCCATAAAGTAGCTAAATTTTTATAGTATGTCGAGAAGTTTATCGATCATTGATAAAAAGAAAAAAGAAGAAAGACTTGTGCTTTCTTAAAGTTAGTCATATATATTGTTCTTTTGAAAGCTTGTTTGGCGATTCTGCTTCATGATCGAATGCTTCTTGACAATTTGACATTATAGAATGTTATCATAAAAAGACTTGTGCTTTCTTAAAGTTAGTCATATATATTGTTCTTTTGAAAGCTTGTTTGGCGATTCTGCTTCATGATCGAATGCTTCTTGACAATTTGACATTATAGAATGTTATCATAAATCTATCATGCTACTATAGTACTACGTTAGCACAAAATCTTCTTGGTATTTGATTCACTATCTAGTCTATCTTTAGATATAGATTCATAAATGATTTTGATCTTGTTTTATGCCTGAAGATGGGACTTATATTGAAAAATCTTAAGCATGTACTGATGTACGTTACCTTGGTGCGGAAGTGATCACCATTAACAAAAATAAGTAACATAAGAGTTTAACGAGATACCGACCAAATAGATCAATGATGATCGGCATGCAAAAAATCATTAAGACAGAAATCAATCACATAAAATATGACAAAAACTTTCAACAAAAATAACATGGTAAGCTGAAGGAACAATAGATTCAACAAAAATACAATATGGTAATATTGTGATATTTCTTTAAAAATAGTCAAATCAGTGTTTTTGCAAAAAAATAAATAATAATAATAAAAATTGAGTTTTAATACTTGAATTTTGAAATTCAGCTAATTATCTAATTTAATACCCTAAAACTTTCTTTTTTTTTCTTTTTGATCAAGTATCAAGTATCAACTACTTTCTAAACTTGTGGAAGAAGAATCCCATTCTTAGCACGAAATTTATGGAACAAATATCACAACTTCTCAAATTATATACTCCCTCCGTTCCTTTATATTTGTTGTTTTAGAGATTCATTTTTGTTTCAATTTATTTGTTGTTTTTGATACTTTTTATGTAAAGTCAATAAAGTAGTGTTTGAATCGGGATAAAAACTTTTTCCAACAATTCTCTTTTCAAAAAGTGACTATTTTCTTTACATATTCTAACTAATTAATAATAGCTTTATTTAAAAGATAATTGTAATTAGTATCTTTTTATAATTAAGTGAGTTTTTTAATATACATGAATTATGTTAAAACAACAAAAAATATGGAACGGAGGGAGTATTACTTAGTAAATTATACTAGAAATCATGATTTCATCTAAACTTTCAATAAAAAAACGATTAAATAAATATTAGAAAATACTTTCAGAATAAATCATGGTCAAAATATAATCACGCTGTAACGTCCCCAACTAAACACAATGACTCTTCTTTTACAGGGTTTTTTATAGTATCTTTCTCCTTAAAAGTGTCAGTACTTTTTCTTCGGGAAAACAAAAATGTCAGTTAAACCGAAATAAATAATTTTTGTCAGTCATCGGCCAATGAGAGACTGAGGCTTCTCGCTGTCTGTAAATCAACAAATGCAAGCCACGTTTAACTTATAAGCATTGTTTTGTTACGCGCCGTGCGCCTCACAGCACGCGTCGGGTTTAACAACTGTCTTAATCACTCCCGCCATTACAAATAATCACAACTTCTCAAATTATATATTAGTAAATTATACTAGAAATCATGATCACCAATTCATCTAAACTTTCAATAAAAAAACGATTAAATAAATATTAGAAAATACTTTCAGAATAAATCATGCTGTAACGTCCCCAACTGAACACAATGATTCTCCTTAAAAGTGTCAGGACTTTTTCTTCGGAAAATAAATTTCGGTCAGTCATCGGCCAATGAGAGACGGAGGCTTCTCGCTGTCTGTAAATCAACAAATGCAAGCCACGTTTAACTTATAAGCATTGTTTTGTTACGCGCCGTGCGCCACACAGCACGCGCCGGGTTTAACAACTACTGTTTAATCACATTGACTAACCTTAATCACTCCCGCCATTACGCGCTTTCCTCATGTAAACATATATAAAAACCCAAACCTTAATTACGCTTTTACAGCGGAATTTGGGAGTTTTCTTTTCTTCGAAGTTTGTTATTCCTTCTCCCGATTCTTCGCATTTAAAAGAAGGTGAAAGCAAAACCGATTCCATTCGAAGTTTCGAGATCTATTCGGCATGACGAATCCCGACAACCAGAATCCCGACGTCGAGGCGGCGGCGAAGACTGAATTTCATAACCAAAAAGATGACTCACACGCTTCACACATGTATCAACGATCGATCTTTTTCCAAGTCGAGTGTGACTATCCTTTTTAAGAACTCTTGATCCTGAGAAATTGCAGCTGGTCTAATTGGGGCTGAATAAGAATCCTGTGACGGTCTGTTTGTGGCGTAACCGCTACCACGAGCTGCAGGTACGTCGTGGTTATGTTTCCCTTCGTAGGTTGTGATTACCGCTCTCATATCGTGTGATGCTCTCTCAACATGTTTCCTCACTGGACAACCGATGGTTGTGCACTTGTAGTAGCTTCTTTAGATTCATCAAAGTCCAAAAGAAAACAAAAAGGTCAGATTCTTAGAGCCATAATTTCGTTGGGTTTCCCTTGACGACCTTTTGGCCGTATTTTCTCCATCTGTAGCCGTCATCAAGAATGTCGATATCACTTGTTGTCTGCACGACAATTCTCGGCTCTCTCACTGTCTTGCTTCCATTACCATTCCCACCGTTTGTTTCGTTTTCTCCTTTCCTTAAAACACACAAAAAATACAAACATTCAGGAATGTTAGAAACTTTCTTATTCTAGATTGTTTAAAGAGTAGACGAATTTAGCCAGTGATGGATGATGATCTGTACCATCTCTTTGCTTCAGGTTCACTCCCACAATCTTCTTCTTCTCTGCTGATAACCGACGAGCCTCGCTCGAACTCATCGTCTCCAACAGAACCAGAGGTGGTATTATCATCTTGATGGATGGCAAAGGAATCAGAGTGATGGAAGCTATTATTGGAATTAGGTTGATCAGAAGAACCATGATGATCGAGGCCGGCATTGAACACAGCTGAATGAAATGCCGCGGAAGAAGATGATCTTCTAGTGGACTGAGGCTTAGGATGGTTATGGCTTCCAAAGATCTCTCCACTTTCTTCTTCGTTGGACAACTTGGGAAAGTACACTTGTAGTAACTCCGAGGATTCTCGCTACCTTTCACCTGTTTCTGTCCGTACTTTCTCCAGTTGTAACCATCCTCTCCTTTCCTTTGCTCCCTTCCATTGTAAGATGCAGCTTGATTGTTTTGAGGAGTCTCGGTTTGGCTCCATTGATCTGACTGGTTCTTCCTCTGCTGTTCCTGAAGCACAAACATTATAAATTTGAGGAAAAATCCATGCGAGAGAAAAAAAAGGGATTAGAGGATTGAGCTGTTGAGGAACATACCTGCGATTTAAATATGGAACTGTTTGTTGTAGTTGTTGTCGGAGCAGAAACTCCTGATGATTGTGTCTGGAATGAGAAATCGAAGAAGTTAATGTTGTTGTTGTTCTTCTTCTTCTCTTCTTCATTTATCCTTTTCTGGTTACTTTCGTTTGTGATTAGAGCTCCCGTGGTTGGAGAAGCAAGAACCTGCAAAACCACCCAATGATTTATATTAGAATCATTTACTCTGCCTTGAAAGTTTCTAACAAATTAGGGGTTTTCAGATAAATTGGGGATTTTGTTCAGAATTCAAGATGGGAGGTAACAAAAGGAAGCAAATAATAATTAAGAAACATAACCTGAGAATAGAAACGATAATGACTCTGACTCTCTCTCTCTCTCTCTCTCTCCAAAAAATATTACAAAAGAAATTGTTGACTCATGACTTTATCACTTCCGATCAGAATTCATTTTCTTGAATACCAGATGTTAAATTAATGATCTTTTTAAGAACGAGGAATCAAGTCCAGATGATCAATAGTACAAATTCATTTCTAAAGAAAAAAAAATTGAATAAAACAGAGAGGCTTACGTTAGCAGAGGAGGCGACAAAAGCAGGGGAATCGAGGAAAACAGAGGGACTGAAACAAGTGGAAGGAGAGACAAGAGAAGGAGAGATGGAGATTGAAGAGGGAGCNATTGCAGATTGTAGCTTATCTCCTCATATCAGCTGCGTCTTCTGCAATTCCATTGACCAACAGATTCAGAGAAGGCCAAGATAACATATTCACTGATTCCGCTGCTTCAGCTATCAGCATGGCTATCTTCGCCTTCGTCTCTTTAGCTCTCTCTGCTCTCTTCTCCGGTTACAAACTCTCCACTCATTCTTTCATCTGAATCTGCTCTTATACATCTCTCTGCAATCTATCAGCATGGCTATCTTCGCCTTCGTCTCTTTAGCTCTCTCTGCTCTCTTCTCCGGTTACAAACTCTCCACTCATTCTTTCATTCTTTTATTTTATTTTTAATTAATTAGTTTGAACAGACACAATAAGATATATAATCATAATGGAGCATTTACAAAAGTAGCCAAAAATATGAGAAGACTTTGTAGTTTATCACACATATGGCATTGAAAAACAATTATACTCTTTAATGACGATTTACGAATGAACCAAAGTCATAGTGTTCTTTAAAATGAATTTTAGAAAGAAAAAAGACTTTTTTATTTTCAAACATACAATTCGATGGTGGTCAATGCAGTATTTGATAAACTTATCGTCATGCTGTGTTCTAAAGTTCTCAAAGTCGTTAAGGTTACAATATTCTGAAACAACATAATGAAGATTGAAGACTACAAAAGGTTAAGGAATTAAGAACATATTTTAGTGTTAATTCCATCATTTAACCTTCATCTCGATTAATAATGTTATACATGTCACATGTGTGGTGGAGTCAAGGTCTTTGTGTTCAAACCTAACCTGGACAAGAGGTTAATTCATCATTATTTTCCTTTACTATTGGGAACGCAAGTTGTTTTCAGATAAACAATAAGTTGTTGAACTCTTATAACTAGACTAACCGTCAAGAGTAGAATTAACTAATCTCCCCCATAAAGTAGCTACATTTTTAGAGTATATATGTCGAGAAGTTTATCGATCATTGACAACAAAAGAAAGACTTGTGCTTTCTTCTAGTTAGGCATATTGTTATTTTGAAAGCTTGTTTGGCGATTCGATCTGCTGCATCGAATGCTTCTTGACATTATAGAATGTTATCATAAATCTATCATGCTATACTACGTCAGCGCAAAATCTTGTTGGTATTTGATTCACAATGCTTAGACTTTAGATATAGATTCATAAATGATTTTGATCTTGTTTTATGCCTGAAGATGGGACTCATATTGAAAAATCTTAAGCATGTAAGTTACCTCGGTGCGGAAGTGATCACCATTAACAAAAATAAATAACATAAGAGTTTAACAAGATACCGACCAAATAGATCGATGATGATCGGCATGGAAACAACCCATATCATCAAGACAGAAATCAATCACATAAAATATGACAAAAAACTTTCAACAAAAATAACATGGTAAGCTAAAGGAACAATAGATTCAACAAAAATAATATGGTAACATTGTGATATTTCTTTAAATAGTCAAATCAGTGTTTTTGCACACACAAAAAAAAATCGTAATAATTTATCTAATAAAATACCCTAAATCTTTCTAATTTTTTCTTTCTTTTTGATCAAGTATCAACTACTACTTTCTAAACTATATTACTGAACTTGTGAAAGAAGAATCCCATTCTTAGCACGAAATTTACGGAACAAATAATCACAACTTCTCAAATTATATATTAGTAAATTATACTAGAAATCATGATCACCAATTCATCTAAACTTTCAATAAAAAAACGATTAAATAAATATTAGAAAATACTTTCAGAATAAATCATGCTGTAACGTCCCCAACTGAACACAATGATTCTCCTTAAAAGTGTCAGGACTTTTTCTTCGGAAAATAAATTTCGGTCAGTCATCGGCCAATGAGAGACGGAGGCTTCTCGCTGTCTGTAAATCAACAAATGCAAGCCACGTTTAACTTATAAGCATTGTTTTGTTACGCGCCGTGCGCCACACAGCACGCGCCGGGTTTAACAACTACTGTTTAATCACATTGACTAACCTTAATCACTCCCGCCATTACGCGCTTTCCTCATGTAAACATATATAAAAACCCAAACCTTAATTACGCTTTTACAGCGGAATTTGGGAGTTTTCTTTTCTTCGAAGTTTGTTATTCCTTCTCCCGATTCTTCGCATTTAAAAGAAGGTGAAAGCAAAACCGATTCCATTCGAAGTTTCGAGATCTATTCGGCATGACGAATCCCGACAACCAGAATCCCGACGTCGAGGCGGCGGCGAAGACTGAATTTCATAACCAAAAAGATGACTCACACGCTTCACACATGTATCAACGATCGATCTTTTTCCAAGTCGAGTGTGACTATCCTTTTTAAGAACTCTTGATCCTGAGAAATTGCAGCTGGTCTAATTGGGGCTGAATAAGAATCCTGTGACGGTCTGTTTGTGGCGTAACCGCTACCACGAGCTGCAGGTACGTCGTGGTTATGTTTCCCTTCGTAGGTTGTGATTACCGCTCTCATATCGTGTGATGCTCTCTCAACATGTTTCCTCACTGGACAACCGATGGTTGTGCACTTGTAGTAGCTTCTTTAGATTCATCAAAGTCCAAAAGAAAACAAAAAGGTCAGATTCTTAGAGCCATAATTTCGTTGGGTTTCCCTTGACGACCTTTTGGCCGTATTTTCTCCATCTGTAGCCGTCATCAAGAATGTCGATATCACTTGTTGTCTGCACGACAATTCTCGGCTCTCTCACTGTCTTGCTTCCATTACCATTCCCACCGTTTGTTTCGTTTTCTCCTTTCCTTAAAACACACAAAAAATACAAACATTCAGGAATGTTAGAAACTTTCTTATTCTAGATTGTTTAAAGAGTAGACGAATTTAGCCAGTGATGGATGATGATCTGTACCATCTCTTTGCTTCAGGTTCACTCCCACAATCTTCTTCTTCTCTGCTGATAACCGACGAGCCTCGCTCGAACTCATCGTCTCCAACAGAACCAGAGGTGGTATTATCATCTTGATGGATGGCAAAGGAATCAGAGTGATGGAAGCTATTATTGGAATTAGGTTGATCAGAAGAACCATGATGATCGAGGCCGGCATTGAACACAGCTGAATGAAATGCCGCGGAAGAAGATGATCTTCTAGTGGACTGAGGCTTAGGATGGTTATGGCTTCCAAAGATCTCTCCACTTTCTTCTTCGTTGGACAACTTGGGAAAGTACACTTGTAGTAACTCCGAGGATTCTCGCTACCTTTCACCTGTTTCTGTCCGTACTTTCTCCAGTTGTAACCATCCTCTCCTTTCCTTTGCTCCCTTCCATTGTAAGATGCAGCTTGATTGTTTTGAGGAGTCTCGGTTTGGCTCCATTGATCTGACTGGTTCTTCCTCTGCTGTTCCTGAAGCACAAACATTATAAATTTGAGGAAAAATCCATGCGAGAGAAAAAAAAGGGATTAGAGGATTGAGCTGTTGAGGAACATACCTGCGATTTAAATATGGAACTGTTTGTTGTAGTTGTTGTCGGAGCAGAAACTCCTGATGATTGTGTCTGGAATGAGAAATCGAAGAAGTTAATGTTGTTGTTGTTCTTCTTCTTCTCTTCTTCATTTATCCTTTTCTGGTTACTTTCGTTTGTGATTAGAGCTCCCGTGGTTGGAGAAGCAAGAACCTGCAAAACCACCCAATGATTTATATTAGAATCATTTACTCTGCCTTGAAAGTTTCTAACAAATTAGGGGTTTTCAGATAAATTGGGGATTTTGTTCAGAATTCAAGATGGGAGGTAACAAAAGGAAGCAAATAATAATTAAGAAACATAACCTGAGAATAGAAACGATAATGACTCTGACTCTCTCTCTCTCTCTCTCTCTCCAAAAAATATTACAAAAGAAATTGTTGACTCATGACTTTATCACTTCCGATCAGAATTCATTTTCTTGAATACCAGATGTTAAATTAATGATCTTTTTAAGAACGAGGAATCAAGTCCAGATGATCAATAGTACAAATTCATTTCTAAAGAAAAAAAAATTGAATAAAACAGAGAGGCTTACGTTAGCAGAGGAGGCGACAAAAGCAGGGGAATCGAGGAAAACAGAGGGACTGAAACAAGTGGAAGGAGAGACAAGAGAAGGAGAGATGGAGATTGAAGAGGGAGCAAAAGCTGTTGGAGAGACAAATTTTTTTTTTTTTTTTTTGAACTTTTAGACAAAACTTAAGGAAAACGTTTTTTTTTGTACCCTAATAATATCCGAGCCATGGTGTTTAGGAAATAAAGTGCACATTACTGAAGTTTAAGTTGTATAACTCCAAAATTGTCTATATATCTTTGTTGGATCTGATTTTAACCCTGTATAATGTTTGAGAAATATATTTTATTTTTAAAAAGTTGCATGAGTTCCCGACCAAAATACTGTAAATAGACAAAAAGTTTGAATTTATATAGTTTAAAAAAACCTGATTTCCCATTATAAAATTTAGAATTTACTAATACTTTTCTAAAATTTCTCTAGAGAATTCCACTTTTTAATGTCAAATGTTATATTTGCATTATTATTATTTTTAAAAAAACTCTTGGGTGCACGTATCTAGGTAGACTAGTGTAGGATCTTAGGATTATGACTCTCTCACTGCTCATTTTTTTCATTGAAACCCATGATTGCGATAGGAATTTAATGGATCCATACTTTCTATTCATTATTGTGTGCGTTAACAAGATTTGTGTTTTGGTATTGATTTTGAAAACTTTGTGCTCAACGCTTGTGTGAGAGGCGAGACCTTAGGCACATAGCTTCTGCCAGTGAAGTTTTTGTTTGATTCTCTTGTGTTCCCTTTACGTAAAATTTGTTTCTCATAGTTTTTATATTCTTATGCACCTAATTATCTTGACTGCAATGCTTAGCACAGTTAAATTGTTATAATTAATTTCTGCATTTGTTGTTTGTCTTGTTAGGAATTGCACATCAAAAATAAGACAAAATCTGAAAAAATTTAGTGAATTCTGTAACGATCCGACCCATTTGAATAAGTTTAAATGGATTGATTTGTCTACCTATGTGATCAAAGTGCACTTACCTTTTCCGGTCACTTACCCTAAGAGAACTCCAGAGTTAAGCGTGCTTATGCTAGAGTAGCACTAGGATGGGTGACCTTCCGGGAAGTTCTATGCGGAACCGTGTGAACGAGGTCAAAACACGGGAAAATGTCACGTGGTGATTGCAGGGACAAGTAAATCAATCGATCGGGCCACCGGAAAAAATAACGCACCGACCATCGGACAGGGGCGGGGCCCACGAGCCCGACAGAGGGATGGGTGATTCGCCGGTAGGGGCGGTCGGGGTGTTACAAGTGGTATCAGAGCCAAGGAAAGTCAAACTGGTTCTGTCCCAGGAGACTGTCTTGTGATTTGGGGGTTAGGGTTCACAACACTGGCAGGATGAGAATTTGGGGACGAATTCCCGTTAAGTGGGGAAGAATTGTGATGACCCGGGCCCGGCCCATTTGAATAAGTTTAAATACATTGATTTGGCTACCTATGTCATCAAAGTGCACTTACATTTTCCGGTCACTTACCCTAAGAGAACTCCAGAGTGAATAAGGTCACGTGGTGATTGCAGGGACAAGTAAATCAATCGGTCGGGCCACCGGGAAAAATAACACACCGACCGTCGGACAGGGACGGGGCCTACGAGCCCGACGGAGGGATGGGTGACTCGCCGGTAAAAGCGGTCGAGGTGTTACAGAAGCAACCGATGAAGCAGAGAACGCCAAGAAGAGACTTCATCAACCTTCTTAATGTTTTAGTTATTAAATGTGTGTTTTAACAAACAAAAAAATGTTCTAATGTCTTCTTAATATTGATTTGATTTGAATCCTTTTATAAAAAAAAATGTTAAACGAACGATGTTTAAATGGAGAATACTACGTGGTTGACACGCATGAATTTTAAAATTTAAAAGGAATATTGAAGTATACTACTGCGGTATACCTACGAACTCATTTCACTATCGAGACGATAGTACGTTGCACCTTCAAAAGAATTTTAATAAATTACCAAAATAGCGAGAAAACGAACACAAAACGACATTAATCAAAACACAAAAATTCCACATACTAACTAACCTGTCCAAAGATGCGGCATGCGTATAGACACGAGCAAAACGTCTTGAGCCTCCACGACCAGATCCTTGAATCAAAACAATTAAGCACACATCAGAAATTTAAACCAAATAACCAAATCAACTAACAAACAAAAATCGATTAGGACAAATCTGTATATGACAACCATCATAAGGACGATCCATCTCCCAATACAAACCAGAAGTGGAGGTGATTTGGAAACTATCACGACGGCGAGAGGACATAATATTGAACTAAAATAAACCTAATCCGTAAATCCGTAAACCCAGATGCTAAAAATACCCTAAACACGACATAAGTATATTTATATGTTTTACAATCTAGCGTTCTTTTTTTTTTAGGTATCGACTAACTAAATTAGGTCTAGCCGAAAATATAATAAGTAGGTTTAGCCGTAAACTAAACTTATATTGAACGGCGAGATAAAAAATTGGAGTAACTAAGAAAATAATTAGGGCATTCATTAAAAATAATTAGATAATATTTAGTGAGATTGAATGAGAGAGCTCCATTTACCAAAATCACTTGGCAAATATAGATATATGCTCTAACTGGTGACCACTAAAAAAAAGAATAGGAATGAAAAGGAAAAGAATGAAAGGAACAAAATAAAAAGAATGAATGGGAATGAAATACATATAAGGAAATGAATATAAATTTTTTGTTCCTCCCCAAATTTTATAAGGAATACATTTGTTCTATAATTCCTTATATAATAAAGAATGAGAAGGAATGATAAGTAACAAATATTACTAATAAATGGTAAACAATTTAAGGAATGAAGATGAATTCATTATTCCTTCTCATTCCTATGGTCACCAGTTGAAGCCATAAATAGATGATTTTTTAAAATTAACTAAGTTCAGTAAAACAGAATTTAACATTATAGAAAACTAATTTGTGCTTTTATTTAGACCGTAGTCTGGTTTTCATCACATGCATGAAAAGAGAGATTAATAATTGTAATGTACAATCAAAAGTTTTTTCTTGGGTTAATAAAATAAGACTATGTGTTTTCCCCTCACTTTGTGCGGGGTTCAATTCATTTCTCAAAAATTAATGTTTCAACGAATCTGTAAATGAGCATTGGCTATTAATTCAAAGTGACTAAGTTTCAACATTCCGACCTTGCAGGGAAGTCTCCATTGATACAAGAAACCCTAACTATAACTGCATTTATGGGTTTTAAAATATCTTATTTTTAATCTTCATCGTCATCGTAATATCACATTTTTCTAATTTTATTAGTTTTTGTATCGTCTTTTCCAACTGTTTGTTTATCGACTTATTCTTCTTATTTCTTTTACTCGTCTTTTCATTCTTCTTCTTCTTCCTCGTCTTCTCAATCTTATTTTTCATCGTCTTTGTCTCCTCCAACTTCTTCTTATTCATTTTCTCATAATTTTTCTTTGTCATCTTTTTCTTCTTCTTTTTCCCTCTCCTTATTTATCATTTTCGTATTTTCCAACATATCATTCTTCTAGTATTTCTTCATTTCGTCTTCATCCCCTTTTATTCACCTTCCGATTCTCTTTTATTCTTATAATTCGTTTTCTTCATGTTAATTTTACTTCTTTTTCTTCTTCTTCTCAGACTTCTTCCTCTTTTCTGTTGTTCTTCGTATTTGTCTTCAAAATTTTAAATTTATTTTATAATATATGTAAACATAATGAAAAAAAATAAATCAAACAACGAAATAATGATCTTAAAGTTTTTAAACAAATATTTGATTATTCATTTATCCATAAAGAAAGCCGCCCAAAAAATAACCCAAAAAATAGATTATTAATATTTTAAACAGTAATATATAAATAGATTATTAATATTTTATAAACTCATAATAATAACATTAATAAGAAAGACGATATATTTTATCCTCCATATCAATTGTTCCATTTTTCTTCTTTTTATTCTTCTTCTCAAACATCTTCCTCTTCTTGCGATTGGTATTCGTATTTGTCTTCAGAATTTTAAAATTATTCTAAAATATTGAATATAATGGACAACAAAATTAAATCAAATTACAAAATTATGATTTTAAAATTTTTAAACAAATATTTGATTATTCATTTATCCGTACGAAAATTCACCCAAGAAACAAAGTATATACACAGATTATTAATATTTTCTAACTCATAAATCTTAACTAAATTTATATATATATATATATATATAATTTTTTGGAGATTTCATTTACTGCTAATAATATATAGACAAAGATATAAATTTACAATTTATTTCTCAAGATAATTTAAAATATTACTGTTTATACATGNTCTCGATCCATACGGTATGTTATTGTTTAGTGATTTTTTATTATCGTCTGAATGTCTTATAGTTTTCCGTTTCCTGTCCCCGTACATGTAACTGATCCCCGTACCCGTTTCAGTGCTCGTTATGTTTTTAAGCTACATCTCGATCCATACGGTATGTTATTGTTTAGTGATTTTTTATTATCGTCTGAATGTCTTATAGTTTTTCGTTTTGCTCGTAGATCGATATGTGGCGTCGTCCGTTGGCCTCATTCTTAGTTTGGTTTTGTGTTCTCTGTACTTTTGTGTTTGAGTTCTTTCATAGGATTTTTTTGTTAGTTTTGTGTATCTTTTTATTCCTTCTTTTTATGTCTTCTTCCTGGACTATTTCTTATTTGTCTTATATGGTTTGTGTATCCTTTGTATATCGATCCGTAACATGGCGTGTTCAACAAGCTTCGTTCTAGATACCATGATATTTTTTTGCTTTTTTTTAATGTTTTTTAATTGATTATATTTTTTCAGGATCTACATTGGATCGACTAATGGAATTTTTCGAAATCGATGAGGTTAATAGGGAACACGAAGAGAAGTTTCTCAACTTTGTTTCAGCCTTCAGGTACCAGTCTGGATCTATTGTTTTAGGTAGTTTAGTTATTTGTGGCTGAGCTCTTTCTTTAGCTTCGTGCTTGATGTTTTCGTTTAGGGTCTCTAATCTCTAATACATCTCTTTAGTTATATAGTTTCCAATGATCTTTTTACCATCATGGATGATGATGATAAAAAAAGATATGTAGAAATATCTGTTTATTTTTTTAAATATGTCCTCTGTTTTTTTATGTTTCTAATATTCTTATGTTTAAAGGTTCATGTTTAAAAGCTCCGTGTGATTTTACGGATTTGTGATTGTACTTGCAGTTGCAGGGTTAAAGCCATCATAAGAGCACGTCCAACGCACATTTTTTACAGGGTCTTTAAATTTAAAAATATTTTTAAAAAAATGAACAGTCAATATCCGTGTCTCGAGAGAGACAACGAAGACACTTCAAGATCTCTTACGTGGCATCTTACCATTGGGAGGATTTTTCTTTTTCTTTTTTCTTCATTTTCCAAAAACAATATGTCCAAGATGTTTTATATTTTTCTTCGGTTTCTTTTGTGGTGCGATTAATTTCTCTCCGTTAATCAATTTTTTTTCTGAAATCGATTTCGTTGAATCTTTGTGAAGGGGAAGTGTTGAATCTCTTACCGAATCTCGAATGCTTCGATTCAAATCACTTGGGTAGGTGATTAAGGAAGCAGAGATAAATTGGGTATGCGATTTCTCACTTCTTCTTGATTCTTCTTCTTCTTGGTTATATCTTCGATTATTGTTTTAATCGATTTCTAATTATATTGTTTTTGTTGTTTGATTGTGTATAATTTTTGACCAATTTGGGATCCATATATAATTTCAATTTATGTAGGGAGAGACTTCGTTCACCGAAACCGAAGAGGAAGAAAGAAAGAGGAGAAGAGTCGGAAGCAATGGAGGGAAGAGAAGAAGTTGGGCCAGAGAGAACGGTTGATTCAAAGGATTTACAGCAGCAAAGCAAATCTTTCGACAAGCTTACAGATCGCGTCAAGGATTTCCAGCTCGATTCTTCTTGTGTTTAATCGGTTTGGGCCCTGTTCGTTTTTGTAGTTGGATGCTATATCTAGATGCTGCATTGGACGCTACATCTGGATGTTTATGTTTTTATGCGATTTTATGTTTTTGGCTGAAAAACGTGATTTTGCGGTTTTGTCGGAAAATGCGGTTTTAAGGTTTTGACGGAAAAACACGATTTTGCGATTTTGTCGGGAAAACGCAATTTTACGGTTTTGGCGGAAAAACGTGATTTTGCGGTTTTGGCGGGAAAACGTGATTTTGCGTTTTTGTCCCGAAAATGTGATTTTACCGTTTTGGCGGGAAAACACAATTTTGGCGAGAACATTCGGTTCTAAGGTTTTTGCGGGAAAACGTGATTTTGCGATTTTGTCGGGAAAACGCAATTTTGGCGGGAAAACGTGATTTTGCGTTTTTGTCAGGAAAATACAATTTTACGTTTTTGGCGAAAAAACATGATTTTGAGGTTTTGTCGGAAAAATGAGGTTCTAAGGTTTTGGCGGGAAAACATGATTTTGCGATTTTGTCGGAAAAACGCAATTTTACGGTTTTGGTGGAAAAACGTGATTATACGGTTTTATCGGGAAAACGCGATTTTACGGTTTTACGGAAAAATGTGATTATAGGTATTTTAGTCTTTTGGTTTTTGAGATACAAAATTTACATCCAAACTCTACTTTTTCTAGCATCTCAAATATCCAGATTTTTTGGATTTTTTAGATTTTGCATCTAAATGCAGCATCCAGATGCTGGTTCTAAAATGTTCAAACGAACAACATTTGAACATTTGCATCCAGATGCAGCATCTGGATACAAAAACGAACATGCCCTTGTTCTTCTGTTGTCTTCTACATAAACTAGGTATTTACTTGATTAGAAATTCTGACTTTGGTAGTTAGTAAATTGTTTGGATTAGAAGACCAATATCGTGATTCAGGCCATGGCTTCTATTGCTGCTTTCAGGCCATAGCTTCTTAATTTTCGTGTTATCAATTCTGGAAGAGGAGATTCTTAGCAATTATTAAGGAAAATAATTAAATTTAATATTAATTAATTCTGAAGACACTCATAATAGTATCACTAATGGAGATGCTCTAAAGAGATCTCAACCGTGAGCTATTATTGCTCTTTCTTCTTTCTTCTACATTCGTTTTTTCTTTCCCAGTTTCTCTTCTTCAAGACTCGATTTTTAAACCTATCAGGCAAGCGATGAAGAGGTTTGGTCTCCTCGAGAAGCATAAGGATTATGTTATTCGAGCTAAAGCTTACCACCAAGAAGAGGACATAGTTATAAAAAAAAGGAGGACATTAAAAAGGTATATTTTTCTCTTATAATGATATGTTGTTGACACCTCAGACCTTTTAACAGAATATGTTTATAGATTGTTTTAATTAGATAGCGTGACACATTTTCTCTTAGGTATTTGTTTTTTTCTGTAAAAGAGCTTCGGAATTTTAAGCAATTTAAAACCCATAGAAGGAATTTTCTCTTAGGCCTCTTGTTTCTCTTGCGCCTATTTTTTATTCTTAATTTTCTGCAGCAGCTTGGACAGAAGTGGCATTCAAGAATCCAGATGAGAGTTTTACTTTAAGATGATCAATAGTAAAACAGTTGATGGTTTTCATAAACGAAAGTAATCATATCGAAATTTTACATCTTTTGCTAAGCTCATGGATTCTCTTACTCTTGGTTTTGTAAATTTTGACAAAGTTATGTTTTTCAGGGAAGAGATAAACAAATACAATGCATAAGAGCTCATGATAAATAAGACTCAAGACATCGGCTATGTGTTCCAAAGTGGCAGAGTGAGAAAAACGTAAGTTTATCTTTCCTTTATTCCCAATTCGTGAGCTTTATGTTTGCAAATCTTATTTACATTTTTCTCTTTTGTAGAAAATCGTCAAGCTCACTGCATCACTGCAACGTACTGAGGGTCAGTCGAGCCGTAGACATGTGTACTTTGCAGAAGACAGGTTACTTCCCGACAATTTAATCCTTTCTTTACATTGGTGTAGCTTTCATAATTTTCTCATTCCATGTGATGTTTGTTCATATAGACAACTCCATTCCTCTTAACATTCAAATGTTTGCGCTGTCATATGATCTACACCTCTGGTTTTTCGTTATCAGGGAGGAGGCTAGAGGATTGGAGTTGTAAACTAGAAGCAGAAGTGGTGATATCTCTGCAATAGGCCCCAACTCGGGAGGGATGATAATCCTTCTTCGTCCATATTTTGTTGACGGTCTCATTATCATATTATAGAGGACTTCTCTCAACTATAAACATGATTAGTAGTAAACTCGAAAGAGACCAGTGATGAAAAGAAGGTGATTTTCCGATACTCTGTTTATGATATCTTTTAGGGTCTCATTTCTAATCTCTGAGACATCTATTTAGTTCTATAGTTTTCGATGATGTTCTTTATTTCGTTTCTGTTGAAGTTTTTTTTATGTCCTCTGTTTTTCATTTTGTACCTTATATCCTTTTCGAAACAGAACGCTGATGATGAAGAAGGAGGTAGATTTCTGATCTCTATTTATGAATTATGATATTAAAATATTTTTATGTAAGGATGATGATGATGATGATGATGATGATGAATACACTACAAAAAAAAAATGATGATGATGATTAGGAAGAAATAGTAACGAAGCAGAAGAAGAGAACTCTAGAAAAGGAAGAAGAAGAAAACCCACTTCGGCTGCAAGTAATCTTCCTTGAAGAAGAAAAATCTGTATTGTTTCAGGATGCTACTTTTTATTTTTCCATGAATCCCGTCAACGGTTTGAACGGGTATTCCTATCTTTTGCAGATGCTTGACTATAATGTACTCGGCGGTGAGAGTCTCGGTCACACATTACACCCACACCTTTATGTTGGTTCAATTAAAAGATAGTTAAGTCTAAACCTAAAAAGAAAGTAAATAGTAAATAGTGGAGGTAAAAAAAACTACGGTTTCGTGACCAAGAAGAAAACCCGATTAGAAAACAGCGTCTCACTGTTCTTTTCAATTTTTGTTCTCAAAATCTCTTAAACAAATGCAAGTCGAATTCAATTTGTGTGTGAAAGAGAAAGAGAACACCAACAACAATAACAAAGACAAAAAAACAAAAGCGATGAAAACAATAACAAACGAAAGAAAATGGAGGAGAATAAGTGAGACAACGAAAAAAAAGAGATAAAAAGAAAAATTATTTGCTTTTACTAGATTGTTTTATGTGAAGAACATGATTTTTAATGTTTGATGCATTTTTTTCTTTTTAGTATAATGGGGATGTTTTTTACTCTCAGTAAACTAAGTTTGTAATCCTGATATACGAAGAATAAGAATCCAAACAGACAAATAATAAGGGATCAAAGGTGTAGAAAGAATAAGATGCAGGTAATTTGAAATCGTGATCCCTAAGAATCGAGGGCTCGACTAAAGTTGATTTCAACCATCTACTATACTAAAACGGAAGGAAAGACAATAGAAAAAGCCAATAATGGATAAAAAAAGGTTTTTCCATTAATCATTTCATGCAATTTTTGTTGTTCTCTCCAAATGAATGATTATGAGAATTTCATATTTCATGCAATAGATATAAAAAGCAACACCTATCAAAGTTTTTGGTGTTTCGTCTCCCATTATTAATCTACGAGAAATTGAGCATTTCCATAACGAGTCCCATGTATCAGAGAATTAACATGTAGAATAAGAAATCGAGGAAAATGAAGACCATAAAAATGAGTGGGTAGATGAAGAGGGAGAAGAAAAACCGGGAGAAGACGGCGAAGAAAACTGGGAAAAAAGAAGAAAAAGAAAAAGCTCTAGGAGATGAAGACGATGGAGAATAAAAAGAATGAGAAGAAGAAGAAGAAAACGGGCAAGCAAACTCATCAAGGAAATTATCGTTTGCATCTACTTATTCAAAGCTCATTGGAGATCTAAGCATTTTAAGGGGAGATGATCATCTAGATCATGAGCATGATACCAGGAAAGGCATACCATATAATTTAAGAGAAGTTTACTCAGATATCATACAAATTAGGTGAAATGACCAGAAACATACAAAACTTTTTTTTATTACTATCATATCTCGCATATATTTTCCATACCCAGCGTGTCCTTGTTACATGTTATAGGAAAAAACGTAATTACAAAGAATACCATTACTTTTTAATTCCACATCAGAAAAAACGCGCCGCCACGTCAGAAATCGCTGACGTGTATTAATGAACTCAGCCGTAAAGCGCTACAGCGGCAATCACGGCTGAGTTACGGTATGTTGCGGCTGATTTAAGAAAAATGGCTGAGTTATGAGCTAACGGCTGACTTACGAGATAACTCAGACATAAGTTACGGCTGAGTTAACGAAATATGTCTGAGTTATGAGAAAACGGCTGACTTACGAGATAACCCAGCCATAAGTTACGGCTGAGTTATAACCCGATGGTTGATTTGTCAAAATTTGGCTGAGTTATTGTCTCGACACGGCTGAATTAACTTTCTCCGGCTGGCTGAGTTATTGCTTCGTTACGGCTGATTTTCGTGTAAGTGTCATAACTCAGCCGTAATGAGCTGGGTTAACGAAAAACTCGGCCTAATTACGGCTGATTTAGTAGCGAAAGATTAATTACTACAATAGCATGTTTTGACGGCTGACTTATCAAACGATACGGCTGAGCTAAAGATTTTCAGTTGAGTTACGGCTGAATTTGGCAGCCGTTTTTTTCGTTTTTTAATTACTGTAATAGTATTCATGTTACGACTGACTTAAAGTTTTGTTTGATGGCTGGTTTAAGACAGTTGATTTACGTGATCGCTTGGTGGCTTACTTGCCACTTCATCAATTAAAAAATGACGTCGGATGCATATTTCCATGTCATCATCAACAGAGAAATACGAAACGTCGTCTTCCTCTTCCTCGTCGTCGTCATCGTATTTCTCGCCGTCGTTGTTCTTCACATCAACAGAGAAATACGAAACGTCGTCTTCGTCTTCCTCGTCGCCGTCATCGTCTTTCTCGTCGTCATTGTTCTTCACCTTGTTCTTCACATCAACAGAGATATCCAGAACTTAAATTTTGAACATCCAATTCGTCATCGTCTTCCTCGTTCTTCTTCATTTTCGTTCATCCTTCTCCGATATATGATGGATCTGGTTTCGGTAATTGTGGATTGTTTACGGCTGACTTATAGATTGTTTACGGCTGACTTAAGGATTGTTTACGGCTGAATTATGGATTGGAAACGAAGAGTCCACTCGAGAAATCGAAGAGTCCCCTCGAGAAAACGAAGAGTCCCCACTTCGGTAATTGTGGATTGTTTACGGCTGACTTATGGATTGTTTACGGCTGACTTAAGGATTGTTTACGGCTGACTTATGGATTGGAAACGAAGAGTCCACTCGAGAAAACGAAGAGTCCACTCGAGAAAACGAAGAGTCCCCTCGAGAAAACGAAGAATCCCCACTCGAGTTCGTGAAAAAGGAGACAAAATGCGACAGATATAAGAGAAGCGGCCGGAAGAGACGATACGACGGCAGCCGGAAGAGACGATACGACGGCGGCCGGAAGAGACGATACGACGGCCGGAAGAGACGAGGTTTCGCCGAGAGAGAGAGGTTTCGCCGAGTTAACCTACGCAACATTTCGTCTTCCATGAAGTATTATAACTCAGCCGTGAAGTATAATAACTCAGCCGTGAAGTATAATAACTCAACCGTGAAGTATAATAACTCAGCCGCGAACTTACCGGAGCAAGTTTGTTCGTGAAAATGAGAGATTTTTAGCCGAGAAAACGAAGAATCCACTCGAGAAAACGAAGAGTCCCCACTCGAATTCGTGAAAAAGGAGACGAAATGCGACGCAGATAAGAGAAGCGGCCTGAAGAGACGATACGACGGCGGAATTAGGGTTCGACTTCGGAATCGACGAGAGAGAGGTTTCGCCGGCGAGGGAGAAGATTTTTTTTCCCGAAACTGTATTTCATGACATGGATTTAGTTTTTTTCATGTTAATGAGGTGGATTAGATGTTAATGAGGTGGATTAAAATAATTTTTGATTAATCATTTTTAAATTAAAAAAAAATGCAAATTAATGAAGGGTGTTAATTGTAATTACACAAAAGCACAAAATATGTGAGTAATTTTTTAAAAATGTATAATATTCTAGTAATAAACCAACTTTTGTGTAATATCTAAGTAATTATTTCTATAATTTAATCTAACGCATCATAACCTTTATGATCAAAATTCTAAACCAAAGTCTATTTTTAGAGAGGGTAGAAAATAAAACAACAACTAAATAATAATACCCAAAGTATAACAAGCATAGCGAGGGGTATTATAATTATCCTTTACAACCTGAGATAAAAAGATGGTATTTTTAAGGTGTTTTTGCATATTTTCTCAGCGGCCAAGTAACCTCATATGTAAAAGTCAAACTATTAAGAAACAAGCAAAGACATCTTTCCTCTAATGTATTATACTAAGAAAAACTATGAAGAGTATTTAGAGAAAATACATAACCTTCTTGGTATAGATATAACTAGCCCTGTAAATTTCGGGATGGGTATCCGGTTCCCACCCGTACCCGTTTCGAAATTCCCGTCTCGTTCACAAAAATTCCCGTTCGGAACCATTTATATTTTTCAAACGGGTACGGGAAGGGAACGGGAATACCCGAACTTCCCGATTTTTTCCAAATTTCCCCAATTTTTTTCGAAATTTCCCCAATTTTTCCGAAATTTCCCGAATTTTTCCCGAATTATCCAAAATAATTACCCGTTTAGGAAAAAGTTTTACGTAAGAAAATTTCCCGTTCCCATCTTATTTTTGTGGATTCCCTTTCGAACAATTCTCTAATTTTCCGTTCCCGTCCCGTATCCGTAAATTCCCCTCCCGTTTCCCGAAATTTTCAGGGCTAAATATAACAACATATAAAAATCCATGTATGTCGTGCAAAAAACTTCAGATCTCACTTGCATAACTACCAAAAATTTACAAATTTCGTTAGTCTTGTGAAGAAAAAAATCTGATTTTTACTGAAATTATCGGCAGTAAAAGAATATATTCCCTTTTGACCCCTGAGAAATCAATAATACAAAATTTAAGGCAAGTATTCCTTTAAACTCTAATCAATTGAGGTAAAAAATCAAACCCTAATTGTAACTACAATTATCAGATTCCACCATATTTTCTAAGTAAACAAAGCAAGACCCTGGAAGTAAATCAAAACACCAAGATAAACAAAATGAGGCTGATTTGGATTGAAGCGTAATCTCTTGGGAACAACGTCCATCTCTTGCTAAAACACTGCGAGTCTGCGAACGATCACTGTCCGGATGATTACAATTTCAGCAATTCAAAGCAACAAAATTTCAAAGTGCCGAAGAAGGAGAATGTGTGTGATACGACTGATAGTCAGTGATATCGGTTTCCTACCTTCTTACCGAATATCAAAAATCAGATTCATAATAGCGAGAAACCAAATTTATTTCAATTTATGATTTACGATAACCAAGTTCATGTGAAAATAAAGGACAATTTTTTCGAGATTCTCTTTATGGATGTTTTATCAAAGAAAAGATAATCGCCTTTTTACACATGAAAAGATACTCGATAGAGTCAATACCCGAATGTCGTCTTTTTGGAGCAAAAAATTATTTTTTCGATTTATCAAAGACACAACTTTACTTCACAAAAATATTAAATTACAATATTGGATTTTTTAATTTTATAAATAAATTAGTGCCCGCACAATGTGCGGGTTAACCACTTAGTTCTCATTAAGATTCTTTAATATCAAGACCAGAATAAAGTACCGAAGCAAACACTAATATCTATATAAATATATAGGAAGTCCAAAATTATAATAGTACCTCTTCTTATTTCTATAGATTAGGTAAATATCTATAACCGCCTGAATAAAACCATTATCATATAAGATTTATAAGAAAATTTAACCAAACCGTGTATATCCATCCAAAGATGATCTATTACCTTTTTTATTGGAAATAGAATAATTATTGTGGTTCACATTACTCAGTTTTTTAAATAACAAATTAGAATATAAATTGGAATTCATACAACACATGTGGATTTATTCTTGTATGCGACACATCATACACATGTATTGATGCGATACAATAAAAAAACCATCGCTCACACCATATTTTCTCTAATTCTCTAACTGGTGAGATCGAAGAAGGAAAGTTCATACAACTCAAAGAATCACATGTGTCCATGCAAAGGAACTGGATCGCATAATATTATCATGCAAAAAATTATCCCAAACACGCAAACACAAAGTATAAAGTGCTCGATCGTCGAAGACAATTAAACAAAACATGATCGTTTAGATGACTAACACATATTAACACATATTAAAATCAAGCAAGTAGATCCTTTAGTTAACTTTTGAAAGTTTTTGATGTGAAACAATAGAAATCCACCGCATACACCATCTTCTCTCTAATTTTCCAACTGGTGAGATCGGAGGATAGAATTTGTATAACTCAAAGAATCACATGCGTACATGCGAACGAACTGGATCACGAGACCATGATCCTTTAGGTGATCAATACATATTAAGTTATTAACACATATAAAACCAAGATTAATATATTTGAAAATCTAAAACTACAGACTTTATTGAAATAACTTTTTGTATCATCAGAGTTAGAGCAGAGAATTAGGAGCAAAGATTTTATCGAAAGCTAAAACTTCTTGTATTGAAATAATCTACTACCAAACCAACTAAAAACTATAAGATTTACATTGGTGATTACAAAGAACAAAGTAAGAGTGCATGATCGGGTAACAAATCACAAGTAGCTCTCCAAAACTCCAAAGGATTCTCCATATCACCAGAACATAGGAGGATCACGCAACGTCTCCTTCGTAGCCCATTGGCTCGCTTCCATAATTGCACAAAACACTCAAGATGACCGCTCAATGAACCTACAACAGACAAAGAAAATGCGAAGCTAATATCAAAATCCAAAAGAGTTAAATACAAAACAAATAGAAACGGATGAAAATCATTAAAGTTATAAGAGTTATAACAGAGGAAGACCAGAAACAATACCCGCAACGTCTTCTTCGTAGCCTATTGGCTCGCCTCCACAATTCCACAAACACACTTAAGATCACGGCTTAATGAATCTACATTAGACAAAGAAAAGGTGGAACCAATATCAAAAATCAGAAGAAACCATTAAAAAATTATTAAAATCACATCTAAAATAGAAGCTCTACTCAGAGGCACAATATTAAACAATCCAGAAGCATAAAAGTGTATATATATAGACTCACAAGTTCAAGAGTAACAATTAGGTCTCGCTGAAACCCTAACTATTATGAAGGCTGGCCGAATTTTTTATATTAATTTTTTTTTGTTTGGGTTAAAGGAGATAATTAGGGTTTTTCATTAAGGGTAATAAGGTAATATTTTGAGAGATTGAATGAGAGCTCCATTCGCCAAAATCACTTGTTACATGAATCACGAAAGATAAATATATCCAACCAAGGGAATATACAAGAAAGTGTTTCAAAGTGTCTTGGTAAAAAATATAGAGCATTTCGGGTAAGCCCGAGCCCGGTCGGGTTTAAGCTCAAAAACTCATTAACCCAAATGGGCTCAGCCCGAAAGGCCCGATTTTTTTGGACTTATATATCTAAGCCTGAACCCGATATTTTTCAAAGTCGGGTTGGGCCGGCTCGTATATTCTGGCCCTAATTGACATCTCTAACTTAGGTATATCATATATGTGCTAATCCATTTTCTTCTTATCTTATTATATAAAGTTGGATGCGTTAAAGTTGCTAATTAACATGATTGTGACACGTGTCAAGTTAATCGATTAGATTTTGACACGTGTCTTATTATATAAAGTTGGATGCGTTAAAGTTGCTAATTAACATGATTGTGACACGTGTCAAGTTAATCGATTAGATTTTGACACGTGTTAAAAAATTCAAATTGTTAATTAACATGATCGTGACATGTGTCAAGTTAATAGATTAGATTTTGACACGTGTTAAAAAATTCAACCAATTAGATTTTAACATAATGTTTATATAAATCTAAAAATTATATAAAATTCAACCAATTAGATTTTAACATAATGTTTATATAAATCTAAAAATTAGTTTTAACATAATGTACATATATTAAATATGCGAAATGAATATGTAAATTTACTTTGGTCTAGTGGTTTGACGCATTTGTGTTATATCATGGGCCTAGGTTCTAGTCTTAGCCAGCCCAAATTTGGTTATTTTTCTGATTTTCGGTTTAATGAATCTCAAATTACAATTTTGCCATCGTCTGCTTCCTTTGCTCTGAACATTTTAACCTAGTTTCCAGCCACTTTTTTTTTGTTTTTTTTACCATTATCGTCGGATTTACTTGTTTTTGGTATGATTTGTTACCTACTTTGATAGATCTACAATCTAACCTTCGATTTCAAACTTAAAAATCATTAAAAAGTGAAAAATCTAAGAATTTCCGATTTGTTGGCCGAATTAGCTCAAATCGCGGCGGTTGGGAACCGCCGATTAACCGGCCTCCACGGCCGCGTTTTCGAACAGGGAATACAATGCGTCAAAGTTGCTAATTAATATGATCGTGACACGTGTCAAGTTAATCGATTAGATTTTGATACGTGTTAAAAAAATCAACCAATTAGATTTTAACATAATGTTTATATAAATGTAAAAATTAGTTTTAAAACAAAAATAGAAAATAAGTTTCTTTTCTATTTAAAAAAAAGAGAAAATAAAAATAAAAAATAAATTAGATTAATTAGGATATATTTTAATTAAAAAAATGTTGTTGTGTATCTACACACTAATGAAATTTTATGACATAATAAAAAGAGAGATATATATAATGTCAAAATATATATTACATGCTTTCGTTGAGAGGTGAACTCGAGACCTTTGTGAATGATTTAGCTTATAAGATCACAAAATCTTAATAAATCATGTTGGTTTAATATAAAAATGGTTAACCGCTGAACCGCTGGGGAGAGAGCAAGAAAGATTGTCTCCGCCGCAAGAGTAACATTATGGCATTTTAACTCGCTTGAGTTTTGATATAGATAAACTGTTGAATTACACTACTTCTGCCTTGCCTTAATTAATCCCTGGAGTTTAAATTATTCCTTTTTTATAGGGTTCAACATCATCATCTCCGTGGAAAGTGTTTTGTCTTCTTATGTGTATAAGGATGTGATATTTGTTGATGCTACTTTCTAATTCCAATTTGATTTACACATTAGTGGGGTTTTTTAAAAAATGGTACTTTCGTTGCTAGATTGGAATATTTCAATTAAAAAATATATATATTTTTTTTATTATAACTGAAATAAGATAATTGCGATGTATAACTGAAATTTTATGACATAATAAAAAGAGAGATATATATAATGTCAAAATACATGCTTTCGTTGAGAGGTGAACTCGAGACCTCTACGAATGCTTTTGCTTATAAGATCACAAAATCTTAATAAATCATGTTGGTTCACCACTCACCACATGTATAGTTATAAACTATTTGATCTAGTCACTAACGAGCTATACTTAACTTAGTCTTTTATAGAGGGTCGTATCCGCATTTCACGGAATTCACATTGTGCCATTTTCAAATCTTTTTTGTATTCTCTAAAACGATTATAAACTAATGGAAGATTGATTTTGGTAAAACTATTTTATTTTATTTTATACTAAAAAAAAAAAAAATTCAGATGGAAAGTACAGTAATTGTCATCATTGGATTCAAACTAGAATATTAGTTAAAAGTACAGAGAGAAGTTTTTTTCTCCGCATTTTCAAATATAATTTATGAGTATGTTTTGGGCCGGGGCCAGCCCGATTGACAGCTGTTATAAAATGTATTTTTAGATTTTTTTTTCTAAGATGTCGGTCCGTGACTAATGGGCCACGCGAATCGTCCCGTATAAACCAACCACAAGTCAGATTCGACCTAAACCTAGTTCCTCTTTCTCCGCCGCTCCATCTTTCTTTCCTTTGTGCTCTCTCTGGGGGTTTCAGATTCGACAATAAACGAGGTCGGTGTCTTTGATTTAACCGGGTCAATCTCTCCTCCGAGTGCTTATGTGATGTTTGTTTGATTGGAGAAGATTTACGTTCTAGATTTAAAGTCCTAACTGCGATTTTGAATCTGATTGGTTTTTTTTTAGGTTGGAGAATAGTAAATAAATACGAGATGGAGCAGAACAAGGCGACGCAGCGGCTGTTCAACAAGGAGGAGAAAACAACGTTGGTGATGTGGGACATCAACGGCTGTCCGATTCCCGGTGGTTATGATCCTCGTCTGGTCGGACCGAGAATAGAATCGGCGTTGAAGAAATCAGGCTACTCTGGTCCTCTCACCATCACCGCAATTGGCGACCTAAGAGTGAACCCTGGTGACAAGGTCCTGCGAGAGCTTTCTTCCACTGGAATCGCTCTTAAACATTCCCACGGTTAATCTTCTTTCATCTCTCTTTCTATAATTTTAGTACGAGTAATGGAATTTTTTTAGGGTTTTAGATTCAGCGACGTTGCTTTCCTTTTATGAAAACAGACATTCAATCGGCTTTGTATGTGTGGACCGTTGGAAATCCATCTCCGGCTACTATAATGCTCATATCCGGTCCTGATAGACTGGAATTTTTAGCTGATACACTTCACGGCCTAGAGCAAGAGGGATACAGAATTCTTCTGGCATATACTCAACGAGATCCTGCTCTCTGGAAACGCTATCGTGTTTGTCAAGAGTGGCTCTGGAAAACCTTACTGGAAGGTGTTTGTCCTCTCTCTTACACAGTCTAGATCTTGAAACTGAAATATCCACCAAAGCTGCTGTTTCTCACACAAGTGTTGATTTTTTTTTTCTCCACAGGTGAAATGGACTCGGGGACTGCGGATAATAAACAGGAGACAACAAGACTTGTTCTTCCCGACCTTTGCCCTGAAACGGATGAATCTCCCTGGTTTTGCTCAGTATGCGATTTTGCTGCCCAAAGCATTGAAGATCTCACCACGCATCTCAAGAGTGTAAAACATGCATATTCTGTAAGCATCTCTCTCTGCTTCTAAAATATTGTATCAATACATTTGTCATTGTCTGATTTTCCACCGGATGGGCATATAAATTGGTTGTGCCAAGCAGGAGTGGGACGGCCTGGCTAGTCACCATGGTGTAAATCGTTTTAATGTTAAGCCTGGGCCTCCAAACAATGACCCTGATACCATAAAGGCAAGCTTTACTATCTCGAATTGAAATTTTTTTAAAGTTTTTTGGAATATTTACAATTGCGTTCAACCAGACCCCTTTCACATGTTGTTACCTAATTGCCATTGTCACAAGTTTCCCTTTCAAAGAAAATACCTCTCTGATTTCCACTGGATGTGCATTTTGTTGTCAAGCAGGAGTGGGAATCGCTGTACGAAGCAGGCATGGAATTGCGTATGAACTTGTTCAAGAAGAGTCGATCAGAGGCAAGTTTTTTATACCTCAAGTTGACGATTTTTTTTTCCTGTCTTTTGAAATTACAATTGCGTTCAACTAGACTTTGTTTGATGCTAAAACATTGAAGGAAAAGCGCCAGCGCCATGAATACGAGATGATGAAGCAGTATAACAAGAAGGATAATAAAACGTTGGTGTTGTGGCACATCAACAGCTGTCCGTTTCCCGATGGTTATGATTCTCGTCTGTTCCGTCCGAGAATTGAATCTGCGGTTAAGAATTCAGGCTTCTCTGGTTCTGTGACCATCACTGCCATTGGCAGCCTAACACAGACACCTGGTGTCCTGCAAGTGCTCTCTTCCACTGGAATCGCTGTTAAACATTCCCACGCTTTTGGAGTTACCTACGGTTAATCTTCTTTCATCTCTCTCTGGGTACAAGTATCTGTTTTTTTCTTAATTAGGGTTTAGATTCAGCTACGCTGCTTTCCTTTTATGAAACAGAAGTCGAAGCGGAGTTGTATGAGTGGACCCGTCGTAATCCATCCCCGGCTACTATAATGCTCATATCCGGTCTTTCTCAACTGGAATACTTAGCTCCATTAATTCACGAGCTACACTTTGAGGGGTACACAATTCTTCTGGCTTATCCTCAACGAGATCCTGCTCCAGACAGCCTCTGGAGAGGCTTTCTGCTTATTGTTCATGAAGAGTGGCTCTGGAAAAGCTTACTTGAAGGTGTTTGTCCTCTCTGTCTCACACAGACTAGATCTTGAAATTGAAATAACCAGCAAAGCTGCTGTTTCTCACACAAGTGTTATTTTTTTGCACAGGTGAAATGGACTCGGGGTCTGCGGATAATAAACAGGAGACAACAAGACTTGTTCTTCCGGGTGAATCTCCCTGGTATTGCTCAGTATGCCTTTTTGCTGCCCAAAGCTTTAAAGATCTCAACACGCATGTCAAGAGTGTAAACCATGCATTTTCTGTAAGCATCTCTCTCTCTGCTTCTAAATATTGTACCAATACATTTGTCATTGTTTGATTTACACCGGATGTTCATAAATTGGTTGTCAACTGTCAAGCAGGATTGGGACCTCCATTTTAGTGACAAAGGTGTGAATCCTTTTAAAGTTAAGCCGCCTGAGCCTCCAAAGGACGACCCTGATACCATAAAGGCAAGCTTTAATTTCTCAAATTGAGATATTTTGGAATATTTACACTCGACACCTTTCACAAGTGACCTAGTTGCCATTTTTATACCTCAAGTTGACCAAGATGAGTCTATCAGAGGCATGTTTTTTATACCTCAAGTTGAGGATTTTGAATTTACAGTTGCGTTCAACTGACTTTGGTTGATGCTAAAAACATTGTAGGAAAACTGCCATATAGACAAGATGATGATACACAACTAAATGACGCAGAAGAAGAATAAAATGTTGGTGTTGTGGCACATCAACAGCTGTCCGATTCCCGATGGTTATGGTTCTCGTCTGGTCCGTCCGAAAATTGAATATGCGGTTAAGAATTCAGGCTTCTCTGGTTCTGTTACCATCACTGCCATTGGCATCCTAGCAAAGACACCTGGTGTCCTGCAATTGCTCACTTCCACTGGAATCGCTGTTAAATATCCCCACACTTCTGAACATACCAAAGGTTAATCTTCTTTCGTCTCTTTCTTTAACTTTAAGTACAAGTATATGTTTTTCTCTTAATTAGGGTTTAGATTCAGCGATGCTGTTTCCTTTTAATGAAAGTAGAAACAGATATTGAAGCGGAATTGTATGAGTGGACCAATCAGAATCCATCTCCGGCTTCTATAATGCTCATATCCGGCACTTTTCAACTGTTATGCTTATCTCCTGCACTTCACCGCCTACACTCTAAGGGATACACAATTCTTCTGGCATATCCTCGACTTGATCGTTCGTTAGCCTGGCTCCGGAAAAACTATCTGGATTTTGTTCAAAGAGAGTGGCTCTGGAAAAGACTACTGAAAGGTGTTTGTCCTCTCTCTCTCTCACACGGTCTAGATCTTGAAATTGAAATAATCAGCAAAGCTGTTTCTCACACAAGTGTTATTTTTTTTCCCACAGGTGAAATGTGTTGTTCAGGGTCAAGACTTGTTCTCCAGGACGAGTGCAGCGAAACGGGTGAATCTCCCTGGTAAGCATCTCTCTGCGCTTCTAAATATTGTATCAAGACGTTTGTCATTGTCTTTCCTAATTTTTGGAATTTACAACTGCGTTCATCATTTTGGATTTACTGATTTTTGTTGATGGTAAAACATTGAAGGATAACTCCAAGTATAGTAAGGCGGAAGAAGGAAAAGCAGCTGAAGGAAATGGTGAAAAAAGAGAGGGATCTGCTGAAGATATTGTTTTTTTTTTTACCACCAAACTTTGACGTATAACTTCGATCTCTTATGAAATTTAATGTTTAATGTGTTTTTATAAATTTTTGTAATATTGACCCCATTGAAATATTTTTACTGACCCCTATAAATCTAAATCAAACCTAAATCAAACCAAAATCCAATTAAAATTTCTATTTGAATTCTGTAAACTTTATACAATTTCACATTAAAAATCTAAACTATATAAATTGGATTCATAGTTAAGTAAAAAAACAGTAAATGTGTGTCGTAAAATAAGTTGTTGATTTTTTCTTTTAAAACAGAAATAAGTTATCGTTGATTATACAAAAAAATTTAAAGAACTGTTGTTATATTTATAATTTGGTTTTCTTTCTTATATAATTTTAAATAAATACGTGTTGTTAGTTTAAATTATGAATTATAAAAATAATATTTTAACTATAAACTACTTTTAAAACCTGGCTCACAAATACAAAAAAAAACTTTAATAATTTATAAAGTGTATAATATAATAAAACTGTTCAAAAACTGTATACGATATATTTTATAGTATTATTTTATTATTTTTAGTATCTATATATTATTGACCCCGATAGAAATTTTTTCTAGCTCCGCTAGTGGTAGCTGTCATGTCGTTCTCCTTGTGTGATTGATTCCAATTCCTTTTCTATTAGTAATGGTGAATCTTTCCATTTTTAAAACCCGGATTTGTAACAATTCTAATGTTTTTGAATATATACTCTCGTATTTCTCGGTTATTATATTGTTGTGTTTCATTCTGTCTTACAGTTGGTTTGTTTCTCTAGAAAAATTACAAGACTTAGTCGATTAGCCATGCATTTCACTAACATCGAGTTTAGTTTTCAATGCTTAATCTCACATATATAACAGTGAACTGATAAAAAAATAAATTAGTAGGTCATCCATATTTTATATGGGTTAAACACAATTAATATTGGAATTTTGAAGAAAAGACTCTGAAAAAGACACTACTTATAGAATTTGGAGTATTACATACATATATTTGTAATATAAATACTCAAATGAAATCTTATAAAATATATTTTGTCATGAACAAAACACTACTTATAGAATTTGGAGTATTACATACATATATTCTCACGAATCGTGACCGTCTCATAGTATGACAATATCATTACCCTGATAGTGTGAGTCCATAATACTCCACACTATCATATCGATTTCCTTATGATGCCACACTTTTTATGATACTCCACACTTTTTAACGTCCTCATGATCGTTTCCGTCCATAAATGATCAATACACATATCACGTTTGACCTTTAACGCAAGTAATATTCATGGTTAATCATTAGATACATAGAAGCATAAATGGACCAATAAAATCTTATATTAATATATATTTATATATATGCGACTGGAACGTTAAGAATATATATATATATATATATATATATATATATATTTGATCTTTTTAAATAATGCAAAGTTGAAGTTAACGTCAAAAGAGGAGCCATCCGAGAATAATGTTGGGAGTATTTTGCTAACGTTAAGGTGTGGTTTGACCAAATAACATTGACCGCTCGAGCCCTTCGGCTTACGTCCTTCAAAGCTTTTTGTGTGGCCTTATTCGACAAGCCTACAAAAAACCAAAACACTTCGAAAATCTCTCCGAGACACACACGACACTTCTTGGTTACACAAATTGACCTATTCGTGTTTTATATGTTAATTAATAATTTAAAATCTTTAATACAAACAAATATTCTCATTAATCGAGTTTGACAAAAGAACACGATAGCCCCAATGAGAATATTTTGTGAAGTCGTTTATATATTTGTTTTCAAAAAAAAAAAATTAGAATTTAAATATCAATGTTAAAGTTTAAAAAACTAGTGTACGTAAGAATTAATTTCTTATTTCTCTTCACATTGGTTATAATCTACCAGCAAAAATACGGAAAAAAATCTGAATAAATTGGTATAATGGTTGTAAATTATTGGAGTAATATTGTAAATTTAGATCATTTTAAATCTAGTATTGTGTGTGTGTGTAATAATCATTTGTTGGTGTAGTACGTTGCGTTGTCCGTTTAGGTTAATTAGGACTTATTACAAAAATACCCGCTGTCTAATAATTTTCCATCTTTTTAAAAAAATCAAACGATGGAAAATTAGGATCATAGTTTAAAGTTTAAACCCCATATATAATGCATGTTTTATTATTAAGACTTAGGAAAGAGTGAAGGAAAAATAGGCGCATAACTAATTACTTGAGAAAACCAAATAATATTCATATCGATGAGGTACAGTATAGGGTTGATGACAACACTACTTACATGTAATTATACCCTTTTTTGTTGTTAAGAACTCATGATTATACGTTGAACAACACTAACTCACATTTTCGAAAGAGTATGATCACACTCGTTACATTTAAAGTACACCAAAAACCATGTACGCATCATAAGTCGTTTTCATTTGTTTTAAAAGAACAATTGAGTACTAGCAAGTACCAACCATGGGTCAACTTATAAGTATTGAGCATTTTTGTTAGTGCCATAGAAAATGTAGAGCTTTTTGTACGGTGTGATTTTGATAAGGTGGGATTGCTTTAGAGTTCCACGATTGTTTGGTGTTTCTCCGGTATCTAATAACCACAGAGAAGCGATATACAATCTTCCAAGCGAAAGCTGAGTAATCTATGGAAATTGTGTGTGTCGTCAGTTAATGTGGCTCATGATTGTTGTCGTCTCATTTTGCCGATGATCTTTATTACAATAGTCAGACGACTACAAATATTTTTTGGTCCACTAGTGTTTTACGAACGGACGCACCACAATATTGACTTTGTTCGAGATAAAGTAGAAACTTTGATTTCCCTATCACGTTTTTACCAAAGAGCAACTTGCACGCAATTCTCTATTAATCAGTGACTGATTTCAACATATTTGTACTACACACGAAAGGACGTTAGCTTTACTATTTTCGAAAGGTCGTTGATGTAATATAAGTGGTTGTTAGGTTTATTAACATCTGTTTTGCTTCCTTTCTTTTCTGCCAATCGTACTTACAATGTCTTTACTTTGAAATATAAGTTGAATACAAACATGCTTTTTTCACAAAATAATTAAAAATTAAAAAATTAGCAATTGACATCAAGTTTTTTTTTGTTTGATTGACTATCAAAATCAGAATCAGGAAAAATGTTAATTTACATGTATGGAAAAAAAGAAAGAATAAAGAATTATACGATTTTATCTATTTTCTGTGAACAACGTTTAAGATTGTCTAACTTCAAACCAACGACGCATGAAACTTTCGAACTTGTGCGGGAATTTTGTATACAAAAGAGCTAATTCAATTTTGAATAGCTTTGTCCATAGTGCGGGTTAATTGTTGGTGAAGAACACAGTTATGGCATGTCGTCGAGCATTGCGCTTTTTCCATATGAAATATATCGTTGTCTAAAATACCATCTTCAACAAAATAGTATCCAAAGTGTGATGACTTACTTGAGCCAAGTGGCTCAATGTGTCATGCCAATTTGGGTTTGCAGCATTTTTCAATAACTTTTCCGCCAAAGTGAGCCAAACCGTATATGTGTATGGGCATGCATAGGTTTAGAACAGGTGATCTCTTATTTCATTAAACTCACCACATAAAACACAATTCTAAATCATGCCCCATCCCTTTATATTGAAATCAAGTTTCTATATTTATCTAATGAAGTAAAACAGATTTTTGAAACGTTAATTTTTTTTTTACAACTTAAGCATTTAAATTTTTTTTTTTTACAATATATAATATTAACTTTAGCATTTAAACTTTTTCTTTTTAATTTTAATTTTATTTGATCATTGTTGACGTTTTAAATTATAAAAATACTTCAGATTTTTTTTACAAATGTCAAAAAATAATATGAATTCTGGTTTAAAATTCTCTTGGTTATAACAGAAAGGAATATCCGTTTAACATTAACGTTTAAAATGACAAAAATACTAGGATTTTTTATAAATTTCAGAAATTAATATGAGTTTTGATCTAAAATCCTTTGTTGTAAAATAATGAAATTTTCCTTCAAAGATCTCTAAAAAGAAAAGGGATATTCGCTCAGCAAAACTCGAAAAAAATCAATCTTAAATGAGACATACAAGAGTAGTTGATTTTGTAAAAGAAATTTACAAAATAAAAAGGAAAAATGGAAACTAGGATGAAGGCATAAATTAAGGATTATGACTTAAGGTGAAAAAGGAGGTGAAGTAGTGCACGTGTGCTCCCAAAACCTCATCATCACAGTGTCATGTGCAAAATGAAAATAATACTCACTTATCATTATTAATCGCACCAACAATATTTAAAAACCATTGTAAATAAATTGTTTCCATCATTCTACTACTCTCATCATTTCACTTCCTCTCATCATACTTCTATTTTCTTCCCAACTTATTTTTTTTTCTATTCGTATCTATATATTTCTTTTGCTAACAGGTAACATAATCTGTTACCTTTTTGAGTTTTTAAATATATAAATGATACCAAGGATATAGAAATTAGCAAAATAACATTTATTCTTCATAAGTCCTGAACATGCTTGTAACTAACAACGTTCCAAAGATTTCAATACAATGCTCAAATTGATGAAAACTCGATTTGAAAAAGAATATATTAATAATGTCGCTGTTGCTTTACTATCCGAATTTAAACATGCATATTCGGTGTTGTTGAAAAAAAAATACTTAGTTGAAATTTGCAAGATAGTTTTTTTTTGGTTTTGTCAACCATATGTATTATACAATTTCTTTTGCTGTTGTTTGTACGTACAACACTCACATAGTTAACAAATAATAAAATGAAGGAAAAAAAAACAACATTACTGTATTAAGAAGACCCAAAGCAAAGGTCAAAATGATTTATATGGCATAAAGCAGAAGCATTAATTAACTTTATAGTTTCACTTTTCTTTTTATTCTACTTTTAATTTCTGGATTTATTAACAAGACCCAAAACAAAGGTCAAAATAGTCGCAAATCTCAAAGCCTCCTCCTCAGGCCAACTCCAACCGGACGTTATAACTCTATTTTAGTGTCAAAATCAACTCCAACCGAACGCTAAAAGTAACACCAAATCACTATATTTTTAGTGTGGTGAACAGTGTCACACCATATTTGGTGTGACACTGTTCACCACACTAAAAATTAAAATATATTTTTTTTTTCTATTTTTATCTAGTAATATAATTGAATCAATAATATCAATTTGTTAAAATTTATAACTAATACAAGATTTAATAATATAAGATTTAAATTACACTTACTATTTTTATATAAAATAATAGATTAATACACAAATTAAAAAAACGAATTAAAATTTAAATATATACTGAGAATATAATATTTTTTTTGATTGAAAACATAAAATTACAAAATTAAAATCACACAAACATAAAAACTAAATGCAACAAGATAGTTTTTAAAGACATAATATCATACAAAGATAATTTTTAAAGACATAATATCACACAAACATAAAAACTAATGTCTAGGAAAATCATTTCCGCTAAGATAACGATAATAAGGAGTATAATCTTGTTGATCACTCGGTGAAATTTGATCTTCACCTTGAGGTTGTTTTCCTTGAACATGTTCTCTGTGAATTTGTTGTTCTTGACTTTGATCTCCATTATAATTAGATGCTCGATATTGAGATCCATGATATTCGCTTTGAGAACCTTCACCATGTTCTTCATATTGGGTTGTTGGTGCTCTTCTTCTCAAAATTGTTGCTCTTTCATTTTCAATATACGCACGAGTTGCTGGATCAGTTATAGAACTTAAATCTGCAAATAATATCTTATTTTCTTGCTTCATTCTTTGCACTTCAACCTTCTGTTTTTGAATTTCATTTCTTTCAGAAGTACCTTTAGCAATGGCTTTGATAAGCTTGTCATTTTGCTCCATCATTTGTTTGAATTGTTCATCAGATTGTTGTTTTCTCTTTGCTTTTTTTACACCCATTGGTCTCTGTGATGATAAACTGAAATTTCCTTCTTCACTACTCATATTTAAATCTAATGAATTCATACCAGGGGATGGTGAAGACTCATCTTGGAATGATGGAGATGACATAACATTTTGACTTTCTTCTTGGAATGCTGCAGCTCTATTAGGGTTATTATTTGAAAATTTCTCAATATCTTTAAGGATATGCCAGACATGATCGAATTTGAACCCTTTCTTGTATTTGACATCTTGTGTTAGTAACATCTTTGCTTGGTTTAACTGGTAAGAAAAAAAAAATATAAATAATTAGCAAGTACAAAAAACTAATAGAAAAAGAGTAAGTAAAAAAAATTCATGTATATACTTACAATGTCTTGGTCAGAAGCACCGCTAGGATTTTTGTTTTCAATCTGGTTAACACATCCCCTCAGCTTGGAGACGGCAGCAAGAATTGTTGTCATTCGAGTTTGTAAAGATCTCTTTGGTCTTGGTTGGCTTTGAAATGATTTTTCATATTCAGTTTGAACTCTTGTCCAAAACTGATCTCGTGATTGGTTTATCCCTATGATCGGATTTTGGGAAACATCAAGATACACATGACATAAATGTGTATCTTCTTCAATAGAATATGAACCAGAACGACTCATTTTGAATAGATATTGGTGGTAAGAAAAGGAAATGAAGATGTGTGATTATTGAAAGAGTAGCATACAATTATATAGAGATGTGAAAGCAACTCAATGGTTAGATTTTTACATAAGAAATTCAACGGTTAGATTTTTGCCGACAAAATTCAATGGTTAGAACTTTGCCGACAAAATTCAACGGTTAGATTTTTACCGACAAAATTAAACGGTTAGATCTTTGCCAACAAAATTCAACGGTTAGATTTTTGCTGACAAAATTCAACGGTTAGATATTTGCCGACAAAATTCAACGGATAGTATCAATTTTTTTACACTATAAAATGGATAGCATGTTTGGGAATAAAATCACAATCATTTCTATTTCTTCTCATAAAAGATGAATTTCAATTACGGTAGTTCATCTTATATTCAATCTTCTTCTTCTTCTTCTTCTTCAGATAATGATTTTTATGATGATATAGAAAAGCAGGCAGTAGCTCAAATCACCGCAAATAATAATTTTCTTATCAGTCAAAATCTATTTAACTCAGAGAGTTTCCATGGTGGATCTATTCCAGGCCATATAGTTATCAACCGTGATCGGGAAAATGCTTCTCGTAATCTCTTCAACGATTATTTTGCAGATAATCCTCTATTTCCTGAGACGATGTTCCGGCGAAGATTCCGGATGAGTCGTGATTTGTTTCTGCGTATTTATGAAGCAATTCAACGACATGATAATTATTTTGTCCAGCGAAGAGATGGTGTCGGTAGACTTGGGTTATCTGGTTTACAAAAACTAACTGCTGTATTTCGAATGTTGGCGTATGGTGTACCGGCAGATTTTACCGATGAATATATCAAAATAGGGGAGTCTACAGCTATAGAAAGTTTGAAGCGATTTTGTCGTGCTATTGTCGAAGTGTTTTCTAGCCGTTATCTTCGACCTCCTGATGCTAATGATGTTGCACGGCTACTCCACATTGGTGAACGTCGAGGCTTTCCAGGTATGTTGGGTAGTTTAGATTGTATGCATTGGAAATGGAAAAACTGCCCAACTGCTTGGGGAGGACAATATGCTGGTCGTAGTGGATCTCCTACTATCATTCTAGAGGCTGTAGCCGATTATGATCTTTGGATTTGGCATGCATATTTTGGTCTACCTGGATCTAACAATGATATTAATGTGTTAGAATCATCCCATCTTTTCGCTAATCTAGCTGAAGGAATTGCTCCACCCGCCAATTATGTTATTAATGGAAAAAATTACGATATGGGTTATTATCTAGCTGACGGTATATATCCAAAGTGGTCCACTCTTGTTCAAACAATTCATGATCCACGTGGTCCGAAAAAAAAATTATTTGCAAAGAAGCAAGAAGCATGTAGAAAAGATGTGGAACGAGCTTTTGGAGTATTACAGTCAAGATTTGCAATTGTGGCTGGACCAGCTCGTTTTTGGAGTAAGAATGTGTTACATGATATAATGACTTCTTGCATCATAATGCATAATATGATCATAGAGGATGAGCGTGATGTTGATGCACCGATTGAAGAACGAGAGGAAGTCCCACCTGTGGAAGTTGAAATGGCGGGTAATAATGAAGCTCGATTTCAAGAATTTTTAGCTCGACACAAGAAAATTAAGGATCGAGAAGCTCATATTGAACTTCGAAATGCATTAATCGAACACTTGTGGTCCGAATATACTAATTCTGAGAATTAGTATGATGTAATTTGTTATTTTTTTTAAGTTGTTAGTTGTAATTTTATGTTTAAGTAGTAATTAATTAAATATGCATAATTAATATTTTCAATGTAATTTGTTATTTTAATTTTAATTTTTATTATTTTTAATGTTAGTTTTAATTGTATGTTTAAGTTATTATTAATTAATTATGCATAATTTATGTTTTCTACAATAGTTAACAAATGTGAAAAATAATTTTAAATTTAATAATATAATAATGAAGAATAGTATTTTTAGTGTGAAATTTGGTGTTGTAGTTGGAGATGGAAAATAAAATTTAACACTAAAACACTAAATTTGGTGTGAATTCAATACTAAATATAGTGCTAAGGTTGGAGTTGCCCTCAATCTCTTCTTCTTCACTCTCTCTCTCTCGTCCACCACCACTAAGGAGGCACTAACACTTTCACTTATTCATCTTCTGCTCATCAGAAGAAACATTTCTCTCGTTGATTCGATTACTTCTAATTTCTCTCTGCGTTTTTCTCGTGTGTTGTTCTCCTTCGGACTCTTACTGTTTCTAGGTTTACTCAATCCCTAAGAATGGGAACTAAATGGAGGAAGGTGAAACTGGCTTTGGGTCTGAATCTCTGCACGTACCTCCCACGAACCCTAGAGGAACCACCCGCTGCTTTGAATTCCACGGAGAGATTATCCGATGTTGCTCTGCTCTCTCCTCTTAACTGGCCCATGACCCCAACACCGTCGTCTTACGGTCTCAAATTATCCAGAAACAGCTCTAAATCTTCCAAGGTTTGCTCTTTCACAAGACCCAACTCTCTCAATCTTGGTATCTTGTTTCCACTGCCTGTTTTGGCTCTGTGTATATGAGTTGACTTTGGTATGAGTTTGTCTTCTTCTAGTTTTTAATTTAAAACTCACTCTAGTTATTCAAGGTTTTGTTTTTTCTCGGTTATTGTTTCTTGTGGAAATCGAAATATGGAATCTTGAATTTGATTTTTTGGTTTTCTCTGTTGCTATGGTGCTTAGAGATCTCGAGCCGTTGAATTCGAGAAATGCTAAAGAATAAAATCAGATCTTTCCAACACTTCTTTTTGCAGCTGTACTAAAGGGGAAACTTGTTTATTTCTCTATATCTAGCTACTTAGAAGTGCTGATTCCGGTTTCAAACTTGGATAGTTTGTTTCTTGATGTACTGATTGTCTTTAAAACCGAGTGCTCTGATTAGTTTCTTTGTTTAGTTCTTTTTCCTAATGAAGCCTCTAGAACATGGACTCACATATTTTGCTTATTTGCTCAAGCAGTCATGTTCTATATGCTTGACTAAGATGAAAGAAGGAGGAGGGCATGCGATTTTCACAGCAGAGTGCTCGCACTCGTTTCATTTCCACTGCATCGCTTCGAACGTGAAACACGGAAACCAAGTTTGCCCGGTGTGCCGCGCGAAATGGAAGGAGATCCCAATGCAGTACCCAAGTTTTGATCTTCCTTATCAGTTTGCTCGACCTTGTAACAATGATGCAGCTATTAGCCTCGCCCAACGCTTAACTACGCCTCGTCGTGTCATGAATCAAGGACGAGTTCCGGCTCCTGAGCCGTCTATGTTCAATGACGATGAACGGTTAGAGCAGCAGCTTGGATTTTCCGGGAAGAGCTATGGTGATGATGCTCTGGAGAACAGTCATCATCCTGTACGAATGATGGACTTGAAAATATATCCTGAGTTTTTCGCTGTGCCACGAGCCGAGTCCCGTGACAAGTTTTCTGTGTTAGTGCATCTAAGAGCTGCTGCTATGGTTACTGGAAGTGCAAACTCCCTCAACGATCAGATCTCTCGATATCCCCGAGCTCCGGTTGATCTTGTCACGGTGCTTGACATCAGCGGTAGCATGGCCGGAACTAAACTGGCTCTGCTCAAACGAGCAATGGGCTTTGTGATTCAGAACCTCGGGTCAAACGATAGGCTCTCGGCTATTGCTTTCTCCTCGATTGCTCGTCGTCTATTCCCTTTGACCAAGATGTCTGATGCTGGAAGGCAGCGAGCACTTCAAGCTGTGAACTCATTGGTTGCAAATGGTGGGACTAACATCGCTGAAGGTCTTAGGAAAGGCGTCAAGGTGATGGAAGATCGAAGAGATAAAAATCCTGTTGCTAGCATTATCCTTTTGTCTGATGGGCGAGACACCTATACCATGAACCAGCCTGATCCAAATTACAAGTTGCTACTCCCGTTGTCCATGCACGGCTGTGAGAGCAAGCGGTTTCAGATCCCGGTCCATTCTTTTGGTTTCGGATCAGATCATGATGCTTCACTGATGCATTCTGTCTCTGAAACCTCTGGGGGAACTTTCTCTTTCATCGAGAGCGAGTCTGTGATCCAAGATGCTCTTGCACAGTGCATTGGTGGGCTCTTAAGCGTTGCGGTGCAAGAGCTGCGGTTGGAAATCGATGGTATGTGTTCAGATGTTCATCTTAGCTCGATAAAAGCCGGGAGTTACCCGAGCCTCGTTGCTGGTGATGGTCGGTCAGGATGTGTCGACATCGGTGATCTTTACGCTGATGAAGAGCGGGATTTCTTGATTTCTATCAACATCCCAGCTCAGAGAGCTGGAAACGAGACAACGCTCGTGAAAATGAGATGTGTCTACAAAGATCTTTTGACAAAAGAAATCGTGACGCTTCAAAGTCATGTGCTCAAGATTCAAAGACCTGAAACCGTTGGTCAAGAAGTTGATGTGTCCATCGAAGTGGACAGGCAAAGAAACAGGTTTCTTGCCGCGGAGGCAATGGTAAAGGCGAGAGGTTTAGCAGAGGGAGAAGATTTAGCAGCAGCTGTTACCGTTATCCAGAAATTTAGACAGGTTTTGGCAGAGACGGTGTCAGGAAGATCGAATGACGGGTTTTGTGTGGCTTTGGACAGAGAGCTGAAGGAAATGCAAGAAAGAATGGCGAGTAGGCATGTCTACGAGGTATCGGGAAGAGCTTACATTCTCTCTGGACTTAGTTCACACTCATGGCAAAGAGCAACATCGAGAGGAGAATCAGGAGACGGTTCGAGCTTTGTCCAGGCTTATTACCAGACCCCATCAATGGTTGAGATGCTACACCGATCTCAAGCTACGTCGCATCATAGGCTCATCCAGCCGTTGCTCTCATTTGCATCTCAACCAAAGCCAAGGTGAAAACAAAAAAAAGTAATAATTCAAAATCCAATGTCTTCTTAGCTGTAAAATGTTTCAGCTTTGTTTTGATCTCTCAAGACTTTTTGGTCTCTTTTTGGGGTTTCTCTGTAAAGAAATAAGAAAAAAAGCAGGCAAAGGGGGAGAAAATGTGAATCTATAAGTGGGTTTAGAGGGTCCTTACGATTTTGCGATTTTCCTGGTTTTGTACGTTGGTCTTGTTTCAGTTTCTCATGTAATGTGTGTATATAATAAGATACTAGGTGATAACCTCCGCCCTGCGGTGATAAATCAATAAAAAAATTTTATTAAAAATAATTTTGAAATTGTTTAAAATAAAAAAATTTAATGAATTATATATATATATATATATGAATAATATGTATGTATGTCTATTAAATTAAGATTCTTACTTTTACAGTTTTTTAATAATTTATGTTTCTTTTATAATAATTGTTGAACTATCTATACATTCTCATTTTCAAAGTGAAACTTTTTAAAACATACTCATATTTATCATTCATTTGAGTAATTATATTCATTTAAAAAATTCGAATTATAACACGTATAAAAAATCTATATATTTTTTACTATATGGATGCTGTGATAATTGTTATTTTTTACAAAACTAAGTTTAAACAAAAATAAGAAAAGAAATATGGTGTTTAAAAAATAATTAGTATGATATAATTTTGGTAAAAAATAGAAATACAATATCTTTATAAATTAAATGATGTTTCTTCATAAAAAAGAAAATATTTATAATATTATTTGTTTGTAACATATTAAACTATTTTTAATATTTTGAATTTTTGATATGATATTTTAACTTGTTGTAGAGTTTAAATATTTATATTAAAATGATAATTTATATAGTTCTATTAACAAACCATAATAAATCAAAGAACTATTTATAAATATGTATGGCTATTAAATCAATGTTCTTACTTTTTCAATTAAGGTAATTATAATATCTAAATTAATGTATAGATATCTAAATGAAATTGATTGGGAAACATATGAAATGTCTTTGTGAAAGTGGTTGTGTGCTTTCTATATTGTCTTTGATGTCTTAAGTTTGATTCCCCAAAAACGAAATTAGTATTTTTTTTATTTTATAATTTAAGATTTAAGATTAATTAATATAAAAATGTCAGAATAATTGTGGTGCTGACACATCAGCAAAATGTCACCATTGTAAATAAAAGGGTTTGTGAGAATATTTCTCAATTAATAGGGGATGTATGAATTTTGGTATAAAAGCTTTGTTCACCAGTTAGAATATACACTATGTAGTTTCAGTTTTTGGGGGCAAAACAGTGATCATTTTAGATTCCAATAGTCCTTTTTGTAATTGAGAGAAAGTGCAAATAGTGGAAGAATCAGTGAAAGTAATTTTTATTTGAAATTTGAATCGTGTAGTTTTGATATATTATAACATAATGTACGAACCAACATTCATTACACGGAGCCTACAACATTTTGTATGATGATATAACACGAATTGATTGCATAATAAAGATACGTTCAGACTTCACTCGGAGACCTTTGGTTATAACACTTTTAACTCAAGCTCAACCACGACACCTGACTCTTCATTTACTCAAGTCCATTACTGGTTAGGTCTCGGTTGGTTTGGGTTCCTCACCTATATATTTGCTTCAACATTTATTCAATTTTGGTTCGAATTATTATTGAAACAGGTGGAAGTCCTTGTAAAACATGTTAATGTTCATATAAAACTTATATCCATAACATATGAGATCACGACGAACAGCTCCACATGTACGACAAATAATACTAGAAATATCCGATAAGTTTGCCTCCAATAATTTACATATTTTTGTATTGTCTATTAATTAAATCAGTTCAAAAAGACATACGCAAAGTCACAAAATATAATAAAGTCTACTGCCAACACCATTAAATCAAGAGAGATAACAGGGGGCAAAACAGTAGTATAAGAGCCAAGTGTGGCTAAAGGCAAGGTTGGAGAATAAATCAAAACAACTATGAAAAAAAGGAAAAGACATGGCGAGAGAGGAGCAAGAGCCAGTAGCAATGGAGCCGCTTAGCCCAATTTCACAGCTGTTCGTTTCGCCGGGGCTTTACTGCGTCATTGTTTTAAATTTAGGGTTTAAAACTAGATGCAACCCATCCGCCATTGTTGAAGGTATCAAGAACACGTGGATCAAGCTCCCTCGCTTCTCTAGCAAAGTGGTAAACATACATTTACATGACAGAACGAATAAGATCATTTTTTTTATCAGCACATATAGCTACATCAACCGTGTTCAAACACGTATATTACATGTTATTGACAATGAAAAGAAAGCATAAACGAAAATTTAAAAATATCACAATCACAATAAAAAATAGGCTAAATTATTGGATAGCGTTATGGGAAGTTATTTCTTCATAAGTCTCTTAATTTCGATGGTGCGTGTCTGTTTAGATATATATATATATATATATATATATAACATCTTATTTTATTAACTTTGAAATAAAGCTTACGAATATATTATGCAGCTAACTAAATTAATCTTATTTAATCATATATTAATGTTTCAGGAGATGAAGAAAAATGGAAAAGCGGTTTGGGTTCCTGTTAGTGTTCGAGTAGAAGATCATGTTATAGTGCCCGACCTAGATCATTCCAACATTGAAAATCCTGATGAATTTATAGAAGACTATACGTCAAACCTAGCAAATACTCCAATGGACATGTCTAGACCTTTGTGGGAATTTCATGTACTGAATATAAAAACATCAAATGCGGAATCTTTGGGTATAGCGAAACTACATCACTCGCTCGGCGATGGGATGTCTCTTATGTCTCTTTTACTTGCTAGTTCACGGAAAATATCAGACCCCGAGGCTGTTCCTACTACCACGGTTACAAAAAAACATGTTGGTTCCAATGATAAGGGTTGGTGGTTGGTTGGGATCGATTTTGGTTGATGATAAGTATCATTTTCACAACTATTATTGAATTATTCAAGTCTCTGCTCACGCTATGTTTTATGCGGGATACAAAAACTCCTCTCACGGCTAAACCGGGAGATACAATTCGACCTAGAAAGATTATCCATAGGATAATAAGCTTTGATGATGTCAAGTTGGTGAAGAACACAATGGATATGGTGAACATTTTAATATTCAATATCACTTTTTTTTTTTTTATTTATAAGAACTAATTTATAATATATGTTTTTTTTGTAGAAAGTAAATGATGTTCTTCTTGGAATGACACAGGCAGGTCTCTCAAGATATTTGAGCAAAAAAATCTGGTAATTATATCAAACTCTTTTCCATTCTACTGTTATTGACCTTAGTATTGTCATATATGGTTTTAATAGCTATTGTTTTAAAATAGATGAAAATACAAAGTGAAAAAGAAATAAAAATACAACGGGCTTGAGAAAGAAAAAAAAAACTAATATTGATAGCTACTAAAAATTATAGAGATTACATTTGAATTTTTGTATGAATATTTATAATGTTATGTTTCGTACATCGTTGGACTACATTATTGTTGTAATATATCATTAACAGTAGTATCAAATTTTAAGAATAGATGTAGAAATGGTGGTGGAGAAGGAAAAAATCCGTCTTCGTGGTACAGTAGCTATAAATTTAAGACCAGATACAAAAATCGAGGTAATATCAATGTGTAGCCATCATTTTCACGTTTATCTTGCATAACATAACCATATTTTTTTAATAAATTTCAATGCAAGAGGTTCGTAAAATATGAAAATGTAGGATCTTACAAATATGATGGAAAAGGGTTCAAAGTGTAGATGGGGAAACTTCGTAGGCTTTGTTATATTTCCTTTGTGGGTAAAATCTGAGGATGATCCGTTGGAATACGTCCGAAAAGCCAAATCTACTATGGATATGAAAAAGTTCTCCATGGAGCCTTTTATAATCTATGGAATTATCAAATGTATCATGAAAATATTCGGCGAAAAGGTAAAATTTACAACCACTAAGAACTAGTTGATCCACATAATATGTATTTATGTATATAAACAAAATAAATGATTGTTAATCACAGGTAACGGAAACTATTGTTAAGAGGATCTTTGGTCACACAACAATGACATTTTCAAATGTGATGGGTCCGAAGGAAGAAATAAGTTTTTTTAACCATCCGATGTCTTACGTCACAGCAACCGCATTAGCTGGACCACAAGTAAGTACATATAGCCAATCATGCCAAATATACTTGCATATCAATTAACCCTTTTTTTTTACATATCAATTAACTTCTTTTGGGAAATTACACAAAAGTTTGATGACATTGATTAATTAAGCGGTGTTTATGTTTGTTGTTGAAATAGGCTTTGATTATCCACTATGTAAGCTACGTAAACAAGATTATCATCAATTTAGCTGTCGACACAACAGTGATTCCAGACCCTCATCTACTATGTGATGATTTGGTAGAATCGCTCGATATCATCAAACGTGCAGTCCTCTTGGAGAAAGGACGTCACAAAATGGAGGTCTGAGATATGTATCGCCTGATATAAAATTGATGTTTTATGTTACAAAGATAAAATTTGGTCAACTGTGGTACTGTACTATGTTAGCTTGGTTTTTCTGGGGTTTTGATTTCCTTTTCATGTAATCTCTCTCATTGTAATTTCTGGGGTCAGTAAGTTTTTTTTAATAAATGAACTTCTTAATATTTTTTACTTTTATTTAATTACTTTTAATTTTATGCACTTTAATCTTATATTTAAGTGGTTGGTTTAACTGTCCATTATATTTATTCTAATTAGATTTATGTTCTTTTTTTTTACAACAATTAGATTTATGTTCTAATTTTATGTATATATATATACATAAGTGGCTGGTTCTAGTTAGATTTATGTTCTAATATATGTTCTAATCTTATATCAAAATGGAAAATCATAACCGAAGAAAAAAAAAGTTTTTCTAAAACCAAAATTTCTTTGAATATTAAAGATATAGGAGTATTTCACTAAAACTTGAATATACCAAAACTAAATCTAAATCAAAACCGAACTAGATAAACTAATATTAGTATTAAATATTTTTTTATTACAATTTTTTAGTAAAAAGAGAATTTGATACTCTAAATTGTTTTTTTTTTAAATGGTCTAATTTTCGGCTTACCTTTTTATCCTTTGGGCCGGGCTTTGACATATCCAACTTCTTTTAACTAAGATTTTAGAACATTTATTGTAAACACATGTACAGATTCCACATAACTGATTGAACACCCAAAAGGCCAAAAGTACGAGACTCTATTTAATATCTATAACTTTCTGTGGTCTATTTGAGCTGCACCATAACTTTCTAATTCTATCAACAATTTGGTAGTTCTAAGTTCTAACCGGGTCCCAAAGACCTGACACTAAACTTAATTAACTTAAAATACAACATAATAGTACATGATTTCGTTATGACATGAGTACACAATTTGAGTGCATTTCTGGATATATGAAATGTTTGTTATTAAGGCAATTAAAATGCATTTGTAAACACAAAAAAACAATCAATATGCATAATGCTTATAAAAATATAGATCATCTTATGCATCAATATACAATAAATATTTTATAGCCACTATCAACTTCAAGGGTGCGTAGTGGATACTGGATACACCTAACTTAATCTACAACTAACTATAATACTACTTTTTTTCCCTTTAAACATTTTTTTTTGGTCAGGACCCTTTAAACATTTATTGTTAACTTATTTATCAGATTCCACAAAAGTGAATGTACGCCAAATAGATAAAATTTATGTGGCCAATTCAGATCCCGCTATGGATAGCCAGCAAGCAGGGGTCTACGATTGCGACATTTTTGCCGGTGCAATTGGTTTGTTCATAATTTTGGCATTTTTCTTAATAATTAACATGATTTATTTTCAAATAACTTGTTCCATTTGTTAAGGGGCGACAGAGGTCAGTTTATGGATTATTTCATTAATTAAAATAAAGATAAAAAAGAAAATATAATAGATTTTTCCCCTCGGGATTCAAGTCCTAATAGTAATGCGAAATGCGAAAATAAATAAGGAATTTAAAAAGATAAAAGTCACATAAATAACCAAATTCACCGTTCGACCAAAGTACCAACCCCATTTAATCAAGAAGTAATATAAGAGAGCGATGTGTGTCTAAAAGCAAGGTCGGGGGATAGTCAAAATATCTTTGAAAGAGAGAGAAGCAAGGGAGGACAACAATGAAGCCGCTTAGCCCGGTGTCCCAGCTGTTCGTTTCGCCGGGTTTCTACGGCGTCATTGTCTTTACGTTAGGGTTTAAAACTAGATGCGACCCATCCGCCATTGTTGAAGGTATCAAGAACACATGGATCAAGCTTCCCCGCCTCTCTAGCAAAGTTGTAATAAACATATAATGTTATTTTACATGCTTTCTTGTCACGTTTTTTTTTTTCTTTAGTTATCAAATGCGAACGATTTATTTTATAAATATCATTCTCTCTTCGGTGCACACATGCTCAAAACTTTCCTAATATTATACACACACACTCTCTCTCTCTCTCTCTCTCTCTCTCTCTCTCTCTCTATACATATATATAATTTATACTGTTTAATACAATATAATCATCTATTTGATCATAAATGTTTCAGGAGATGGATGATAAGAAAAATGGGAAAGCGGTGTGGGTTCCTGTTAGTGTTCGAGTAGAAGATCATGTTATAGTGCCCGACCTAGATCATTCCAACATTAAAAATCCGGATGAATTTGTAGAAGACTATACGTCAAACATAGCTAATACTCCAATGGACATGTCTAAACCTTTATGGAAATTTCATGTACTGAATATAAAGACATCAAATGCAGAATCATTAGGTATATGGAAATTCCATCATTCACTGGGCGATGGAATGTCGCTTATGTCTCTTCTATACGCTAGTTCACGAAAAATATCAGACCCTGAGGCTCTTCCTACTACTGCGGCTACAAGAAAACACGTTAAATCCAATAGTAATTGGTGGTTGATCGCCATATTTTGGTTTATAATAAGAGTCATTTTTACAACTTTTATTGAATTGTTCAAGTCTCTCCTTACAATATGTTTTTTGCGGGATACTAAAACTCCTCTCATGGGTATACCGGGAGATAGAATTCGACCTAGAAAGGTTATCCATCGGGTAATAAGCTTTGATGATGTCAAGTTGGTGAAGAACACCATGAAAATGGTAAATATATTGGTATTTAATTATTTATCATCATTTTTCTTTATATTGATCGTTTGTTACGTTTTCTACTTAATAATCTATGTTTTTTCTGTTGAAAGTGAATGATGTTCTTCTTGGAATGACATAGGCAGGTCTCTCAAGATATTTGAGTAAAAAATATGGTAATTTTAAATAAATAAAAAAAAATCCTTTTATTGACCTTAATATAGGGATATAAAACACTGAAGGAATATAAATTTTAATGATATTTGGCTGACTGAAAATGATATCAATATACACTTTTTACAGAAAAAAATCAGTATAAATATAAAATATATATATACTGCATTATCATGATATTTGTTGTTATTGTTGTTGTTGTAGTATTATGTAATATTTCATTAATAGTAGTTTCAATATTTGATATTTTTATAAGAAGATGAAGATCAAATTGTTGGGAAGAAACAAATCTTAGAAAAAATCCGTCTTCGTGGTACAGTAGCTGTAAATCTAAGACCAGATACAAAAATTGAGGTAAAATCAATATATATATATATATATCATAACTCTATATATCTTACAAAAGATTAGTAGTTTAGTAAAATATGAAATTGTAGGATCTCGCTGATATGATGACAAAGGGTTCAAAATCTAGATGGGGAAACTTCATAGGAGTTGTTATATTTCCTTTATGGATAAGATCTGAGGATGATCCCTTGGAATACGTCCGAAGAGCCAAAACTACAATGGATAAGAAAAAAATCTCAATGGAAGAAGCACTTATGTTTTATGGAATCACCAAATTTACAGTAAAAATATTTGGAGAAAAGGTAAAATATAAAATGAATTTATATCAACTATTTAATCCTTATATATATTATGTGTAAACAAATTATATATATATATATATATATATATATTATCAATGACAAGCAGTAGAAACTCTTGCTAAGAGGATATTTGGTCATACAACATTGACATGTTCAAATGTGCTGGGTCCAAACGAAGAAATAAGTTTCTTTAACCATCCGATGTCTTATGTCGCCGCAAGCGCATTGGTTGGACCACAAGTAAGTGTAACTACAATCAAGCCATACTTACTTGTACTTGTATATCGAATCTTTTTTTTTTGGATAAAAACTTCTATGACATGTGTTTTTATATGTTTGTTGTTGGACTAGGCTCTTATTATCCATTTTGTAAGCTACGTAGACAAGCTTATCATCAACCTAGCTGTCGATACAACAGTGATTCCAGACCCTCATCTACTATGTGATGCTTTGATAGAGTCGCTCGATATCATCAAACTTGCTGCCGTGGAGAAAGGACTTCATAAAATGGATGTCTGAGACATGTATCACCCCCGATAAAGTGATACAAACTCTCCTCCTCTATCTGTTCGGAATGTTTGTATTCTTGTCTCAGTCTCTTTTTCTACCAAAGTTTTGAAGTTCTGAAATTTTTGGAAAGCTTCTCCTTTCTCCTTTAGTAAGGTTGTCCACATGTATCTTGAAAAATCATCAATAAGAACCAGGATGTATCTATTTCCAGCATTCATACTTGGTGTTATAGGACCGCAGAGATCTCCATGTACGAGTTCTAGCTTCTTTGTTGCTCGGAAGTTAGTCGCCTGAGGAAACGCGTGTCTTGTTTGTTTTCCAAGCAGACATGAGCTGCAAATTTCTTTTTCAAGAGGAAATTTCGGAGCTCCTAACACGAGTTCTTTATCTAGCATTGAAGCTAGAGTCGCAAAGTTCACATGCCCCATTCTTGCGTGCCATTTATTTGACTCGCTTATGGCAGCAAGATGTAGAATCGCATTGTTTCTTAACCCCATTCGAACCTTGTAAAGACGATTCTTGGACCTCTCCGTTTTGACGAGCAGATTTCCATCTCGATCAAGCATCGTCAGTTTCTCTCCCTTCATCCGTATATCACAGCCTGATTTCGTAGCCTGTCCAAGGCTTATGATATTACTTTTCAGGTCGGGAATGTAGTAGACGTCATTCATTATCCTTGGCTTCCCATTCAGGTCAATGAACGCGATTGTCCCCTTGCCTTTAATATCAATCTGTGAGTCATCCCCGAACCTCACTTTTCCGGTGACAGAGTGATCAAGTCTGTCAAAGTACCTCCGATCTCCGGTCATGTGGTTACTTGCTCCGTTGTCGAGATACCAAACATCATCCCCATCTGTGTTCGTCTCAAACTTACTCGGTACGTATTTTTTCTCATTCAAATAGACCACTTCATGCATCATGAGTTCATCTGCATTCTCTGTATCTTTGTTGTCGTTTTCTTGTGCCTCTTGTAACTTGAGCAATCGATCCGGACAGTGTGACGCATAATGACCTGTTTTATCACATCGGAAACATGTGATTTCTGATATATCTCTTCTACCATACCGGCCACGACCTCGCCCTCTATATGACGAATTTCCTCCACGGCCTCTTCCTTTGTAATCTCCATCATAGTCCTTATTAGAGTGAACCATCTGTGACTCTGTATTTGTATACATCAGTTTTCTCTGATCCTCCTGAGTTTCCTCTTCTTCAAAGACACGTTCTTCATATGCCTTGAGGCGCCCTACGATGTCTTCAAACCCTGTTGTGTTAAGATCTAGAACTTGTTCTAGGGAAGCCACTATGTGAATGTATTTTCTCCGAGGAAGACTCTTAAGGAACTTTTTAACTATCTTCGGTTCCTCTATATTAGCTCCTAGGGCGGTGGATTTGGACGAGATTGCAGACAGCTTTCCTACTAAGTCATCAATTGTCTCTGAATCCTTCATCTTCAACCGATCAAACTCAGCCATTAGAGTTTGTAATCTGGCTTCTCTGACTCTCTCTGCTCCCACATGTCGGCTTCGAATTGCATCCCATATCTTCTTTGCAGTATCGAGTTCTCCGACTTGTAGGATAAGAGTCTCCGGAATCGATTGGAACAACAAGGCTATAGCCATATTATTCTTCTCATCGTCGGCTTGGTTCGTCTCTGCTTCGACAACCTCCCACACCTTATGAACCTTAAGCGCTATCTTCATCCTCATCGCCCATACAGTATAGTTTGTCGCGTTTAGCATGGGACACACGATGGAAGAAGATCCTCCTCCTTCTTTTGGTTTCGTAACCACAGTATTGACCGTAAGATCTGTCATGGTTCCTTGGTGATCTTTCAAAGCTCTGATACCAAATAAAGACCTTGAAAGATTATCAAGAACACAATTATAAAAGAATACCTCTCTTTTATTAACTTTAGAAAATCCCTCAAAACTAAAGTTCTCTCGAGACCTTACAAGTTGTGCCACACCTCGGCACATCCTTATATAGGAAACAAGATTCCAAAACCTAATAAGAAAAACTTAACTTTAGATAACTCCTAAAGAAAAGGAAACTTCACATATTTAGATTTCTCCTAAATATATGTAACTTGTGCCTTAAGCTATTTCAAGCTTAATCCAACAGACGCTACAAACCCTTAACAGTTAAAAAGCGTATTTGATCGAAATATTATAGACAGTAGCATTTACAAAAGACGAACAAACGTAGACCAGTAACATATTTACATAATCAGAGATGTTTCATCAAATTACAGGAACTGTTCAAGGGCTTGTGTATTGTTGTTGTTTACGAGCTTCATCATGAAGTTAAATCTGGTGTCTGGAGATGTCTTCGGTTGTGGCCATTTCGCTCCTTCAGGGATCTTGATGCATCTAAAACCTTGATCTTTGTAAAGTTTGGTGGCTCCTAAGTTGTTGAGATCACAGTGAAGGCCGATAGCTCGACATCCCCAGTTCTTGGCTAAAGCCTCTGCTTTCCAGATGAGTCTCTTTGCTATTCCCTTGCGCCGGAAACTCTCTCGAACCGCCACGTTTGATATGTAAGCAATCCCCGTCCTGGCTTTGAATTAGTAACACACCATCAAATCATTGCAAGACCAAAAAAAAAAAAAAAGATCCTTCTTTAACCGAAAGTATAAAATCGTTTCGGTTAAATTTCGAATTACTAACCGAAAGTATAAAATCGAATTAGTAACACACCATCAAATCCGAGCACAACACATTCTGACAAAATCCTTCTTTAACCGAAAGTATAAAATCGTTTTAACAACACCAAAGTCAGCTAAAGATCCCGAAACGTTATAAGTTTCCTTAGTTTCACATTCTGAGACGTGTTCCTTAGTCTTAAGAACAGAGACACTGACACAGGGCTTGACCACAAAAATTAAAGATAAGAAGAAGAAGAAAAAAAAGCGAACCTTCTCTGGCGGAGAGGTCCTTTCCTTGGAAGGTAATCCGCCACAGTATCCACAGTCAAGATTCCGGTGACATAACCTTTGTTCAGGCTGATCTTAGCATCAAAAGCTCCAATCTTGAAATCTTCACTTCCAATGCAGATGGTTTCATCTACTGAGCTACCGATCACAGCGACTAAACAAGTCCTCCGGCACCCAGCTGGAACAGAAAACCCCATCACCATCGCCATCAACCTATCTACTCTCAGGACAACATCAAGCGGGAACGAATATCCAGGGAAGAAGGAGCTGCAGTGAGTCTCTGCCACTTCCCAGCAGTCCTCCAATCTTGCTTCCCGAACAAAGATTTCTGGTGAAACCGCTGGGAAAAGATCAACTATCTGACTTGCATTGCATGCTCCTATTCACAAAACAGAGACGAAATATTCATCAAAGAACCAACTTATACAAACCACTGATGAATCAAACGCATGTCGTCTCTTTGCGATTCTCTTTTCTTCTGTAACCAAAAAAAAACAAAAAAAAACTCAAACACGATGAAAGCACTAAAATTTCTAATCTATTCTTCCAAGACTCACTGCGACAAGAGGTCTCAGGTTTGTGAATTACAATTTGCTCAAACCTACTGGGTTTTTAAGCTTCCTGAATAGAAAACCAGCAAAGATGCAAATACACTACCAAAAACTGTAAACAAATTGATTGTAGCTGTTTTCGTTGGAAGATCGGTTTTAAAAATTCAATCTCTTTACAATCCGTGATGGTCAAGAGGCCTGATAAAACGCTAATCACCACGAAGTCCTCTAATTAAGTGGCTTAGGAATCCGAACTCGATCTAAATCAAATCCCGTAAATCCAACTCCCTATGATCTTGAGCTGTATCGTGACTTTAAGAATCAGAGGTCAAACCTGATTTGGAAGTCGGAGTATGAGAAATAGAAACTCCAGCCGAGAGAAGGAAGAGAGGCGAGTGGCGTCTCCGACGATGGAGAGAGAAGTGAGAGATTCCTGAAGAGGAGAAGAAGCGGCCGTAACCGTTGTGCTTGATTAAAGCCGGGGATACCTCCGTCGTCCCCAACGGTGTGCTCCGCATTTCTCCGTTCGCCGCACTATTCCGCTACTGCCAAGTCTCTTCCCCAACCGAGCAGACTGGTAACGATTCTAACATTAGACCGGACGGTTCAACTGGTCAATTTGTCACTTGATTTTATTATACGAGAAAACTCTCTCTCTCTCTCTCTCTCTCCCACCACAATTCACACGTTCTTACAGTAAAGTGGTCAATTTTAATTTAAAAATTAAAATTTTATAGAAAAAATCATACATACAATCGTCATCATATGTCACCATCATCACCATACCACCATCATCATAGTATCACCATATAAAATAATCCATCGTCCCATCACCATCTTCATGGCCACCACAATTATCATCATTATACCACCATGCATCTCCATCATCATTATATTGCGATATCATCATAATCCCAGAATCATCATACCACCACCATCATCATAGCATCAATATCGCATCACCACCATCATCACTCCACACAAATCTATCTTAAACTTTACTGATGACACAGCCACGTAAGTTATTTTGTATAATAATATGTTTTGTATTTAAATTTAGCAAGACAGACTATATATAGAAGAAAATATGTTTTGTATTTAAATTGTATAAAGTAGATACTCAAGAGAAAAAGAAAAGAAAAAACAATTTATGAATGCAGAACATCCAAATTCAAAAACGAATCTCACTTATTCACTTGACAGGACGACGCACTAAAACTTATCACGGCTTTGAAATAGTAACAGACCATCCTTAATCTCAAACAAAAACCATTAAATCGTTGTCTCTGAATTTTTCAAAACATACGTCTAAATTATGAGAAACATACAAAAAAAAGAGGNAACTCTTGCTAAGAGGATATTTGGTCATACAACATTGACATGTTCAAATGTGCTGGGTCCAAACGAAGAAATAAGTTTCTTTAACCATCCGATGTCTTATGTCGCCGCAAGCGCATTGGTTGGACCACAAGTAAGTGTAACTACAATCATGCCATACTTGTACTTGTATATCGAATCTTCTTTTCTTTTTTTTTTGATGAAAATTTCTTATGATATGTGTTTTTATATGTTTGTTGTTGGACTAGGCTCTTATTATCCATTTTGTAAGCTACGTAGACAAGCTTATCATCAATCTAGCTGTCGATACAACAGTTATTCCAGACCCTCATCTACTATGTGATGCTTTGATAGAGTCGCTCGATATCATCAAACTTGCTGCCGTGGAGAAAGGACTTCATAAAATGGATGTCTGAGACATGTATCACCCCCGATAAAGTGATACAAACTCTCCTCCTCTATCTGTTCGGAATGTTTGTATTCTTGTCTCAGTCTCTTTTTCTACCAAAGTTTTGAAGTTCTGAAATTTTTGGAAAGCTTCTCCTTTCTCCTTTAGTAAGACTGTCCACATGTATCTTGAAAAATCATCAATAAGAACCAGGATGTATCTATTTCCAGCATTCATACTTGGTGTTATAGGACCGCAGAGATCTCCATGTATGAGTTCTAGCTTCTTTGTTGCTCGGAAGTTAGTCGCCTGAGGAAACGCGTGTCTTGTTTGTTTTCCAAGCAGACATGAGCTGCAAATTTCTTTTTCAAGAGGAAATTTCGGAGCTCCTAACACGAGTTCTTTATCTAGCATTGAAGCTAGAGTCGCAAAGTTCACATGCCCCATTCTTGCGTGCCATTTATTTGACTCGCTTATGGCAGCAAGATGTAGAATCGCATTGTTTCTTAACCCCATTCGAACCTTGTAAAGACGATTCTTGGACCTCTCCGTTTTGACGAGCAGATTTCCATCTCGATCAAGCATCGTCAGTTTCTCTCCCTTCATCCGTATATCACAGCCTGATTTCGTAGCCTGTCCAAGGCTTATGATATTACTTTTCAGGTCGGGAATGTAGTAGACGTCATTCATTATCCTTGGCTTCCCATTCAGGTCAATGAACGCGATTGTCCCCTTGCCTTTAATATCAATCTGTGAGTCATCCCCGAACCTCACTTTTCTGGTGACAGAGTGATCAAGTCTGTCAAAGTACCTCCGATCTCCGGTCATGTGGTTACTTGCTCCGTTGTCGAGATACCAAACATCATCCCCATCTGCGTTCGTCTCAAACTTACTCGGTACACAATTTTTTTCATTCAAATAGACCACTTCATGCATCATGAGTTCATCTGCATTCTCTGTATCTTTGTTATCGTTTTCTTGTGCCTCTTGTAACTTGAGCAATCGATCCGGACAGTGTGACGCATAATGACCTGTTTTATCACATCGGAAACATGTGATTTCTGATATATCTCTTCTACCATACCGGCCACGACCTCGCCCTCTATATGACGAATTTCCTCCACGGCCTCTTCCTCTGTAATCTCCATCATAGTCCTTATTAGAGTGAACCATCAGTGACTCTGTATTTGTATACATCAGTTTACTCTGATCCTCCTGAGTTTCCTCTTCTTCAAAGACACGTTCTTCATATGCCTTGAGGCGCCCTACGATGTCTTCAAACCCTGTTGTGTTAAGATCTAGAACTTGTTCTAGGGAAGCCACTATGTGAATGTATTTTCTCCGAGGAAGACTCTTAAGGAACTTTTTAACTATCTTCGGTTCCTCTATATTAGCTCCTAGGGCGGTGGATTTGGACGAGATTGCAGACAGCTTTCCTACTAAGTCATCAATTGTCTCTGAATCCTTCATCTTCAACCGATCAAACTCAGCCATTAGAGTTTGTAATCTGGCTTCTCTGACTCTCTCTGCTCCCACATGTCGGCTTCGAATTGCATCCCATATCTTCTTTGCAGTATCGAGTTCTCCGACTTGTAGGATAAGAGTCTCCGGAATCGATTGGAACAACAAGGCTATAGCCATATTATTCTTCTCATCGTCGGCTTGGTTCGTCTCTGCTTCGACAACCTCCCACACCTTATGAACCTTAAGCGCTATCTTCATCCTCATCGCCCATACAGTATAGTTTGTCGCGTTTAGCATGGGACACACGATGGAAGAAGATCCTCCTCCTTCTTTTGGTTTCGTAACCACAGTATTGACCGTAAGATCTGTCATGGTTCCTTGGTGATCTTTCAAAGCTCTGATACCAAATAAAGACCTTGAAAGATTATCAAGAACACAATTATAAAAGAATACCTCTCTTTTATTAACTTTAGAAAATCCCTCAAAACTAAAGTTCTCTCGAGACCTTACAAGTTGTGCCACACCTCGGCACATCCTTATATAGGAAACAAGATTCCAAAACCTAATAAGAAAAACTTAACTTTAGATAACTCCTAAAGAAAAGGAAACTTCACATATTTAGATTTCTCCTAAATATATGTAACTTGTGCCTTAAGCTATTTCAAGCTTAATCCAACAGACGCTACAAACCCTTAACAGTTAAAAAGCGTATTTGATCGAAATATTATAGACAGTAGCATTTACAAAAGACGAACAAACGTAGACCAGTAACATATTTACATAATCAGAGATGTTTCATCAAATTACAGGAACTGTTCAAGGGCTTGTGTATTGTTGTTGTTTACGAGCTTCATCATGAAGTTAAATCTGGTGTCTGGAGATGTCTTCGGTTGTGGCCATTTCGCTCCTTCAGGGATCTTGATGCATCTAAAACCTTGATCTTTGTAAAGTTTGGTGGCTCCTAAGTTGTTGAGATCACAGTGAAGGCCGATAGCTCGACATCCCCAGTTCTTGGCTAAAGCCTCTGCTTTCCAGATGAGTCTCTTTGCTATTCCCTTGCGCCGGAAACTCTCTCGAACCGCCACGTTTGATATGTAAGCAATCCCCGTCCTGGCTTTGAATTAGTAACACACCATCAAATCATTGCAAGACCAAAAAAAAAAAAAAAGATCCTTCTTTAACCGAAAGTATAAAATCGTTTCGGTTAAATTTCGAATTACTAACCGAAAGTATAAAATCGAATTAGTAACACACCATCAAATCCGAGCACAACACATTCTGACAAAATCCTTCTTTAACCGAAAGTATAAAATCGTTTTAACAACACCAAAGTCAGCTAAAGATCCCGAAACGTTATAAGTTTCCTTAGTTTCACATTCTGAGACGTGTTCCTTAGTCTTAAGAACAGAGACACTGACACAGGGCTTGACCACAAAAATTAAAGATAAGAAGAAGAAGAAAAAAAAGCGAACCTTCTCTGGCGGAGAGGTCCTTTCCTTGGAAGGTAATCCGCCACAGTATCCACAGTCAAGATTCCGGTGACATAACCTTTGTTCAGGCTGATCTTAGCATCAAAAGCTCCAATCTTGAAATCTTCACTTCCAATGCAGATGGTTTCATCTACTGAGCTACCGATCACAGCGACTAAACAAGTCCTCGAGCACGAGCTGATTTGTCGATCAAGGCAGAGATGTGCTGAGCAGAAACAGGGAGATCAAAGATTATTTCTCTCCAGATGTGGTAATATGGAGCATAAGGCATGCTTTGGAGTAAACGGTAGACTTAGATGAATCCTTAACAGTTAAAAAGCGTACTTGGTCCACATATTATAGACAGTAACATATGTACATAAATAGAAAACCAGCAAAGATGCAAATACAATACCAAAAACTGTAAAAAAATTGATTGTAGCTGTTTTCGTTGGAAGATCGGTTTTTAAAATTCAATCTCTTTACAATCCGTGATGGTCAAGAGGCCTGATAAAACGCTAATCACCACGAAGTCCTCTAATTAAGTGGCTTAGGAATCCGAACTCGATCTAAATCAAATCCCGTAAATCCAACTCCCTATGATCTTGAGCTGTATCGTGACTTTAAGAATCAGAGGTCAAACCTGATTTGGAAGTCGGAGTATGAGAAATAGAAACTCCAGCCGAGAGAAGGAAGAGAGGCGAGTGGCGTCTCCGACGATGGAGAGAGAAGTGAGAGATTCCTGAAGAGGAGAAGAAGCGGCCGTAACCGTTGTGCTTGATTAAAGCCGGGGATACCTCCGTCGTCCCCAACGGTGTGCTCCGCATTTCTCCGTTCGCCGCACTATTCCGCTACTGCCAAGTCTCTTCCCCAACCGAGCAGACTGGTAACGATTCTAACATTAGACCGGACGGTTCAACTGGTCAATTTGTCACTTGATTTTATTATACGAGAAAACTCTCTCTCTCTCTCTCTCTCTCCCACCACAATTCACACGTTCTTACAGTAAAGTGGTCAATTTTAATTTAAAAATTAAAATTTTATAGAAAAAATCATACATACAATCGTCATCATATGTCACCATCATCACCATACCACCATCATCATAGTATCACCATATAAAATAATCCATCGTCCCATCACCATCTTCATGGCCACCACAATTATCATCATTATACCACCATGCATCTCCATCATCATTATATTGCGATATCATCATAATCCCAGAATCATCATACCACCACCATCATCATAGCATCAATATCGCATCACCACCATCATCACTCCACACAAATCTATCTTAAACTTTACTGATGACACAGCCACGTAAGTTATTTTGTATAATAATATGTTTTGTATTTAAATTTAGCAAGACAGACTATATATAGAAGAAAATATGTTTTGTATTTAAATTGTATAAAGTAGATACTCAAGAGAAAAAGAAAAGAAAAAACAATTTATGAATGCAGAACATCCAAATTCAAAAACGAATCTCACTTATTCACTTGACAGGACGACGCACTAAAACTTATCACGGCTTTGAAATAGTAACAGACCATCCTTAATCTCAAACAAAAACCATTAAATCGTTGTCTCTGAATTTTTCAAAACATACGTCTAAATTATGAGAAACATACAAAAAAAAGAGGAAAATATAAGAAACAAAAATTCAATAAAAAAAAAAGTTGATGTGGACAAGATAGAGATTTCAAAGTCCGGTCCCAATGATATTTTGTAAGCCACTGAAACCTCTGCCCAAAAACAGATAATGTACAGTAGTCCGACCGAACTGCCAGCCCAATCTCGATCCACAAATCTCGCCACGTGTCTCTCCGACATCATAGAAGTGTACTAACCGTGTGGGTTTTCCAGATGCCACGTATACACTGCTCAGAAGTTTCCGCGAGTTAAGCTTCTCTTCCTCATATTTTCTTTTGATGCATACCCTGCTCTGGAATACTTTTGATCGAATGTTTGTTATAGTCATTTTGAGTTAGCTATTCATATGAACAATAAATGAAGCCCTAGCGCAGCTTTGTTTTTCCGACAAGTGAACATTATACTTTTTTGTGGAAATGCGGAGCTTTGTTTTTCCGATAAGTTTGCTTAAGCATCCAAAGTTTGTTTATTAATAATTGGGCCCTTTTTTATTCGAAAAATATGAAGAAAACTAATACAGAAATTGATGTTATTAATGAATTTGAATCTGTTTAGTAAAAGAGAGAATTATGTGAATGATCACAATAGAAAGTTTTTTAGTTGGTAAAATAGCAATGGGCATCTTTTAATTGGATCTCATTATGGCAAAAGAAAATCGGACGAGCGAGAAGAGATACCATGTTTAGGAATGTTTTCTTCTCTAATTTTATCAAATAAAATCGTTGCATTTATTATGTGTATCAGAATATATTCACCCCTTTATGATTTGTCTATGTCGAAGTTTAGTTGCCAATAGGGGTGAGATTGGGGAATACACATTGAGTCAGAGTCACTAACAATATCTCTATTGTCATATTCCCCAATAACAATGCTTCTTATTGATATAGAGTGTAAAACACTCTTAGAGAAATCGTAAATTACAAAAATGTTGTAGAAAACAAATAGTAAAAGTTGTGCTGTCGTCAAGATATCCGTAACATACATTTATGTAGTACAAACCAATCTCTAAGAAAATCGAGTAACAATAAACGATGGTCGTTGGTTCGTTCCACATCATCGATTGTAGAACTTGACAATCCGCCAAATGCATCGCGTCAAATGACATATTGTATTTATCTTTGTGCCCAATCCTACTCGGCCATCGACGGACCTGTCTACAGTCTACGTATAGAGTGTTAGTTGGATCTTCTTCCACATACGTCACGTGGATACATAAGATTTTGTTTTGATGGATGTCGATCGTTAACCGAAAAGACTCATTTTATGGGTTTGTGATATTTATTGAGTAGCATGGTTTCACATTCTCTCCATTGCCTAGTTTTGAGATCGTATTTCTCGTTTTCTAAGCTATATTTTATAGAATTGACATTCCTTCGTAAATTAGTTTTGGATATGAGTTCCACTTATGAAACGTTTGGAATTTGGTCCCGACTTTCTAGGTCACTATATAGTAGAATATAATCCTTATTCCAAATTATTAAATATCTCAAAATAACCGATATTTCTATTTTTAAACAGTAGAAGTTTATCGTCGAAACAAAACTTCAAGTAAATTTTCAATTTAGTAAGCAAAAAATGATATTAATAACAGTAATTCTTTTTCATCTTGCAAACTCTTGATCCGATCCCACTATCTGAATCTTTATATATATGAGGAACTAGAAAATGAATGTGGTAAGCTATAGAACTAGTTAAGTGAACTTGTAGACACCGACTTAAGTATGATAGTCAATACTATAAATCATTGTCAATAAAAAAACTTAAATCGAAATAGCTTTTGTCAAAATAATTTTTTTTATAGCAAACTAGACAATCACTATCATACATGACAATTGAATTCCATCATAAGCGTCACTCTTCTCTCCATTTTCTTGTGGTTAGGAGCAGCTCGAACAAAAAATTTCAGGGTGTTCTTAGTTTCTCGGCCACCATTGGTCGAGCTCGAGCGATCCCTAGATACGTAGAGAATTTTTAATTTGAGAAAGAAAAAACAAACAGAAAACTTAAAGACGACACTTATTAGGAGGCTTTATAACAAAGAAAAAGAAAAAAAGTACTTAATAGGAGAGGCTTGTCGACCCATTTTGCTGTCATGTCCATTTGTAGCTGATGCTACTCGTCGGGAATCTAATAATTTGCATTTCAAACTGTAACGATTATCTTTCCAACTTTTGAATTTCCCTGATTCATTTTGGATTAAAATATATATATAACAACAGGGCATCCGACGTCAAATTTGGAGAAGATCATCTGAACACGATTTTTAATTAAAGAATGACTTAATTAACAACGTCGTCTTTGCGAAATCCATTTCTTTTGCTAATTTTGCATTTCTTTCGTCTTCGAAATGAGCATTCGTAATCTCTAGCGGATAAAGCGCTAAACCAAAATCTAGTTGTCAAGTAATCTACACAATATGTTTGCACTCGTGAAATTAAACCCTAGGATGTAAGTGGAATATAATGAGTTTTTTTTGTTCGTGGGTAAAGTCACTTAATAAAAAAAAAACTTCTGTTACCGGCACTAGTGAAAATAAAATATGCATTAAACATCAAATAACTGGTGAAAATATTAATTTTCAAAAAAAAAAAACTCGTGAAAATAATAGTATTCATCAAGTCGTACAAAAAATAGAATACACAGCAATAAAGGGCGAGAGATATAAAGCCATAAATAAAAGACAATTAGTGCCCTTGCATATATCCAATTTAAAATTATCTTTTTTTTTTATTTCAACGAAATCTTTTTTTTCTTGTGTATGAAAAATTCGAAATAAAGTACCCCAGGGCAAAAGAGGAAAAAACCTGAAGCCATATCTTTCCATAAATACACCCACTCACCATCTATGCACATCAGCCACATCCCTTCTCTCTCTCTCTCTCTCTCACTCTGTGGAGGCTAATTAAGTACCTACGCATAAGAAACAAACCATGACGACGGAGGAGTTGACGGAGGAGGACTCATTCTCCGGCAAGGACTACCAAGAACCACCGCCTGTGAAGATTTTCGAGGCGAGGGAGCTTGGGAAGTGGTCTTTCTATAGAGCAGTCATCGCTGAGTTCATAGCTACTCTCCTCTTTCTATACGTCACCGTTTTGACAGTCATCGGCTTCAAGAGCCCGACCAATCTCCAATCCGGGGGCGGAGCTTGCGCCAGCGTCGGCCTCCTCGGCATCTCTTGGGCCTTCGGTGGTATGATCTTCATCCTCGTCTACTGCACTGCCGGCATCTCTGGTCTCTCTCTCTCTCTCTCTCTCTCTCTCTCTCTCTCTCTTCTTCTCTATTTCCTTATAACCGTCTTTTACATTATCTCTATGTTTGACATCCATTGTCTTTGATTTCATGTTCCGTGTGTTTTCATATTTTTAGCGTCTAACACAAGGAAAAACCAGCTTAATAAGTTTTCATAAAATCCATATTCTCTGAATTGATTTGCATAGTTAAATGTACATGCTTCATAATTCGACGCTCCTAAGGGACTCGTAACAAAGAAGAAATATTTCAAAAAATTATTAACTGAATTTACCAACTATAGTAGTCAAATGATTGATGATACATGTGGTAAGAAAACTTAGCTTTCAACCAAATTTATATTCCCCACCGGTTTTTAAAGATGTATGGCTAATATTTTTGTTTTTGTTTCTCAAAGATTAATATTTTCATCAATTCTCTAACTAAGTGCAACTAATGTTTCATTTCATAACTTATTTACCCATACAAATTCAATTCAATTCAATGTAAATTTTAATCGAATTAATAACGTCAGGTTGGTGTAATTTTGACATTACAAGTATGTTCTTAAAGTGTGAAAACACAACACATAATTTTTTTAAAACGAAGGAAATAATCAGTTTACCGTCTTTGATTTACTCGATTAAAAAAAAACTATCTAACATGAATCAGTTGGTTTTATGAAACTACTAATCATATATGTGCTATATAGGTGGACACATAAACCCCGCCGTGACCTTTGAGCTATTCCTGGCTAGCAAGGTGTCGTTGGTGAGAGCTATCTCATACATAGTGGCTCAGTGTCTTGGAGCCACTTGCGGAGTTGGTTTGGTGAAAGTTTTCCAGCCGACTTATTACAACCGCTATGGCGGTGGAGCCAACGTCCTCGCCGACGGATACAACATTGGTGTCGGTGTTGGTGCTGAGATTATCGGCACTTTTGTCCTCGTCTACACCGTCTTCTCTGCTACCGACCCCAAGCGTAATGCCCGTGACTCTCACATTCCTGTAAGCAATTCCAACTTTCTCTTTATATGCTTCTCCTTAAGTCCCTATAATTTGAAAGAATCTCATATTTTATTTGATTTATTTTTCAATTGAGAAGAAGTTGTGGTTTCATTTCAATTTCCAATTGAAAATCATAACCAAAAATTCAAAACATATTAAACTAAAGGTAAACACAAATGGATCGATACACTTTATAAAATTGTTTAAGGGTAAAAAATTAAAAGATGTAATATTTTCAAAGTTATAAAAAGGTATAAACTCAAAACACATAAATTTACATTTGAAACAATAAAAAGACCTAGCTAAAAATAAAGATGCTGACTAGAATTGATAGTTTTCTCTCTTCGCATTTATTTTCAACAAAATGTAGTACTACCTACTGTTGTTAACAGAAATCAAAATTGGAAAGAAAAATCAGGATAAACTTTTTTGATTCTTTGTCGACAATTTTGGACCAAGGGGACGTAACAGAATCTAGTGCCAGCTATACAAAGCACTATTAATACTGAAAACGATGTCGTCTAGCCATTTTGGCATATACCAAAAATAATACGAACCAATTAATAAGTGTGTAGCGCGTCTTATTTCTTCTATGAGATAAACGACGAAAGGGTGTCCAATTATTTTTCATTCATTTCTTGTATCTTTCTTTGGTACCAAATGTCCTTTCACGATATAACGACATAACATCTTTGTGATTCACGTCTTTCCATCACTTTCACATGTCTTTGTATGTAAATGGTCCACTGTTTCGCAACGACCCATGTGTATATGTTCATACATGCATGTTCCATGATATCTGAACGATCTTACCCTCTCCTGTCAAGTATGATTTTATTACAAAAACCAAATCTTTCGGTTATGCAACATTGTCCACACTGATCACTCTCTGTCTAATCTAGTAATATTTGTACTTATATAAAGTTCCTTCAAATTCAAATGTCTATGTCATTGTTACTAACAAACAATTGATTTATATTTTGTTTGAAATGAATGAACTGATCAGGTATTAGCCCCATTGCCAATTGGATTTTCCGTGTTCATGGTGTAGAAGAAAGATCTTGTTTATTCATCAAGAGTATACACACATATATATACTTGGACAGTAGAGAAGATCTAGGTTAGGTAATTAGAGAAACTGCCATAGTTAGAGAACCGTAATATTCGTATAATAACTAGTTTCCTTCTTGTATCCTTAACACGCCCCCCCCCCCCAAGATGGAGGGGACTTGTTGACTCCAATCTTGTTCCGTAATTCCAAGAAGCATGCTTTGGAGAGTGGCTTTGTAAGGGCATCTGCTAGTTGATATTTGGTTGTGACATGTGCTATCCGAAGAATGCCTTGTTGAATGTGACCGCGAACAAAGTGGTAGTCGAAAGCAATGTGCTTCATCCGTGAGTGGAAAACAGGATTGGCACATAGGAAAGTGGCTCCGATATTGTCACAGTAGATCACCGGAATTTGAGAAAGTTTGACGCCAAGTTCAGTGAGGATGTTGCAAACCCATCGGACTTCTGCTGCAGTATGAGCTACGGCTCTGTATTCAGCTTCGGTGGAAGACCTGGCTATCCCTTTCTGTTTCGTCTCAGTCCAGGAAATTGGGTGACTTCCGAGGTAAATGATGAATGCGTTGGTGGACACGTAATCGTCGGAGTCTCAAGCCCAATCAGAGTCAGAGAAGGCATGAAGGGTGAGGTCATTATTCGCTGAGAGATAGATACCGTGCGTCGTTGTTCCGGCAAGATACCGGAGGATCCTCTTTGCTGCCTGCCAGTGTGTTTCTGTTGGACCGTGCATAAATTGGGAGAGTCGGTTTACAGCATACGCAATGTCCAGTCTGGTGAAAGCAAGGTATTGAAGACTGCCCACAAGTCGCCGAAAGGCTGTAGGGTCCGAGAGAGAGGTCTCGGTCAGTAGTGTCAGTTTTGGAGAGGATGCCATTGGAGTGCTTACCGATGGCGTCAATCATGTTGTAGCGGTGAAGGAGGTCCAAGATGTATTTCCGTTGTGAGAGATGGAGACCTTCTGCAGTACGGTGAGCCTCAATGCCAAGAAAATAGTTGAGATCATGTGGGTCTTTGATTGAAAAACGATCAGCGAGTAGAGAGAGAATGCGAGCAATGTGGGTCTTGCTACTTTCTGTGACCAGAATGTCGTCAACATACACCAATAGATACAGAAAGTCATTGCCGATCCTGAGGGTGAAGAGAGAGGTGTCGGCAAGAGCATTTTGAAATCCGAGCGAGAGGAGATATGTCTTCAATTCAGTGTACCAGGCCCGCGGTGCTTGTTTCAAGCCATAGATAGCTTTCTTCAGACGGCAGACATGTGTGGGGTTGTCTTTGTCGAGAAATCCAGGGGGCTGTTCCATATACACTTCCTCCGTTAAGGTACCCTGAAGAAACATGTTGTTTACATCTAGCTGTTGGATTGGCCATGACTTGGACACTGCAATGTTGAGGACAAGACGAATTGTAGTTGACTTGATCACATGACTGAAAGTTTCAGTGTAGTCACGACCAAGTTGTTGGTTGTAACCCTTTGCGACGAGCCTGGCTTTGCATCCGTGATGAAAACCGTTAGGCATAAATTTATTCTTAAAGACCCACTTACATCCAACGACATTCTTGTTTGGTGGACGCGGAACGAGCTCGAGCGTTTGATTGACTGCAAATGCATCTATTTCACCAGACATGGCACCTCGCCACCGTTTGTCTTTCATGGTTTGATTTACGGTCAAAGGTTCAGGTGGGATATCGGTAGAGAGAGCAGCGAATTGGGCGTATTTGGGGTTGGGTTTGACGATGTTGTCTTTCCGGCGGGTTCGCATCTCATGTGTGTTTCTGGGATTTTGAATGACGACGGGAGGGTGAGATGTTGAGGAAGAGGGATTGGTAGTTTGATTTTGGTTTTGTGGTAAAGGTGGGAAATTTGTGTTTGTGGGCTCATGTGGGCTAGGGATTTGGTTATTTTCTGTTTGGGCCTGGGATTCTGTTATTGGGCTTTGGTTGATTTGAACTGAGTTTTGTAACTGGGCCTCATTTTTTTCTTCAACACCATCAAGTGTCACGGATATGGATCCGACGAAACCAGGCGAGGAATCGCCAGTCCTGCCATTAAGCGAGATCGGGGAAGGAAGCATACCTGCCAAAGTTGCCGGCGGAGATGGGTGAAGTCCTGAGCTCAAGGGTCCAGGCAGATCGGATGGTGGTGACATTACGAGTGGCTGGGAGACACGGATCGAATCAGGTGGGCCCGCAGTTGCAGTTGTTTCAACAGAATCAGAGACCGGCGTCGACTGGAGATAGTTGAAGGGGTAAGCTGACTCATCTAATTTCACATGTCTGGAGACATAGATGCGGCCGGAGCTTGGTGCAAGATATAGATATGCACTCTGAGTCAGCGAGTATCCTAAAAACACACACGGAGTGGAGCGATTCTCTAGCTTGTTCTTGTTATATGGACGCAGCCACAGAAAGCATAGGCAGCCAAAGATTCAAAGTTTTGAGTAATTAGGAGGGTCTCCAAACAGCTTCTGATAAGGTGATTCCATCGCAAGGACGGGTGTTGGCATGCGATTTATGAATTAAGTTGCCGCAGCAAAGGCGTAGGTCCAGTATGATTTGGGCATTCCCGCGTGCGTCAGGAGTGATAGACCGGTCTCAACGACGTGCCAGTGTTTTCGCTCAGAGATACCGTTGTGCTCCGGTGTGTGGGAAGGCGAGGTATAATGCGATATACCAGAGGCGGAGAGGAACGATCGGAGGACAATAAATTCTCCGCCGTTGTCAGAGTATAGAGTCCCAATCTTAGTGTTGAAGCGCTTCTCGACGAGTGCTTTGAATGGTTTGAACATGTCGATCACTTGAGATTTGGTTTTGAGAGGGTATAGCCAAGTGTATCGGGTAAAGTGGTCGATGAGGATGAGGTAATATTTATAGCTGTCACATGATAGAGTGGGGGATGACCAGACATCGATAAATATATATTCGAGAGGGCGTGTGGACTTAATAGAGGATTGATGGAAGGGAAGTTTGTGGCTTTTATTGATAGAGCAATCAGTACACAAAGAGTTTGATGTAGCGGATTGCGAACAAGAAAGAGAAAACAGTGAAATAACTTTATTGAGGATCGACGCAGAGGGATGTCCAAGGCGATAGTGCCATTCAGCTAGAGTGGTTGGTGTGGAAAAGGTTGCGAAGAAGGATGACACTGGTGCTGTGGAGATCGGCCACTCGTAAAGTTCACCTCTAGTCTTGCCGTGGAGCAACGGGACCCCCGAGCTGAGGTCTTTCACCTGAAAATGGGCCGGGAAAAATTCAACCGAAACTTTGTTAGAATTGCATAAGCGATACACTGAGATCAGATTCTTGTGAAGATGTGGAACGCAGAGAACATTATCCAATGCTATATTTCGAGATGAAAGAGGTAAGATATGGGAACCCGTGTGTGTGATTGAGAGACCTGAGCCATCGCCAATCAGAACGGAGTCATCACCTGTGTAAGGTTGATGCAATGAGAGATTATTGAGATCGCTGGTCATGTGATGGGTAGCACCACTGTCCATGAGCCATGCTGTTGCAGGATCAGGAGATCCGAGAGCCAGATTCGCACTTGGCTGCCACGGACGTTGCTGTTGGTGCATCTGATTGTTGTTGGTGAAGGAATGAGGTAATTGGGGGCCCCTCTTGGCACTGTGACCATATGTACCACATAACTGACACTTTCCTTGGTATTCTTTGATAGTGCGAATATCAAGTTGTGGCGACCGTATTGGCGAGACTGATTGTGTTGGTTTTGATTCCAGGACGAGGTGGAGTGCTGGTGCTGATGTTGCTTTCCTTGGTAGGAATGTGCAGGAGCGCTGGCGATGTTAGCTGTGATTGGGGTATCCATAGACGTAAGTCTTGGAGACATCAGCTTGGCTTCTTTATTGATCAGCTTCTCATGGAGTTCAGAAAGAGATGGTGGTGTGTCATGACCTTCAACTTGATCCACCACAGACTTGTAGTCTTCAGGTAAGCCCTCAAGGATGAATTCAATTTGATCTTCATGATCAATAGGTTTACCTAGTAAAGCCAATTGATCGAATCTGGTAGTAAGGCCAAGGATGTATTCATCAACGGCTTTCGTACCTTTGGACCACTGCTTCAACTGATGCTTGAGTTGTTGAATATGTCCTTTACTTGGCCTGGCATAGGTTGACGCAAGGGTGGTCCAGATCTCATTGGAGGTGCGTGAGGTGGATAGGATTGGCTGAAGTGGAAGAGATATGGCACCGAGGAGACCACTGTAGAGCAGTTTATCCTGGCGTTTCCAGAGAGTGTAGGCGGGGTTGACAGAGGTGATACCATTGGTGGTGACAGTCGGTGATGGAGGAGGAACAGATCCGTCAAGAAAACCGGCGAGTTCATAGCCATCAAGCAAGGCATGAACTTGGAGACTCCACATGAGGTAATTGCTTGAGCTAAGTTTTGTAACATTAGGCATGTTTACGTTGAGAACCGTTTGTTGAGCAACATCGAGAAGCTCATTTTAGGCTGCCATTAGAGGAGAAAGAGATGAGGAGAAGAAGGTGAGACGGCCGAGAGAGGGAGAAAGGAAAAAAAATTTAGGTTTTAGTATCCCGCTCTGATACCATGTAGAAGAAGGATCTTGTTTATTCATCAAGAGTATACACACATATATATACTTGGACAGTAGAGAAGGTCTAGATTAGGTAATTAGAGAAACTGCCATAATTAGAGAACCGTAATATTCGTATAATAACTAGTTTTCTTCTTGTATCCTTAACACATGGTTCATTTAGCCACAATCCTAATTACTGGCACCAGAATTAACCCGGCTAGGAGTTTTGGAGCTGCCGTCGTCTACAACAGTCAAAAGGCTTGGGATGATCAGGTTCATATTTATTTTCACCATTCTAATTAATACTCGTTCTTTAGCCTCAATGAACTTAATAATGAGTTTTGTTTCTTCTAATTACAGTGGATCTTCTGGGCCGGTCCATTTGTGGGTGCAGCCATTGCAGCTTTCTACCATCAGTTTGAAGCCAGCTTCACGAGCTCCACGCTTAAAATTGCTTTTTTTTTCAAACTACCAAGGAGGTGAAGAATTGTTTGGGCCAGGAAAGGAGATAAAAAGGGAGAGAGACCCAAATAATTAAAAAGATTTTTATTAAAATGGTCGGTGAGTGACATTTAGTGTATTATTTGTGGCTTTGAGGGGAGGTTTGAGTGTGACTACTTATTATGAACCAATTTGTAACATGCAAGCCTGTTGAATGTATGTGTTTATTTGATGTATATGGTATTTATATCATCTACTTATCAATGCCATATGTCTATCGTAATTATAAATTCTCTTCTTATTTAATTGTACTTTCTTCCTTTCTAATATAAGTTCCGCTTTAACATTTTTTCACATAAACTTAAATACAAAAAAAAATTCGACGTCAAAAGAAATACCCATTAGGTCCCTAGAAAAACAACAATCTTTTTGAATTTTTTTTTAAAAGACACTTATTAGGAAACATAGAGAGCATGTGATGAGAGCATGCGTTTTTTGTTGGGACAAAGTATACCATCGCATAAATAAAAAGCATACAAAATAATTAACGGTCATTCAAAATGCATAGTGAGTCACATATATTCTTTAAAATCTCTTTACCTCATGGATTAGCAACATGTTTATAAATTATAATAGACGAAACTAGGTTTAACTCTTTACTTCTTTACAATTTAGTTTAGAATTTTAGATAGCTATAATGTCAAAAAACTAACATGTTAATTACTAGAATTTTAGATAGCTATAATGTCAAGAAAACTAACATTTTAGATAGCTATAATGTCAAAAAAACTAACATGTTTAACTCTTTACTTCTTTACAATTTAGTTTTAGCGTTTTCGTTTCCCTTAGGGATTAAATTGCTAGATTCTTCAGAACTGATGTCGATTGTATCGGATGATATGAATGGGGTAGCAACAACCCGCAATGTTGTGCGTTTGTAAGGTCACTTTTAATTTTTAATAAAGTTGGGATGATCTCCCCTCATTCGTACCCCAAAAAAAAAAATTACTAGAATACCGTATACAGTATAGTGAAACGTTTTTCGTACTTAACCTTATTTTGTTTCGTTAGGAACAAAGTATACACGAAATGCTTTTCGTGTTTAATTCGTCAGAAACAAACAGTATCATAGTGCCTTGGACAATGTCTCCAAGCAAACTCGTGTTTATAGAGATTCTAGATACCCTGAACAAGTGAACATGATAAGTGAAGTTTCAATTAAGTTTACCACCAAATCATGCAATATAACACTGTTTTAGTTATCATTTTATCATCTCGTTTGCAACGAATTTAATGAACGATGTAAAAAAAAATTATTGAAAACGGATCTGTTCTGAAACGAAATTTTTTTTAGGTGATACCACATACTATAGTATGATTTTGTATTTAATACTTGGATTGTTTTCAATCTAAAAACACAAAACAAAATGTTAAACCAAGTACTAAAATGTTTATGTTTTGTTTCTTATTTTTAATTCTTAAAATTAGATTTGTGTCATTGATTTAAATCTTAATTTACATTTCAAATTTTTCTTTATTTTGCTGAAATAGATTAGATCTTAATTTTACATTTCAAATTTTTATTATTGTCTAAAGATGAAACTACTCATCTTTGTGCGGTCAAGTGTGAATGCACATAGCCCAAGAAAGTGTTATGCACAAAGAAAAAAAAAAAGTGAAGAAGAAGCAGATTAGTAGAAAACCACATCTCTCCGGTCTTCACTAGAACCTCCATCGCGCCTCTTATCTAATCCTTTTCACTCTCATTCTCCAAAACCCTAATTTCACATCTCCGTCCAGTAAACCAAAAATGGCAGCAGCCGCGCCTCCACCGCCTCCAACCGCAGCACCAGAGCCAAACATGGTGCCAGAGACTTCCCCCATCGGCCACCCTGTGTTCTCCCGTATCCGCCTCGCGACGCCGTCCGATGTCCCTTTCATCCACAAGCTGATCCACCAGATGGCCGTCTTCGAGCGCCTCACCCACCTCTTCTCCGCCACCGAGTCCGGTCTCGCTTCCACGCTCTTCAACTCCCGCCCCTTCCAATCCTTCACCGTCTTCCTCCTCGAGGTCTCCCGCTCACCGATTCCCACCGCCGACGATTCTCCCGATTTCACACCTTTCCTCAAGACGCACAACCTCGATCTCCCGATCGAGGATCCGGAGAGCTACAATTTCACGCCGGATATGCTAAACGACGTCGTGGTGGCTGGGTTCGTCCTGTTCTTCCCGAATTACTCGAGCTTTCTCTCGAAGCCGGGTTTCTACATCGAGGATATCTTCGTGAGGGAGCCTTACAGGAGGAAAGGTTTCGGGAGTATGCTGTTGACCGCTGTGGCGAAGCAGGCGGTGAAGATGGATTACGGAAGAGTGGAATGGGTCGTGCTTGATTGGAATGTGAATGCCATGAAGTTCTACGAGCAGATGGGTACTCAGATTTTGCAGGAGTGGAGAGTTTGCAGGCTCGCCGGTGATGCTCTTCTAGCTTTCGATAAGGTTAACATCTAAGATCTGATGTTGTTTTGCCTGCTGCTGAGAGCTATCGATTACTTCCTTTTCTTGCTCAAGTTGTTAAAGTGTGTTTTTTACTTCTTTGTTCTTCTTGTTATGTAAGTGTCGGCATCGATGATGATGATGATGATGATCTCTGCCACTGGATATTGAATGAGAAAAACCCTTTTGTTGGATGAAACCACCTCTGATGTTTTCAAATTGAGATGTAATTCTGATTCCTGTGTTTTTTGGGACTAAATAAATATTCACAGTAGATGAAACTATGATGTCGACTTATAGCAATAACTTTGGTCCCATATAAATGCTCTCATTTAGACAGCTTTGGATAAACACCTAAGTGCTTGTGATGTTTTGCTATGGTATTAGTCAGAACGGATCTTTACAAGTTTGCTTGTGAGGCACAAACTCTTTAAGATGGTTGCAACTATACAGGACAAGCCTTCTTGCCAACACTCAACGTTCATTCTAACTTTTCAGTATTAGAAGACCAAAACAAGGTTTCTTTTGGTTCCTTTCAGATTCGGAAAAGGTAAAGATATTTATAGAAGGCGATAGCGTCGTGTTCTTGGGCTATGATGGCTCAACATTTCAAAATCCGGCTCTATCTGCTTGAGTAAAAAACAAGTTTTAAGACAAGCATTCATCTATTTTTTTATTGGTGAAAGAAAACAATCATCGTATTGTCTGGAAAATAACAGAGCATTCAAAGCATATGTGTGTAACACACAGAAAACAAAAGACCACAACATATTATTAAGTGGGTTGCAAAATTTGTTTGAGGAAACAACAAAACACTTCTTCAACGCCTAGTTGTTGTCTTCGTTGCTTTAAAGAACCTCTCTTTGATTAAGAGTAATTCACTTACGACTTCACTCATCTCCAACCGATTCGTCGGAGATTCTTCACAACACCTAAGTCCCACCTCCAAAACCAGTTTCAAGCACTCAGCAACATCAAAGCCAATTCCAAGGTTGCTTGGAAGAACCGATGTGTCGGCGATGTCCAATATTCTCCTTGGCAACCCCGACTTGGTGTAGTCCTGGAGTGTAAAGTTTCCCCCAAATAACTCATTCGTTGGTCGTTTTCCAGTGAACATTTCTAAAATGAGAACCCCGAAGCTATACACATCACCATGTATTGATGGTTGTCCTCCCATTCCATATTCTGCACCATAGTTCACAGCAAAAGAAAATTGGAGTAACAGAAGAGTAATACTAATTTTATTCATTCAATTTTATAGATGTGTGATACTTTTACCTGGTGCCGTGTAGCCGACGGTTCCTATAACGCCAGCCGAGCTGAGTTGGTTGAGGAAAGACTCTTGGTCGAATTTGAGTAGGAGCCGAGCCAGACCAAAGTCGCTTACACATGCAGTTAGATCATCGTCTAGAAGGACATTGCTCGGCTTGAGGTCGCAATGAGCTATAGGTTCATGACAACGGACATGAAGATAGTCCAAACCAAAAGCCACATCTAAGGCTATACAAAGCCTTTCAAGAAGGGTTAATCTTTTTGAAGGTCTATGAATCTCTTCGACTTCCTCTGGGTGTAGCCACTCATATAGGCTTCCATTCGGCATGAACTTATAGATTAGAGCTCTAAACTCATCTCCTTTGACATCAATACTCTGAGCAAGCCGTCAATACTTTCACAAGATTACGATGTCTTATGTTCTTTAAGGATTCACATTCCGCCATAAAACTTTTCATCGCTCCACGTTTCCGGAGATTTAGAACCTTCACCGCGACGACTTTGTTCTCCACTGGGAACAATGCTTTGAACACAGTGCCAAAACTCCCTGATCCAATCAAATTGCTCGGAGAGAAGCCATTTGTCGCATTTCGGAGATCTCCATAACTTATCTTCTCCTGGAAGGCGCCTAAAGTTAAAGGGGTTGGATTGTTGTTGGTCTGGATCTTGTTTCTTTTCTTGAGCCAACGTAGAGATATCAAAGCAACGCAAAACAGCAGAAGGACAGCTATGCCTATGCTGACCCCGATCACAACTTTCTTTAAACGAGAAAAATGCCTTGTCGTCCCCATTGGCGATGCTTGTAGGATGCATGGCTTTAGTTTCAATTCCTTGATGCCTCCACATAGATTTTTGTTTCCAAACACTGAAACCATAGTTGCATTCTTAAATATTCCTTGTGTTGGCAGACTTCCCTCGAAATTGTTAATGGATAGATTGAGATATTGCAACTTGGAAAAGCTGGCAACATATGTAGGTATACTTCCAAAGAGATGATTGTTGGAATTGTTTAACATTCTAATACAAACCAACTCTTAAAACACCCATCAACCTTCTTAAATCCGGAATGGCTCCATCAAAATAGTTTCCTTGAAGATGAAGTTCTTCCATCGAGAGGCAATCCCCCAAGGATTGTGGAAGCTGGCCTGATAACTTATTAAACGCAAAACCTACTGTAACAAGATTTCCAAGCCTTCCTAAATCTTTTGGTAGAGGACCCGTCAAGGAATTATGTGACATGCTTAAGAAAAAAAGGGCTGGGATCTGCAGAATCTCCTCCGGTATAGTCCCGTTCAACTTATTAGTTCCAATGTGCATATATAGCAACTTGTCGCAGTTACCAAGACTCGGTGGAACGTTTCCTTCAAAACTGTTGTTGTACAAATCGAGCTTTCCCAACCGGGTCATGTTTCCGATAGAAGAAGGTATCTCTCCTGACATTTTATTTGAAAATACACTCAAAATCTCCAATCCTTGGAGCTTACCAACAAATGTTGGGAGTGGTCCTGTCAACATATTTTTCTCCAACCGAAGTGTTTGAAGGCTTATGAGATTCCCCATATCATTAGGGATCCTTCCAGAGATGAGATTTGAGGCAAGGCTTAGATACATGAGATTTCTTTGATAGATTGGCGATAGTGGTGGGCAAGTCACCTTCGAGTCTATTCTTACCAACATCCAAGTACTGTAGTTGGGTGCAATTAGTCAAACCACCAAGAAACTCAAGATCATTAAAAGAGTAACCTCCCACAGAATTACCAAAAAGTGCTAGATATCGAACATTTCGTAATTTCCCGAAGCTCAAAGGAACATTTCCTGTCATATTGTTATTCTCAGTTGTCAACTCTTGAAGAGTTGAGATATTGGAAAAAGATGATGGAATGGCTCCTGTGAAATAATTGAATCCCATATATATATATATCTCTCGAAGGTTTGGTAAGAAATCACCAAAATCTGGTCTTAAGCTACCCGAGAAACCATCCCTAAATATAGCTAAATACTCAAGTGAGGACAGATTGTAAATAGCGGGAGGAAAAACACCCGAGAAGTTGTTTGTTGATAAAGAAAGAGTCTTCACTTGAGTTAATTTAGCTATATCATCTGGGATACCTCCTTCTATATTGTTATCCGCGAAGCCAATATTTCTAAGGGACGTCAAGTTTCCTAGAGATGCAGGGAGCTTTCCTCTAAGGTTGTTTTCAAGATGATTTGAAGCTAGATCAAGAGTTAACAATCTAGAGCAGTTAAACAGACGGAGTGGGATTCCTCCTTGGAGAAGATTAAAGCTCATATTCAAGTGTTTAAGTCTAAACAGGTTTCCCACTTCTTGAGGGATGGTGCCACCAAAAGAGTTATCCATGAGATTAAGTGATATGAGAAACGAAAGGTTACCAATATATAGATGGCGATATCACCCCGTCTAGCTTTGATCCTTCAAGGTCCAAACTAGTAACTCTCTTGTGCTTGCGACTACATGTAACACCAACCCAGTTGCAGAGAGGGACTGAGTTATTCCATGAGGACAAGACAACTCTTTTGCCTTCTGAAACTTTTGACTTGAACTCAAGCAACGCTTCCCTATCTGTTTCGTAGGTAAACCCATTTGCTTCAAGTAACATGAGAACATACAAAGCAAGTAAAAGAAACTGTCTCATGGTTCTAATTTTTACTTTTATTTTTTTTATTAATTGTTTCTGGTGCTTCTCATATATCGCAGGAAGGTGAATATAAGGAACGAGCAAATGCAAGGGTCTTTATCTTGTGGTGTAAATAAATACAACTTGAAGAAATTGGCCAGACTTTTCCAAAACCGCGTGGACTTATACACAAACTTCTTGACATCCAAGTCAAGTAAACTAGTGATTATACCACTTATATTTAGTCAATCATATCGTGGTAATCAAGTAACTAGTGATAACCACTCAGAAATATTCACATTGAAATTCATACTAATAATTCTTTTCAAACATGCAGAAAATCAGATATTCTTGTCATTTAAAATGCCAGTGAAGATTCATAGAATAAAAAAATAACCACTAAGACTTATACAGAATATCTAATATCTTCACCACTTGAAATCCACTATGTTTTATATTGTTGAAAAATAGTTTATTTGCAATAACATAGTAAAATTTTAAAGAGTTGCCTTGTAATTTCAAAGTTTTTTTTGGCAACAACAATTCAAGTCCATCTTCTCTAGCGACTACGTGGGTTGCCCAAAGCTCATATGCAGTAGCATAAAAAAAACACAACACCAAAACTCTAGGTGAAACGACTATCGAAAGAGTCTAGAGGTTTTGATCGAACAAGCCTGACTACAGAACAAGAACTTGAAGAGCAAGTAAATGAAATAAGCCCAAGGCTCTCACACAAGGAAAATACATGGTAAAGAGAATAACTTTTTCTTTTCGTTATTTACACCAACTTTGTACTTAAAACCAAACTTTGATTTTAGAATCGAGATCAAGAAAATTTCTTATGAAGAATTTTATTGTACTGATTCAATATGAAGAAATAGAACATGTACCGTATATAACCTTGGATATGGACTTATACACGATCGTTTAAGCGAAACAAATTAATCTCAAAAGATGATTACACGATAATTAAATTACGGTAACGATTTGGATGGAGAGTTATATTATTAGTTGACGAATCGACAATTGCTGCGAATCTCACCACCCTTATCTCCGAGTGTAAGGATTTTGATGGAACTCATCTTGTTCATAGACCGACCAAACTGAGCAAGAAAACTTCCGGAGTCTTGGAAAACACTAGCAATTTCAGCGGCGGAGGGATCAGTCAACAAGGCGGTGTCGGAGGTGAAGAGTCCTTTGTGTTGGAGGAGAGAGACGAAGTAGCCACTGTCAAATGAGAGTGGTCCGGTGGGGTCCATTCCGACGACTGCGGAAGAGTTGAGTCTTAGAGATTTGTCGGAGCATTTGGATTTGAGGAAAGTGGCGTAGCTAGTGTTTAGGGAAGGATCTGTGTCTCCTTTCCCGGTGAAGTTCAAGAGCCTCCGACCAAACACACCGCAACGTGCTGTTCCTATTGTGTGCGCTCCTGTTTCATACAGTTTCGTTTCGATTTAGTAGAAAATCATCTCAAACTTTCTAGACTATCAAAAAGTTTCTCAGCGGATGATATAATTAATAATTCTAAACGTTTTTGTAAAAATAGTTGTTTGCATTCAACAGTAATCAAATGTTAAAAGTACATAAAGTTTAGCTTCCATAATTAGTGATCAAATGAGTAAACTAACTAGATGATAAATATCAAATAGCAGATGATTCCTAAGCAAATGAATTGAATATTGTTCAATCACGTGCGACGCCTCTTCCAAAAGATCCTCCTCAAATATTTGATGTTGAAAATATATATTTTTTGTGTAATATACACGAAAGTATTATAATATTTCTTGCAAGATTTGAAGAATTAAATTTGTAGCATCTCGTACATTTCCTAACATGGACATGCACGTGGTCTGATATTCCTGCGAATTTCTCATTTCATTTTCATAAGTTTGTTTATTTAATTTACTTGGTTTCTAATCATTAAGGTATGATATAGAAAATGATTATAAATGGTGAACCTGATAAAGCCACGAGGTCAACGACGTCCAAATCGCTCTCGGCAAAGAGTTTCTGTAGAGAGGTGAAGTTTGCCCCAGCGGAAGGCAAGTCTCTCGTGGCTTCCGTAGCCAACGAAACTCTTCCGTCGACACGTCCGGTAAATACATTCCATAGCTGCCGTCCATACTATAACATCAAATTCAGGATTTATCATTAATTTCCCAAAAACTCACAAATCTTGACTTTCTAAAGTTTTTTTTTCCTACAAAACCAAAACCTTAACTCTTTAAAGAAAAAAGCCGAATTTTCTTACTAGGTACGAGACGGCATCTCGGAAGGCTAGGGTGAGAATGTCAGCGCAAGAGACGGTTTTGGGGCATCGTTTTTCGAGAAGGGACTTGATCTCATCGATGACTTCAAACCCTGAAAGCGAGAGATTAGGTCTCGCTTCCTTCTCTGACACGGCTTTTCCAGCGACCGAATCTAAAAGCAGTGATGCGTCGCACCCCTGAATACATCATCAGTGTTCCACATAATTAGACTATATGATCTTTCAGGAAATGGAAAAGGAAAAACGTATTAGATCCTTTCCGATTATATAAGTATTCATATACATACCCTGACAAAGCAATCATGGTAATGAACTCTCAGTAACTTGGCAGCCAAGCTAGGGTTTGCTTCGACTCTCTTAGAGACGATCTCTCTCACGATATCCTCGGCTTGAGGGCAGGTCTTGTGATAGAATTTCATCTTCAGCTTACCCTCCCATCTTCCTCTTCTTATCTTATGGCCATTATCATGACTGAATCTCTTACCATCAACACAAAGTAAGACAGCCAAAAACAAAACAAGCGGAAATAAAAACCGAATCGCTACAATCTGCTGATTATTCATAGCCATGACTCGAATCTAGATTTATATGTTTGCTTTGAGGTATTTGTTCTACTTGTATATTAGGAATGCACTTGGCAGAGTTGCTTTATAGTGAAACTGAGGGTCCATTCTCCATTTGCTCGTTAATTGTTTTTAAGGGAATTGAATAATTATTGAAATAATTATATATCTGGCCGGATGGCCAAGCAAAGTTCCCTGTATGTGATGTGAGAATGAATGATTAATTATTAAGCTACAAGTCAACAGAATTAGAAAAATATGTAATTCCCACAAATCATTTAGCTTCATTAGCTGAACCATAACGTGAACATCCATAATGCATATATTATAGAATTCACTGCTGTCTAATAGGACGAGTTTAAATTAATTCGGACAATTTTCTTTTCTTTTTGTTGAAATGTTGATGAAAGTTAGAACTCCACAGAAATGAGTCAACGACTTCCAAATTGGACCACATAAGCAATGTGGTTTAAGGAACGGAAATTTTGGGACGACGAAAATTTTGTTCACATAGTTAAAGAAGTTAGATGCAGACAATAGGTTACGATTGACACAAAGATGGGTTGTTATTCTGTCTTTAACATATATAATATAGTTTTCATTTATATTCTAAAATAGTTAGTACAAGATTCTGAGGCAGAGCACTTAGGCTTCCGGTTCGTGCTAACCAGAAATTGTTTAATCCTCATGTGGAAAACTTTCCTCATTCTCTTTCTCGGAATTTAATGCGGAAGACAAATGCTCTCCTTCATCCTTTGGTTCTTCTTTTTCCTCTAAGACATCAACTGCCACATTTTCTTCAGAATTGTCGTTTGTATTACCAACTTCCCCCCCCACCTGTGTGGGCTCCTCAGTTTCAACTAAATTCCTCGACAAATCCTCTGCCTGAACTGGAATGGTTATATCGCTGGCTTCAACATCAATCATGTTTCTCTCGTCTGATGGGTTCTCGGCCTTGATCTCTTCCTCTGAACTTACTACTGAAGACAAATGCTCTAGTTGATCCTTTGATTCTTCTTTTTCATCCAAGACATCAATGGCCACATTATCTTCAGAATGGTCGCTTGCATTACCAACTTCTCCTATCTGTGTGGGCTCCTCATTGTCAACTATATTCCTCGACAAATCCTCTGGCTGAACAGAAACAGTTATACCGCTGGGTTCACCATCAACCATGTTTCTCTCGTCCGATAAGTTCTCGGCCTTGGTCTCCTCCTTTGAACTTAATGCCGAAGACAAATGCTCTAGTTGATCCTTTGATTCTTCTTCCACATTATCTTCAGAATGGTCGCTTGCATTACCAACTTTCCCCATCTGTGTGGGCTCCTCAGTGTCAGCTAGATTCCTCGGCAAATCCTCCGGCTGAACCGAAACGGTTACACCACTGGCTTCACCATCAATCATGATTTTCTCGTCTGATGGGCTCTCGTCTTGTTGGTCCTTTGATTCTTTTTTTTCCCCCAAGACACTAGAAGCCACATTATCATGGTCACTTGCATCACCAATTTTCCCCATCTGTGTAGGCTCCTCAGTTTCACCTACATTCCTGGATAAATCATCTGGCTGAACCGAAACGATTGTACCGCTGGCTTCATCGTCAAGCCTGTTTATCTTGTCCGATGGGCTCTCGGTCTTTTCTCCCTCTATCACTTGGAGAGACGAAGGGAAGTCTGTACCTTCAAATAAATTTGAAAGATCTATTTACTAATAAAATAAATTCATATTTAGATTTCTTTGTTGTCCCTAACGTAATCATGCTACAAGATGTGTCATTGAATTAATGAACGTACATACCTCCCAATTGCTCTTGAGGCTCTGACAAACATCCAGTCGAGACATCAGCCATCTCACATCCAGAATTTTCAACTTGTTCTTTATCCTCGATGTTCTTCTGCTCAACTGTAAGAGACGCTGAGGGCTGGACATCAGCAGGACCTCCCACTTGCTCTGCAGAGGAAGGTAACTGAACTTGAGGTTCTGACAACTGAGCTCCTAAATCCATTAGTTCAACTATTTCTGAGTTTGAACGCAGTTCAGGCTGTGACAAGTTATTGTCATTCTCATCCTCAGACTGGATAGAAGATAAAGGCTGACACGTTTTCCCTGAAATGCTGCCACCAGAGATATCCATTTGCTCACAATTTTCATCCTCTGATTTTCCTGGTGTAGCGTCTGGCAAAATACTCGGAGACTGATTTTCCTCTGACTGGAAACCCACGATGTTCTTTTCTGCTTCCTGAGATGATGCTGGCTCATCCCCGTGTTTTTGCAAATTTTCAGGTACTAGACCAACCAGGGGAATACCTGTTTGATCCTGTGATAAAGAGTGAGACACTTTCAAATCATGTGATACATCTAGGACCTGCCCGGATGAGATATTCATATTTCCGCCATCAGACATACTTTCTGACATATCAACATCACTTGTATTTGTATGAGCATGCGTCTCTGATTCGAATCCTTCATGTCCCATCACATCCATTGGACAAGGAACATCATGCTTTCCAGGTAAACCACATCCTTCACCGTCTATTGCCTTCTCAAAAGGGGTAGGGCTAACGGTATCATCATTGGGCATACTGGGTTGAAGAGTTTTCTCTTTCTCCTCATTCTCAACAGAATAAACCACCGGAATTTTGGCATCATCGGCATCCTTCATCTCTGTGTCAGCATTACTAGCTTCTCCACCAACTTTACAACTGTCAACACCTTGACTCGAAACTTTTTCTTCAGAATCTTGTTCTGTGTTAGCAGAATCAGATAGAGGACTACCATAATCTTTATGAACAAGTGATATAGAGTTCTCATTGCTAGTGTGCGTCTTTTGTCCATCAGTGTACAACATAGACGATTGAACTGCAACCGAACTTGGTCCAAAATTGCAAATCTTATCCTCCGGACTCTCACCTTTTATACTTTCTGCCTCAACCTCTTTAGCAGTCTGATTTTTAGTATTGAAAGATTTGTCATCCACATGTGAAATTTCATCAGTTCTCCTTGGAGATCCTTGAAATTCCTCAGAATTTGTCGCAAGCTCGTGAGACCCAACCGTGGGGTGCACATTCATCTGTTCTACTGGAATCAGGGGGATAGTTCCTCTTTTATCACCATCGATTTTTTCACCCGCAACTTCAAAAGATGGATTTGTTTCCTGTTGTTGTTTGGTAAAGGTTCTGTAGCTGTCGACTCAGATGCAATAGACTCGGGTGAAACACATCTTGATGAAGATGATATTTCTGCTGCAAGTGGAACATTAATATGGGGTGTATCACCAGGACTGTTATGTGTGGTTTTACCTTCTTGCGACAATTGTTCTTCGACAAGCTTATTTGCAGTGCAACTTTCCAAAGAAGAATCAACAGGAAAAACATCACCTGAAGATTGTTGTATCACAGAAGAATCCGCTTCAACACCAGGAATCTGGACAAGGTCACTTTCGGCACCCCCAACATTCACAGACAACTCAGTGCCACCATCCTTGTTTGCAACCAATCCAATCGGATCACAAGACCCAGGGTGAGGAATATCCGAGACCAGATTTTTCTCCTTGATCGGGTTATATGAAGATCCGGGATTCTTAAGACCAGAAGAAGCCTCTTCAGTTACAATCTGGTCTGCAGTAGCTCCCTCAGTCGAAATATTAGGTGGACAAAACAAAGTATGGCCTACAGGAAGTTCTTCAGCCTTTTGGGAAGCAACAGCATCACTGGAGCCAGTAGGATCTAAATGCACGTTTGTTATTCTGGCAGTATCACCTTCCGCATCCATTTTCTCAGGGTCAAGGACACACTTAAGATCATCAGAATTAGATGTCTGACACTCTTTTTCTAGAACATTCTCAGATATGGAAACACTCATCTCCAAAGTGCTTTTAGCCACAGAATCATTCAACTTTTCTGGTACCTCTGTACTAATTCCGGAAAAGTTGCTACCACCATCAACTTCAGCAGAATTAGTAGGAGTAATGCGACAATCCGAATCAACACCACTAGTTTTATGGATTTCAGGCGACTCAGTTTTCTTTGGAGAACTTTGTTCATTGGATACTGAAGGCATTTTGGAATCTTCAACAACATTAACAGAAATAATTGGAACAGTTTCCAAGGATTCCTTTGAATTCACTCTAAGCATATTTTCAGTCATCTTCATTGCTCCAGGAGAAACCGAAGGTGATATAGATGGCCCTGCCCGTTTGTTAGAAGCCTCAGCGAAATCAGCATTAGGAGCTAGTAAACTTTGCCCAGAACCATCATCCTGAGACTCTAGTGGTTGACTTTCTTTGTTTATCTCAAGCAAACCCTTGTCCACAGGGCTTTTTGAATCAATGGGGACCGTGCCTTGAGCTGAAGTATCATCAGACTGATCAACAGGAGCCTTAAATCCAGGTGAAGCTTTTACAATTTCATGGACCATCAAAGAAGAATCAGAAATTTTATTTTCTTCAGAAATATTGGAAATAGAAGTTGCTATTCCCAAGTTTGGATCTGTTGATGGTGCTACTTTCAGTTTCGACTCAACCAACTCTCCACCCACAGGAATTTTTGAGTCAATGAGCATAGTACCTTGAGGTGTTATATCATCAGACTGAGAAACAGAAGCCTCAATGTCAGGTGAAGTTTTAATAATCTCATCAATCATCACTGAAGACCCAGACTTTTGCTTTTCGACTGAAAGTTTGGAAACACATGTTTCTACTCCCAAGTTTTGATCGGCAGGTTGGATTATATCCTCTGGCTTGCTGGTGGTAACTATGTTCATACCAATATTTTCCGAGGATTTCCCATCAGGCTCATTTGTTCCCACTGTTTCAGAAGGCTCCCCAACTTTATGTTTTAATAGGGAAGTCTCTGAAAATATCTCTTTCATGACGCGAGCAACATCAGTCACATCAGTAATTTGTTTCCTTCCAGAACCACCAATACCTGAGGTTTCTTTTCTTTTTTCCTGACTTGCACTGGCAAAAGAGTGTGCAACTGACTGGTTGAATAGGGGTTGTTCTTGGACAACATCACACTTATTTCCATCTGATATAATTTTGGAGCCTGGTGAATCACCTACCTTGGCCTCAATTTGTGTTGTTGATCTTGTACTCCGTGCAGAAGAGCCATCAGCAACAGATAAAGCTTGAACATGTCTCCTTCCTCGGCGTCTAGGAGTTTCTCCTCTGTTTGGCAGCTTCAGGAGGAGAAAGAACACCGGCGCCTTGAGCTGCAAAGATAATAGTGCATAACGATAAAAAATTGAGAATCCAAAGCAAGTTAAGAAATTTTGATGCTTCAAATATCTGTACCTTCAACCGTAGAACAAACAAGGTGGGGATTCAATGGCTGATTAGCATCTAAAGGTGTATTTGTCATGGTAGCAGAAGCTGTAGAAGTTCGACCCTCTGGATATTTATTTCTTCCAGGCTCAACGGAGGCTATTGAAGGACTTTCAGATCCATCAGAAACAGAAGGGACAGCGCTCTGATTTTGACCTGGGGGACGACATGCCAAAAAAATGATTTTAAGATTCTTGTGAACAATATGTTGTATAAATTATAAAGCAATGTGGGAATTATATACCTAAAGTAGTAGAGCTTGGTAAGTTAACTGGCTGTTTTATAACTCCTGACCCCTGGTTCTTTACAGCATCTGTTTTATTTCCCAAGGAAGCCTCCGAGAAATTTAGCGACTGGACATGTGATCCAGAAAAAAAAAAAAAACATGTGATCCAGAACCAAAACCAGGCGGTGCATCTAGGTCTGCTGCTACGTCTTGTTTTTTTCTAATGCACTGCAGACTACTATCCTGTACAGAGACAGCTTGAGAGGGCTGCACAGCAGAAGTATCAGAATGCACAGAAGGCGCTGGCTCAAGATTTGAAGTACTTCCTTGAATAAGTTTAGGGCCTTTCGCTTTAATCTCAGGTGAAGAGACGGAAACATTTGCTAAATTTGACCAGAAAGAGATGCAAGGGCATTAGCTCTCTGAGTACCTATGGAACTTTCAGTAACATGCAACATACTTTCCATTCTCCTTCCCCTTCCTGCGCCACGCCCCCTGCCTCTTCCCCTGCCCCGACCCCTTGTTGGCACTGGAGCAGAAACAGAATCAGAAAGTGGTTGAAAACCAGGAGGAACAGATAAATTTGGCGAAGTAAGAGGACGAGCCGAAGTAGATGTTTCATCCTTTCCTCTAGGGATAGCAACATCAGAACCAATAATTGCCAATGATCTAGCATCCCCTGTTGCATTTTTCCTGCCTGGAACTGATACAGATGAAGGACTCAACGTTTTATCAGCTCTTTTTGGCCTACCACGGCCCCGTTTTACAGGTTCTGTTACTTCTTTCGGTGGCTGCTGTAATTTCTGTAGAGGTTCCACGGATTGTGAAGTCAATGCCAGAGATGTAGGGAGCCTGGTGTCACCAGTGTTTCCAGCCAGAATGTTTACGTTATCATTTTCCAAGCTCTTTTCACTAGTGTTTCCAGCCAGAATATTTGATGTAGCATTTGCCAAGCTCCTTTCACCAGTGTTTCCACCCAGAATATTTGATTTATCATTTGCCAAACTCTTCTCAATTCCTTCTTCCTTGCCTCCGGGAGAATCGGTTGACTCGGTCTGACACATCTTTTCAAATTCCTCCTCTGTCAGTTGCTCTTCGTAAGATCGAACCTTAATGAAATTGCATTTTTTTGTCAATTTAAGGTGCTACCAGCAGTATCATAGTAAGGTAGACAATTGAATGTTAAAAGAAGTTTACTCAACAAACCTCTCTTGCTCGTTTGCCTCTTCCATATTGCTGAGTATCAAAGCCTCCTACCGAACCACCCTTCCGCTTCATGCCAACATTTGGTTCTACTGCAACCATCGGGACATTATTTATTTTCATTGCTTCATATAGCAGTTTTAAGTCATCCTCAGTAACAAGACGAGAGGGGACAGGTGGTATAGATGCAAAACTTTTTGACCCTGTCCCCTGTACCAAACTCTTCCATGTTTCCTGCAGGGCCATGGCATCAGATAAACATCATAAGACATTAATAGAATAAACCAAAAATAAAGTTTATAAGAACAAAACATACCATCTCATCTTCTTTTCTTTGTTTGTCGATGGATTCAAAGATGTCGATCTCTTCCTCCCTAGGAAAAACAACAGAAATGTCAGATCTACAAGAAAGTAAAAAAAAAAAATCGAGAAAATATAAAAAGAGTTCCATCTAAGAGTAAAGACAGATGAAACTAAACCTATCATTTACCAGAGAGCACATGCAACTACCTAGTAGATGATATGCGGATAGAAAATATTTGATGGATAACTACTTTACAGCTGGAAAGTAAAAATACTTTGTACAAACCTGTTTGCAGTAATCATAGTGCACAATTTAAGGAACCAAATAAAATCAAAATATATGCAAAGGTAATATTCTGAAAGAAAATGATAAACCAGTAGCCACCTTCGGGCTATAAGATCATTTAAGGCATCATCGTCCAACACTGGAGCAGCCTCCTCTTTTTTTGACTCACGCAATAAGGACTCCAAATATTCCTTACGATCTTCAGCGCTGATACAAAAACAACAATATTAATTACATTAGAAAGTTGGTAGCCTTTAATTTTGAAGAAAAAAATAGATGTCTCTGGATTCACCTTGTGTTATTGTCGAAAAAGCCAGCAGTGATACTCTGGTTAGCAACTCCAAGTTTATGTTCGGCTGAAGCTCTAACTTGCTCCTCTACAGTATTGACCTTAGGATACAAGGAAGAACGAAAGACAACCATTTCAGACGGTTCAATTGAAGAATTAAGTATCAGCGGAAAGGAAACACATAGAGTACAAATTAGAATGTCCCAAGGCTACATATTAAGTCATGAGAAACAATAGCAGATTTAAGATAACTGCACTACATTAAGAAGCCACAAACATTAAATGAAAGAAAATAAAAAGCACATTTCTTTACAGAAATTTGAACCTTGCAGACAAGAATAAACTAACCGTTTCAAAACGAAGAACTAGAACATCTCTTTTCTGGCCAATCCTGTGAGCCCTTGCTTGAGCTTGTAGATCAACCTGGAATATATAATAAACTCCTCAAAGTCTGAACTGATGTCCACGGCATACTATAACTTGACATGAAGGACTGTTATGTTAACCTGAGGGTTCCAGTCGGTGTCAAATATTATTACAGTATCGGCAGCTTGAAGATTAACTCCTACTCCACCAGCCCGTATGCTAAATTCCCATGAAAGATTCAGTAATCACATCCAGATACTTATAAGTATTATAGCTACTTTACAATGAACAGCAGAGTGTTTAATGATATCATTTACAACTTGTAATTTCCGAATGTATTTATAAGTTATATGAATCATTCTGATGAAGCTTATAGAAAAAGAAAGCAACCATGAAATATCATGTATTACCTCAACAAAAATATGAAAAATGGTGAATCAGACTTGTTGAAACCGTCAATAAGAGCACCGCGGTCACCCCCAGATGTGTGCCCATCTAGCCTAAGATATTTGTATCCCTTGAAGGTAATCTTCCATAACATCAAGAAGCCTAGTCATTGTTGAAAAGAAGAGAACCTGCGGGTATTCATGCCAAAAAAGTATCACACTTATATGCATCTGCAGTCAAATTAGGGTCAAAAAAAGTATCATGACACCATTGTGCATTTCACAAGTAATAGAATTCGGTATAGTTGAAGCAAAAAAAGTAAAGGAGAAATGCTAGCTAAAATAATGCTTCATGCAAACAAAGCAAATATAAATTAAATTCTTGTGATCCACATATTACAATCTTTCAGAGGCGAGGGCACTGAAAGGTGCTTTAGGACATTGCTTGAAATCTCGTAATACAGCTTGAATAACCAGCTGTTGCTTTTTTAAGCATTGACGCATCAAAACTATTCCACTGCCATAATAGTGACGGAAAAAAACATTACCCGATGGTCTGTTGCTTTGAGTTTTGGCAAGAGCCGGTCCAACATCTCAAGCTTCCCACATAGTCTTACTACCGGAGGCAGATAATGCTCAGGAATTAAGCTATTGACCTAGAGAAAGTGATTTACACAGGCGCTTCATCAGAACTTTCCTTAGTGCTCTAACCAGAAATTCTTTGCATATATGTAAAACATTTCCGGGAAAATGAAAATAGTACCTCTTCTGTGTGAAGTTGGCTGGGATATGGATGATTGCAAATATTCCGAAGCTCCATCACTGAGTTGTGCACTGCACGAGACTGTAAGAAGAAAACTAACTAAGAAATAACTCTACACTATCACAAATCTGACAATACGCAGAGCACAAAACAGCACCTTCACGTTTCCAAGCGAGCCCAGATTATCCTCAACCCTCTTCATCAACAGCTTCTGATATGCAGAAGCCTCGCATCGTATGAGTCTCTCTATCTTTTCAGGAAGTTCATTCTCAACCTACCGAAATAAATTAGCCGATACAATTAAATTAAAACTAACAAAAAAAAGATAGATGAATACATTTTATGGCAGTATCCTACTGTATCACCAAAATAATTAAAGCGATACTAGAACCACAAGGTTGGAGTCTACAAAAAGGAAGGGAAAATGGAACAATGTTGCAAGGACGATATCATGTTATCAACCTTATGTTTAAGCCTCCGCAACACAAATGGTCGAAGAACTTGATGAAGACGATTGATGATCAGCAAATTCTCCTCTTCTGATAGCAACGCCTAGTCAGATGGCAATCATAAGCTTGTAGTTAAAACCACGATCTCTTAAGATTAGTATACTCGTTATTATCTGAATAACTAGAACAGTCAATGCTACCTCTTCAGCAGAATTATCTCCATTACTTTGAAATGGTTTGTTAAACCACTGTGAAAAGTCTTCTGACGAGTTGAATATATTAGGCAACTGGAAATTAAGTAGCGCCCACAATTCTTCCAGGTTGTTCTATAAGAGAGATAAAATACTGAGACGATGAGCGATGTCAACAGCAGAAAATAGGAACAAAGAGATAGTAAAATCAAGAGAATGTGTCAAAATAATTATGAGAAGGAGAAGGAACGAAAAAGTACCTGCAATGGCGTCCCAGTTAACAGGAGTCGGTGGGAGCTATTGTAGTGTTTCAGGTCCGCATTTAACTTGCAAGATGCATTCTTTATGCGATGTCCTTCGTCAATAATAATGTAATGCCAAAGGATCTTGCTTAATTTAGGCCTATCGTGCTTGTTCATTAGGTATTCATATGTTGTCAGAAGGACATTGAACTTCTGATGAACAATTTGCTCTCTGCAATTATAAAAGAAAACAGTGAACCTTAATATCTGAGACCTAAAGAACAACATTAAAAGAACTTTTCTTTACAGTACTTGAATAGCTTGCGCCGCTCTTCCGGAGGGCCGCAATAAACAATTTTCTGAATTGCCGGGGCCCAGAAGTTAATTTCTGACACCCAGCCAGGCAGCACAGAGGATGGTACAACAACCAAGAAGGGACCTCTATCATTTTTTGTCTCCATCAGATAGCAAATCAACGAAATAACCTGAAAAAGAAAAAACATTATAACCTAATAACCAATTCAAACAAATATACCATGTGCGCATATGTACCAACTGGGGTGCCATTTAATACCTGAACAGTTTTCCCGAGACCCATCTCATCAGCTAGAATGCCATTCAAATGATTGTTGTATAGGGAAAGAAGCCACCTTAGGCCATTCATTTGGTACCTAAGAAGACAGATTTTGAAGTTGTAAGCATTCCACGACATATTCTTACCAAAAACTAGGAAGGGCTTAATTGTATAGTTCCAGGAACTAAAAAGGCGGGTACAATCCACTTACTCTCTTAATTTTCCACCCTTTAGGGTAACTGGCTGCTCGTTAATATTTTCTTTTATACTGCAAAAACAATTTCTTGTAAGTAGAGGAATCAAAAAGATGCTCCAATATAACCCTATTTTACAAACAACATAGCCAAAATTTTGGATAAAAAGTGAAGGCAAAAATGAGAATTCAGATATGAATCAGAAAATTATGAAACCAGAAGTTCATTTTGATGATATTTGGCAGTAATTATAAGAAGCAGCAATGTTACCTGTGAGCCATCAAGTAGTATTTTTCATTGCTTTCCAAGTAGTGCTGTGTAGCATACAGATGGTAACCACATCAAAAACAAATGGAGGAACGCAAAAAGAAAATGAAATCTTGGGAAAGATGACTTGCCTTTGCCTGGTCACTCTCATCTTCATTCTCAACCGAAGTTTCATCCTCAACAGCAGCCGACGTCTCATCTGCCTCATTCTCAAATCGACTGGTCAAAGATTTTGCCTCCTTTAGCTTGGATCCAAGTTTTTGAAGGTACTTCTCTGTCTCTTTGAGTAGTTGCTTTACTCGATCTGACTTGGCATCCTGTAAATTCATGAATCTCCCAGTTACACAACATAGAAGAAGAACTTAACCTTAAAACTTCCAAAATTAGTTCAGAGACCGAACCTGCACCATACGAAGATAACCCTCCACATCATTAATCTTTAACAAATTAATCTTCTCCCGTTGAATTTTGTCAATCTTCTCGCGATGAAAGCGTTCCTTTCTTTTGTGGAACTCCTTTACATATCTATTGAAACCCTTCCACCTTTCTCTCCTAGATTTGAATAAATCTTCTAGCCTTTCCCTAAAGCAAGGTTCGGCAAATATTAAGTTTAAAACAGTTAAAATCAAATATACAAATGTTCTGATACGGTCACAAAAGAGGCCAAAGAGAAGAATCGATTAAGATAGAAGACGTAAAGCACATACTTGTGAACTTCTATCTCCCCAAAGAACTCCTTCTGCCTCTCACGAATTCTCCTCTGTCGCTCTTCCTTCATCTTCTGCTCATACTTCTCAAGCTGCTTAATTCTCCGGCCATGCTTGTGTTTCTTATATGACTTTAGATTCTCAACATCGGTTGCAATAGGTTTGAAGAAGTTGTAAAGAAACTCACTGCTTCAACAAATCAACAAAGCACTAGCAGCTGAGATGATTTGACAGGTTGAAAATATACACATATATACAGATAAAAAACAAAAATAAGTTTGCATTCTAGTATAGCAATAACAGAATAGCTAGTTGTATGTCTTGTAAGCTCGACTTATTGGCACAGTAGCATAAAAAGATGCTGAAACATCCATCGAATGAAAAATACAATATAATTATTTTAAAACCGAATTACATACAGTTACCTCCTCAAACGCCGTTGAAGATTTAACAGCTGAAGCTTTTTCAGTTCTATTACACTCTTCGTCTTTGTAGATATATCCTCCGACGAACTAACAGATTCCTGCAGATTAAGAGACGTAAATTAGTATAACCTATATCCAAACAAATATTAGAGAGAACCAAATTAAGTATATACACAATTACAACTAGTTTACTTCATATGTGAAGGCTGTTTAAACACAATGACCCCAAGCCCAAAACAAAAATCCTAGCAGTTAATTCAAATATGAAAGCGGAAAGCAAAAGCTCATGACAAGCAAAAAAAATTACATGTTCTATAAACTGAATCATATTAATGCCCCTTCATGGAAGAAGGAAAACAGTTGGTTTCATTTTTAAAAAAATAACCCATTAATTCGATGAAAAGTGCATCCTGGGGTCAGTCCAAAAGGAGTCACAAACTATTAAAAGAGAAAGTAAGATGAAAGTAAGGGCAGGAGAAGACCTTCAACTCATTGAACCGTGCACCAATTGCCTGGTCTGCTTTCTGCTGTTTAAGACCCCAACTACGATCAACCAAAAGTCTCTTATTCTGTCGATCCATAATCCATTTCTGTGACATGGTGTACTTAGGCGGCGGTTGCATGCTACCTTCCTCTTGATCTGCAAGGTACCATACATCCATGTTAGAAAAGTTATCAACCTCATTAGTTCAAAGTTTTCCACTCAAAAGAGAGAGGCCTATCATTAACAATTAGCTCATCTAAGGTAGTCCACTGACCTGGAGCACATAATTCGTCAAGTAGAAAAGCGGAAGTTGAAATGTCATTACGGTTAATTATTCCAGCCCACCCCCCAATCTCTGATGGTGAGTGTTTGGTAAGACTACCTGAAGAAGAAGCCAGCTCAGAATGACTACCAGAAACCTGATTTTGTGCCTGAGTCTCCGGAATTTTAGATGCCAGAAGCAGCTTTTGTCCATCAGAAAATACAGCATTCGAGAGTTTGTCCTCTAATCGTGGCATCTCTGTTTCTTTTGACGAGAAGTCCATTTCAGCCAATCTTCCAGTGGGATTATCCATTCTTGCCGATGGAGCTGAGACTTCGTGAATGCTACCGGATTCACTAAGAGAATGTGTTCTTCCTTTCTGATCAAACAGTTCTCTGCGGAAACCATCTGTATTGGGAATTAAAATCCAAGGGAAAGCATGTTGAAAATGGCTAAGCAAATAACCCAAGGGAAAGGATTTAATTACCATCTTTGGGGAAAATATTTCCAAGGGCGATATTGATGTGCAGTTTTTTTGGCATCAAACCATTTCTAAGAGAAGGATATAAGTCAGAGCCTTTTAGAGTAACAATCACATCAAATTGAGTAAATAGGAGGTTACAAGACCGTAAAATTACCTGAGCGCTAAGAACACAAGGCACTGGGCTCTGAGCTGCTTCAATTGTTGCTCTTTAAAAAGTGGACCTGAAGGCACTAAATCCTCTGCTGCGACGGATTTTCCAGTATCTCTATGAGCTGGAGGCCTGGTTGCTGTGACTTCATTGTTTTGCCAGCCACCCTGCCATAGAAATGAACATGCCGCATTAAGAGGACAACATTTCCAACTAGGCTACTTCGGCAGGAAGTAGAGAGGACATACATTTTGTGGAATTAAATACATGGTTAGACTATATGCATGTAAGATTCAAAACCTCAGACAGAATGCAAGTATTAACAGAGTTGCGCTTTTGGATAAAAGTTACCTAGGGAAATTCAAGTGGATTCTTCATATTGAAATATTAAAAAGATATAAAAGATATAAAAGAAATCAAATGCTTCCGCAAATAATTCATCAGGTGGCACAACTGCATCTCCTCATTTAAACTTTAAAAAAAAAATGTTTTGTGCATCAAATAAGATTAATGCAAAGTCAAACATGTAAGAAACTTCAGTCGGGAAAGCTCACCAATATGATTTCAATAAGCAAAAACATTGTGTCATGCAAACTGGAGAATTCCAAAAAGATTATAGTGTAAAGGTACGTACCTGAGGAGTCGTGTATGCATCTGATGACAACCCGACATGCAAATTCTCAATGTCACCTGGATTTTAATAGCAAAAAAGGTACAGAAATAAACTAATCAGTTAACATGCATGCATAAAATAACATAATAGTAGGTGCAAAGCTGTGTTTCTTAACTTTGAGATTAAGCCCAAAAAAGTTTGTGTTTATATTTCTTGATTTAAAAAGATTCTCCATTCACAAGAAATCATCCTTACCTGAATTACCAGGCATTTCCACTTTGCTCACTTTCCTAGTCTGATCATCAACTGTCCCCTGAGTATCAAATATTTGAGAATTGTCCATATTTTGTTCCCACGAGAATGACGATTCACCCCTCTTTCTCTTTGCACTTGACTTGACATCTCTTTGATTTATTGTCTCACTCCTATCGTGAGATTGAGAATTTCCCGACTTAGAATCCAAGCTGGATGGACTCTCATGATCAAAGGATCTATTACTTCGAGTTCCAGACCCTTGGTAAACCGCTTGTGATGCATTGATTGATCCACCAAGCTGCCTACCAGAAGTGAATGCATCATATTTCGACATCTCATTTTCAACTAGACTTGCTTTGGACTCATTGCTAGCTCCAACGACTTGGGAAGACCCTATATGAAAATTTAGCAGCACAATAAAACCAGCATAAGAATTTCCATATAAAAAACAAAATTTTACACTGAACGAAAAGAGAAGAAACGCATCATACCAGCCAAATGTGCAGACCCTGAATCTTCCATTTGGGTACCACCGGCATGAGGAAGACGCGATGACTTCAAAGCTTCAATGTCAAGACCATGTTGATTGACGACAGTCTCCATGGCCCTTGGAGTTTTGGAAAGAAAATATCAGAAGAACTAAAGCGAAAACATGAACAAGAGTGATAATTCTCAAAAAGCATGAAACGCAGCTTTAACTCCAAAGAACTATATGCCAAATTTCGAGTGAATTGGGACTTTCATGAAAGCTCATGTACTAAACCCAGCGGCCTAATCTTCACCATTAGATCGACGCAGGTTTTGGAAGTGAGAAAACCACCAAAGTTTCAAGTAAGATAAAGGCTATATACAACATGCGATTCGGTGAAACATAGCATTTTTAGTAAGATGTACCCAGCTTCCTAATATCATACGAATGTAACCACCTCTTAGTCACCATAAGCAGTATTTTATTACCGAATGACTAGTGGAAAGCAATACCTCGATATGACTTGATACGGCATTGAGTGCTCCTTTCCGCTGGTTTTCATGTGCTGCAGTATCTGAAGTATTCAAAAGAATAATTAAATTTATTTTAATTTATTGTTTTTTTATTTTTTAAAACACAGATGAAGCATACGCCAGGTTAAGCCACATAACCACATAAAGTTTTGTTGCTAGCTTTGCAGGTTCATCTTTCGAATCTTGAATGAGCTTGTGCAGAAACTTAGCTGCCTCCAACTCGATATTATGTGAAGATGCCATCTTAATTGTATTACGCCAGTATGTACAGCATGTATGAAACCCCTGCATCAATAAGTATCCAAGTATTAATCTTACAACTGAGAATAACGAAAGCTATATACACGTGAAGCCACAGACAAGGGTATTTCCAACCAAATGATTCGTGAAAAGTGAAAACAAAAGACATGACATCCGATCAAGCTAGAATTTGATACCCATACCAACGGATAAAAAAAAAAAAGCACTCCCAAATGTCAGGTCATATCTGAACCTCGAGAAAAAAACCCAGCGAAAAAAAAAGTTTTTTTTTTTTAGTGACGGAGAGAATTCGAGTGATAAAAATTTGACGAAATTGAGCTCGAAATGGCCTTAAGCAAAGGTGTGTCTGCATCTTTTCTTCGAAATTATTTTAACGGAGCGAAATTCCCCGAGAAAAAGGGAGAAAAGTCGACGAATTTATCCAGGAAATGCAACCAAAATAAACGAGACGTGATGCAACCCAAATCAAACTAGAGTCACAATAAAACCCTAAATAGCGGCGATCCAACAGCAAGGAGGAAGAAGGAAGAGCTTTACCCAGAAAGAGATCTGCCTGTAGGAGACAAAGAAGAAGGAAATCTCAGGCGAAAACGTTGAGCTAAGAAGTGAAGCCGTGTGCGAAATGGCGTCGTCGCTCTGAAGAACCAATAAAAGCAAGCGACTCACAATTCCTACTTGTGTTTCTTAAGGGCTCAATATAAACTTTATATTAGTACGGGCCCAAAAGGGTCTACTGCCGCAAAGAAGAATATAGGCAATCACTCCAATACTCCACATGTCAGCTTCTGTTCCGTACGTACGGTGCAAAACTTCCGGGGCCACGTAATAAGCACTTCCTACAATATCATTCAACCTCTCGTCTGCAGAATTGCCAAAAGAGAGTGTCAGATTTTGCATTTAACATCGAGATGGGTTCGGTAGGAGAAATCTTTAGGGTCATTATTAACATCTCTGACCTGGCTTGACATAATCAGAGAGGCCAAAATCAATTGCTTTCAGAGGAGAAGTCTCGTCCTTGGTAAGGAACAGAAAGTTCTGTGGGAGGAAAACAAACAAATAGAAAGAAACATAACCGTCATTATCACTCTGCATAAATTAGTGGAATTCATTCTATGCGTACAAAGACTGCTGGTAATGGTGATGGGACCTAGAAAGTGAAGTGTCACCAATAGCCAAATGATTTTACAAGAAAACAATTAGAGAACAATCTGGAAATTAAACATCACCATGGATTATAAAGTACCTCGGGTTTAAGGTCACGGTGAACCACACCTTGTAGATGACAGTAAGCTACTACGCTAAGAATCTGAACCATAACTTTTTTAGCATCATCTTCCGAGTATTTGCCACCCCTAATGAGATCAAGATCAAAGTCAATACATCAAAAAGCACGATTCAGTAGAGACAAGCATTTGAAGGACATAGCCGCGTGTGATGTAGCAGCAGCAATTACCTTTGAAGTATTTTGTCCAAGAGTTCACCACCTTTGCATAACCTGATGAACGAGAGATTGTAAGTATTTTCACAGCAATCCTGGAATTGGAAGATGATCAGCGGAGCTTAAGAAATAACGTATACTTACTCCATCACAATATAAACATTTTCATCATCTTCAAACGCGTCATAGAACTGTACTAAGTTCTTGTGACCAGTCAAAGCTCGTAATATCTTCACTTCTCTACTAACATCCTCAATTGCAATTGCCGTTGTCATCTGCAGTCAACAACATATAACACTAAGCAACAAATCGAACGAGGAACAAGCTCAAGGAGATAGCTGGCTTATCGAATATCAGCTGCAGCATCTAAAAGCGAATGAATATATATTTAAAAATGCAGAATGAAACTACTATTTTGAATCACGGCCATAAACTGAAGAACAACAAACGAATCAACAAGGGATACAAAACTAATAGAAATCGATCAGTTTAAAAAAGTAGAGAGTTTTAAGAAGGGAACCTTGGATTTAGGGATAACTTTAACAGCTACTTCTTGACCCTTCAAGCTACCTTTTTTGCCCTTGGCAGAGCAAGTATACCCAAAATGGCCACGACCCACCTCGCCGTCGATCTCGTAGTGTGAAGCGAAGTGTTTCGAGAACCCGAAACTCTTATCGAGGCCGATCTCGCATTCCTTGCCTTCGGGAATCGAGACCTCGTTGGGCTTGGTGGAGCCGTGGCCACGCGCGAGGAAAGCGCGTATGTGCTTCGCAGGTGAAGGAGGAGGGAAAGGTCTCTTGAAGATGCGAAGTGGCGTTGAGCTCACGCTCGATGATATGGCCGGCGAGGATTTGAACAAGCTAGGTAAAGGGCTCGGGCTGTAAAACGGAAACCCGGAGGATTTCGCCGGCTGAGAATTCGTCGGAGCTTCATCGATTTCGCCGGAAACCGGGAGGCTATTCTTCGATTGATGTTCGATGGATTTTCCATGACAAATCCCCATGAATTGTGAATTGAGGATTCAAAACGAAAGCTTAAAAGCTGGTTGAAGAAGACTGAAGAATGTCTCGATTTAACTCCGAGGAATCAAGTTAGTTACGAAGGAAGAGCGATATCATGTGGTGGTATAATTTTCCCGGGAAAAAAAGAATCGAGACTCAAAACCCAGAAATCAGAGAAGGATAAGTAAATTCAATTTCACAAAAAGATGGGAATTGAGAGTGTAATAAGCCGAGATCAAGAGATTAGATGAAGATAAGCCGCACGCAAAGAGGAAGAAGAAGAAGGAGAGAAGCGAGTTTCATTCCAATCAGAAGGAAAGCTAAGTAAAGACACTGCACGAAGCAAAAGCAAAGTGTTGAGAATTGAAAAAAAAAAACAAAAAAGAAGGAAGAAGAAGATGCTTTCGCAGTAGCAACAAGAAAAAAGGAGAGAGAAGGCATAAAACTGATAAAGAGGAGAGAATCAAAAAGAAAGCAAAGCCCTTTGATTGGTTTCTTTTGTTTTATTTTATTTATTTTCATTTAGTTTTCATATCTTTTTGTTGCTTTTCTCTTTTCTCCTGCAACTTCTTTTGTTAAATGTGGTCAACTCTACTCCATTTTTTTATCAAAATAACAATAATTATTATCGATATATATATGTATAAATATATGAATACTATAATTTTTGAACAATATAAAATAAATAATCATAAATAATTGAAAAATACAATTTATTTAAAAAAATTGCAAAATAAAATAAACTTAAAAATATATTAATTGATCATTTTTGGGAAAAATTCAGTAATGGTGATATTTAAATAAAAAGTTTCTATGCTTTTATGATATTATGCAACTTTTTTATTTAATAAATATTTAATTTATAATTTATAAAAGTTTTGTGAGAAAAATGGGGTTAATTTGTAAATTTTAGAAGTAAAAGGTATTAATAATTAAATAGACATAGAATCTATTTAGAATATTCCTTTTTGGAGTAAAAAATGGAGTTATACATTGGAGCAAAACTCAACTGCATTTTGGAGTTACTCTATTTTGGAGAAAAAAATAGAGTTTTACATTGGAGATGGGGTTAATGTGATGTTTGGTTGCCAAGAAAGAGGTTGTGTTGTGTAGCTATAATGATAAATTGATACAGTATTTCTTAAGATTTGTTGTTAAAACTTTAAACCATAAGGCTATCTTCATTTTTTTTTTTGACAACCATGGTCCATGGTTGTATGTAGATAGTTTTATGTAATGTTTTAGAAATATTTGCATTGATATTATTATCCCATCAATAAACTTAAAGAGAGATAAAATTTAGATAGAACCGGGAGGGAGAAATGGAGAATAGACGAGTCTATGAAAAGTATTTTGACAATACATTGGCAAATCCTATCAAAGACTTTCAGCAACCTTATCTTTGCACTGCCCAAATTTGTAATGCTAAAAATATCAATCGAAGGATCAAAAAGAGTCCTTTGAATCATGCCAAAATATAAAAAGAGCATACAACCTCGAAGTTGGCACTTGATAAAAGAAATCTACCCAAAGAAAGGCCTAATTAGTTTCATTATAGGTTTAAGCCAATATAGTTTATATGAAGTTTGCCAAATTTCACTGTCCACATATATGATCTTTACACCCAAAAAAATGGGTGGATTTCACTGTCTACATATCTAATTTTACATATTACATAGTATATACTATTATAGTTATATTTTATTAAAATGAGACACTGTTTCGATTTTTTGTCTGCCTACCCATTACACTTCGAAAACAACATCTGTAAATTTACTTGCACGTCAAAGCCCAAACGAAGTAACGAACAAATGAATAAACAATAATTTGGGTTTGGTACTAGGCAGTAGTAGGCAGTAGGCACATATGATTTAAATATAGCGATAAATCTCTTATCGTGAAAAGTAATTATCGCCCTTGGCATAATTAATCAGCCGAGTATCATTGCTTTCTTTTGGTTTTAACTTTGCATGACCCGGTGTTTTGGAGTAGAGTCTTCTAGACTGTTTTTGTTCTGTTAATCAATGGGTGGTAAATAAATGGAACTACCAAATAATATTATTAATCATTTCATGGACTACACATCCATTGCAATCAGTCGTCATAATTCGTTTATTTCATAGATAAAACTTGAGAATATTACTAAGGAAGGCACTTATAAGATGTATAATATCAAAAAAAACACACTTTGTACTCTAGACACACTCTCTATAAGGTTAAAGTCATTTTTACCCTCTAACTAAGTTAACAATACCTAAAGTCCTTCTCTTTTATCTCTTTCCTTGCTAATATGTCATCTTCGCTTCATCTCTCTCTTTTGCTATGTTAACAATAACTTCAAGTTTCTTAATTTTGAAATTCTGGATTTCTATAGTTGTTGATACATAATGAATAATTCTGAATTGATTATTCTCGATACACTTCAATTTTTAAACTAGGAATTCTCTCACTTGTAATTTCTCATCTCCTTTCATTAGAGGATAAATTTAGCACGGAGTAAATTGGCTGAGAATTGATTGGATTTGAGAATTGATAGAGGTCTCATGAACACTCGAGTAAGTGAATTGCAATTCCTTTTTTCTTACAGGATTATATCTGAAGTCATAAGAGCAGATTGACATGATGCATTATGGACAGGTTTTTGTGGACCAATTGTAATTGATTTTTGTATAAAATGTTTTGTCCACGTATGTCTCTACCCATGCATTAATTATCCAAGTTATCACGTCCATAATACTATTGATTCCTTTTTATAAAGGACTTTAGCTTTATCCATGTTATCATGTCGGTCAACCGTATCTTGTTCACCTCGACCATTATTCCATATGGACATCTGTTATGTGGACAAACATTGTCGTTCATATAAATATCATCCATTTATTCATATTAATACCATCTACACCACATCATCCATAATGCATACTCTATCAAATTCGATATTGTTTGAACCACATCATCCATAATCCATCATTATATATATTACCATCCACTGCAGGTTTGTCCACAGGATTCGACCCACTTGTACCATCCATGTTCTCAACTTGTTTTGTTCACAAAATTTGATCGCGTTCCTTATCCACATTGTCTCGTTTTGTCCATCCACATATTAGCATCCGAATTTGAAATTCTTGTTTTAAATGTTTTCCAAACAACTTGTAATCACGTTTTAAAAATGATTTTACCTCCGCCCTCACTCATCCACTCTTGTTCGTCCATTACCTAACATTTACTCATCCACTCTTGTTCGTCCATTACCTAACATTTACTCATCCATTGTTCCTTATCCATGATCATCCATTTACGATTAATTGGTTTATTGATCTTTTCATCCACGATTACTCGTCCATCCATATCTTTTAACCTCCATCCATTCACCCACTTTATGGCACAACTTCGAGTACGAACGCATCTCAATCCCTCTCATCTTGTCCACTACCGTTGCCTCCTCCAAATATTACATATCCTCTCAGCTTATCTATGTTCGATGCTCCCTAATATTCGATACATTTATAATCATATATATATTATGGATATCAAATTATAGAGAAAAATAAACTATTGATCATAGTGTAAAAAATGACATTTTTCATCTCAAAAAATTAAAAAAGAAAAAACTAAATATGAAAGAAAGACAAGACTGGGATAATAAAAGAAAATATTAAAAAATATAATTATTTGTTTAAATGCAAATGACATAAAATTGAGCCAAATCTGAGCCATCAACGCAAAGATCATTAATTGTTGGATCGATAGTTGAGAATTTTTCGAATTTATTTAATTGGTCTTCAGTACAAGAAAAAGGCAAATCAAACTAGCATTCTCAAGTTACATTTTCAACGAGAACGACAAATACTTAGTTGGGATAAGACAACAAATTCTCTTGGCTGGGGGGTAAAATCGGATTACCAAAACATGAACAGTATAAAAGTGCTCTCCCCTCGAGAAGTGCCTTATTTCGTAAGCGAAAGTCAAAAAGTGTGTTTTTAGGTAAATCGTTCATAAAACTTTGGTGTAATGCGTTACAGTGAGACAGTCTCGACTATCTCATGTGTTGCAGTGAGTTAGAAACTCAATTTCCATAGTTGGAAGGCAAATGATTTGATTGATTCTCTTTTGAAATGGGTGGTGTCTCCAGTGTTTGTAAAATTCAGTCAGTGGGCTCTGTTGTCAGTTTTATTTTTATATAACAAATTAATGCACAAAATCCATCAAACAAACAATTCGGGTTTAGTTATCGGTTCTTATTATCTTTTTTTTTTAAACCATGTACAGATCGTAGAAGAGTCAAGTCAACAACAAATATGTTTGTTTGAAACCATATGTAAAAATAGCCAAGTCAATAATTCTGTATTACGCTGGGCAAATTATTTGAAACCAAAAAACTGAATCAAAATCGAACTGAAAACTTAATGGATATCGAAAATAAAATTATATATTTAAATATATTATTTATATTTAAATCAAAATAACTAAATTTTTAAATATATTTTTTACCATAAAGATATATCTTTTTTTTGTTACAATAAATTTACATATGTCGATATACAAGAAATAAAGGTTGTGTTTGGTAGTCTTTAAATAACGGGGCTAATTCATAAATTTAATCAAAAATATTACCAATCATCAAATAAACTAAAATTTTAGAATTTGAATTTAAGTTATATATATAAATATAATAAAGTGTTATGGTTGATTTATAATCTTAAGATATGTTCTTTATAAAACTGGTAACTCAAAAGCTATGTTCATTATAAAACTGGTAACTCAAAAGCTAACGTCATAGAAAACTTCATGTATTAAAAATTGAGTTTATTTTTTTGTATCTAATTATTTTTACAATATTATTTTGAAAGTACATTTCTAGAGATACTCTAAAAAACCTATTATTTACGAAAAATGCCACTGGATTAATGATTAAAAAGTGTTTGATAACAAGTTTAGTTGGGGTTAAAATAGTATGAAATTACTGAGTCAACTCAGTGATTCGACTACATCCGACCCGTCAACCGTTTGTAGACACGCAGATCCTAAAAATCATTTAAATCAAACCGAATTTGAAAATGAAATTTCATAATTACATTGGTTTACTCGCTTGATTTTGTTACCTGTTTTATTAAAGGAAATATGATATTGAAATAATCGAAAATATCCAACCAATAATCATCCTTCCCTTTACCTGTTACAACATAAACGGAGACAGTAAAATTTCCATCAGAAATCTCTGACAAATTTAAATCTAAAACCAATATAGGAATATATGTTTCTATATCATTAACAATTAACCAACCTAACAAGATTTCATATCTAAACAAATCTAGAATTAAATAATTACTACTAAAATCATGAAATCTGAAACTTTGTTTGAAATTTTTTTGCAAACAAATATAGAAATACTTAATAACAATTCGCAAATCTCGGACAATATAAAGATTTATTAAATATTTCAAATTTCTTTAACCAACATGGAAGATTTCATATTTAAACAAATCAAGGATTAAATAACTAATACCAAAATCGTGACGAGATTGTAAGATAATTAATTTGTATGAATATTCTCATTTGATTTTTTTTGGTTAAACCTAAATTGTTTAACACACTTCCATTCTCTATAAATAAAAGTTGGATTTCTCTCCAAACAGTTTGCATTGTCCATTGTCTATAAAATATTTCATTACTTTCGGGTACTAAAATATCGATGACTAATGGTGAATATTGTTTGTAGCTATAAAGGCAGCAAAGTGGATTGGACTCTAGAGGAGTTGAAGAAGAAGCATCTACACAAAAGAAAAGAAGAATCTCTTTTTTTTTTTTTCAACTGAAGAATCTCTCTTATCTTATGTAAGCCGGATAATGACCACGAGAAGCAATCACGTTTTCAGATATTTTTTGTGAAAACGTGTGGTTTGCTTACAAATTTGTTTTATTTTTAATTTGTTGTTCTTTTTAATAAAAACTGACATAGAATAGTTTGATTTGTGTTATAATTTATTTAGATGACAAAAAAGCATAGTTTTATTTGATTAAAACGGACCGATCATTAACTGTTTTTGTTAATCTCATTTATTTTTTTCTAATCTTAGTTTTCTTTTAAAACATATTAGGTTTTTTTACTAAAACAATTCTAAATAACTTTAGACAATTTATTTTGTGAATGTTAATATATATATATATATATTTATATTGAAATAAGTACAAAATCCTTTATCAAAAATATTAATAGTAAACTTAATAATATTTGTCCAACCACTTATTTTAGATTTTGGAAATAATTTAAATTTAAATTATTAATTACAATGTTAATATTTGTTGGCAACATATTCAATAATACAAATTGCTTTTCCCTATTATATTTTTCTACTTATATTAGAAATATTTTTATTTTAAATGATAAACTTTACAATATATATTATATAAATCATTTACACATATCTTCCAAATTTGAAATATTAGTTTTGGTACATTTAATAAACCTATCTAATTTTAAAGCAAACATACTAAAATAAGACAAAATACAATCAACGTCGGCATGTATGGAAGGTCAAATGCCCACCAAAAATGAAACATTTTTTATGGCAAATTATATCGGGATGTCTGGCGGTCATGGATAGGCTTCGTAGCCGTGGGGCAAATTGCGACCCTCAATGTAGCAGATGTGGGGCACTTAGGGAAACTATTAACCACACCCTTTTTGAATGCTCTCCAGCATTCCAAGTATGGGCCTTATCTTCGATACCCACACCGATGCACAACTTCCCAACGGAAGCCATAAATTCTAATATGGCAAATTTGTTTTGGCATCTCCCAAAACACGATGATATGAAAGTGTATTCATGGCTTTTATGGTATATTTGGAAAATGCGAAACGATAAGATTTTTTCAAACATTGACCGGGATCCAAGGAAGATAGTCCGGTTAGCAATGGCAGAAGCAATGGCATGGGAGGAGGCCCAAATAGAAACCTCTGTGATTGATATTGTAACACATATCCAGGAAATGCCTGTACGATTTGATGGCCTGATATATCACATAGATGGTTCATGGAAACAAGGGGTCACAAATGCAGGATTGGGTTGGTATAGCCAAGGAGTCGGAACGGTGGATATTTTAATGGGGGCAAAAAATGTAGGCCGAAGTATATCACCTCTACATACTGAGCTAGAGGCATTAATATGGGCAATGCATTGCATGCTCGATAATAGGAGATTGGCGGTGGCGTTTGTTATAGATTGTTCCGAATTGGTAAAGATGGTGTCTAAACCAGCGGAGTGGCCGGCATTCTCAATCCATTTGGAGGAGTACGAGAAGAGCAGGAAGGAGTTCCAAGTCTTCTCAATTTCAAGAATCCCAAGAGCGCAGAACACAAAGGCGGACAAGCTAGCACGTGGTGCTCGTGAACACCTTTATCATCTACATTATGTAAACTCTACTCCACCGATCTGGTTATCTGGGGCGTTCTAAGAGTATAAGGCTGTTGACAAAACAAAAAAAAAAAACTATTAAACAAAAATAAAATATGGTAAACAAATAATACAATACTTATAATTTCAATAAACAAATGAACTCATTAACCACCATACTCAACAAAAAAATTAATAATACGTATAAAATATACTAAACTTTCTAATAAACGTGAATTTCAAATATAAAATGCTATAATCCCACATGTAAAGAAAATTTCATAATTTATGCCGCTCTATTATATAAAATAAATAATTAAAAAATGAAAAACAAATCAAAAATAGTAACCCATTTTCAGGACGGGTTAAATTTAGTAAAGTATATAATATATATACCAAAAATAACACTTAATGGATTCTATAATATAAACAAAAATATAATACATCTATTCCAAAAAAATATATCTCAAACGAAAATACATTTCTATAGAAAATCGAAATACGGTATCCGAAATAGAACATAATGGGAAGAGTTTAGACGATAAGAAATTTTTTGTAAAAAATACATAACTTTATTTATAACATAATTAACTTAAATATAAGAGCATTTTCGGTTTGGATTAACAATAAAAAAAAAATAGTAACCCGTCTTTAGGAGGAGTTAATATTTAGTAAAGTATATAATACATGTATACCAAAAATAAAATTAATGAGTTTTTATATTATAAACAAAAATATAATACATTTATACCAAAATTATACATCTCATATGAAAATGTATTTTTATAGAAAATCAAAATTTGGGATTAAAATATAACATAACTGGATGATTTTGATGAGAAGAAAATTTTGGTAAAAAATACATAACTCTGTTAATAAACCTAACTAACTCAAATATATTAGGATTTTTGGGTTAGATTGACAATATAAAAACAAAAATAAATAAAAAATAGTAACCAGTCTTTAGAGCGGGTTAAAATTTAGTAAAGTATTTAATACATGTATACCAAAAATAAAACTTAATGGGTTTCTAGATTAAAAACAAAAATATTAAACATCTACACCAAAATAATACATCTCTTACAAAAATGTATTTCTATAATGTAATGAGACGAATCTGACGAGAAGGAAATTTGGTAAAAATATATATATAACATTATTCATAACTCTTATTAACTCAAACATAACAGGATTTCTGGGCTGGATTGAAAAATGAAAAACGAAAAAAGAAAACAGATAAAAATAGTAACCAATCTTCACGACGGATAAAAATATAAGAAAGTATATTATATATGTATACTAAAAATAAAACTTAATGAGTTTTTAATTTATAAACAGGGGTGAATGTAGTAAGTGAGAAGAGGGTGAGGTGGTCATCCACCAAATTTTTGAAAATTTTAAGTAGACATAATACCATAATCTTTGAATGGCCCAATCATTTTGTAAAATTGATTAATGGTAATTATTTGTTTTAAAAATGTTCAAATGAACAAATGATTTTCAGATTTTCTGATTTTCTCACTTTAATGAAAAAAAAATTAATTATATATTATGTATAAAATACATATAAATAAAATATAATCAAATAATAATTATATCAAACAAAATTAAAATTTTAAATTCATTCATATCGGTAACATTGTATTGTCTAATAGATCAACCATACTTACATTTTTCACTTTTACAAGTACACATTAAATTTCAAATCTAAACTACTAAATGTATAACTACATATCATAACAAAAAAGTACAACACTTAAACTGAAATCTAATATGCTCAAACTAAACAAAACAAATAATAAATAAATTAATCATTCAAAAAAAATTCAAACAACTAAAAAAATTCAAATTCAATTTTTTATACATCTAAATTTTACATTTTTAAATAAACATATAACCCGCACATTGTTACATTTGCGGTTTTTACTCAAACTAAACAAACCCAAAATAATATATAAACATGTAACCCGCACATTGTTACTTTTTAAAATAAACATGTAACCCGCACATTATTCAGTTCAACAAAAATATTATTTACATCTCATGTATCAAATACACATAAATCAAATATCATCAACTAACAATTAAATCAAAAAAATCTAACATAACTGAAATTTAAATGCATGCATCCATATTACATTCATCCACATGAAATTTTAAATATAAACTATTAAGTGTGCAAATATATAAAATTACAAAACAACAACATCACTAATTAAACAAAGATAGGTTATATTCAAACAAAACAAACCGAAACATTAAAAAAAAATTAAACATACAACAACATTAAAAAAATTACAATAATAAACGTGTATTTTTTCATACATCTAAATTATACGATTACATATTTTTATAATAAAAATGTTACCTGCACGCACGCACGGGCTATATCCTAGTAAGAATTAAAACTAGTCTACTTTCTAAAACCATTGTGACTAAGGGGTTGAATGTTTGCAGTTTTTGGAATGGTTTTTAATTTTTGTTTTTCAAATTTTTTTTTTTTTCCATTCAAGTTTTTGAAGAAATAGATTACCTAAAATTTAGGGAAACTAGTTTTTAAAGATTTTTTGATTTTGTATACAAAAACTAAAAACCACAATTTATGAGTTTCTAAACACAAGCCACCGGTTTTTTGTTTTTTGTTTTCTTTCTAAAAAAATTATTTTACCACTAAATAATCAACTAATATTATTAATAATCAATTCATAAAACCAAAATCTGTAGTATTTGGGGTACAATAGATATTTTTTTCACATGTAATTTTATTTTTATTTCTGCAAAAAATTAGTAGTATTAGGTATTAACTTTTTCTATATAAGACACAAAACTTATGCATCAAAAAATAAATTTATGAATTTTTTTAATGAAATAAATTTAAGTGCATTTTCAGTCATTTTTTTAGTATTATTTATTATTGCTATAAAATTAATATATTTGTATTAATTAAATAAATATTTATTTTATTAGTTTTAATATTCAAACAAAAATTAATAAATCTAGATTAAAACAAAAAAACACAAAAATACTTAAAAACCAAAAACTAATTAAAATCACCATTCAAGTTTTTTAGAAAAATCAAAATCTACAACAAAAATCAAAAACCAAAATCTATAAATCAAAATCTAAAAACAAAAATCAAAATCCAAAAACCAAAAACTAAAACTAAAAACCATACAAACATTCACCACCTAATTATAAAAATCTGGAAGCCGAACTTTTTTTTTTTTTTTTTTTTTGAGACGTCGGAAGCCGGACTTTCTAAAACCCACTAAAACCTCATTTCGCGTTTCGTTCCTCTTCTTGCCATAAATCGAATCCCTTAGGAGGAGATTTGTTGGGTTTGGAGATATGGATGTTCCCAAGAAATCTTATCTCAACGTGGTATGTAACTCTTCATTTCTTTATTTCAACTAAATCACTTATTTTTCTATTATTAATCTTTGATGATAGCTGAAGGGAACGGATGATAAAGCTGCTGGAGTTTCATCTCCTGTCAATAGATCTTTTGTGGCAGTGGTAAGTAACTCTCATTTATCTTGTTTCAAGATATTGTTAACTAAATCTAATCAATGACTTTCATAGTTGAAAGGTACGAAGAATAAACATGGAATTTCATCTCTAGCTCCTTCTACAGCTGTCGTAAATGCAAATAACCGTCCCACTATGGTCGTCTACGATCTTGAAAATTGCTTGATCCCCCCTTCATATGATCCCGCCGACATCCGAAATTCCATCGAAGACTCTATCCGTGCTTTAGGGTTGAGTGGGCCCATCAATTTTGTGGCCTGTATAGCGGACTATACGCGTAGTATTACTCCAGATGTCGTCTCGAAGCTTGGTTTTCCAGTCAAAGTTTTGGGCAAGCGTAGTAAGAATCTCGCCGACAAGTGGCTCAAAGGCAAGATAAAGCTTATTCGTAAAGGATCTTCCATCAATATACTGATGATTGGTGGTGATCACGGGTATAGCGCTATTCTGAAAAAAAACAAGTCTTTTGGCCACCAGATATTGCAATGTTATATGGCGCATACTGTTGCGGAGGACATGATAGAGGTTGGCATAGGATTTGAGTGGCTAGATTTCGTCAAGGGTAAGCTTGTTAGTCTTGCATCTAATTGATATGCGCAGAAGATCACATCACAACTTTGATCTGTTAGTCTTGTTAGTCTTGATTTAATTGATATGCGCAGAAGATCACATCTTGATTTAAGTGTTTTGATATGCGCAGAAGATCACATCTTGATTTAAGTGTTTTGATCACATCTTGATTTAAGTGTTTTGATCACATCTGTTAGTCTTGTTAGTCTTGATCTGTTAGTCTTGTTAGTCTTGATTTTCATCTTCTTGATCACATCAGAAGATCACATCTTGATTTAATTGATATGCGCAGAATATCACATCTTGATCACATCTAATTGATATGCGCAGAAGATCACATCTTGATTTAAGTGTTTGATCTGTTTTGGCAGAATCATCAATGAGTATCTGCATCAAGAATCTCGAGGTTGACGCATATGACATGGCACTCTTCATGAAGAAGGCAGGATACAACTCAAAGATTGAGTTGTATCCTGAGGAGAGTTGCTGCGATGTCACACTTACCTCTGTCTTGGAGGCTAAGTCTGCAGTTAAACTCTTTAACAAGGAGGTAAGAATGTCCTGTTTTTTTTTCATATGTATTAGGGAAATTTTGGTTGCGGATTGTTTGCTGAAGCTTTTGGTTGCAATCAGGTTTTTCCAGGTGGTAGTGGTAATGTTCTACATGTTACAAGGACCACGCCAAGGATGAATAAGAAGAATTAACCAAAGAAGAAGAGTTGCAGAGAGAAGAAAGATGACTTTGAATTGCCTAATTATGCCTCGGCAATTAAGCATCAATGCAAGTGGAAAAATGACTTTGAATTGCCTAATTATGCTTTTACAGGATTTGAATGTTTGGATTTGAATGTTTGGATTTGGTGTTTTGGATATGGTATTTTGGTTTTAAGGTTCTATTAGAATTTATCAACAAATTTGTTCTTATCTATGTTTTGATCGGTTTTGCCTTAATAAACATAAAAAAATAAATGGTGAGTTAATAAACAAAGATAGTAACTGATTTGGATTGCTCATGTATCATCCTAAGCAATGATTATAATAGAGAATGAAAATAGAGGAGTAGATTGCTCATGTATCATCCTAAGCATACATAGGCTGAAGATGAAGTGAAAAGACTGAATGCTCTGACTTCCAGCAAAATGAAGGAATTGGTGTTGAAGAGGCAGTGTGAACTAGAAGCAATCTGCAGAGAGGTTTCATATGGATGTCAATAGCCATGCTGCAAGACAGGGTCTTTTCGACCTCATTGATTCTGGTACCATACAAATCCTTCTTGAGTAGGTCGACTAATTAATTAAGTACTTCAGTTTTGCAGTGCATTTTTGTGCTTTTACTTTCCAAAGGTATAGTAGTAAGAGCATTATGGAAAGCCTATGCAAAATATATGGAAGTTGGGAGCTCAAGCCAAAACGATTCCTGTATTTGGCTCTCACCTTCTATTTCCTTACAAATTGTTTTGTGCCCTCAAACTGGTAGCCACACTCCATTTTGTTCAGGACATTGACTTTCTCTTTGACTAACTTTAGCATGTTTATCTCCATTTCCTGTTTGCTCTGTGTCAAGTTTGCCCCAATGTGAGACAACTTTGTAGAACTTAATATGAAAATGCTATGGACATGATTTCACATGTTGCTGAGTTACTGACGCAATTAATCGTATGGTTTTAAAAGATGTCTTTCATCGGATGTGCTGTGACGAAGTTTTCCTTTGCAGGTGATGGTGATCTGTCTGATATTCTGGCACGCATAGATGGCCAGATCGAGAAGGCCAAAGAGGCAGAAAGGAAATTTTAGACAAAGTTGATAAGTGGAGGCACGCAAAGGAAGAAGAAAATTGGCTTGATGACTATGAAAAGGTGAATACCACATTGTGTTTTAAAGTTCTCTTTTATGAAGATAAGAAGATTTGTGGACCTTGGAGCTGACTGTCAGCAGCTTTCTGATGAAAATATAGAGTTATCAAAGTCTTAAGGTTAACTGCAGCATGCAACTTTTAGAGAGAATCACGCTTTATCTGCATAGAGTTTTTTTTTTTTATAGTTTTAATATTAGAGTTGCTATATTGATTGTCTCTTCGATTTTGCTTCCATATTAAGATAAAAACCGCTTCAGTGCTGTGTTAATACCTGTCTCTTATACACATCTAGATGTGTATAAGAGACAGGAATCACGCTTTATCTGCATAGAGTTTTTTTTTTTTATAGTTTTAATATTAGAGTTGCTATATTGATTGTCTCTTCGATTTTGCTTCCATATTGAGCTAACAAGACAAAGCTCTTTGTTTGCGTTTTTTTCTGTTGTTGCATAAACAGGAGCAGAAACGACTACAAGGTCACCTTGCTACAGAGAAAGAAGTAAAGTATGGTTCAAAGTCTGCAAAGAAGAAGCCATTGGTATAGGGCCTTAACACAGACAATGTGACCAAAACTCCAATTGGTCGACGGATTGGGAGTACACCCGGACGTTCTACTATTTCTGGTGGCAAAGATTTTAGAGAAAGCGGAAGGGGCAATGCCGCAATACCATTGAACTATGATGCTCTTCAGAAAGATGATTGATGATAGATACTCAAAAAGGAGGGGGTTTTAGATAAGCTACAAAGCCTACATTACAGTGTTTGTTTAAGAGGTTAGCTTTGGATTATTTTGCCCTTTGAGATTTTGTTTTCTTATGTTGTTTATTACTTGATTTCGTCACCTTCGCAATCATATTGATTTGATTTTAGGCTGAGCAGCAGAAGTACATTGGGATGGTCGAAGACTGTTGCTGTGATTACGAGACGGTGAATCGGCTGAACACGGAGGTGTTGCATCCATTGCTTCAAGACCTTGTTAAGACACCATTTTACCGATATTTCAAGGTTTGTTCTTCTTTCTTTGATCATGAAACGAGGAATCTTTTTTCTTCTTTTTTCCAATTGATGATATTTGTCATTCTGCGATTAGATAGAGAATTTGGAGGTGTGTTATGATTAGCTCTGAATCCATTTTATAGGTTAAACTGTGGTGTGATTGCCCGTTTTGGCCTGATGATGGCATGTGCCGGTTAAGAGACTGTAGTGTTTGTGAGTGTCCTGAGAGCGAGTTCCCTGAACCTGTCTCTTATACACATCTAGATGTGTATAAGAGACAGCATTGAAAACGAGTATAGACAAGTTGTTGAGAGTCCACTTGTTGAAATTGAGGTAATGTTAAAATCTGTCTCTTATACACATCTAGATGTGTATAAGAGAATCACTAAAACCAGAGCCAACCATGGCAGACATTGAAAACGAGTATAGACAAGTTGTTGAGAGTCCACTTGTTGAAATTGAGGTAATGTTAAAATCAAGTCAATTGCTTTTATATATGAAACGGGCTATATCACTAACTCGTGGTGTAAATTAGGTTCTTTATGGCAATGATCTAGACACCACAACTTTTGGCAGTGGATTTCCCTTATCNACTTCATTGTAAAGTAAGAGGTTAATTTTGCAGGAAACAGTTTTTACAAAACCCCGTTGAGTTGCATTGCAAACCTATTTAGTATATAATGACGGATATAGTAGAAGAACTTTTAAATTCCTTGGAAATTTAAAGCTATTTTAGAAGTATCAGTTTTGCATTACGCATATTAGTATCAAAATATAACTGTAAGCGTTGCATATTGGGAGGGGAAGAGAGAGATGTAGGAAAAAAAAGTCCTATACATTTGAAGAGTAATCATATGCAAAAACACCAAATATTTTGAACTGGTTCGTTCTCACATGTAATGCAAGGAGAGGCTGCCAAGAAAATTTATTAGTGTATTGCAACAACAATAATAGTGGAAGACGAAAAACAATACTAATAAAGATACTAAAAAGACTTCAGCTTTTGCGGTTGACTTAGGCCAGAAATAGTGCTGAGACATAAAGAGAACACTATAAAGGGAATCCTATCCTCCCACCTCAATGAACACACCTTTTGATTATCTCTTCTTTAATATTTTGATTGCTTCACCACATAAAGCTTTTCTTCTTTCTTTTTTTTTTTTTTTTTTTTTTTTTTAATAATTGGACTATCGTAAGCCAAATCTAATCTCAAAATCTACAAGACTACAAGTGCTAATGTGAATTATGAAGTGTCCGAATCTGTCTAGCGAAAATTGATCCTTACATGGCCTAGATTTTGGTTTACCATTTACTGTTAGAACAAAGTACGAGATTTACGTTATAAACTCGTAATTTTATCTTCGATCTACATTATAACTCGGTAATTACCATTTATTGTTTTTGTATTTTTTTACCACCAAACTTTGACGTATAACTTCGATCTCTTATGGATGTATAATAAAATTGGCAAAAAGATCTGAGCATTTTTTGTTTTTATGCCCTCCTTTTTCTTAAAAAAAGGTTAAGAGTCTTTCAAATTTTCATCGCTTCCAGAAAAAGTAGTGTTTTTGAAGAACAAAAAATAATAAAAAGGTAGTGGGAACAGACAAAGGCCATTGATAAACAAAAGTTCCAAAATGCTCGTCCTCCGATATCAGCAAAATATTCATTCATCTTCGTTAACTATTTTATTTCATTTCTTGCTTTTGGCTCAAACTTTTCTCTTTTCTCTGCTTTTCTTTTTGGTGCCTTTAAATTTGAAACTTGATGTATCCAAGTTGGTAACTGCAACACCATAGCTGTCATGTCGTTCTTCTTGTGTGATTTGATTCCAATTGCTTTTCTATTAGTGATGGTGAATCTTTCCATTTTTATATCGTTATTACCCGTATTTGTAATAATTCTAATGTTTTTGATTATATATTCTCGTATTTCTCGGTTATTATATTGGTGTGTTTCATTCTGTGTTGCAAGACTTACAAAACTTGTCGATTAGCCATGCATTTCACTAACATCGAGTTTGGTTTTCAATGCTTAATCTCACATGTATAAACAGTGAACTGATAAAAAAATAAAATTAGTAGGTCATCCATGTTTTATATGGGTTAAACACAATTAATAGTGTAATTTTGAAGAAAAGACTCTGAAAAAGAAAAACTGCATATTTGTAATATAAATACTCAAATGAAATCTTATAAAAAATATTTTGGCATGAACAAAAACATTATTTATAGAATTTGGAGTATTACATACATATATTCTCTCACAAATCGTGACTGTCTCATCGTATGACAATATCATTCATTACCCTGATAGTGTGAGTCCATAATACTCCACACTATCATATCGATTTCCCTATGATGCCACTTTTTAACGTCCTCATGATCGTTTCCGTCCATAAATGATCTATACACATATCACGTTTGACCTTTAACGCACGTAATATTCATGGTTAATCATTAGGTACATAGAAGCATAAATGGACCAATAAAGTCTTATATTAACATACATTTATATATATATGCGACTGGAAAGTTAAAGGATATATATATGTTTCTATTTAAATAATGCAAAGTTGAAGTTAACGTCAAAAAGAGGAGCCATCCGAGAATAATGTTGGGAGGATTTTGCTAACGTTAGGTGTGGTTTGACCAAATAACATTGACCGCTCGAGCCCTTCGGCTTACGTCCTTCAAAGCTTTTTGTGTGGCCTTATTCGACAAGCCTACAAAAACCAAAACACTTCGAAAATCTCTCCGAGACACACACGACACTTCTTGGTTACACAAATTGACCTATTCGTGTTTTATATGTTAATTAATAATTTAAAATCTTTAATACAAACAAATATTCTCATTAATCGAGTTTGACAAAAGAACACGATAGCACCAATGAGAATATTTTGTGAAGTCGTTTATATATTTGTTTTTTCAAATTTTTGTTTAGAATTTAGATATGAATGTTAAAGTTTAAAGAAGTGTACGTAAGAATTAATTTCTTATATCTCTTCAAATTGGTTATAATCTACCAGCAAGAATACGAAACAAATTCTGAATAAATTGGTATAATGGTTGTAAAATTATTGGAGTAATATTGTAAATTTAGATCATTTTAAATTTAGTATTTTACGAGCATAAGTTTTTTTTTTTGTAATAAATCATTTGTTGGTGTAGTATACGTTGCGTTGTCCGTTTAGGTTAATTAGGATTTATTACAAAAATACCCGTTGTCTAATAATTTTCGATCTTTAAAAAAAAAATCAAACGATGGAAAAATAGGACCATAGTTTAAACCCTATATAATGCATGTTTTATTATTAAGACTTAGGAAAGAGTGAAGGAATAATTCATGACGAAGGAAAAATAGGCGCATAACTATTTACTTGAGAAAAACAAATAATATTCATATCGATGAGGTATAGGGTTGATGACAACACTAGTTACATGTAATTATACCCTTTTTGTTGTTGTTAAGAACTCATGATTATACGTTGAACACACTAACTCACATATTCGAAAGAGTATGATCACACATTCACACTCGTTACATTTAAAGAGCATGGTATAAAACAGTACACCAAAACCATGTACGCATCATAAGTCGTTTTCATTTGTTTTATAAGAACAATTTAGTAGCAAGTACAAACCCTGGGTCCAACTTATAAGTATTGAGCATTTTTGTTAGTGCCATAGAAAATGTAGAGCTTTTAGCACTGTGTGATTTTGATTAGGTGGGACTGCTTTAGAGTTCCACGATTGTTTGGTGTTTCTCCGGTATCTAATAACACAGAGAAGCGATATACAATCTTCCAAGCGAAAGCTGAGTAATCTATGGAAATTGTGTGTGTCGGGTTAATGTGGCTCATGATTGTTGTCGTCTCATTGTGCCGATGATCTTTAATTTATTACAATAGTCAGACGACTACAAATATATTTTGGTCCACTAGTGTTTTACGAACGGACGCACCACAATATTGACTTTAATTGTATTCCCTACTTTTGTTCGAGATAAAGTAGAAACTTTGTTTCCCCTATCACGTTTTTACCAAAGAGCAACTTGCACACAATTCTATTAACCAGTGACTGATTTCGAAATATTTGTACTACAAACGAATACCTTATTCATGGGATTAGATAGAGAATAGCTGTAATAGCAATTAAATATTTTTTTCCCCTATTTATAACGTTTTTACTTTGAAATACAAGTTGTAAATTTACAACATATAAACATGCATTTTTGACAAAATAATAAAAAATTAAATATTACTAAAAAGTAAAAACTAGCTATTGAAATCAAGTTAGTAAAACGAATTTTTTTTTTGTTAGTCTCGTTGGTTTGAGCATTTGTGAGTAAAACGAATTTTTGAAACGTTAAAAATGAATTTTACAACTTTAGCATTTAGACCTTTTTTTTACAATATGTAATATTAATTTTAGTATTTAAACTTTTGCTTTCTAATTTAAATTTATTTGATCATTGCTGACGTTTTAAATTTCTCTTGGTTATAACAGAAAGATATATCCATTTATTATTAACGTTTGAAATGACAACAATACTCTGGATTTTCTATAGATTTCAGAAATTAATATGAGTTTTGATCTAAAATCCTTTGTTGTAAAAGAATGAAATTTTCCTTCAAATCTCTCTAAAAAGAAAAGGGATACTCGCTCAGCAAAACTCGAAAAAATCAATCTTAAATGAGACATACAAGAGTAGTTGATTTGTAAACGAAATTTACAAAATAAAAAAAAGAAAAATGGAATCTGTGATGAAGGCATAAATTAAGGATTATGACTTAAGGTGAAAAAGGAGGTGAAGTAGTGCACGTGTGCTCCCAAAACCTCATCATCACAGTGTCATGTGCAAAATGAAAATAATACTCACTTATCATTATTAATCGCACCAACAATATTTAAAAACCATTGTAAATAAATTGTTTCCATCATTCTACTACTCTCATCATTTCACTTCCTCCCATCATACCTTCTATTTTCTTCCCAACTTATTTTTTTTCTATTCATAATCTATATATTTCTTTTGCTAAAAGTTAACAGAATTTTTTTCAATCCATATTACTTTTGAGTTTTTTTAATTTTAGAAATGATACCAAGGATATATAAATTAGCAAAATAACATTTATTCTTGATAAGTCCCGAACATGCTTGTAACTAACGTTCCAAAGATTTCAATACAATGCTCAAATTGATGAAAACTCGATTTATTTCTCATCTATTTACAGTTAAAAATAGTTGAACAAAAAAAAAGAATATATTATTGTTGCTTTACTACCTGAATTTAAACATGCATATTCGATGTGGTTGAGAAAAAGAAAAAAAGTTGAAATCTGCAGGATATTTTTTTTGGTTTTGTCAACTATATGTATTATACAATTTCTTTTGCTGTTGTTTGTACAACACTCACATAGTTAATAATCATAAATGAAAAAAAAAAAAAAAAAGAAGACCCAAAGCAAAGGTCAAAATGATTTATATCGCATAAAGCAGAAGCATTAATTAACTTTATAGTTTCACTTTTCTTTTTCTTTCTACTTTTAATTTCTGGATTTATTAACAAGACCCAAAACAAAGGTCAAAATAGTCGCAAATCTCAAAGCCTCCTTCTCAATCTCTTCTTCTTCACTCACTCTGTCTCTCTCTCTCTCTCTCTCGTCCACCACCACTAAGGAGGCACTAACACTTTACTTATTCATCTTCTGCTCATCAGAAGAAACATTTCTCTCGTTGATTCGATTACTTGTAATTTCCCTCTGCGTTTTTCTCGTGCGTTGTTCTCCTTTGGACTCTTTACTGTTTCTAGGTTTACTCAATCCCAAGAATGGGAACTAAATGGAGGAAGATGAAACTGGCCTTGGGTCTGAATCTCTGCACGTACCTCCCACGAACCCTAGAGGAACCACCCGCTGCTTTGAATTCCACGGAGAGATTATCCGATGTTGCTCTGCTCTCTCCTCTTAACNAACCACCCGCTGCTTTGAATTCCACGGAGAGATTATCCGATGTTGCTCTGCTCTCTCCTCTTAACTGGCCCATGACCCCAACACCGTCGTCTTACGGTCTCAAACTATCCAGAAACAGCTCTAAATCTTCCAAGGTTTGCTCTTTTACAAGACCCACTCTCTCAATCTTTGTATCTGGTTTCCACTGCCTGTTTTGGCTCTGTGTATATGAGTTGACTTTTGGTATGAGTTTGTCTTCTTCTAGTTTTTAATTTAAAACTCACTCCAGTTATTCAAGGTTTTGTTTTTTTTCGGTATTGTTTCTTGTGGAAATCGAAATATGGAATCTTGAATTTGATTTTTGGTTTTCTCTGTTGTTGCTATGGTGCTTAGAGATCTCGAGCCGTTTAATTTGAGAAATGCTAAAGAATAACATCAGATCTTTCCAACACTTCTTTTTGTAGCTGTAATAAAGGGGAAACTTGTTTATTTCTCTATATCTAGCTACTTAGAAGTGCTGATTTCGGTTTCAAACTTGGATAGTTTGTTTCTTGATGTACTGATTGTCTTTAAAACCGAGTGCTCTGATTAGTTTCTTTGTCTAGTTCTTTTTCCTAATGAAGCCTCTAGAACATGGACTCGCATATTTTGCTTATTTGCTTAATCTGTTTTATGAGCAGACATGTTCTATATGCTTGACTAAGATGAAAGAAGGAGGAGGGCATGCGATTTTCACAGCAGAGTGCTCGCACTCGTTTCATTTTCACTGCATTGCTTCAAACGTGAAACACGGAAACCAAGTTTGCCCCGTGTGCCGCGCTAAATGGAAGGAGATCCCAATGCAGCACCCAAGTTTTGATCTTCCTTATCAGTTTGCTCGTCCTTGTAACAATGATGCAGCTATTAGCTTCGCCCAACGCTTAACTACGCCTCGTCGAGTCATGAATCAAGGACGAGTTCTGGCTCCTGAGCCGTTTATGTTCAATGACGATGAACGGTTAGAGCAGCAGCTTGGATTTTCCGGGAAGAGCTTTGGTGATGATGCTTTGGAGAACAGTCATCACCCTGTACGAATGATGGACTTGAAAATATATCCTGAGGTTTCCGCTGTGCCACGAGCTGAGTCCCGTGACAAGTTTGCTGTGTTAGTGCATCTAAGAGCTGCTGCTATGGTTACTGGAAGTGCAAACTCCCTCAACAATCAGATCTCTCGATATCCCCGAGCTCCTGTTGATCTTGTCACGGTGCTTGACATCAGTGGTAGCATGGCTGGAACTAAACTGGCTCTGCTCAAACGAGCAATGGGCTTTGTGATTCAGAACCTCGGGTCAAACGATAGGCTCTCGGTTATTGCTTTCTCTTCGACTGCTCGTCGTCTTTTCCCTTTGACCAAGATGTCTGATGCTGGAAGGCAGCGAGCACTTCAAGCTGTGAACTCATTGGTTGCAAATGGTGGGACTAACATCGCTGAAGGTCTTAGGAAAGGCGTCAAGGTGATGGATGATCGAAGAGATTAAAATCCTGTTGCTAGCATTATCCTTTTGTCTGATGGGCGAGACACCTATACCATGAACCAGCCTGATCCAAATTACAAGTTGCTACTCCCGTTGTCCATGCACGGCTGTGAGAGCAAGCGGTTTCAGATCCCGGTCCATTCTTTTGGTTTCGGATCAGATCATGATGCTTCACTGATGCATTCTGTCTCTGAAACCTCTGGGGGAACTTTCTCTTTCATCGAGAGCGAGTCTGTGATCCATGATGCTCTTGCACAGTGCATTGGTGGGCTTTTAAGCGTTGCGGTGCAAGAGCTGCGGTTGGAAATCGATGGTATGTGTTCAGATGTTCATCTTAGCTCGATAAAAGCTGGGAGTTACCCGAGCCTCGTTGCTGGTGATGGTCGGTCAGGATGTGTTGACATCGGTGATCTTTACGCTGATGAAGAGCGGGATTTCTTGATTTCTATCAACATCCCAGCTCAGAGAGCTGGAAACGAGACAACGCTCGTGAAAATGAGATGTGTCTACAAAGATCTTTTGACAAAAGAAATCGTGACGCTTCAAAGTCATGTGCTCAAGATTCAAAGACCTGAAACCGTCGGTCAAGAAGTTGATGTGTCCATCGAAGTGGACAGGCAAAGAAACAGGTTTCTTGCCGCGGAGGCAATGGTAAAGGCGAGAGGTTTAGCAGATGGAGAAGATTTAGCAGCAGCTGTTACCGTTATCCAGAAATTTAGACAGGTTTTGGCAGAGACGGTGTCAGCGAGATCGAATGACGGGTTTTGTGTGGCTTTGGACAGAGAGCTGAAGGAAATGCAAGAAAGAATGGCGAGTAGGCATGTCTACGAAGTATCGGGAAGAGCTTACATTCTCTCTGGACTTAGTTCACACTCATGGCAAAGAGCAACATCGAGGGGAGAATCAGGAGACGGTTCGAGCTTTGTCCAGGCTTATTACCAGACTCCATCAATGGTTGAGATGCTACACCGATCTCAAGCTACGTCGCATCATAGGCTCATCCAGCCGTTGCTATCATTTGCATCTCAACCAAAGCCAAGGTGAAAAACAAAAAAATATATATTCAAAATCCAATGTCTTCTTAGCTGTAAAATGTTTCAGCTTTGTTTTGATCTCTCAAGACATTTTGGTCTCTTTTTGGGGTTTCTCTGTAAAGAAATAAGAAAAAAGCAGGCAAAGGGGAGAAAATGTGAATCTATAAGTGGGTTTAGAGGGTCTTACGATTTTGCGATTTTGCTGGTTTTGTACGTTGGTCTTGTTTCAGTTTCTCATGTAATGTGTGTATATATAATATATGTATGAATTTTGGTATAAAAGCTTTAGTTCACAAGTTAGAATATACACTATGCAGTTTCAGTTTTTGGGGGCAAAGCAGTGATCATTTTAGATTCCAATAGTCCTTTTGTAATTGAGAAAGTGCACAAAGTGGAAGAATCGGTGAAAGTAATTTTTATTTGAAATTTTCACAAGTTCAAGTGTTTCCTGATTCCATCATTCAGGGTTTTAAATATTGCTGTTTCAAGGAATCGTGTAGTTTTGATTAACGCCGATGAGAATGCAAGGATTAAAAAAAAAAAAAAATTCCTCAAAAGATATTTCATTTTACACTATTGAGAAAGTGCACAAAGTGGAAGAATCGGTGGAAGTAATTTTTATTTGAAATTTGAATCGTGTAGTTTTGATATATTATAACATAATAATGTACGAACCAACATTCATTATACGGAGCCTACAACATTTTGTATGATGATATAACACGAATTGATTGCATAATAAAGATACGTTCAGAGTTCATTCGGAGACCTTAGGTTATAACACTTTTAACTCAAGCTCAACCACGACACCTGACTCTTCATTTACTCAAGTCCATTACTGGTTAGGTCTCGGTTGGTTTGGGTTCCTCACCTATATATTTGCTTCAACATTTATTCAATTTTGGTTCGAATTATTATTGAAACAGGTGGAAGTCCTTGTAAAACATGTTAATGTTCATATAAAACTTATATCCATAACATATGAGATCACGACGAACAGCTCCACATGTACGACAAATAATACTAGAAATATCCGATAAGTTTGCCTCCAATAATTTACATATTTTTGTATTGTCTATTAATTAAATCAGTTCAAAAAGACATACGCAAAGTCACAAAATATAATAAAGTCTACTGCCAACACCATTAAATCAAGAGAGATAACAGGGGGCAAAACAGTAGTATAAGAGCCAAGTGTGGCTAAAGGCAAGGTTGGAGAATAAATCAAAACAACTATGAAAAAAAGGAAAAGACATGGCGAGAGAGGAGCAAGAGCCAGTAGCAATGGAGCCGCTTAGCCCAATTTCACAGCTGTTCGTTTCGCCGGGGCTTTACTGCGTCATTGTTTTAACTTTAGGGTTTAAAACTAGATGCAACCCTTCCACCATTGTTGAAGGTATCAAGAACACGTGGATCAAGCTCCCTCGCTTCTCTAGCAAAGTGGTAAACATACATTTACATGCCTTACTTTTTACATGAAAGAACGTGTAAGAGAATTTTTTTTTTTTTTTTTTTTTTTTTATCAGCACATATAGCTACATCAACCGTGTTCAAACACGTGTATTACATGCTATTGACGATGAAAAGAAAGCATAAACGAAAATTTTAAAATATCACAATCATAATAAATAAAAAGGCTAAATTACTAAATAGAGTTATGGGAATTTATTTCTTCATGAGTCTCTTAATTTCGATGGTGCCTGTCTGTTTAGTTATATATATATATATATTTTATTAACTTTGAAATAAAGCATACGATGATATATATATATATATATATATATATATATATATATTATGCAGCTAACTAAACTAATCTTATTTGATCATAAATTACTGTTTCAGGAGATGAAGAAAAATGGAAAAGCGGTTTGGGTTCCTGTTAGTGTTCGAGTAGAAGATCATGTTATAGTGCCCGACCTAGATCATTCCAACATTGAAAATCCTGATGAATTTATAGAAGACTATACGTCAAACCTAGCAAATACTCCAATGGACATGTCTAGACCTTTGTGGGAATTTCATGTACTGAATATAAAAACATCAAATGCGGAATCTTTGGGTATAGCGAAACTACATCACTCGCTCGGCGATGGGATGTCTCTTATGTCTCTTTTACTTGCTAGTTCACGGAAAATATCAGACCCCGAGGCTGTTCCTACTACCACGGTTACAAAAAAACATGTTGGTTCCAATGATAAGGGTTGGTGGTTGGTTGGGATCGATTTTGGTTGATGATAAGTATCATTTTCACAACTATTATTGAATTATTCAAGTCTCTGCTCACGCTATGTTTTATGCGGGATACAAAAACTCCTCTCACGGCTAAACCGGGAGATACAATTCGACCTAGAAAGATTATCCATAGGATAATAAGCTTTGATGATGTCAAGTTGGTGAAGAACACAATGGATATGGTGAACATTTTAATATTCAATATCACTTTTTTTTTTTTTATTTATAAGAACTAATTTATAATATATGTTTTTTTTGTAGAAAGTAAATGATGTTCTTCTTGGAATGACACAGGCAGGTCTCTCAAGATATTTGAGCAAAAAAATCTGGTAATTATATCAAACTCTTTTCCATTCTACTGTTATTGACCTTAGTATTGTCATATATGGTTTTAATAGCTATTGTTTTAAAATAGATGAAAATACAAAGTGAAAAAGAAATAAAAATACAACGGGCTTGAGAAAGAAAAAAAAAACTAATATTGATAGCTACTAAAAATTATAGAGATTACATTTGAATTTTTGTATGAATATTTATAATGTTATGTTTCGTACATCGTTGGACTACATTATTGTTGTAATATATCATTAACAGTAGTATCAAATTTTAAGAATAGATGTAGAAATGGTGGTGGAGAAGGAAAAAATCCGTCTTCGTGGTACAGTAGCTATAAATTTAAGACCAGATACAAAAATCGAGGTAATATCAATGTGTAGCCATCATTTTCACGTTTATCTTGCATAACATAACCATATTTTTTTAATAAATTTCAATGCAAGAGGTTCGTAAAATATGAAAATGTAGGATCTTACAAATATGATGGAAAAGGGTTCAAAGTGTAGATGGGGAAACTTCGTAGGCTTTGTTATATTTCCTTTGTGGGTAAAATCTGAGGATGATCCGTTGGAATACGTCCGAAAAGCCAAATCTACTATGGATATGAAAAAGTTCTCCATGGAGCCTTTTATAATCTATGGAATTATCAAATGTATCATGAAAATATTCGGCGAAAAGGTAAAATTTACAACCACTAAGAACTAGTTGATCCACATAATATGTATTTATGTATATAAACAAAATAAATGATTGTTAATCACAGGTAACGGAAACTATTGTTAAGAGGATCTTTGGTCACACAACAATGACATTTTCAAATGTGATGGGTCCGAAGGAAGAAATAAGTTTTTTTAACCATCCGATGTCTTACGTCACAGCAACCGCATTAGCTGGACCACAAGTAAGTACATATAGCCAATCATGCCAAATATACTTGCATATCAATAAACTTCTTTTGGGAAATTACACCAAACTTTGATGAAATTGATTAATTAAGCGGTGTTTATGTTTTGTTGTTGAACTAGGCTTTGATTATACACTTTGTAAGCTACGTAGACAAGATTATCATCAATCTAGCTGTCGACACAACAGTGATTCCAGACCCTCATCTACTATGTGATGATTTGGTAGAATCGCTCGATATTATCAAACGTGCGGTCCTCTTGGAGAATGGACTTCACAAAGTGGAGGTCTGAGACATGTATCGCCTGATATAAAATTGATGTTTTATGTTACAAAGATCAAATATGGAGAAATGTAGTAATGTACTGTGTTAGCTTGGTTTGATTTCAATAAAGGATTTTCTCGGAGGATAATTTCCCTTACCATGTTATGTGGTAGGATTCTAATTTATTAAGGAGATGCTAAATTTATGTGATTTACCATGTTATGTGGTAGGATTCTAATTTATTAAGGAGATGCTAAATTTATGTGAGAAACTATACATCCACATAAAAAAAACATGTTACATAAATAATAACATGCTACAGAGAAACGCCACTACTCTCGTAACAGTTTAATAAAAGGTAAAAATCAGGAAAGTTAAATTTTGATTTTGTTCTATTGTCACATATTTTCTCTCCCAAATCTTGTCATTGACCCAACTGATCCTTATCGATATAAATGGTGGAAGTACTTGCAAAACATGTTCATTTCTTTCCATAGAAAATAAAGAGTGTTCAATTCAAATGAACCGATCTAAACAAAAATAACTGACTTATAAACCAATTACAGTAAAACCTCTATAAATTAATAACGTTGGGACCGTGAGGTTTTATAAAAAAATATTAATTTATAGTGATTATTAATTTATAGATATATTATTTGGTTAAAAAATTAATTTTGGGACTGACAAAAAATATTAATTTAGCGAGGTATTAATGAATCGAGTATTAATTTATAAAGGTTCTACTGTATGTTTACTTTTGTTTTACTTTATATATATATATATATATATATATCAAAATGGAAAATCAAAACCGGAGAAAAAAAAAACCTTTTTCTAAAACCAAAATTTCTTTGAATATTAAAGATATAGGAGTACTTCACTAAAACTTGAATATACCGAAACTAAATCCAAATCAAAACCGAACTAGATAAACTAATATTAGTATTAAATATTTTTTATTACAATTTTTTAATAAAAGGAGAATTTGATAAACTCTAAAAAAAAATTTTAAAAAAGTAATGGTCTAATTTTCGGCTTACCTTGTTTATCCTTTGGGCCGGGCTTTGACACATCCAACTTCTTTTACAACTAAGTGGAACATTTTTTTTTTTTTTTTTTTTTTAAGATTGTAGAACATTTATTGTGAACACATGTACAGATTCCACATAACTGATTGAACACCCGAAAGGCCAAAAGTACGAGACTCTATCTAATATCTAACTTTCTGTGTGGTCTTAGACCAACACCAATCCAAACACTCAATTGAGTGTTTTAAAAAAAATTTAATAATAAAAAAAATGATTTTTTTTTTAAAAAAAAAAGAAAAATACGATTTAGAAAAAAAAAAAAAAATTGACGAATCACATATTGCCACGTGTCATAAGACACCATAAAATTAGATTCAAAATAAGACACCATGTCTTGCACTGTTCAATGCCATGTCATATTTTCTTTTTTTTTTGAATTTTTTTTTTTGAGTTAAGACACCCAAGATGTCCATTGGGGATGCTCTAACTTTCGAATTCTTTCAACAATTTGGTAGTTCTAACTTCTAACCGGGTCCCAAGACCAGGGAGACACTAAACTTAATTAACTTAAAATATAACATAATCTACTATATGAAAGCTGGATGGCTCTCTCGAGAGATCGCCACGTCAGCACACCAGGAGATGACACGTGTCATCCACTATTTAATTTTTAAAAAATCATTTTATTTGTAATAAAACTTACATCCATGAGGATTCGAACCCACAATCCTCTCAATATAAGACAACTGTTTTATCCACCAGGCTATGAGTACTACTTGACAATCCTCTCTAAACAAATATGATATTGTCTCTATGTTTTACACATTAAATTGAAAGCTCTTTTTAACAACAATTGGAAGCACATATATGGAAAATATATTGTATGATCACATTTGGACTTCAAATTTTGATAGTTTTATATGTAAATTTGGATTCCTGAATTGCGTCAAAATTTTAGATTTCTGATTAGCCAGAAATAACAAATTTTTATTTATTATGTTCATGTTAGTTTTGATCCGTTAATAATTAATTATATGGCCAAAATATTTTACGCATAATTTTTTTTAACTTTTCCGGAAAAAACCTCTTCAATTTATGAAGCCGTGCTCATGAAGTCAGCCGTGTCCGTTGTTGTAAATTGGATAGGTGAAAATTCTGCATGGATGAAATAGATACAAGGGGTAACATTTTTCATTCATTGATTTCCAATCACAAGAATGTGATCTTATTCAAGAGTCAAATCAAAATTTTCCATCTTCTAACAAGTTTGATAAATATCGTTTAATATGCGCCTCAACGAGGATGTACAAATCCTCATCAATTTTTTTTGGTGTGTGGTCTAATATTTGTTTATAATATTCTCCATAGCGAAATTGAATTGCAATCGTATGTGGAAATTGATCCAAACAAATTATATAAATTGAAATTAATCACAACTAATATAAGGATAGAGATAAAACTCATTTATTAAACTTTAAAAATTCTAAATTAAAAAAAAGCTATAAAAACGATTGTTTAACTTTATAGAGTTTGTGGGAATGGAACAAGTTGTAGAGGAAGACGGAAGGACTCTTACCGTCTTCATTCTTCTCACATTCCGCCCATGAAAGTTTTAGTTTATTTTAAAAATAATTTAGACTTTTAATACCTATTAAATTTGGACTAAACTTCCTTATATATCAAACCACACTTAATGTCTCACCATTTTTGCTTTGTCATGGCCCAACAAAATCATTTGCAAACAAAATTTGTATACTCTTTTAATATAAATATATAATGGTTGAATGTATCAAATTATAATTAATTTTGATTGTTATGAGCATAAATATATAAATAAGACATATGTGAAAGAATATATAGCAAACAAACCTGCGCGTATGCGCGGATATTCTCCTAGTAGTACATGATTTCGTTATGACATATGAGTACACAATTTGAGTGCATTTTTGGATATATACTAGAGTAGGAAATATTTGTTATTAAGCCAATTAATATGCATTTGTAAACAAAACAAAAAAACAACCAGTATGCATAATGCTTATAAAAATATAGATCATCTTAACATCAATATACAATAAATAATGTTATAGTCACTATCAACTTCAAGGGTGCGTAGTGGATGGATACACCTAACTTAATCTACAACTAACTATAATAACTTTTTTTCCTTTTAAACATTTATTGTGAACTTATTTATCAGATTCCACAAAAGTGAATGTACGCCAAATAGATACGTGACTGTTTTAAAATCAAAACTTCCGTGGCCCAATTCAGATCCCGCTATCGATAGCCAGCAAGCAGAGATCTACGATTGCGACATTTTTGCCGGCGCAATTGGTTTGTTCATAATTTTCGCATTTTCTTATTAATTAACATGATTTCTTTTCAAATAACTTGTTCCAATTGTTAAGGGGCGAGAGAAGTCAGTTTATGGCTTATGCGCCGTTTACTATTAATACATTATTTCATAAATTAACATATAGATAAAAAAAGAAAAGAAAATAGATTTTTCCCCTCGGGATTCAAGTCCTAATAGTAATGCGATAAATGCGAAAATAAATAAGAAATTCAAAAAGACAAATGAAAAGTCACATAAATAACAAAATCTACCGTTCTACCAAGTAACAACACCATTTAATCAAGAAGTGCTATAAGAGAGCGATGTGTGTCTAAAAGCAAGGTCGGGGAATAATCAAAATAACTTTGAAAGAGAGAGAGAGAGAGAACATGGTGAGAGAGAAGCAAGAGACAACAACAATGAAGCCGCTTAGCCCGGTGTCCCAGCTGTTCGTTTCGCCGGGTTTCTACGGCGTCATTGTCTTTACTTTAGGGTTTAAAACTAGATGCGACCCATCCACCATTGTTGAAGGTATCAAGAACACATGGATCAAGCTTCCCCGCTTCTCTAGCAAAGTGGTAATAAACATATCATGTTATTTTACATGCTTTCTTGTCACATTTTTCTTTCTTTAGTCATCAAATGCGAACGATTTATTTTACAAATATCATTCTCTCTTGGGTGCACACATGCTCAAAAGTTTCCTAATATATATCACACACACACACACACACACACACACACACACACTCTCTCTCTTATATATATATATATATATATATATGTGTGTGTGTTATTTATACTGTTTAATACAATATAATCATCTATTTGATCATAAATGTTTCAGGAGATGGATGATAAGAAAAATGGAAAAGCGGTGTGGGTTCCTGTTAGTGTTCGAGTAGAAGATCATGTTATTGTTCCCGACCTAGATCATTCCAACATTGAAAATCCGGATGAATTTGTAGAAGACTATACGTCAAACATAGCTAATACTCCAATGGACATGTCTAAACCTTTATGGGAATTTCATGTACTGAATATAAAGACATCAAATGCAGAATCATTAGGTATATGGAAATTCCATCATTCACTGGGCGATGGAATGTCGCTTATGTCTCTTCTATACGCTAGTTCACGAAAAATATCAGACCCTGAGGCTCTTCCTACTACTGCGGCTACAAGAAAACACGTTAAATCCAATAGTAATTGGTGGTTGATCGCCATATTTTGGTTTATAATAAGAGTCATTTTTACAACTTTTATTGAATTGTTCAAGTCTCTCCTTACAATATGTTTTTTGCGGGATACTAAAACTCCTCTCATGGGTATACCGGGAGATAGAATTCGACCTAGAAAAGTTATCCACCGGGTAATAAGCTTTGATGATGTCAAGTTGGTGAAGAACACCATGAAAATGGTAAATATATTGGTATATATTATCATTTTGCTTTATATTGATCGTTTGTTACGTTTTCTACTTAATAATCAATGTTTTTTTTTTTGTAGAAAGTGAATGATGTTCTTCTTGGAATGACACAGGCAGGTCTCTCAAGATATTTGAGTAAAAAATATGGTAATTTTAAATAATAAAAAAATCATTTTATTGACCTTAATATATGAATATAAAACACTGAAGGAATATAAATTTTAGTGATATTTGGCTGACTGAAAATGATATCAATATACATTTTTTAACAACAAAAAAAAAAATCAATATAAATATAAAATATTTGTTTCACTCATCGCACGAGATATATACTACATCATTATCATAATTTTTTTGTTGTTGTTGTTGTTGTAGTATTATGTATTATTTCATTAATAATAGTTTCAATATTTGATATTTTTATAAGAAGATGAAGACCATTCAATGGTCGGGAAGAAAAAAATCTTAGAAAAAATCCGTCTCCGTGGTACAGTAGCTGTAAATCTAAGACCAGATACAAAGATCGAGGTAAAATCAATGTAAAATCATCATCTTAACTCTATCTTACAAAAGATTAATAGTATAGTAAAATATGAAATTGTAGGATCTCGCTGATATGATGACAAAGGGTTCAAAATCTAGATGGGGAAACTTCATAGGAGTTGTTATATTTCCTTTATGGATAAGATCTGAGGATGATCCCTTGGAATACGTCCGAAGAGCCAAAGCTACTATGGATAAGAAAAAAATCTCCATGGAAGCACTTATGTTTTATGGAATCACCAAATTTACCGTAAAAATATTTGGAGAAAAGGTAAAATATAAAATGATTATCAACTATTTAATCCTTATATATATTATGTGTAAAAAAATTATATATATATTATCAATGACAGGCAGTAGAAACTCTTGCTAAGAGGATATTTGGTCATACAACACTGACATTTTCAAATGTGCTGGGTCCAAACGAAGAAATAAGTTTCTTTTACCATCCGATGTCTTATGTCGCCGCAAGCGCATTGGTTGGACCACAAGTAAGTGTAACTACAATCATGCCATACTTGTACTTGCATATGCATATCGAATCTTTTTTTTTTTTTGGGATAAAAACTTCTATGACGTGTTTATCTGTTTGTTGTTGGACTATAGGCTCTTATTATCCATTTTGTAAGCTATGTAGACAAGCTTATCATCAATCTAGCTGTCGATACAACAGTGATTCCAGACCCTCATCTACTATGTGATGCTTTGGTAGAGTCGCTCGATATCATCAAACTTGCTGTCGTGGAGAAAGGACTTCATAAAATGGATGTCTGAGACATGTATCACCCAATATACAAAAAAATCTGAAATTTTACGTAATGTAGTCATTTACTATGTGAGCTTGGTTTGATCTCAGTATTGGTTTGTTTTACTTATGAATTATGATGTCGTGTTACTATACATAATGTTCTTTCTCTCCAGATGTGGTAATATGGAGCCTAAGGCATACTTTGGAGTAAACGGTAGACTTAGATGAATCCTTAACAGTTAAAAAGCGTATTTGGTCCACATATTATAGACAGTAGCATATTTACACAAGACGAACAAACGTAGACCACTAACATATTTACATAATCAGAGCTGTTTCATCAAATTACAGGAACTGTTCAAGGGCTTGTGTATTGTTGTTGTTCACGAGCTTCATCATGAAGTTAAACCTGGTGTCTGGAGATGTCTTTGGTTGTGGCCATTTCGCTCCTTCGGGGATCTTGATGCATCTGAAACCTTGATCTTTGTAAAGTTTGGTGGCTCCTAAGTTGTTGAGATCACAGTGAAGGCCAATAGCTCGACATCCCCAGTTCTTAGCTAAAGCCTCTGCTTTCCAGATGAGTCTCTTTGCTATTCCCTTGCGCCGGAAACTCTCTCGAACCGCTACGTTTGATATGTACGCAATCCCCGTCCTGGCTTTGAAATTGTAACACACCATCAAATCATTGCAAGACAAAAAAAAAAAAAAAAAAGAACACAGATCCGAGCACAACACATTCTGACCAAAAACTTCTTTAACCGAAAGTATGAATCGTTTTAACAACACCAAGTCAGCTAAAGATACCTAAACGTTATAAGTTTCCTTAGTTGCACATTCTGAGACTTGTTCCTTAGTCTTAAGAACAGAGACGCAGGGCTTGACCAGAGAAATAAAAGATAAGAAAAGAAAAGCAAACCTTCTCTGGCGGAGAGGTCCTTTCCTCGGAAGGTAATCCGCCACAGTATCCACAGTCAAGATTCCGGCAACATAACCTTTGTTCAGGCTGATCTTAGCATCAAAAGCTCCAATCTTGAAATCTTCACTTCCAATGCAGATGGTTTCATCTACTGAGCTACCTATCACAGCGACTAAACAAGTCCTCCGGCACCCAGCTGGAACAGAAAACCCCATCACCATCGCCATCAACCTATCTACTCTCAGGACAACATCAAGCGGGAACGAATATCCAGGGAAGAAGGAGCTGCAGTGAGTCTCTGCCACTTCCCAGCAGTCCTCCAATCTTGCTTCCCGAACAAATATTTCCGGTGAAACCGCTGGGAAAAGATCAACTATCTGACTTGCATTGCATGCTCCTGTTCACAAAACAGAGACGAAATATTCATCAAAGAACCAACTTATACAAACCACTGATGAATCAAACGCATGTCGTCTCTTTGCGATTCTCTTTTCTTCTGTAACCAAACAAAAAAAAAAAAAACTCAAACACGATGAAAGCACTAAACTTTCTAATCTATTCCTCCAAGACTCACTACGACAAGAGGTCTCAGGTTTGTGAATTACAATTTGCTCAAACCTACTGGGTTTTTAAGCTTCCTGAATAGAAAACCAGCAAAGATGCAAATACACTACCAAAAACTGTAAACAAATTGATTGTAGCTGTTTTGTTTGAAAATCGTTGGACTTCGTTGGAAGATCGGTTTTAAAAATCCAATCTCTTTACAATCCGTGATGGTCAAGAGGCCTGATAAAACGCTAATCACCACGAAGTCCTCTGATTAATTAGTGGCTTAGGAATTCGAACTCGATCTAAATCAAATCCCGTGAATCTAACTCGCTATGCTCTTGAGCTGTATTTTTTTTTTTAAGAATCAGAGGTCAAACCTGATTTGGGAGACGGAGTATGAGAAATAGAAACTCCAGGCGAGAGAAGGAAGAGAGACGAGTGGCGTCTCCGACGATGGAGAGAGAAGTGAGAGATTCCTGAAGAGGAGAAGAAGCGGCCATAACCGTTGTGCTTGATTAAAGCCGGGGATACCTCCGTCGTCCCCAACGGTGTGCTCCGCATTTCTCCGTCCGCCGCAACTATTCCGCTACTGCCAAGTCTCTTCCCCAACCCAGACACTCGTAACGAACGATTCTAACATTAGACCGGACGGTTAAACCGGTCAATTTGTCACTAGATTTTATTTTATATCTTCTCGTTGAAAGAAAACTCTCTCTCTCTCTCTTCCACCACAATTCACACGTTCTTACACTAAAGTGGTCAGTTTTTATTTTAAATTAAGATTTTAAAGTAAAGAAAATATCATACATACAATCATCATCATATGTCACCATCATCTCCATACCACCATCATCATAGTATCACCATATAAAATAATCCATCGTCCCATCATCATTATATTGCGATATCATCATAATCCCATGATCCCATCATCATCATACCACCACCATCATCATAGCATCAATATCGCACCACCACCATCATCACTCCACAAAAATCTATCTTACATTTGAATTTTACGACACTGCCACGTAAATTATTTTGTATAAAAATATGTTTTGTATTTAAATTTAGCAAGACAGACTATATATAGAAGAAATATGTTTTGTATTTAAACTCAAGAGAAAAAGAAAAGAAAAAACAATTTATGAATGCAGAACATCCAAATTCAAAAACGAATCTCACTTATTCACTTGACAGGACGACGCACTAAAACTTATCACGGCTTTGAAATAGTAACAGACCATCCTTAATCTCAAACAAAAACCATTAAATCGTTGTCTCTGAATTTTTCAAAACATACGTCTAAATTATGAGAAACATACAAAAAAAAGGGAAAAATATAAGAAACAAAAATTCAATAAAAAAAAAAGTTGATGTGGACAAGATAGAGATTTCAAAGTCCGGTCCCAATGATATTTTGTAAGCCACTGAAACCTCTGCCCAAAAACAGATAATGTACAGTAGTCCGACCGAACTGCCAGCCCAATCTCGATCCACAAATCTCGCCACGTGTCTCTCCGACATCATAGAAGTGTACTAACCGTGTGGGTTTTCCAGATGCCACGTATACACTGCTCAGAAGTTTCCGCGAGTTAAGCTTCTCTTCCTCATATTTTCTTTTGATGCATACCCTGCTCTGGAATACTTTTGATCGAATGTTTGTTATAGTCATTTTGAGTTAGCTATTCATATGAACAATAAATGAAGCCCTAGCGCAGCTTTGTTTTTCCGACAAGTGAACATTATACTTTTTTGTGGAAATGCGGAGCTTTGTTTTTCCGATAAGTTTGCTTAAGCATCCAAAGTTTGTTTATTAATAATTGGGCCCTTTTTTATTCGAAAAATATGAAGAAAACTAATACAGAAATTGATGTTATTAATGAATTTGAATCTGTTTAGTAAAAGAGAGAATTATGTGAATGATCACAATAGAAAGTTTTTTAGTTGGTAAAATAGCAATGGGCATCTTTTAATTGGATCTCATTATGGCAAAAGAAAATCGGACGAGCGAGAAGAGATACCATGTTTAGGAATGTTTTCTTCTCTAATTTTATCAAATAAAATCGTTGCATTTATTATGTGTATCAGAATATATTCACCCCTTTATGATTTGTCTATGTCGAAGTTTAGTTGCCAATAGGGGTGAGATTGGGGAATACACATTGAGTCAGAGTCACTAACAATATCTCTATTGTCATATTCCCCAATAACAATGCTTCTTATTGATATAGAGTGTAAAACACTCTTAGAGAAATCGTAAATTACAAAAATGTTGTAGAAAACAAATAGTAAAAGTTGTGCTGTCGTCAAGATATCCGTAACATACATTTATGTAGTACAAACCAATCTCTAAGAAAATCGAGTAACAATAAACGATGGTCGTTGGTTCGTTCCACATCATCGATTGTAGAACTTGACAATCCGCCAAATGCATCGCGTCAAATGACATATTGTATTTATCTTTGTGCCCAATCCTACTCGGCCATCGACGGACCTGTCTACAGTCTACGTATAGAGTGTTAGTTGGATCTTCTTCCACATACGTCACGTGGATACATAAGATTTTGTTTTGATGGATGTCGATCGTTAACCGAAAAGACTCATTTTATGGGTTTGTGATATTTATTGAGTAGCATGGTTTCACATTCTCTCCATTGCCTAGTTTTGAGATCGTATTTCTCGTTTTCTAAGCTATATTTTATAGAATTGACATTCCTTCGTAAATTAGTTTTGGATATGAGTTCCACTTATGAAACGTTTGGAATTTGGTCCCGACTTTCTAGGTCACTATATAGTAGAATATAATCCTTATTCCAAATTATTAAATATCTCAAAATAACCGATATTTCTATTTTTAAACAGTAGAAGTTTATCGTCGAAACAAAACTTCAAGTAAATTTTCAATTTAGTAAGCAAAAAATGATATTAATAACAGTAATTCTTTTTCATCTTGCAAACTCTTGATCCGATCCCACTATCTGAATCTTTATATATATGAGGAACTAGAAAATGAATGTGGTAAGCTATAGAACTAGTTAAGTGAACTTGTAGACACCGACTTAAGTATGATAGTCAATACTATAAATCATTGTCAATAAAAAAACTTAAATCGAAATAGCTTTTGTCAAAATAATTTTTTTTATAGCAAACTAGACAATCACTATCATACATGACAATTGAATTCCATCATAAGCGTCACTCTTCTCTCCATTTTCTTGTGGTTAGGAGCAGCTCGAACAAAAAATTTCAGGGTGTTCTTAGTTTCTCGGCCACCATTGGTCGAGCTCGAGCGATCCCTAGATACGTAGAGAATTTTTAATTTGAGAAAGAAAAAACAAACAGAAAACTTAAAGACGACACTTATTAGGAGGCTTTATAACAAAGAAAAAGAAAAAAAGTACTTAATAGGAGAGGCTTGTCGACCCATTTTGCTGTCATGTCCATTTGTAGCTGATGCTACTCGTCGGGAATCTAATAATTTGCATTTCAAACTGTAACGATTATCTTTCCAACTTTTGAATTTCCCTGATTCATTTTGGATTAAAATATATATAACAACAGGGCATCTCGATCGACGTCAAATTTGGCGAAGATCATATGAACACGATTTTTAATTAAAGTATGACCTAATTAACAACGTCGTCTTTGCGAAATCCATTTCTTTTGCTAATTTTGCATTTCCTACGTCTTGAAATACACTAATATCATTTGTTTTTGCAAAACCTAGACATACCTGGCCTAGACTTCCTATGAATATGTAAGCAACGCCAGTTATTAAATTATATTCTATCCAAATTTGACGAAATATTGAACTTAATTAAATGTATATATATAAAAAATATCATGGTTGTACATTTGTAATTTTTTTCTAGACAGTTAAATCTAAACATGTTTTGGTATATAAGCTGTCTCTTATACACATCTAGATGTGTATAAGAGACAGCATGTATGCAGTACAAACCAATCTCTAAGAAAATCGAGTAACAATAAACGATGGTCGTTGGTTCGTTCCACATCATCGATTGAGAACTTGACAATCCGCCAAATGCGTCGCGTCAAATGACATATTGTATTTATCTTTGAGTCCAACCCTACTCGGCCATGGATTGACCTGTCTACGTATAGAGTATTAGATGGATCTTCTTCCACAGTCGACGCCACGTGAATACATAAGATTTTATTTTGATGGATGTCGATCGTTAACCGAAAAGACTCATTTTATGGGTTTGTGATATTTATTGAGTAGCATGGTTTCACATTCTCTCCATTGCCTAGTTTTGAGATCGTATTTCTCGTTTTCTAATCTATATTAATATATATTATATATAATTGGTTTTGGATATGAGTTCCACTTATGAAACGTTTGGAATTTGGTCCCGACTTGCTAGGTCACTATATAGTAGAATATAATCCTTATTCCAAATTATTAAATATCTCAAAATCACCGATATTTCTAATTTTTTTTTCCAACTGATGAAATTTATTGAAAAAACACATTAGGCTAAACAAGGCCAGCGAGTTTAAACAAAACCCCCGGAAACCATAGATACAACAAAGGAGAAACATAGCCCAAAAGAGGGAAACAGAGCCCCAAGAAAAGGGGAACACATTACAAGCAAAATCAGAAAAACTAATCTGATAAGCTAGAAGAAACTGACGGGATTGCCATAAACTCTGAACACTACAACTTTGCTACTGAAAAGATACACTCGCACGGCCTTCCCATAGAAACCAAAGGACGCCAAAGTCTGGCCAAAAAACCTGAACACCGAGCAATACCAAAGACAGCAGCACTTCCAATTGAAACGGAAGAAGTTTATCGTCGAAACAAAACTTCAGGTAAATTTTCAATTTAGTAAGCAAGAAAATGATATTAATAACAGTAATTCTTTTTCATCTTGCAAACTCTTGATCCGATCCCACTATCTGAATTTTTATATATATGAGGAACTAGAAATTGAATGTCGTAAGCTATAGAACTAGCTAAGTGAACTTCGTAGACACCGACTTAATTATGATAGTCAATAGACTCAATACTATAAATCATTGTCAATAAAAAAACTTTAATCGAAATAGCTTTTGTCGAAAGAAAACTTTTTATAGCAAACTAGACAATCACTATCATACATGACAATTGAATTCCATCACAAGCGTTACTCTTCTCTCCATTTTCTTTTGGTTAGGAGCAGCTCGAACAAATTCTTTCAGGGTGTTCTTAGTTTCTCGGCCACCATTAGTCGAGCATCCCTAAATATGTAGAGAATTTTTAATTTGAGAAAGAAAAAACAAACAGCAAACTTAAAGACAACACTTATTAGGAGGCTTTATAACAAAGAAAAAGAAAAAAGTGCTTAACAGGAGAGGCTTGTCGACCACACCCGTGTCCGCCCCATTTTGCTGTCATGTCCATTTGTAGCTGATGCTACTCGTCGGGAATCTAATAATTTGCATTTCAAACTGTAACGATTATCTTTCCAACTTTTGAATTTCCCTGATTCATTTTGGATTAAAATATATATAACAACAGGGCATCTCGATCGACGTCAAATTTGGCGAAGATCATATGAACACGATTTTTAATTAAAGTATGACCTAATTAACAACGTCGTCTTTGCGAAATCCATTTCTTTTGCTAATTTTGCATTTCCTACGTCTTGAAATACACTAATATCATTTGTTTTTGCAAAACCTAGACATACCTGGCCTAGACTTCCTATGAATATGTAAGCAACGCCAGTTATTAAATTATATTCTATCCAAATTTGACGAAATATTGAACTTAATTAAATGTATATATATAAAAAATATCATGGTTGTACACTTGTAATTTTTTTCTAGACAGTTAAATCTAAACATGTTTTGGTATATAAGTATATTAAAGTTAGTTTATAAATTTGTAAAATTTAGGTCAAATAATCAAAATAAATATTTTTAAGATCTTTTTTTTCCAAAGATTTAACACAGATATAGGTTTTTTTTTTGTGTGGAAACGACACAGTCACACAGATATAGGTTTTACCGAGACGTATAACTAATCTTCGAAATGAGCAGAGTTTTAGCATCAAGTTTTCGTAATCTCTCACGGATAAAGCGCTAAACCAAAATCTAGTTGTAATTAAACCCTAAGATGTAAGTGGAATATAACGAGTTTTTTTTGTTCGTGGGTAAAGTAACTTAATAGAAAAATACTTCTGTTACCGGCACTAGTGAAAATAAAATATGCATTAAACATCAAATGACTAGTGAAAATAATAATTTTCAAAAAAAAAAAAAGACTCGTGAAAATAATAGTATTCAATTCATTAAGTCGTACCAAAAATAGAATACACAGCAATAAAGGGCGAGAGATATAAAGCCATAAATAAAAGACAATTAGTGCCCTTGCATATATCCAATTTAAAATTATATTTTTTTATTTCAACGAAATCTTTTTTTTCCTGTGTATGGAAAATTCGAAATAAATTGGAAACTTATTCTTTAGACAAAAATAGAGTACCCCAGGGCAAAAGAGGAAAAAACCTGAAGCCATATCTTTCCATAAATACACCCACTCACCATCTATGCACATCAGCCACATCCCTTCTCTCTGTCTCTCTCTCTCTCTCTCACACACTCTTTCTCTCTATCTCTCTCTCTCACTCTGTGGAGGCTAATTAAGTACCTACGCATAAGAAACAAACAATGACGACGGAGGAGTTGACGGAGGAGGACTCATTCTCCGGCAAAGACTACCAAGAACCACCGCCTGTGAAGATTTTCGAGGCGAGGGAGCTTGGGAAGTGGTCTTTCTACAGAGCAGTCATCGCTGAGTTCATAGCTACTCTCCTTTTTCTATACGTCACCGTTTTGACAGTCATCGGCTTCAAGAGCCAGACCGATCTCCAATCCGGGGGCGGAGCTTGCGCCAGCGTCGGCCTCCTCGGCATCTCTTGGGCCTTCGGTGGCATGATCTTCATCCTCGTCTACTGCACTGCCGGCATCTCTGGTCTCTATCTCTCTCTCTCTCTTCTTCTTCTCTCTTTCCTTATAACCATCTTTTACATTATCTCTATGTTTGACATCCATTGTATTTGATTTCATGTTCCGTGTGTTTTCATATTTTTAGCGTATAACACAAGGAAAAACTAGCTTAATAAGTTTTCATAAAATCCATTCTCTGAATTGATTTGCATAGTTAAATTTACATGCTTTATAATTCGACGCTCCTAAGGGACTCGTAACAAAGAAGATATATTTCAAAAATTATTAACTGAATTTACCAACTATAGTAGTCAAATGATTGATGATACATGTGGTAAGAAAACTTAGCTTTCAACAAAATTTATATTCCCCACCGGTTTTTAAAGATGTATGGCTAATATTTTTATTTTTGTTTCTCAAAGATTAATATTTTCATCAATTCTCTAACTAAGTACAACTAATGTTTCATTTCATAACTTATTTACCCATACAAATTAAATTCAATTCAATGTAAATTTTTATTTTGATTAATAACGTCTGGTTAGTGTAATTTTGACATTACAAGTATGCTCTTAAAGTGTGAAACACAACACATTATTTTTTTTAAACGAAGGAAATAATCAGTTTAGACAGTCTTTGATTTACTCGATTAAAAAAAAAAATATACTCTCTCACATGGATCAGTTGGTTTTATGAAAGTACTAATCATATATGTGCTATAGGTGGACACATAAACCCCGCCGTGACCTTTGGGCTATTCCTGGCTAGCAAGGTGTCGTTGGTGAGAGCTATATCATACATAGTGGCTCAGTGTCTTGGAGCCACTTGCGGAGTTGGTTTGGTGAAAGTCTTCCAGCCGACTTATTACAACCGCTATGGCGGTGGAGCCAACGTCCTCGCCGACGGATACAACGTTGGTGTCGGTGTTGGTGCTGAGATTATCGGAACTTTTGTCCTCGTCTACACCGTCTTCTCTGCTACCGACCCCAAGCGTAATGCCCGTGACTCTCACATTCCTGTAAGCAATTCCAACTTTTCTCTTTACATGCTTCTCCTTAAGTCCCTATAGTTTGAAAAGAATCTCATATTTTATTTGATTTATTTTTCAATTGAGAAGAAGTTGTGGTTTCATTTCAATTTCCAATTGAAAATCATAACCTTTGATGTCAATTACAAAAATTCAAAACATCTACTATATTAAACTAAAGGTAAACACAAGTGGATCGATACACTTTATAAAAGTGTTTAAGGGAAAAAAATAAAAGATGTAATATTTTCAAAGATATAAACTTAAAACACATAAATTTACATTTAAAACTATAAAAAGAACCTAGCTAAAAAAAATAAAAATAAAGATGCTGACTAGAATTGATAGTTTTCTTTCTTTGCATTTATTTTCAACAAAATGCAGTACCAGCTAGTGTTGTTAACAGAAATCAAAATTGGAAAGAAAAATCAGGATAAACTTTTTTGATTCTTTGTCGACAATTTTGGACCAAGGGACGACGTAACAGAATCTAGTGCCAGCTATACAAAGCACTATTAATACTGAAAACGATGTCGTCTAGCCATTTTGGCATAACCAAAAATAATACGAACCAATTAAATAAGTGTATAGCGCGTCTTATTTCTTCTATGAGATAAACGACGAAAGGGTGTCCAATTATTTTTCATTCATTTCTTGTATCTTTCTTTGGTACCAAATGTCCTTTCACGATATAACGACATAACATCTTTGTGATTCACGTCTTTCCATCACATTCACATGTCTTTGTATGTAAATGGTCCACTGTTTCGCAACGACCCATGTGTATATGTTCATACATGCATGTTCCATGATATCTGAACGATCTTACCCTCTCCTGTCAAGTATGATTTTATTACAAAAACCAAATCTTTCGGTTATGCAACATTGTCCACACTGATCACTCTCTGTCTAATCTAGTAATATTTTGTACATATATATAGTCCATTCAAATTCAAATGTCTATGTCATTGTTACTAACAAACAATTGATTTAATTTTGTTTGAAATTAATTATGAACTGATCAGGTATTAGCCCCATTGCCAATTGGATTTTCCGTGTTCATGGTTCATTTAGCCACAATCCCAATTACTGGCACCGGAATTAACCCGGCTAGGAGTTTTGGAGCTGCCGTCGTCTACAACAGTCAAAAGGCTTGGGATGATCAGGTTCGTATTTTCACCATTCTAATTAATACTCGTTCTTTAATTAGCCTCAATGAACTTATTAATGAGTTTTGTTTCTTCTAATTACAGTGGATCTTCTGGGTCGGTCCATTTGTGGGTGCAGCCATTGCAGCTTTCTACCATCAGTTTGTGCTGAGAGCTGGTGCTATGAAGGCCTATGGGTCAGTCAGAAGCCAGCTTCACGAGCTTCACGCTTGAAATTGTTTTTTTTTTTTCAAACTATCGAGGAGGTGAAGAATTCTTTGGGCCAGGAAAGGAGAGAAAAGGGAGAGAGACCCAAATAATAAAAAAAAAAAAAAAACAAGAATTCTATTAAAATGGTCGGTGAGTGACATTTAGTGTATTATTTGTGGCTTTGAGGGGAGGTTTGAGTGTGACTACTTATTATGAACCAATTTGTAACATGCAAGACTGTTGAATGTATGTGTTTATTTATTTGATGTATTATATGGTATTTATATCCTCTACTTATCAATGTTATATGTCTATCGTAATTAGAAATTATCTTCTTATTTAATGTTACTTTATTCCTTTCTAAGATAAGTACCGTTTTAACATTTTTCACATAAATATAAATACAAACAAAAATTCGATTTCAAAAGAGAACAATTTTTTTTTTTTTTTTTTTTTAAAGACGCTTATTAGGAAACATAGAATGTGAGAACATGCGGTTTTTGTTGTGACAAAGTATACCATCGCATAAATAAAAAGCATACAAAATAATTAACGGTTGTTGACACAAAAACCAATTAACGGTCATTCAAAATGCATAGAGAGTCACATATATTCTTTAAGATATCTATTTACCTCATATATTACTATATTAGCAACATGTTTATAAATTATAATAATAAACGGAACGAGGTTTATCTCTTTACTTTTTTACAAATTAGTTTAGAATAGCTATAATGCCAAAGAAACTAACATGTTAATTACTAGAATACCGTGTATAGTGAAATGTTTTTCGTCCTTATAATAACCTTATTTTGTTTCATTTGTTTTTTTTTTTTGCAACCTTATTTTTTCGTTAGGAACAAAGTATACACGAAAAGCAATTCGTCAGAAACAAGCATTATCATATAGCACATTGGACAATGTCTCCAACCAAACTCGTGTTTATAGAGATTCTAGATACCTTGAACAAGTGAACATGATATAAGTGAAGTTTCAATCAAGTTTACCACCAAATCATGCAATTTAACACTGTTTTAGTTATCATTTTATTATCTTGTTTGCAACGAATTTAATGAACATGTAAAAATTACTGAAAACGGATCTGTTTATAAAGAACATTACATTATACCACATAATATAGTATGATTTTGTATTTAATACTTGGATTTTTTTTCAATCTAAAAACGCAAAAGAAAATGTTAAACCACGTACTAAAATGTTTATGTTTTGTTTCTTATTTTAAACTCTTAAAATTATATTTGTGTCATTGATTTAAATTTTTTTTTTTATTTTGCTGAAATAAATTAGATCTTAATTTACATTTCAAATTTTATTACTATTTTTTAAGGGTTGACTGCCTAAAACCCCCTCTATAGTGCTGTTTCCGCCTAATTCCCCCCAGATTCTTGAACTTTTGATATTACCCCCTATACTGTCACATTTAATTACGAAAACCCCTAAACTTATTTTCTCTGCTCAATTGCACCTGCAACGTTAATAAATTTTAATTGCGATTAAATCAACTAAATCGCGTTTAATAAATAGCGATTGCCCGAAATCCAATTTAATCCGAACCCAGAATCCGATTGGTATAGAAAATCCGACCCGACAAACATATTAACTTAAGTCAAAATTAAAATTGGGAATTGCGTTTTCTGTGTTCTTCGTCGCGAAAAAAAAAAATTCTTCTTCTTCTTCATCGCGACAGAGAGAGAGACGATACATAGACTGAGCGGAGGTGTTTGTCGTCGGCGATTTCGACTTCAGAGGTGTTTGTCGTCGACGATTCGTAAGCGGAGGTATTTGTCGTCGGCGATTCATAATCAGATGTGTTTGTCGTCGACGTTTCGTAAGAACTTGACGAGAAGCAAGAATTGCAATCGTAAAGGCTTCAGCCACAAGGAGGAGACACTCAAGCTTATGAATCGTGAGTACACCAGTAAGTTTGCCGATTTGCTGATTTGCGTGTGCTCTGTTTTTGGTTGTCGAGAAAGTAAAAAAAAAAAAAATCAATTAATTTATTGAGCTGTAATGAAATTGAAGATTTGGGTTTGGTGCTGGAAAAGGATATGGGCATAGGAAGTCCCAGCGTAACTTGACCTTCCTGCGATGGCGATTCCTGCAGTCCTTCCGAGCACCTCGTCACCGGAAATCAATCATGAAGTCCCAGCGTAACGCGCTACTCATCGCGTCGGTTCTCGTATTCTACTGGATTATGTACTCCGTCACGAATCTCGTCTTTTTCTAATGTCGTTACTCGTTAGGCTTTTGGTGTTTTTCTGCGTTTTCGGTGTCTTCTTCTTCTTCTCTCTTCTCTTTGTATTCTGGAGATTGAAAAGATCTATGCTACTTCAATATATTGCCTATATGTTCTTATACTTTCTTCAGTCCATGTTTGGTCTGATCCGTTTGGTTTTAATTACTCATAGTATTCTCACTTGATGATATTTGCTATGAAACTTTCACAGTTGAAAAGCTTTATAAAGCAACGGCACTTCATGAAACCAATAACTAATTATCTGTTCTTCACTATTTTTGTTCTGCGGTACCATTGATGTCCTTTATTGCTGGCTTGATTCATCTTTAAACTTAAACCATTTGGAATGTAATTTGATGCTTTATGCACCCATCAAAGTTACCCAATATCTCGAGTTTAAAATTATCGGGTTTTCAAGTCTAGTGGCTGTTTCAACAAAATCAACCATTGTATTGAACTCTTGAGAGCGTTAATACACATTCAAAGTAGAAAGAAAAAGGAGACAAAACAAAATGGACATAATGCATACGATCTTACTTGATATATCTATAGAACAATGGGATAACAAGTAAAAAACTTGGTAATAGAGCCATGGAACAGACCATCACAAGAACTTCTTCCACATTTGAATCCATTAACAATAGAAGCACCATGAAACATACCATTCCAAGAATTCCTTGCACTAACACTGTAGCTTCTTATGAGAACCCTCCATTGCATTTCCTCCAAGTTTCATACTTTGCTCAGTTTTGATTTCGTTCTTCGTTGTATCTGTTTTCTTCTCAATCAATCCCCAACGATTCCATCCCTTAGGCCATTTTTTCCCAGTCTTCTTCAACCCGAAACCATCTTGCTTCACCTCACCAGCAGTGACACTATCAACGCCTTAGAATTCCAAGCTCTCCGTCAACCTCGAGCAATCCATGTCTCGAATCTCGATGATTGAATCGAAGTTTCTTCTCTGCCGTGAATCCAAGTAGTAATCCCTTGTTTGAGACAATCTAGGATCTACGTCACATGAGCGACGGCCAAGACCTATTTCTGATCGGCGTTTTGTGAACATTACGTTGTTTCTGGCATCAGGAGTTTTTCCACTCTTACAATTTTGACCCACGATTTTTGTTAGGCAAAAAATGGGTCGGGTTTTTGTTTTACTTAGTTTGGGTGGGTGGGCAATCACTATTATCTAAAACGCGATTTGACAGATTTAATCGCAATTTAGATTTTTTAATTTCACAGGTGCAATTGAGCAGAGAAAATAAGTTTAGGGGTTTTCGTAATTAAATGTGACAGTATAGGGGGTAATATCAAGAGTTCAAGAATTTGGGGGAAATTAGGCGGAAACAGCACTATAAAGGGGGTTTTAGGCAGTCAACCCATTTTTTAAAGATGAAACTAACTCATCCTTGTGCGGTCAAGTGTGAATGCACATAGCCCAAGAAAGTGGAGAAGAAGCAGAATAGTAGAAAACCACATATCTCCGTCTTCTCTAGTACCTCTCCATCGCGCCTCTTTATCTATCCTTTTCACTCTCATTCTCCAAAACCCTAATTTCACATCTCCGTACAGTAAACCAAAAATGGCAGCAGCCGCGCCTCCACCGCCTCCAACCGCAGCACCGGAGCCAAACATGGTGCCAGAGACTTCCCCCATCGGCCACCCTGTGTTCTCCCGTATCCGCCTCGCGACGCCGTCCGATGTCCCTTTCATCCACAAGCTGATCCACCAGATGGCCGTCTTCGAGCGCCTCACCCATCTCTTCTCCGCCACCGAGTCCGGTCTCGCTTCCACGCTCTTCAACTCCCGCCCCTTCCAATCCTTCACCGTCTTCCTCCTCGAGGTCTCCCGCTCACCGATTCCCACCGCCGACGATTCTCCCGATTTCACACCTTTCCTCAAGACGCACAACCTCGATCTCCCGATCGAGGATCCGGAGAGCTACAATTTCACGCCGGATATGCTAAACGACGTCGTGGTGGCCGGGTTCGTCCTGTTCTTCCCGAATTACTCGAGCTTTCTCTCGAAGCCGGGTTTCTACATCGAGGATATCTTCGTGAGGGAGCCTTACAGGAGGAAAGGTTTCGGGAGCATGCTGTTGACTGCCGTGGCGAAGCAAGCGGTGAAGATGGATTACGGAAGAGTGGAATGGGTCGTTCTTGATTGGAATGTGAATGCCATGAAGTTCTACGAGCAGATGGGTGCTCAGATTTTGCAGGAGTGGAGAGTTTGCAGGCTCGCCGGTGATGCACTTCTAGCTTTCGACAAGGTTAACATCTAAGATCTGATGTTTTGCCTGCTGCTGAGAGCTGTCGATTACTTCCTTTTCTTGCTCAAGTTTTTAAAGTTTGTTTTTTTTTTCTTTGCTCTTCTTTGTTATGTAAGTGTTGGCATTGATGATGATGATGATGATGATGATGATGATGATTCTCTCTGCCACTGGATATTGAATGAGAAAACCCTTTTGTTGGATGAAATGAAACAACGTCTGATGTTTTAAAATAGAGATGTAATTCTGATTCCTCATCATGTTTGCTTTCCTAAGATATGTATCTGCTGTGTTTTTTTGGGACTAAATAAATATATTCACAGTAGATGAAACTATGATGTCGACTTATAGCAATATAACTTTGGTCCCATTTCGACAGCTTTGGATAAACACCAAGTGCTTGTGATGTTTTGCTATGGTATAGTCAGAAACGGATCTTTACAAGTTTGCTTGTGAGGCACAAACTCTTTAAGATGGTTGTAACTATACAGGACAAGCCTTCTTGCCAACACTTCAACGTTCATACTAACTTATCAGTTTTAGAAGACCAAAACAAGGTTTCTTTTGGTTCCTTTCAGATTGGGAAAAGGTTAGATATTTAATAGAAGGCGATAGGGTCGTGTTCTTGGGCTATGGCTCAACATTTCAAAATCCGGCTCTATCTGCCTGAGTAAAAAACAAGTTTAAACACAAGCATTCATCTATTTTTTTTATTGGTGAAAGAAAACAATCATCGTATTGTCTGGAGATAACAGAGCATTCAAAGCATGTGTGTGTAACACACAGAAAACAAAAGACCACAGATTATTAAGTGGGTTGCAAAATTTGTTGGAGGAAACCACAAGACACTTCTTCAACGCCTAGTTGTTGTCTTCCTTGCTTTAAAGAACCTCTCTTTGATTAAGAGTAATTCACTTACGACTTCACTCATCTCCAACCGATTCGTCGGAGATTCTTCGCAACACCTAAGTCCCACCTCCAAAACCAGTTTCAAGCACTCAGCAACATCAAAGCCAATTCCAAGGTTGCTTGGAAGAATCGATGTGTCGGCGATGTCCAATATTCTCTTTGGCAACCCCGACTTGGTGTAGTCCTGGAGTGTAAAGTTTCCCCCAAATAACTCATTCGTTGGTCGCTTTCCAGTGAACATTTCTAAAATGAGAACCCCGAAGCTATACACATCACCATGTATTGATGGTTGTCCTCCCATTCCATATTCTGCACCATAGTTCACAGAATTTTTTTTTTTTTTTTTTTTTTTAGAGTAACAGAAGAGTAATACTAATTTTATTCATTCAATTTTATAGATGTGTGATACTTTTACCTGGTGCCGTGTAGCCGACGGTTCCTCTAACGCCAGCCGAGCTGAGTTGGTTGAGGAAAGACTCTTGGTCGAATTTGAGTAGGAGCCGAGCCAGACCAAAGTCGCTTACACATGCAGTTAGATCATCGTCTAGCAGGACATTGCTCGGCTTAAGGTCGCAATGAACTATAGGTTCATGACAACGAACATGAAGATAGTCCAAACCAAAAGCCACATCTAAGGCAATACTAAGCCTTTCAAGAAGGGTTAATCTTTTTGAAGGTCTATGAATCTCTTCGACTCCCTCTGGGTGTAGCCACTCATCTAGGCTTCCATTCGGCATGAACTTATAGATTAGAGCTCTAAATTCATCTCCTTTGACATCAATACTCGAACAAGCCGTCAATAGTTTCACAAGATTACGATGTCTTATGTTCTTTAAGGATTCACATTCCGCCATAAAGCTTTTCATCGCTCCGCGTTTCTTGAGATTTAGAACCTTCACCGCAACAACTTTGTTCTCCACTGGGAACAATGCTTTGAACACAGTGCCAAAGCTCCCTGATCCAATCAAATTGCTCGAAGAGAAGCCATTTGTCGCATTTCGGAGATCTCCATAGCTTATCTTCTCGTGGAAGGCGCCTGGAGTTAAAGGGGTTGGATTGTTGGTCTGGATCTTGTTTCTTTTCTTGAGCCAACGTAGAGATAACAAAGCAATGCAAAACAGCAGAAGGACAGCTATGGCTATGCTGACCCCGATCACAACTTTCTTTAAACGAGAAAAATGCTTTGTCCCCATTGGCGATGCTTGCACAATGCATGGCTTTAGTTTCAATTCCTTGATGCCTCCACATAGATTTTTGTTTCCAAACACTGAAACCATAGTTGCATTCTTAAATATTCCTTGTGTTGGCAGACTTCCCTCGAAATTGTTAATGGATAGATTGAGATATTGCAACTTGGAAAAGCTGGCAACATATGTAGGTATACTTCCAAAGAGATGATTGTTGGAATTGTTTAACATTCTAATACAAACCAACTCTTAAAACACCCATCAACCTTCTTAAATCCGGAATGGCTCCATCAAAATAGTTTCCTTGAAGATGAAGTTCTTCCATCGAGAGGCAATCCCCCAAGGATTGTGGAAGCTGGCCTGATAACTTATTAAACGCAAAACCTACTGTAACAAGATTTCCAAGCCTTCCTAAATCTTTTGGTAGAGGACCCGTCAAGGAATTATGTGACATGCTTAAGAAAAAAAGGGCTGGGATCTGCAGAATCTCCTCCGGTATAGTCCCGTTCAACTTATTAGTTCCAATGTGCATATATAGCAACTTGTCGCAGTTACCAAGACTCGGTGGAACGTTTCCTTCAAAACTGTTGTTGTACAAATCGAGCTTTCCCAACCGGGTCATGTTTCCGATAGAAGAAGGTATCTCTCCTGACATTTTATTTGAAAATACACTCAAAATCTCCAATCCTTGGAGCTTACCAACAAATGTTGGGAGTGGTCCTGTCAACATATTTTTCTCCAACCGAAGTGTTTGAAGGCTTATGAGATTCCCCATATCATTAGGGATCCTTCCAGAGATGAGATTTGAGGCAAGGCTTAGATACATGAGATTTCTTTGATAGATTGGCGATAGTGGTGGGCAAGTCACCTTCGAGTCTATTCTTACCAACATCCAAGTACTGTAGTTGGGTGCAATTAGTCAAACCACCAAGAAACTCAAGATCATTAAAAGAGTAACCTCCCACAGAATTACCAAAAAGTGCTAGATATCGAACATTTCGTAATTTCCCGAAGCTCAAAGGAACATTTCCTGTCATATTGTTATTCTCAGTTGTCAACTCTTGAAGAGTTGAGATATTGGAAAAAGATGATGGAATGGCTCCTGTGAAATAATTGAATCCCATATATATATATATCTCTCGAAGGTTTGGTAAGAAATCACCAAAATCTGGTCTTAAGCTACCCGAGAAACCATCCCTAAATATAGCTAAATACTCAAGTGAGGACAGATTGTAAATAGCGGGAGGAAAAACACCCGAGAAGTTGTTTGTTGATAAAGAAAGAGTCTTCACTTGAGTTAATTTAGCTATATCATCTGGGATACCTCCTTCTATATTGTTATCCGCGAAGCCAATATTTCTAAGGGACGTCAAGTTTCCTAGAGATGCAGGGAGCTTTCCTCTAAGGTTGTTTCCAAGATGATTTGAAGCTAGATCAAGAGTTAACAATCTAGAGCAGTTAAACAGACGGAGTGGGATTCCTCCTTGGAGAAGATTAAAGCTCATATTCAAGTGTTTAAGTCTAAACAGGTTTCCCACTTCTTGAGGGATGGTGCCACCAAAAGAGTTATCCATGAGATTAAGTGATATGAGAAACGAAAGGTTACCAATAGATGGAGAGATCACCCCGTCAAGTTTTGATCCTTCAAGGTCCAAACTAGTAACTCTCTTGTGCTTGTGACCACATGTAACACCAACCCAGTTGCAGAGAGGGACTGAGTTATTCCATGAGAACAAGACAACTCTTTTGCTTTCTGAAACTTTTGACTTGAACTCAAGCAACGCTTCCCTATCTGTTTCGTAGGTAAACCCACATGCTTCTTCAAGTAACATGACAACACTCAAAGCAAGTAAAAGAAATAGTCTCATGGTTTTAATTTTTAATTTTTTTTTAATTAAATGTTTCTGGTGCTTCTCATAAATTGCAGGAAGGTGAATGTAAGAGACGAAGCAAATGCAAGTCTTTATCTTGTGGTGTAAATAAATACAACTTGAATAAAGTGGCTCACAAGCAAGACTTTTTCCAAAATCGTGTGGACTTATACACAAACTTCTTGAACATCTAAATCAACAGTCTCATGATTTTAATTGTTTTTTTATTAAATGTGTCTGGTGCTTCTCATATATTGCAGGAAGGTGAATATAAGGGACGAAGCAAATGCAAGTGTCTTTATCTTGTGGTGTAAATAAATACAACTTGAAGAAAGTGGCTCACAAAGACATTTTCCAAAATCGTGCGGACTTAAACTTCTTGACATCTACTGATTACGCGACTAAGTCAAGTAATAATGATTACTTGACGAGTAAGTCAAGTTAACTATTACGCGACTTTTATTCAATTTAGTCAATCATATCGTGGAAATGTCTTATGGTAACTCAGAATTTTTTTCACGTGCAGAAAATCAGATGTTGTTGAAGAGCAAGTAAATGAAATCAGCCTAGAGCATCTCCAATGGTTACCCTCATTTTTTCTCCTCAAAATGATGTAACACTAAATGAGTTTGTGTTTTACTCCAATAGTTACCCTCATTTTTTCCCTCAAAAAAGAATATTCCACATATATTCTTTTTTTACTTTATTATTAATTGCTTAAAACATCCTTCAACTTATCAAAGTTTACAAATTTTATAAACTTATTTTATTTTTAATAATAATTCAACCAAATTACAATTTTATTTAAATTAAACATTTATTATTTTTATGTATTTTGTTTTTATTGATGTCATTGTATTTTCTTTTTATTAATATTATTATTGTTTTTTTAATTTTTGTAACAAAAAAATATTATTTAACTATTTTTAATTTTTAATTTTGTATAAGTAATAAAATAAAACCGTAAAAAAATTATTGGAAAGTTAAATATAAATGATTAACTTTATTTAAGTATAAAATAATAACATATGAAAGTTTAGGTGCCAATTTGTAAATAAATAAAGCTGAACAGAAAAATGAGTTTGTAAATAGTGTTCCCTCAAATTTGAGGGGATACTGTTCATAAACTCATTTTTTCCCTCAAAATGAAGTACCATTGGAGAATAAGTTTTTCTTTTCGTTATATACACCAACTTTGTTCTTCAAAGTGATAGTCAAAGAAAAATGGCACTAATAAAAGTACCTTTTAATTAGTGGGTTCTGTATTCTTAATCAACTTGTTTGAAAACAATCGACTCCATTGCATCATTAAGAGACTAATTAACTACCGAAATGTTATTTTAAGGAAAACAAACATACTTGTGATGGGAAGCCAACATTAATGGTCAAGTGTGCCAACAACGGTCAAGTGTTAAATTAGACTTCTTTTGACTTGAGTTAAATTAAACTTTGATCTTTCTTTGTAGTAAATGGTAACTAAGAATGATAACTGTTTGAAGACAATGGGATTTGATTTTACAACCGAGTAACTAAGAATGATAACTGTTTGAAGATAAGGGGATCGATTTTACAATCGAGATCGAGAAAATTTCTTATGAAGAATTTTATTGTACTGATTCAGTATAAAGAAATAGAACATGTACCGTATATAACCTTGGATATGGACTTATACACGATCGTTTAAGCGAAACAAATTAATATCAAAAGATGATTACATGAAAACTCAATTTTCGGTAACGAATATTGGATGGAAAGTGAATTTATTAGTTGACGAAGCGACATTTTCTGCGAATCTCACCACCTTTATCTCCAAGTGTAAGGACTTTAATGGAACTCATCTTGTTCATAGACCGTCCAAACTGAGCAAGAAAACTTCTGGAGTCTTGGAAAAGACTAGCAATGTTAGCGGCGGAGGGATCAGTCAACAAAGCGGCGTCGGAGGTGAAGAGTCCCTTGTGTTGGAGGAGAGAGACGAAGTAGCCACTGTCAAAGGAGAGAGGTCCGGTGGGGTCCATTCCGACGACTGCGGAAGAGTTGAGTCTTAGAGATTTGTCGGAGCATTTTGATTTGAGGATAGAGGCGTAGCTAGAGTTCAGGGAAGGATCTGTGTCACCTTTCCCGGTGAAGTTCAAGAGCCTCCGACCAAACACACCGCAACGTGCTGTTCCTATTGTGTGCGCTCCTGTTTCATACAGTATCGTTTCGATTTAGTAGAAAATCATCTCAAACTTTCTAGACTATCTATCAAAAAGTTTCTCAGCGGATGATATAATTAATAATTCTAAACGTTTTTGTAAAAATAGTTGTTTGCATTCAACAGTAATCAAATGTTAAAAGTACATAAAGTTTAGCTTCCATAATTAGTGATCAAATGAGTAAACTAACTAGATGATAAATATCAAATAGCAGATGATTCCTAAGCAAATGAATTGAATATTGTTCAATCACGTGCGACGCCTCTTCCAAAAGATCCTCCTCAAATATTTGATGTTGAAAATATATATTTTTTGTGTAATATACACGAAAGTATTATAATATTTCTTGCAAGATTAGAAGAATTAAATTTGTAGCATCTCGTACATTTCCTAACATGGACATGCACGTGGTCTGATATTCCTGCGAATTTCTCATTTCATTTTCATAAGTTTGTTTATTTAATTTACTTGGTTTCTAATCATTAAGGTATGATATAGAAAATGATTATAAATGGTGAACCTGATAAAGCCACGAGGTCAACGACGTCCAAATCGCTCTCGGCAAAGAGTTTCTGTAGAGAGGTGAAGTTTGCCCCAGCGGAAGGCAAGTCTCTCGTGGCTTCCGTAGCCAACGAAACTCTTCCGTCGACACGTCCGGTAAATACATTCCATAGCTGCCGTCCATACTATAACATCATATTCAGGATTTATCATTAATTTCCCAAAAACTCACAAATCTTGACTTTCTAAAGTTTTTTTTTCCTACAAAACCAAAACCTAAACTCTTTAAAGAAAAAAGCCGAATTTTATTACTAGGTATGAGACGGCATCTCGGGAGGCTAGAGTGAGAATGTCAGCGCAAGAGACGGTTTTGGGGCATCGTTTTTCGAGAAGGGACTTGATCTCATCGATGATTTCAAACCCTGAAAGCGAGAGATTAGGTCTCGCTTCCTTCTCTGATGCTGCGGCTTTTCCAGCAACCGAATCCAAAAGAAGTGATGCGTCGCACCCCTGAATAATCATCAATCATCCACTTTAGACTTGTGATCTTTCAGGAAATGTGAAAATAAATGTTTTAAAAGCAATATATATTAGATCCCTTTCCGAGTTATATAAGTATTCATTCATATACATACCCTGACAAAGCAATCATGGTAATGAACTCTCAGTAACTTGGGAGCCAAGCTAGGGTTTGCTTCGACTTTCTTAGAGACGATCTCTCTCACGATATCCTCGGCTTGAGGGCAGGTCTTGTGATAGAATTTCATCTTCAGCTTACCCTCCCATCTTCCTCTTCTTATCTTATGGCCATTATTATGGCTGAATCTCTTACCATCAACACAAAGTAAGACAGCCAAAAACAAAACAAGCGGAAACAAAAACCGAATCGCTACAATCTGCTGATTCTTAGCCATGACTCGACTCTAGAATTTTATGTTTCCTTTGAGGTATGTATTTGAGGAATGCACTTGGCAGAGTTGCTTTATAGTGAAACTGAGGCTCTCCATTCTCCATTTGCTCGTTGATTGTTTTTAAGGGAATTGAATAATTATTGAAATAATTATATATCTGGGTGGCCAAGCAAAGTTCCCTGTATGTGATGTGAGAATGAATGATTAATTATTGAGCTACAAGTCAACAGAATTAGAAAAATATGTAATTCCCACGAATCAGTTAGCTGGACCATAACGTGAACATCCATATAATGCATATATTATAGAATTCACTGCCGTCTCCAGGACGAATTTAAATTAATTCGGGCAATTTTCTTTTCCTTTTTGGTTAAATGTTGATGAAAGTTAGAACTCTACAGAAATGACTTTCAAATTGGACCACATAAGCAATGGTTTAAGGAATGGAAATTTTGGGACGACGTAAATTTTGTTCACATATGTAGTTAAAGAAGTTAGATGCAGACAATAGGTTACGATGACACAAAGATGGGTTGTTATTCTGTCTTTTTCCATAGGAAATTATATGTTCTTAAGAGATGTCATCAATTATATAAATGAGCTTTTGGACAAGATAATCAAGTTGCAAGAACTTGTAAGCAACTCTCATCTCAACATGAGAGTTAATCTATAATTTGTAATAAGTCTCTTATGAATACATAACCGTGTCAGTGAATCATTTCACTAAGAAACCTAAAACCATTATTCTTTATTAAATGGCTCAATGTTATCGATTTCGATAAAAAATCGCACCAACTTTCTCATAAAAAAAAAAAAAATGTTAAACTTTGGTTGATAGCTCTTTTTAATTCTCAACTTTTGTTGACCAAACCACTCTAGTTCCAACGTTCGTTAGTTAACACTAGCAAGGGTTTCGGTTTGGTAAAAGATTTGAAAAAGTTGATTCATAATTGTTTTGTAAAAAATTAGGAAATTAACTAACATTTTCATTTTCATTATTTTTCAAACCAAACTTCATATAGTTTTCATTTATATTCTAAAATAGTTAGTACAAGATTTTGAGGCATAGCACTTAGGCTCTGGTTCGTCCTAACTAGAAACTGTTTGATTCTCCGTTGGAAAGCTTTCCTCATTCTCGATCTTCTCTTTCTCGGAACTTAATGCAGAAGACAAATGCTCTCCTTCATCCTTTGATTCTTCTTTTTCCTCTAAGACACTAACGGCCACATTATCTTCAGAATGGTCCTTTGTATTACCAACTTCCCTCACCTGTGTGGGCTCCTCAGTTTCAATTAAATTCCTCGACAAATCCTCTGCCTTAACCGAAATGGTTATATCGCTGGCTTCACCATCAATCATGTTTCTCTCGTCCGATGGGTTCTCGCCTTGGTCTCTTCCTCTGAACTTATTACTGAAGACAAATGCTCTAGTTGATCCTTTGATTCTTCTTTTTCATCCAAGACATCAATGGCCACATTATCTTCAGAATGGTCGCTTGCATTACCAACTTCCCCTATTTGTGTGAGTTCCTCAGTATCAACTAGATTCCTCGACAAATCCTCTTGCTGAACAGAAACAGTTATACCGCTGGGTTCACCATCAACCATGTTTTTCTCGTCCGAAAAGTTCTCGGCCTTGGTCTCCTCCTCTGAACTTAATGCCGAAGACAAATGCTCTAGTTGATCCTTTGATTCTTCTGCCACATTATCTTCAGAATGGTTGCTTGCATTACCAACTTCCCCCATCTGTGTGGGCTCCCCAGTGTCAGCTAGATTCCTCGGCAAATTCTCCGGCTGAACCGAAACGGTTACACCACTGGTTTCACCATCAATCATGCTTTTCTCGTCTGATGGGCTCTCGGCCTTAGTCTCTTCCTCAGACCTCAATGCTGGAGACAAATGCTCTCGTTGGTCCTTTGATTCTTCTTTTTCCCACAAGACACTAGAAGCCACATTATCTTCAGCATGGTCACTTGCATCACCAATTTCCTCCATCTGTGTNCAAATTGAAAGCGACCCATACCAAGGTCCGCACCAGCAACCCTCTCTTCAACCTTCCAAATACGTGGCAGTATGTAAAGAAGGGACTTCACCTCCTGTGCTGCCGGGTTCATACATCGACCATTCAAAGTGCGGGAATATCCCTTGATCAGTGCGGTATTGTCAAATCTTGGGACCGTGATTTTCAGACATGGCAAGAGTGTTTCCTTGCTTCTTGACCCATTCGAACCCTTGAGAGCTCCAGATTGAGACATTCTCAAAAATAAACCGAGAATTTGCTGAATTTTTGAGATAGCGAGAGCTATGAATGCTTGAATGGGATGAGATACCAAGATCCCCGTACTCCCTTTTAACCCCAAAAAATTCTTGAGCTTCCGAAATTGAACCCCTGTAGTCACGGAGATATCCATATCTGTATAAAAAATCTGTATATTCCCGTGACCTCTTCTAATCTGATCCCTAATCGAAATCAATGATGATTGAATCCCCGATTTCCATCCCGAATGTCTATCAATTCCAATAGTTGTTACCAAAATTGAATATATTTCCTGAAACGTGAAGCGTGGAATCAAAAGAGAACCTTTCCTTAATTCACACAAAGTGGCTATGTGTGATATACGATTTCCCCAATCTTCCTTTGTCGTCGGATCCGAAGAAATCGAGAAAGATCTGATACTTTGCCATCCATGCTGAATTATTACGTTTCCATATCCTTTAACCATTTTAATTTTTGAATTCAATCCCGTGAAATCTTCAAGAGATCTCCAATTCCGCACACAACCGACCGACGATGGAAGATTCCCATAAGAGATCTCGCATTCACCATTCAAAACCCAGGCATAGATCCCATCATATCTGAGATTACTCCATGAGATGATACCAAAGGTACCGCGAGAGTCCCAGCTAATGAAGACACCATTAACCACAATCGTATCCTCCTTTACACCAACACGATCCTGCGCCAATGATGTCTGGGTTCGAGGCCGTGATTTCCGATCTGCAATGAATCTCCGTCGCCGATGCCGTATCCACTTGAAATCCGTTAGATCCCACCATTGAAGATCGTAAGATCCGATGAATCCCCAAAAATAACCAATTAATATACCATATATTCTCTGCTCATCAACCGGATTGATAAGACAGAGATCCGAAACTCCAATCGATCCCCATAATAACACAGAAAACCCAAACATGCAGGTCCAGATCGTCAAGTTGCCGTCGCCATATCTCTCCTCTCTTTTTTGTTGCTTTTTTAAGAAAAATTGATTAATTTGTTTATTTTATTAACGTCAAAATAGTCTTCAGTCAGCGATTACATAATTATCTAAAACGGAGTAAGTAAAGTTTTACACACTAACTGATTATCAGATATGTTGTTTTCTTTATTCTTTTGTGACTTTCAAATTTTCAATCTCATATGATCGTCTAGTTTAATTATCCTCTTTTTGATGAAAAGTCTAATAAACTCAAAGAAAATTTCGTCGAAGTGAAATTCATTTTCTAAATTGTGTTTTATGTAAACATTTCTGAAAGGAAATAAAGCATATCGTTTCACACGAAAACAACTATGCTAGAAGATCTCGCTATGAAATTGAAGTTTATATCGGGATTCCGTTGTCATCTTGTCAAATTTCAGTTCTTTACATTATCATACACTTAATCAAACCTAAATTTTATAAGTAATTATTTTATGTAATTATTAATTTTAAAATCTCTTCTTTTTTTTAATGGGAAAAATAATTAAGAGTGGACTAATCTAGAAGACGTGACTAATAGTGCGTGTCTTAAGACTCTTAACCATCTGCGGATCTGCCATCTGTTCTTTCTGACAGCACAAGTTATAAGTTAAATCATTTCTCCTTCTCATCCTCTAATCATCTCGGAAACTTGTATCAATCGAAAAAAGCTTAATGGATCCTCCATTTGGCCACCACCATCACCGCCACCACCAACGACGCGACGACGGCGAAGAAGATGATCGTCAATCCTTCGCCCCACCACCGCCACGCAACAATTTCGCCGATGCTCCGACACCCCCTGGCCTTTACCAGCCACAACCTCATTTCGATCCCTACGCACCGTCTCCGGCAGCACCGGCGCCTTACCGATCAGAACCTTATTTCGAAGCTCCGTCACCGCCGGTGCCTAACCGATCAGAACCTTATTTCGAAGCTCCGTCGCCGCCGCCTCCATTCGGTCATGTGAGCCATGTCGGCCACCACACTTCCAACGAAACCTACCCACCTGACCACCATGGTTACCCGCCGCCTAACTCGGCCCTGGAAAGCCACGGAGACCACACTGGCGTCACGCACGTTTCTCACCATAGCTCACATCAGCCCGTCATGCACGTGTCTCACCACAGCTCACACCAGACGACGGACACGCCTTCTGATTACCACCAGCGTCCTGATGAGAACCGTCTGCCTGATAATCTTGCTGGACTCGCCGGAAGGCAAACGGTGAAGGTGTATTCCAAGGCGGAGCCTAACTATTATCTGACCATCAGAGACGGTAAGGTCATTCTCGCCCCATCCGATCCATCTGAAGAAGCTCAGGTATTACCACCATCCAAAGTACTTTCTTTTTTGATTCCTTCTTTGAATCTGTTTCTGTAACAGTTGCTGATTTGTTGATTCTGCTAATAAGAAAAACCATTGATTGATCCATCGATGAACCATTGGTTTTGATGTGTTTGATTCATATGCATCTCATTTGAGAATCTGAGTAATTTAGAATTATGCATAGCTTTTGAAATTGTCTTTCCGTTTGAAAGATTGAATCTTGTTGATTATGATTTAGAAATGCAGAAACAGGTTTGGCTTGTTATCATGTTCTCTGCTCCAGTAGAATGAATTAGCTATATTCGTTTGTGAAAAATCCTTAAGAAATGGTTTACAATGCGCAGCACTGGTACAAAGACGAGAAGTACAGCACTCGGGTGAAAGACGAAGAGGGATGTCCTTGTTTCGCTCTCGTAAACAAGGCCACTGGTGAAGCTATGAAACATTCTGTGGGAGCTACCCATCCCGTAAGCGTTTCTTCTATCCTCCATTTTCCATTTTCAACTTGGCTAAATACTGTGATATGATCCTCTAGTATAATCCTCAACACTATAATGGTGGTTAGCTATACTGATATCATCAGATTGTTAAGAAGGAAGCTATAGGAAACTGCTATTCTTATTTCACTTCACCAAACCAAATAGACTTGATTAGTGTGGGAGACTCTCGACTCTCAACCAAACGCACTCAAACAAACAATCTTCACTCACAACAACTATAATTTGATTCATGTCCTAGGCTAGTTTTGGTAGACCTATAGCTATAGTTTCAGCGGCTCAACTTTCTTCAAGTAGACTCACAGTGTATTGGGTTATCACAATTGGCTATGCTTTTTTTCATCTTCTTCCTTGAAGTCACGTGCTTGAGCTATATGTTATTATTATTATATATTTGGGTATTTCAGGTGCATCTGACCCGATATGATCCTGACAAGCTCGACGAGTCTGTGCTGTGGACAGAGAGCAAGGATCTGGGTGACGGATACCGCAAAATAAGGATGGTAAACAATGTGAGGCTAAACGTTGATGCATTTCACGGTGACAGCAAATCTGGTGGTGTCCGTGATGGCACGACTATCGTCCTCTGGGACTGGAACAAAGGCGACAACCAGCGCTGGAAGATCTTTCCTTTCTGTAAGCTCTCTCTTAACCTTTTGTCTGATTGGTTTAGAATTTGCTTCTTTTCTTTTGGATCAAACTATGAGGTAAAATATGAAATGGCATTGCTCAAACCCTGAACTAGAACTCTAATGGTAAAAAAAGTGGTTGTGTGTATGATCATCTTTTTAACTGAATTATTGTAAATGCAGGAAAATTGGCGGGTGGAGTGGTAAAAAAATGTTTGTGTATTATTATGAATAAGAAAGAAACAAAAGTCGCATTTGTTAATTACATTGTTGTTTCTTGTAAGACTTTTGAGTTTGCGCCGTTGGCTTATGTAATCTATTTTTACTTGGGAATGCATTCTTACAGATACATACATGTATGTGGTTTATTTCAATTTTTTTACCAATCTATTTTGAAATCTTTAAATTTTTCTTCTGCTCAAGGAGAATCTTCAAATTTCTAGTGAAAGAAAAATAAACTCTGCTTTAAATTTGTAAGGAACAATCTCTTAAATGATTGAAATATTGAATGTGTATATATCAGAAAAGGCGTTTGTCTTCTTCTTTTTTTTTGTTTTTTTGTAGAAATCACAGATTTTTTATGTTGATATTTTATTTTATCAGACTTGCACGCACGTTTATTTGCTTTTCTATTACTACAGCTCGGCTGTATATATCAGTTCTGATTTTTATATAAGTTTCAAATTGTAAAGTATTATAAGTGTTAATAGTTTAATGGAGCTTAGTTTGGCACTTTGGCTAATGATCGACACAAACTGAAACTGTATGAACCAAGATTGTCAATTATCAAGGTTTAGTTATGATCAAAACGATAGAACATTTGGTATGGTTATAGCAACTCAAACCGACAAAAACATATAAATTAAAGTTTTTATTATTCCAACATACGATAAAACGTCTCCCATTCATTTTTCGACATGTTTGCCTTTCAAGTCGTGCTTGAGTTTGGAGTCTTCGCAGGCCTCGCCGATCCTTCAACGTTGTCTGATTTCGCATCAGGCAGTTCAACGGCCACGATCGGGACTTGATTCATATTGATTGTATTTGTTGGTTCGTTCTCTGTAGATGTGAGCTTTGGCAAATCCGTTTTCCTCGAGTCGTGATACATCATGTAAAGTATCATCTGAGCTATGCCGAATAGAAAACCGAGAATGTTTGGCATCTGATGACATAACGAATAAAACGTTAAAGATTAATAATAACAAATGTGATTAAAACATAAAAAATGAAGAAATGTGGATGTGAAAAAAAACGTAATTAATATCTATTTACAGCAATGAACTTGTCCTTGATAAGAAGTCCATAAAAGAACCACATGACGGCGTTAAGAGTGAGAGACAAGGAGAGAAGAAACGGCATGTATTCCACACTCTTTGTCCTTATTACTTTCCTCTGCAATAGAAAACAACACACATTACACGTCGTTTTTTCCAATTTTTCAGTTCAAGAAAAGAAACAAAAAAATACGACAAGATGTTTGATTTAAAGAAAAGAAAGCTGATGGATCACCATGACGCTTAAGGGAGAAGCAAAGACGGCGAGACTGTAAGCAGCACAAACCCATCCTACGGTTGAGACGCGGTGTTGTTTTGGAACCAAAAGATTAACGAGAAGAATCAAGAGACCGAGTCCACCGATGTTGCATATCACTATCAACTTCAACGTGGATATCTGCCACGTGTACGTCCACATTAATCATAGATAGAGAGAGATCACAATCAAGATTCTAGGAAGTAGTTATGGAGAGATGAACTAAATTGAATCATTATAATTATAGATTTAAACCAAATAAAAATCAACAGAAACTGCATGAAACCGAATCGAATTGAACAAAAACGTATTGTCGTTTTTTAGTTGTAAATTTGTAAACCGGATAAATTGAAAACCTAAATCCTCATTCCTACTAAAAAAAATATATATATATAAATATAGAAACCTTGGCCTCTCTTGGTGCGTAAATGATATAGAGAAACAAGTAGGAGATTTCGATGAAACATCCAAAGGTGTTAATGCTAATGATGAGATAAGCATGTGTCTTCATTATTCCGTAGTAGAGAAGAAGAGTTGCACTTGCAAGTGCACATATGTACGGAATCGACTGAAACCCTTTTGATGATTTCTTCTTGTATATCCCATAGAACGTTGGCCTATCATTTATATATCCAATCAAATAAAGATATTTTATTAAATTAGATTATCTTAGTCTACAAATTAGACACTTCATATGTACGTGTCTTACACCGGTGACAAGAATACCCCAAAAGACACAATGTTACCTGAAAACAAAAACAAGACTCACGATTAGAATTATGAGCTATTGAGCTTCTTTATTTTCGTTTCAAATGTTAATTAAGTAATATTACGTACGAATTTGTGTAGATATGTATGTTCAAGCAAGCAAAAGGGTAATATATATCTTATATGCATGTGTTTGTGTAGTCTAGCGAGAATATATAATGTCTCACTTCTATCGTTAACTTTGGTTCCGGTTTCTTAAGACCAAAATTCAAAAAGCATAGAAAAATTAAGGGAGTTAATTACCCAAGAGACCGAAGAGAAAAGCAAGTTGATGAACCTTGATGAACACCATTCTTCACTTTTCTCTCTTACTCTCTCTCTCTCTCTCTCTCTCTCTCTCTCTCTTGCTAGTTTAAGATTTGCTTTGATTTTGATTCCTTCATGCAAACCCTCATTTTATATTGGTCTTGAGGAGAGTGAGTCATTCTTGCTTTTTCATAAATTTTCTTTCTTGCTTTTTCATAAATTTTCTTTCTTTCTCTTTTTAAACTAGAAACAAAAGTTTGGTTCACGTTTTCTTGGGTTTTGTTTTTTTTATACAAATGTCTCACTAAGGGCATCATTATTGCAGATACTTATATAAGTTTCTTAAATATATTTTAATACTAAACAGTTTAAGAACCTTTTGAAAACTTCTTTATAAAGAAGCGATTCTACAAAATCAGGTTTGACACATCATTATTTTTTTATTTTTTATTTTCTTTTTTACTTAAGAACTCTTCAAAAGATCTGCAATAATCATGCTCTAAGGAGCACATAGAAATCTTGCATGGCTCTTAATTGTTGGTGACTTTTTAAATTCTTGCCAACCAGCACATTCGTTAATTTTTCGTTTTAATTAATAAAAAAAATTTTGATCCAAAATTAATAATCGTTTTGATCAAGGAAATCATAACTGTTTGGTACATATATTTTGGGTTAAGGTCACAGTGATAAGTTCCTTTTTATTTGAAATAAAACTCGATATTAATAGGCTTGGAAAATTTCGATAAATTAACAACAGAATGTCCGTTTTTATATCCTCCACGATTTCGCGACTATAACTTGGTCGTTGTAACTTGTCAAAACAATTTTGTTGCAAATTTGGAGCTTTAATGGAACAACATAATGGAGTATAACTTAGTTTTCAATTTTTTTTGTAAAGACATAATTCAATTTTGCGATAAAATGTTAAGACAACAACAAGCTTCCATTACAAGTTTTTTTAATCTGTAAACAAACTTTGTTGTAACGTATATATGACATATTTTTGGTTATAGTCGAGAAAAAAATTAGTAATGTATAGCGGAATTTATCGTAATCTCAGACTAACTGGCCATCTCCAATGGTAACCAAATACAAATAGAAACGAATACTTAAGATAAATTGAGATGCATATGGATTGAAAGATGTTGGCTACATAGCTTACTCTTCAAATGTAGACCAACTAAAAAAATACTCATGAGACTTTATTACTCCTCACCCACTAATTAAATATACTCAAGAGACCAATTCTCCCATTTCGCTTAATTATTCGCCTATGCATGCCCATACTGATTTTTTGTTTTTTTCTTACTGAATTATACACCAAATATAAACTCTCTACGTTATCTACTTATTACAATTAAGATTGTGTGTGGAACCCTAAGATTTTGTGGAGAAGTTTAGTGAATTAATGACACTGAACTTAATAAATCAATAGGTGGTGGCAACGTCTTGTCATAGGTTGTTGTTCCTAATTGTTAGGCATTCTACGAATCCGACAAAGAATTTTGTATTAGGCTCAAAAAAATCTTAAAGTCGAACGATTATTACTGTCAATTAATTAAACACATATCATACACCTTGAGTAGCAATCTCGGAATACAATCTTCCGTAACTGGTGTAAGGAACCAAATATGATAAGATTTTTTTGGTTGCATGCACAAGCACAATCAGTCAATCACCATGAGAGGATTTGTTAACATATTAGCGAATATCTCTCTCTTTAAACAACACTCCAGCAAGTATTATAATTAAGTAAAATGAAAATAATTAGCATCAAATTATGTGGGTGAGATGGAGGCATGGATGTGTTTGTTAGGCACATGCCTTTTGGCCTTGCTTGTTTGGGCTATTTCTTTGTTAGCTTTTTTAAAAAAATTTGGTAATGAACAAGACACAAGCTTAAACATTTCGACACAGCATTAACCTTTTAATTAAATGATCTAAGAGAATTAAGTAAATTAAATCAAGATGAGCCTTTATTAGTGATGCATGAAATAGTACGAAAAGAAACCATAGTCGTTTTGATTTACTGCTTAATGAATTTGCATTATATGTTTATATGGAAATGGAAGAATCAAACCTTTTCAAATTTTTCTGATTCAATGAGATGTTCCTGTAACCATTTGTCTATACCGTGAGGTGAAATGGAATCATGGAACTTTATATATGAGGAATTCTGAACATTTCATCTGTTTGATATTTCGGAGGATACGTACAAGTTTGAACCAAACATAAAAAAAAAAATGTAATAACTAAAGCAATTATCTAGCATTCTTGGTCTCTTCTCTTGGGGGGTACTCCTTAATCATCTGGATCCAATTGGTAAATATTACTTTGATACTCCAAAAAATTGAGCAAAGCTTGGATACTTGGGCTCCCATCCTATTTCAGCTCGTGTCCTCGAGTTGTTCAGCTTCTTCCCTAAAGGACCACTGGTGCCTACAAAAAACAAAAACGAAAGTTGTCAGACTCTACACGAAGCTTATAAGGTTTTTAAAAGACAAGACTCGTGTCAATGTGTGAAGAAACTCACTCGTGAAACCTTTGAATTTCTTATCAAATTTTCCGCTTTGAGCCATCAGGTCCATCACCTCTTGCCTGAGAAGAATGCGCCAGGTTAAAACTTGCGAAAATGTTCGAATGTTTGATTTATCTCGAAGTTAGAAAGAAAAGCAGCGTTACCTTGACAAAGGATGGTTGTCACAACCCAAGAAAATCCGACCACCGGTCTTCTTCTTCATGATTGCAACTGCCAGCGATGCTGCATCCTGTTCAGGAACACATTACAGAACCTGATAAGAGACTATGTATAGTAAGGTGCCAATCCCATAGAATGAGATACCTTACATAATGAAGTTGATGGTCTTTGAAAAGAAGAAATGAGTGAGCAAAAAAATCACAAATATACCTCATAGTGGATGAGATTCAGGATGTGATCAGGACGAGCATCGATTGTCTCCTTACTCAACCAGTAAGTATGTGCACCTCTAGTCTCTGTGTATAAAAAGTTCAGGAGAAACAAAAAAATCTGCTAAAGAGCAAAAAAGAAACCTTTCATTATTTATTTGCTCATTCTGTTTCGGTATATCGAAATTCAAAAGGATATGTAAAGCCCTGCCAGTCTAAGGACAGTTCCTCCACATTCCAACACTACTTTTTCAGCTCTCAAAAGCACATCGGTCCTTGGGCTCTTTCCCAGTGGCACTACTGGAGAATCCTGCAGTGAAGGGTAACAAACTTGAGGAAGTCTTATTGAATAGCGCATATGTATTCAGGTACTGAGACAAACCTCGTTGCATTCTCCGTTATCAAAGCAATCATAAGGTGCAGAACTAGATGTGAATAAGAATGATCCTTCGCCGTTCCATTTTGATGCTGCCATCCTGATCCGTTTGTAAACACAAGCACAGACCCATATTAGACATGGTTGAATCAAGGCAAAAGAAATTTGCTTTTCTGTCTCATAATAGGAGCCATTAAACACCAATAGACGTTAGGTGTCATCTTCTTCCATAGCTAATAAAGTTAACAGCACGAGAGACTCTTTTTTCTGGCGTTCAATTAACGCATACTGGTACACAATTCATAGACTCTCTAGTTGTTGAAGCAAGTGATTTCTTGTAATTACCTGACCTCAGCTGCGTAGTCTGGGCTTTGTGATGGAGGAGCACAAAAGATCACATAGGAGAACTTGCCCTCAAATTCAGTTCCTTTAAGAGATGGTTTGATACCCAACTTCTCCAACTCAGCATGATGATTTGTTGTTACTGTCTGCCCAAATATTTGACAATCTGGATGTTCCTGTTCCACATATAAAGCTCCAACTCTAACTTCCATATTGTGAAAACATGACTCTTTATATAAACGTTGAGAAGAAAAAGAATTAGTCAACAACACAGAAACTATACTTCTCTCCATTTGTCTGCAACTAAGCGTCCAAGAACACCTGGTCCAACAATAAGCAAATCGTTTGCCCCAATTGAAACATGATACTGGACCTTCAAGCCATCACTGGTCTCACCTTCATACAGAAAAATCCAAGAGAAAGGCACAAAAAAAACATATAAAAAAGGTTACTACTACTTGGAGAAGCAGAATCACGAAAATCTTAATGTGCCAAACTCTTAGCTTCTCATTCGTGTAATCACAAAATATTAATCATTTTGCGACTCTAATTAACTCTACTCAGAAGTCAGCGAGAGGTTCACTTAATCCATATAGCCGGGGAATCGAAAGTAATTAACAAAACAATACATCGAAGAAGCAGAGAGCAAGGAAATACCGATGGTGGAGGAAGAAGAAGAGGCTTGAATAGGAGTCGCCATTATCGAAGACGTTGATAGTGACAGTGAGAAATTGGGTTTATCCACGCGTCTCAAAGCAAAGTTAAGTGAATATGAAGATGCTAAAGTCGACTGCTTGGAGAAATGGGTCGATGGAATTATTGAATTGATGATGGTTGGAAATGAGATGCAAGAGATGAAACCCATCAAGGAAGAAGAGAGAAAAAGCTTCGCTTTTGACGAAGAAGATTGAGTTGGCGAAATAGGTGAGAATCTGGTGATGGGTGCTCTTGGAATGTCACCAATGGAGTGTTTACAGGTCAACGAAATCCAAAATTATAGATTACTTGCTAATATTTTTTGTTTTTTCAACTAGAAATTACTTTACTAGTATTTTTCTGTTTTTTGTCGTCAGACATACTGGTAAATGACGAAATTGTCCCTGGTATTTTCTGTGATTTGGGGGTTACATGAGCAACCTTGTAACCAAAACCACAATTTTCTTGGGGAATTTCTTTTCATATATATATTTTCTAAGTTTATAGGAATCAAAAGGAATGACACATATGCTATTAATATTCATGTTATGAATTCGATAGTGTACACATTCTTCTGCCTACTAAGAATCTCTCTTCACATGAGCTCGGCTTCTTCGGTGTCTCCATCAACATCTTCAACATCGTTCTCGTCATTCTCATCAGCTGCATCTGGATCTATCCCCTGCAATCAATACCCCAAAATTTGTAATCCTTTGATCTTCATGAAGAGACTCTAGATTTTTATTTGATTCGTTCGAAGTTACAATCGAAGCAACAACAACAACAAAAAACCAACCTTCATCTGTTTCTCCAAGCGATCTAGTCCCTTTTTGGCTGCCTCATTCTGTGGATTTATCCTGCATTTACAGTGTCAACACTCGTTATAGTTTATTCGCATAGAAACAAAGAGAACTAGGCAATCTCGGTTTAGAATCTTATAAACCTTAATGCAGCTTGATAGTGAGATAAAGCATCTTGTAGCGTATTCGTTGCAGCAAACACTTGAGCTAGCTTGACGTGGAGAGAATCGTCAGCCCAATCTTTGAGATACCGTTCAAGTAGTGATACAGCATCTCCGTTCCTCCCTTCCATTAGATGAAGCTCAGCCAGAGCTATGGCAGCTCCAAGGTACCCAGATTCAAGCCTCAGAGCTGACTCGTAGAACTTTTTTGCCTGTTGAAAAAAGCATATCATTCCTCTGTTACACCAAAAAATTCTATCTACAATGAAACGATCATAAGAAGATGCTAACGAGCTTTGAATAGTTTACCTTTTCCCTGCCACTTGATGTATTAGCATGAACATCACCAACTAATTTCAGAGCCTTTGCGGACTGAGGCATAGCATTCATTGCCTCTCTAGCGGTATACAATGCTTCTTTGGTTTTACCAAATGCCAGATAAGAATGGACTAAGCCTGCAATGACCTCAATACTGCAAGTTAATTTCACGCTACGACCGTTTCATGCTTGTTTAAGGTTTATACCACCAAAACAGTACAACAATGCAAGTGTATAATCAGTTTTTTTGTTTCCCTCGTGAACCAGACCTTGATATGAACGAAGATCAGACCTCAAATTCTGGGCAGCCCTGAAGGCAATCGCTGCAGCTTCTGGTCGTTTTGCTAGTAAAAGAAGGTTTCCCTGATATGTATAACAAAAGCAGTGGGTAAACATGTGCGAAACTATTTTACAAAAAAAAAAAAATTCCTCGTCAAACTAGCTTACCTTCATTATGTAGCCGGGTATGTGTCTCTCGTCTACCCTGATACTCTGATTGCATAGTGAATCTCATCAGATATCACACAAGGATTTAGCACAAATTTCAGTGTCAGCAAGCTAACCTTTTCAGCATAAGATAATGCCGTCCTTGGATCTTTCCTTTCCCATAGTACAGACAAAGCAACAAATACTTCTGCTCTGGTATGATCAATACTTAATAAATCGTGGACTAGCTTGTTTAGCCTGGAATAATCGCACTTTATCTGTAGCAGCATCGCATACTCATCCATACAGGTTAGTGTGTGAGGATCAATTGATCGAACCTACAAAATGTTTTATATTATTATGCACATTCATGATTTAAAGAAGTTGAGACAATAATATCGATAGCGTGACTACCTTCTCAAATCTCATTATGGCCTCATCATTTTTACCAATAATGGCTTCGATCTATACAAAGGAAATAAATGGTGGCAGAGTGTCAGTCATAACAATAAGAACAAAAACAATAAGAACAAAAACTCGGGTGTAATTCTGTTTGCATCGTTGTCAATGCCACCCCTAACCTTTGCTGTCTCAGTCAACAAGTGTACATTATTTGGAAATCGTTGTAAAAGTTCAGCAAAGAGTTCCAGCGCCCCTGAGTAAACACCAAAGCATTACACACTATCCAGCGAGACACAAATTATCGGATTAATCATTGCAAATTCCCACAACTTAAATGTAAGAACTGAGATCTATAGAGTGAGACACAAACATCCAAAAGCCATATCATCCCACAAAGAAAAAGATAGTACCTTTGTAAGCATGTGAAGCAACACAACACTGGGCCTCGACATAACGCTGTGTAAACGAAGAAAAATTACCAAAAAAGACAAAGAAGAAAATAATTTTTCTTGCCAAATAAGCTACAACACAAAACCAATTTAACAGCCATCCAAGAAAAGGTATATAAAAATTAGTTCTCTGGTTGAATAGTCGAGCTGATGCTAACACAAGAACATAAAAGCACTAGTTTATTCGAGGAAATGCTATCAAGATGATTATACTCTCTTTCCACTCATGAACAGCTTTTCCCTATGTACAAAATGTATAGTTCATTAGATTTGGCAGTCACCTAGTCTTTGATGAAAAAATCCTAGAACCATATAAAGTCGTATCCGGAGAGCATAATAGATAAAATAAGACACTAACTGACTCACAATAATCAGCTTGGCCACATGATTAAACAGTTTTCAACGTTGTAAATACTGTTAGAGAGTATGCTTACTTGCAACCAACGGGTAGGATCTATCTGATCAAGCGAAACCTTTTCACTTCTATTTGAAGTCTGAAATGAACAACAGCATAACAAGTTACATAGTAGTATGATTTTACACGGAAAAGGTAATTGCAAAAGAGGAGAAAGCGATGCAAAACACATTGAAAGAAATGGTGAAAAATAAAAGCAACCGGTAAAAGAGATCTCGTAGAAAGTGACACCTGAGTAAAAGCTGATATGATATCCTTTGCAGAGACTCCCAGTTCAGCTAAACCCATGACGGCTTCGAGTACATAAGGACACTGCCTGCGGAGATTAAAGATTATATAAAATTATACATATATAAATAACATGCAAGATGTGGTATTTACTGCCAAAAGTGAGACTTCGTGCCAGTGTTTATATGCTACGAAATGTTAGGAAAGAAAATGAGAAACAGACCTTAAACACTCTTTATAAAATGCAATAGCACCACGGTTGTATCCAGAATTTCGATGAAGCTTTGCCATCAGTATATTCATCTCCAAGCTTCTGGTCTTGACAGATTCCATCTGGCAAAGAAAGAATAAGTGCAATAATAGATTATAACTAAGCAAACCATGGTTTATCATCCATTAATACCTAAATTCAGTGTTGGAAGCAAAAGAATCCGTTTAGTTTTACTTGTTTTGTAATGGGTGGCAAGAAGAGATCAACGCAACGGAATTCATCTCACATTCAGGAATACTAAAACAATCGATTAATTACGGTACGGGCCAATACTGTTTCACTGAAGATAGTTACAGTAACTGAACTCTAGTTATAAATACAAAACGAGATACAAGTCATCCTATACAAAACCAATCTGAGAAGCAAAAAAAAAAATCCCTCGGCAACTCTATTTCCGCCTGATACACATATATTCTTATCTATTTACCAATGCTTGTGGACCAACTAATCCAGAAGACTAAATTCTTGATAACCAGATAAACAGATGATACTCCAGATGAAGAAGACAGGAGGCATACCTCAGCAATCGCAGCTTTCGTTTCATGAAGAGCAAAGTGAGATGAAGCAATCTTGAATCTCACCTAAGAGGAAAGTTAGAACAAGAAGACACACATGAACTCCTATGAAATTAAACCAAAGCACAACAATTTCTACAAACTGCAAAAACCAAAAAGGATCAAGATGAAACAACACACGAATTTACCTCGCTCTCATTAATAGCAGAAATGACAGAGGCATTCACAGATGATCTGGTAGATAAAGATAACGAGCTCCTCGAAATACTGGAGCTTTGCTTCGGAATCCTTGTATAATGATGCAACGCTTGCTTGTACGTATGCTGACGAAAAGAAGGAATACATATTCAAATTTTTTTGACAGGACTTCAGAGCTTTCCTCCAAAGTACCCCAGAGGAGAAAAATAAGCAATAAAACTCTGAAATTTATCTCTACTCACTCTATAAAATTTATTAGACCAGAGTATTTTCGATTTTTTATATAGTTCAGTCATAGTCAATATCCAAGCATTCTTTATAAAGTTTAAATTGGAGGCAGAATAAATTTTCTAGCAACCGATTGACATATCTTTCTCAGCAAAAGAGAAACATAAAGATCTCTACTCTCACTAAAACATAAAAGATAAAAGAAAGAGCTAAATCTTACAATAGCTCTCCGGTATTCTCTCTGATGAAATAAAGCATCGCCAAGTAGAATCTGAAGAACAACACAGAAAGATTTGAACTTCAATCTATAAGAAAAAAAATATCGGAAAAAATTAACGGGCTCGGCTACTTAAAGAAATAAAAAACCAACGGAGAAAGAAGCTTAACCAAATTCTCCGCCTTGAGATGAGGACTAGTTTCGGCGCTAACAGTAGAAGATGAAACGAGAAAGCAGCCCTTGATTTAGCGGTATGAACAGAGAATTTTATCAGTCCTTGATGAAAATTAGGGATTTAGGAGAGAGAATCAAAAATGAGTAAAAAAAACTTAGAAGAGTTACGAGCATTTCAGCGGAATCGTAGAGCCCATGCTCCATTAAAGTCGCGATCTGATCCTTTGGAACCTCCATTTGAGAGAGAAGAGAGCTCGTGGGTTAGTGGCAATGGTGACTTTAGTGAGAGCTTTTCTTCTTCGGAGCAACAACGATGAAGAAGGGATCCTTCACGCTCGCTCTTCATTTTGAAACAAGCAATCAATCTTGTACCGAAATTAACCGGTTATCCGGCTGAAATCCAACTCGGTTCATTAGAACCCAATCGGGTCGGATTAGAAAAAGCCCAAAAAGAGACCCCGGTCTTCACCGAACAAATCCAATCACCGGAGGCCGGAGCAAAGAGAAACTCACCGGTCATGCGGAATCTGCGCCCATCTCCGTCTTCAACTCCGGCCTCGTCCTCGGCATCATCTTCGATCGTCGAAAGGTATCGTCTTCTAAAAACCGGCGAGAGGCATTGGGAGAGAGCAATCTTTTCTGCGTTACGAGGGAAATCATGTCCGATATGTCTGGAAAATCTAAAAGACCGACGAGCCGCCGTGATCACGGCGTGCAAGCACGGATACTGCCTTGCTTGTATCCGGAAGTGGAGCGGCTTCAAGAGGAACTGCCCTCTCTGCAACACTCGTTTTGATTCCTGGATTATCGTCAGTGATCCCGCTTCTAGAAAATATTACAAGGAGCGATTGCTGGTTCTTCGTGATCGTGAGACATTAAATTATCACCGTTGGAATAATCCTTCCGGTCGCCGGAGGTTAGCTCTCTCTCTGTCTCTCGACGATCGTCTCTTTAAGTTTCTGCGAAATTCAATTACTTAAAAAAAAAAAAATTGTATCTTTTAAATTACTTTTTCACTTGTTAATTAGGATAATTCGAAGGACAAGGGATGGTTTTGAAAACTCTAGCTCAAGATCAAGGCCATTGCCATGGCGGAGATCATTTGGACGGCCAGGTCCAGCTCCTGATCATATTATCTTCGAGCGAAAGCTTCGTTGGCGAGCTAGGTTGGTTCGTTGCTTGTCTTTTTCTATCTCTGAAACATTCACTTGCAATCTCCTTTCGTCAAAGTGTTAGCCTTTGTTTCTTACTAGTGTTGGCTCTAATGCAGCATATACGATAAGCAATTACGAGCTGTTGGTTTACATTCGAGGCCAAGCTTGGAACTGGTAAGTTTTAAGCAATACGCTGTTTCATTCTATGGGATGTGTTTGATGTTTGTGTGTTGTAAATGTTGGGGGCAGTGCATATGTATTTTTTTTGCAATCCATTAAGTTGAGCTTCTTGTAAATCTAAGCTCTGTTCCGTGTGGTTGTAGTATCAGAGTTTGCACTCTTAGTTATATCTATGCCTGCTTCTTCGTGTGTCATCTGTGTAATGTATGTAAAAACTTGGGCGGAGTTTTACAGGTGAACGATCACACCAAAGCAAAGATGATTGAAAGAATTGAGCCATGGATTAGAAGAGAGCTTCATGCAGTACTTGGAGATCCTGATCCGTCAATCATTGTTCATTTTGCGTCAGCTCTTTTCATCAAAAGGCTTGCGAGAGAGAATAATCAACAATTTGGGCAGACGAGGATGTTGGTGGAAGACGAGGAAGACGAAGGCTCTTCTCTCAGGAAGTTCTTGTATGATAAGGAGGATATATTTTGGCATGAACTAAGGTAAACTTTTTTTGGTAGAGTTTCAAGTAATTACGGATTCAGTTGTAGTAAACGAAACACATAGGCTGAATACTAAGGTAGAAAATCAAGTGGCTTTGTAAGTTTGAACCGGTATTTGATTATAGAGCTGATATCTATTTGCTATGGGTAATGGTCATCATATGGTTGATTACTGTTACTGATGAGAGAAAGAATGTATAATTTTTTCAGATGTTTCGCTGAGAGTAGTCTCACGATGGAGACGTATGATGCAGTGGTTGAATACAATGAGGTGGAGTAATGGCAGTCAAGAAAAGGTAAAGAAAATGCTTGGTAAGTTGAATTCCTGCAAATAGTGGAAAGAGTGGACCAGGTAAGACAAAATACAAGAGTCTTCAAGTGTTGTAGAGTAGGTATGAGAAAAGATGTAAGAGATGACGCAAGTTTTAGGTGCGGTTACTTGTGAGTTGTTGCGTCTTCTTAGCTAGGTGGGATTCTCAATTAGTGGACACTTGGTTTCTCTACTTCCATTAGTCTAAAGAAATGTTTAAGAGATGACGCAAGTTTTAGGTGCGGTTACTTGTGAGTTGTTTAGTGTTCTACACTCCCATACGTTTTTTCCTCACCTCATCAATTTTTTTTCTTAGGTTTCAAGGACCACCCGTTTCAACTACATTAGTTTAAAGGGAAATTTTTATTTTTGTTAATCCGCTTATATGAAAGGGTTAATTTTTATACATTGTCTATATGATATGGCCGTGTGGCTAAGCGTTTCGACAAATCGCTATAGGAAGCTTCTTTGAAGTTTTGAAGTAGAAGAAGAGGAAATTTCATTAATTTCTCTCATTTAAACCCTACCTTAATGGCTAAGGCTAGAGAGTTACGCGGTGAATATATTCAATAAAATTTAATACACGACGTGTTATCAAATTCCACCGTTACGGTATTAATAATATTAGCAAGCGGCTGTTACACAAAATTAAAAAATTAAAAAAAAAAACGTCTATTGGTTGGTAAGCGGCAGATCCAGCTGCCAAGCCTATTTGACTTCCCCATTCGATCATGGTGAGCTCGTCTTCTTCCTTCATCTCTCTCTCTCTCTCTCTCTCTCTCCAAAAGTTTTGCTTTAAAGCTCTCTCACTCATGAACAAGAAGACCCCAATCACAACATTCCATTCCTCCTTATGAATGATTCTACATCAGGTTTCTTTCTCATTCTCAACACTTTTGCTGTCTTCCAAGTAATGCCAAGATATTGTGATGTGCGATGCTGTTTGATTATTTTGATCGAATGATTAGTGTTTTGGATTTGTGTGAGAAAGGGGGAATGATTCACAATTTTTATCTCTCTGTTAAATAATCTCTGATTGTGTCTCCGTTTGTTAATTTGGAATGTGGTCTTGGTTGTGTTTTTTTTTTTAATTGCTACAGTGAGGCGATTGGTTTCGTCAAGGACAATGAAATGTTTCTACTTCAGCAAAGAAAAATCTCAGGATCATGAAGCTAAGACTAGAAAGTTTGGTTCAATGCAAACTTCTTCCACTTCGATGGCTAGAGGAGGATCAGGGTCTGAGTTTAACTCAGAGACAAGTACTACAACTTCCATCACTTCCTCCTTGCACGTCCTCTCTGAGACACACAGTAACAATCTCAAAGTCTTTGACCTCGATGACCTCAAAACCGCTACCAAGAATTTCAGCCGGTCCTTGATGATCGGTGAAGGTGGCTTCGGTGGTGTGTTTCGTGGCGTCATTCAGAACCCTGAAGATTCTCGTAAAAAGATTGATATCGCTGTTAAACAACTCAGTAGAAGAGGTCTACAGGCAAGCAAAATCTCTTTCTTTCTCTCCTACTTTTCCTTCTTGTTTTGGTTTGGTTCGGTTCTAGTTTGTAGCGTCTTGAACAAGTAACAGCATAATCACATATGTATATGTATCCACAGGGGCATAAAGAATGGGTGACAGAGGTAAATGTATTGGGAGTAGTGGAGCATCCGAATCTGGTGAAGCTGATTGGTTATTGCGCTGAGGATGACGAGAGAGGGATCCAACGGCTACTTGTTTACGAATACGTACCAAACCGAAGCGTTCAAGACCATTTATCCAATCGCTTTATAGTCACTCCTCTCCCTTGGTCCACCAGAATGAAGATTGCTCAAGACACTGCTCGAGGACTCGCTTATCTTCATCAAGGCATGGAGTTTCAGGTCTCTACTCCATCCATGTTAATTCACAAATGCCTTTAAACATTTCTTTTGTTTATATATGTGTTCTTGGAAAAATATTCATCTTAACTATATGCAGATCATCTTTAGGGATTTCAAATCTTCCAACATTCTTCTTGATGAGAATTGGAATGCAAAGCTCTCTGATTTCGGACTGGCTCGGATGGGCCCTTCCGACGGGATCACTCATGTCTCCACCGCGGTAGGGACAGCCTGACTCATGTCTCAATTGGTTTTGGTTTGGTTCGGTTCTAAATAAACCATGTGGATCCACAGGTTGTAGGAACCATTGGTTATGCAGCGCCGGAGTACATCCAAACCGGACACCTCACGGCTAAGAGCGACGTGTGGAGCTACGGAATCTTCCTGTATGAGCTCATCACAGGGAGACGGCCGTTCGACAGAAACCGTCCAAGAAACGAGCAGAACATCTTGGAGTGGATCAGACCGCACTTGACTGACGTAAAGAAGTTCAAGATGATCATCGACCCAAGACTTGAAGGAAACTACTACCTCAAATCAGCCTTGAAGCTAGCGGCGGTTGCGAACCGGTGTTTGATGGTGAAGGCAAAGTCGAGGCCAACGATGAGTCAGGTTTCAGAGATGTTAGAAAGGATAATGGAGACATCAAACGAGGTTTCTACCGCACTACCAATAATGAAAGGCTTGACGCCTAAAGATGCGTTTGAGGCGTCAAAGAGAGAAAGAATTAAGAGAAGATTTGTTGAACTTTTAATTGGTGTAAATGGTTGTCCCAATTTGCCTACTTGGTCTCCTAAACTTGTCACTTCTATTTGACTTTTGAGAGAAGAACAAAATCTCAGCTCTTGTTTATGCAAATATTATAAAAAATTTATTAGGACAGTTTTGTGAAAACACACCATAACAAGTTCTAATTAAGAGTTTCAGATTTTGCAAGTGGCGTAACTATCTTCTTCTACAATGCTCTTCTATTTGCTACATCTTCAAGGAAATGTCATTTTTTACTGTCTTTTTCTACACGAAGCTTAAACCCTCATGTGAGAATAAGGTTATCTCTATATCTTTTACTTTTATTTCCGTCTATGTCTTTTCTTATGTATTTTTTCAACACAAAATAGGCTTAAGGGTGAATTGTCTTTTCTTATGTCTTTTTTTCAACAAAATAGGGCATTCCTGATTTTGGTTGGACGATACTTAGTTCTTTGACAAATCTTATATTATTATACAGATGGAGAGTAAATGATTTATTTTTAATAAATAAACAATACTAAACTCTCCAAATGTTTTACTTTTATGAGAAGCATCTGAAAATATTGTGTTTTGTTGTAAGTTGTTTAGCAACAATTTGAGTTTAGTCGCCTCTTTGTATCATTTTGTAATGATGTCATATTCTCTGCCCGGAGGAGAGTCTTTTTGGCATAATAATTTTAAAGGTCAAGTCTTAAATGACTTGTTTGGATTTCTTGAGGCTTATGTTGAATGTCCATGGAGGAGAGTATGTTTGGCATAGTGATTTTGAAGGTTAAATCTTAAATGACTTGTTTGGATTTTTTGAGGCTTATGTTGAATGTCCATTTACTATTGATAGATTTTTTTACTATATTAAAAGAACGAGGTCTTACGTTTTCCAACTGGTAAATGAGTGGGTGTTTATTTTAGCGAAAAGCTAAAGTTAGCCGAATCAGTGGGTTACAAGGTTATGCCTATTAAGAGGTTATCTATAAGAATGAAAAGATGGACTTAATGAACTTAATGACAAACTTGATAAATTTATCAACTCAGATCAAAAGGTCATTTATTATTTGAGAGAGTTTAATGGGAACCAAGAAAATGATTTGAGCTAATTTTGCACTTAAATTCAAATTGATTACTTTACGAAGATTCGGAAGTTTATTGAAACTGCTTTTAGAAAGATGAAACAAGCAGTTTTTTCAAAGGACTCGATTCTGACAGATTAAGGAGGTAGTGGAGAAAAAAACAACTGTTTGACAAATCATACATCACCATACCACCCATATGTGAAGCGTAAGTGGTTTTTTAATTTTTGAATATTTGAACCCGATTTGTGAAAAAGAGGAAGTGGTTTTTTTACTTGTTTAATATATGAATTGTGTTTTATGTTTATGTGTTTTAAGAACCATTGGAGTCTAGCCATAGTGTATGTGAAACTCAATTCAGATGGTGGACCTTTATTGACTATGCTCCACATGGATTCTTTGAAGGGATATCATAAAAAAAAAAAATTAATCTTCCAAAATATTAGTCGGTGAAACTCTATTACACATAATTTTTCAGTAATTATGAATATGATCGTTTGCATATGTAATTAGATCTTTTATTATTTTGCAGATTGCTAAAGGATGAATGGAACTTTCTCTATGCTAGCCGTAGGCAGACACTCCCACCAATAACCAAGCTACATCAAGATAGACAAAACTAATATCTTTGTTCCTCAACAACCCAATGGCTATGACTGTGGTGTCTTTTTTTTTTTTTTTCATTCGAAAATTCACTCAAACTGCTTCTACAAAGATGAAACAAACAGATTTGGATAGCTAAATGAACTCTTCTTGGTGCGGAGCCATTGATCCCTCTGCTTTCATATTGAAAGTGGGTACAACAATCAAGCTTAAAGCCTCTGAGATGCCAAATACCCAACCTCCCAAAAAGAAGATAGAGCAAGAGACTCAAGCTCCCCAAAAGATTTTTTTAAAATCCAATGATTAGCCACACGTTTAAAGATTATAAATAAAACCAATTAATTTTTTTTTCTGAAAATCTATTTATGATATATTAATCTCTTAATGGACGTAATACAATTTTCAGCTAAGGGTGAATTGTCTTTTTTACAACAAAATGGCGTCTTTCTGATTTTTATAAAACCAATAAATGGTGGAACGATACTTCATTTTTCGACAAAACTGAATGACAAACTTGACAATTTTATCAACTCAACTCAAAAGGACATTTATTATGTGGGAGAGTTTAGTGGGAACTAAGACAGTGGTTTGAAGGCGTACGACTCTTGCACATGGATTCTTTGGATGGATATCATGAAATTGATTTATGAAATTGAGTTTAATTGTCTATAATATCAGAAGGTTGAACTATAGTTCATATGGTTTTTCAATATTACAAACATAATGGTCGTTAATCTATACAACCTTGATGAGTGTAAGAGATTTTTTTGACAAAATCTTGTAAGTATTTTGTTACTTTCAAATAGTTTTGTATTTTCTGAAATCTGTCAATGTTTGTGAAAAAAAGAAAACAGAGAATCTATATTAAAATCTTCAAGAAAATAGAAAACTATTTAAAAATTATATAATACTTACAAGCGCAACATCAAACTAATGCCATGTCGTGGGAAATGACCTCACTGAGAACACATAATGGGCACTCTCTAGATCATTCACAATATGCCTCATGACTGCATAAAAGTGATATTTTGCACTTACTTATTTGGCAATGTGCCTCTTAGAGTTCTTCTCTTTATTATTGTTGAATCTCTTTGGCATTAATATGGCAATAGTGGTAGATTATCGAGCAAGATTTGCTTCTCCATCAAACATTTTTTCTGAATGCTCAATTCGAGAAGATTCAATGCCAATTTTCAGTGTTGAAACAACAAAGCCTAATTCATTCTTCACAAGAATGAAGAAAACTAGCATTCCTTGGTTTTTATTTATTTACTCTCATAATTTTCTCTTCAAACTCAATATCTCATTAGATAACTAGCAAAGAAATAGTAAAACAGATTGTTAAACCTAACACAAAATAAATGCAATTTCGTGTAAATAAATATATAAATCCTCTGTTTTTTTGTGTAATCATTAAACCTTTATCAAATAGAGATGGGTAATGTTTAAATGTTCCAACCTTTCTAAAAATTAAATAAAACCAATTCGTTTTCTCGTTCTGAAAATCTATTTATGATTTCACAATCCATTAATGGGCTTAATACAATTTTAGGCCCAATCAATTGCAAAATCGTGTACATGGACCCTAACATCAATTATTTATCTCTTTGTTTAGGAGACCACTGCAAGTCACACGCTATCTGCCTCCCCATTTCGTTTCGAAATTAGGGTTAATTGAAAAAGAGAAGAAAGTTAAACATTTTTCCCTTGTAAAAGAAGACACTCGCATTTTTTAAAAATCAATTTTAGGGTTTCCTTTATGGAGAAGGATCAAAGTGAAATGGTAAAACTTTACCTCGAGGATTTTAGCTCGTAGGAGCACAAAAAAAAATCAAAAAGTTCCGTTCCACATGGGTCACGATGTGGGTTGGGAAACGATTCAACAAAAGAGCAGGTAAAGTTAAATCTTGTTCGATTGTAACATAATCTTATTTTTATCCATTGATTAGGTTGAAACTGTACATGTAGATTTTGATTGCTCCATTTTCTCTGTCTCTCTAGTTTTGGTTTGGGTGGGTGGGGTACTTGATTCTCATTGCAGACAAGGGAACGGTCGCCTATAGATTCAACCCGATCTAACATGTTTATGTACCAAACTCAAGTAATCACTCGATTTGTTAATCTTTGAGCTTTTTATGTCACAGAAGCTTACCATTCATAAGAGGAAAAGTGGAGAAGAAGAAGAAGAGCACAGTTCAGACCTCAACGAGAGTGGTATGTCTCATTGGACCTTTTTGGAATCATATTTAGTTGTTTCCTTGCGCCAAATATTATCAACGAGTAGTATACTAACCTATTAGTAAGCAAATCTCATTGTGTTTGGTCCAGTGCCCATCTCGGACATTGTTTTACCTTTTGAGAAAACCTCCCCCTCAATGACTCAATGTGAGTCTTATACAAGAGAGATTTGTTCTCTGGACAAGGAAATTCTCAGGCTTAAGCGCAGGAAGAGGGGTCTCCAAAAGAGCCTGAAGGATGATGAAGCGCTTCTTGAAAAGGAATCTATGGTAATTTTGTGTTGATGAATGTGTTTTTATATGTAGGAACAACCTGACGAGAACCAGAAGAAGAAGAAGAAGGGTGTAGCGAGTGGCAAGGAAGTTAGCAAAGAGTTGTCCAGCGGAAAGAAAGCTTGTCCACGCACTAAGCAAGAATAGCAAGAGATCACTTTGAAAGATTCTTTATTGCTTTAATGATTCTTTACATCTCCTTTTTTTCTACTGTGGTCACACAAGAATCATTAGAAAATGCAAAAAAAATGGATAAGAGGGAGATGAAAGGAAGAATGTGAAATCACATAATAATCTCGTTTGGCTCACATTTTTGCCTCACTAATTTGATGTTTCTTTCTTTTCTCGTTCGTCTTATTTGGGTTCTTATCTTATGTATTTTACTCATCATCGTTAATAAGTATTACTATATTTTTAAAGAAATTTATTTTAAGTATTTTATGATTTTATCTATATTTTATTTTGTTTAATCGTTTTATTTTAAGTATTTTATCGAGTCTTGACGTGATGAAAATTAGCGTAGCGATAGAAAAACAATTCAATTTTTTATTTTCTCAAATACCATTTTTTGAATCTATTATTTTTTAACTACAAATTATCTCAGAAATCATTCCAAATTATTTTTGATATATTTTATTGTTGAAATCTCTATTTTTCAATAAGCTGAGATTTTAAAATTTTTTTATAAATTACTTATCCAATAACCTGAAATTTTAAATAATTTTTATAAATTTTAGATCAGAAAAAAAAAAAACTCTCCCAAATCATTAATCCAATATTAAATCATTATTACATTTCATTTAATTCCGACTTTGCCTCTCTCTTCCTTTTGCAAGTCGCGAAACTATCTTCTTCTTCCACGATGCTCTCTATCAGCCGCCATGCCCAAACCCTTAAAGCCCTAGCTTCCTCCTTCACCCAGAAACGGGCTTATGTTGACGTTTACATGAAATGGAAGAAAGATGCTTACTTCGACAACATCGAACACATTCTCCGATCTTCCCAGCTCAAATCCGTCCTCGCTCTCAAGAACTGTATCGCCCAGGATCCCAATGGCTGCATCCCGATATCCTCCGTCTCCAAGAAGATGCTCCAGTTCGAAGTTTCGACCAAAATCGCCAAGTTCCTAAGGCAATTTCCTTCCATCTTCGAGGAGTTCGTTGGTCCGGAGTACAATCTCCCGTGGTTTAAATTGACACCAGAAGCTGCAGAGCTCGACAGGGAAGAGAAGCTCGTTTACCAAAACTCCGCCGAGGATTTGCGTGAAAGAATGAGGAAAATGATTCTGATGAGCAAAGACAATGTTTTGCCGCTGAGTATTGTTCAAGGCATGAAATGGTAACTGGGTTTGCCTGATGATTACCTGCAAAATCCAGAGATGAATCTCGATTCTTCGTTTAGGTTTGTGGATATGGAAGATGGAGTTAAAGGTTTAGCGGTAAACTGTTTTGATGGAGAAAAGGTTTTGTCTGTGTTGCAGAAGAATGCAATGAAGAAGAAGAGAGGAGGAGGAGGAGGAGGAGGAGACTATTCAGCGATTGAGTTTCCTATGTTTCCATCAAAAGGTTGTAGATTGAGAGTAAAGATTGAAGATTGGCTAAAAGAGTTTCAACAGCTTCCTTATGTATCACCATACGATGATTACTGTCGTTTGGATCCAAGTAGTGATGTAGCAGAGAAGAGAGTCGTTGGGTTTCTTCATGAGCTGCTCTGCCTATTTGTCGTATCATTCCGCGGAGAGGAAGAAGCTGTTATGCCTCAAGAAGCATTTCGGATTGCCTCAAAAGGTTCACAAGGCCTTTGAGAGACATCCACAAATCTTCTACTTGTCTATGAAGAACAAGACCTGTACGGCTATTCTCAGAGAGCCTTATAGAGACAAAGCCAGTGTAGAGACACATCCTGTGTTAGCAGTAAGGAAGA
>JAHZTW010000001.1:45128340-45169895 GCA_020283515.1 Alliaria petiolata
CCCAGAAACGGGCTTATGTTGACGTTTACATGAAATGGAAGAAAGATGCTTACTTCGACAACATCGAACACATTCTCCGATCTTCCCAGCTCAAATCCGTCCTCGCTCTCAAGAACTGTATCGCCCAGGATCCCAATGGCTGCATCCCGATATCCTCCGTCTCCAAGAAGATGCTCCAGTTCGATGTTTCGACCAAAATCGCCAAGTTCCTAAGGCAATTTCCTTCCATCTTCGAGGAGTTCGTTGGTCCGGAGTACAATCTCCCGTGGTTTAAATTGACACCAGAAGCTGCAGAGCTCGACGGGGAAGAGAAGCTCGTTTACCAAAACTCCGCCGAGGATTTGCGTGATAGACTGAGGAAATTGATTCTGATGAGCAAAGACAATGTTTTGCCGCTGAGTATTGTTCAAGGCATGAAATGGTATCTGGGTTTGCCTGATGATTACCTGCAAAATCCAGAGATGAATCTCGATTCTTCGTTTAGGTTTGTGGATATGGGAGATGGAGTTAAAGGTTTAGCGGTAAACTGTTTTGATGGAGAAAAGGTTTTGTCTGTGTTGCAGAAGAATGCAATGAAGAAGAAGAGAGGAGGAGGAGGAGGAGGAGGAGACTATTCAGCGATTGAGTTTCCTATGTTTCCATCAAAAGGTTGTAGATTGAGAGTAAAGATTGAAGATTGGCTAAAAGAGTTTCAACAGCTTCCTTATGTATCACCATACGATGATTACTGTCGTTTGGATCCAAGTAGTGATGTAGCAGAGAAGAGAGTCGTTGGGTTTCTTCATGAGCTGCTCTGCCTATTTGTCGTATCATTCCGCGGAGAGGAAGAAGCTGTTATGCCTCAAGAAGCATTTCGGATTGCCTCAAAAGGTTCACAAGGCCTTTGAGAGACATCCACAAATCTTCTACTTGTCTATGAAGAACAAGACCTGTACGGCTATTCTCAGAGAGCCTTATAGAGACAAAGCCAGTGTAGAGACACATCCTGTGTTAGCAGTAAGGAAGAAATACATTCAATTGATGAAGAGCTCGGAGTTGATTCTCAAGAGTAGAAGGAGTAGTAGTTACGGGTTTTCGAACGAAGGTATTGTAGAGAAAGATTTGGATTTGGAATTTGAAGGCTAAGGGAAAAGATTACACAGAACATCTTTGTATTTGTTCCTTGTGAAGAAGATTAGTTTTGTATATTAAGACATAACCTGTAGTCGCAAATTCAAAGACATGATGAAATGCATTTGTTTCAAACCAGTCTAAAGATGCAAAAATCACCACTCAATATCACGATGTAACATAACTGAAAAGTTAGCCAAGGAGCAAAGTCATGGTAGCTTCATAGTTACCAAGGAATAGTAGGTTCACGTGTCGGTCTTCTCCCGAAACCTCTTTGAATTGGATGCTCGTGATTCAGAGATAACAACTCAGCGACCCGTGCTGAAGCATCTTTAACATCGAATCCGTTCTTCTCTAGCTCGACAAGTGTTTCTTGGTTGTCATTTAGTTGGAGACGGGTTAAGGGAACGTCGTCGTCATCGGCTAGTTCCATTGACATGGTGCGGAAAGCTTCCATAAGAACTAAGGCTAAATCCTCGCGAATAATAGCAGGCATCTCGACGAGTCGACCAAAGTGAGGATGTTGTGGTGGGTCCAAATGCTCATAAAATTTCCACAAGGTTGAGGTTTTCGCAAAAGGTAAAACAATCGCTGGTTCGGGCACTGGAAATCAAAAAAAGCAAACAATGAGAATTGCTTTAGTAATTATGTTACTACTACTCGTATCAACTAAATATGATTCCCAATACCAGTCTCCTCACTGAGCTCTTCTTCTTCTTCTTCTCTTTTCCTCTTACAAGTGGTAAGCATCTGCGCATAAAAAAGGCTCAAAGATTAAAAAAATCACCTTGACGATTACTTGTGTTTGGGCCAACAAACATGTTAGATCAATGAGATCACCCACCCCAAACCCCAACCCAAACTAGAGAGACGGAGAAAAGTGAGCCAAATCAAATCTACCCAGGTTTCAACCTAATCAATGGATAAAAATAAGATTATGTTACGATCGGAGAAGATTTAACTTTACCTTCGAATCGTTTCCCAGCCCAGAGAGTGCTTCGATTTCACTCTGATCCTTCTCCTCCATAGTCGTCGACAGAAAACGAACCTAAAATTGAAGACGCCCAAATTTTTGTTTTTTTTCCCCGAAACACAAAAACTTCTGGGAGTTATTTTTTTTCATTTATAAGGAAAAATGTTTCTACTTTCTTCTATTGGGCCTTTTCATTTCTTGGGCCTATTATTGGTGGTATTTCACCTGTTTTTAATTAGGGGAATTAAGCCCTTTACAAAACCCCCAACATAAAATAAGTACCTGTGTAATCCAAATTATTGTGATTTTCGCATCATTTACCCAACATTATTTAATTTGGTCCGTAAACCGGTAAATGATCCGTGAACCGGTAAACCGGTAAATAACCCAACATTCTTTAAAATTTGGTACATCCAATTGATGAAGAGCTCTGAGTTGATTCTCAAGAGTAGAAGTAGTTACGGGTTTTCAAACGAAGGTATTGAGAGAAAGATTTGGATTTGGATTTTGAAGGCTAAAAGCAAAAGATTATAATTTATACACAACCCCCTCTTCAGTTTGTTCCTTATGAAGATTATTAGTTTTGTATATTAAGACACATTTTACAGTCGCCAATCTTTATTAATCAAAGACACCATGAATTTATTTGTTTCAAACCAGTCTAAAGATGCAAATCACCACTCAGAATATTACAACAAAACCTGTAAATGCAACAAAAAAAATTGCTATATGAAGTCAACAGACAAAAAAAAAAAAAAAAAAAGTATAAGGATTCCCCAGAAGACAAAATGGGTATAAGATTTTGTAAAAAAAAAGAATAGAGATTTATTTATGTTCAGCTGCTCAATTTCTCAATGATCTTGGAGAGAGCTGAGTATGAGCCAATGACGGAAGATACTGCTCCTACTACGATGATTAAGACACATAGCATCATCTACAAAAAAAAACCAATCAAAACATTGTCCATGAATCTTAAAAGCAATGTTTTAATGATAAAACTGATATAAAAATACAGAATTGCTAAGAACATTACTTGGGTCGGGGTTACTTTTCTCCGTACGATGCTCAAGAAACATGCTGGCGGAAGTATCAGCGTCTACAAAAAAACAATATATGAACTTAAATACCCAAATATAAAGATCTTTCATTTACAGAGAAGCTAGAAAATAATGTCAGGTTATTATATAGAGAAGAGAAAGACAGCTTACGACAAGCATTGTCAACAATGATCCAATCAATGACATGACAAGACCTACAAGATTTTTTTTTGAAGTGTTCATTAATTGTAAAAAGTATGATTCTGAAGAAAATGAGAATTACATCATCAAAAAATGGTAGAGAGGATCTTACCAAAGAAGGGAATCGAAAGACCGACAAGCAGAGTAGAGAAGACCAATGCGGTTCTAATGGCAATGGCGTACCAATGTGACTGGTTATGCCTTGATGGTATCAGTTCCTCAAGACTCAGTGCTACTGGAGATATGGTCAAAGCATATGTGCTTTCTTTTGTTAAGGGTACACACAAATATGATGAATTTTCGACAGCTTCATTAAAAGTTTAACAGTTAAAAGAAAACTATTCCTGAGTATTTTCTTGCAAAAGGATATTTGGTAAATGGATTAACCACCTGCGAAAATGGATAAAACAAAAACGGTTTTAGTTCCCCTGTGATAGTCAAAATGCAATAAGTATTGGAATGAAAACATACCGTAGTCCACACAGCAATCTTAGTTGCAACCAAATCTTGAGGCAAGTTGAGAGTAAACTGCGATTCTGTTGATTCTCCGAACATCGTATATCCCATAACAGCAACACCGGCATACATCAGAGTACAAATACCAAAGCTGCAAAAAGATTATCAATCATTGTGCTAATCAAAACGCTAGCATATGTGACATACAATGAAATTGTTCTGTATATATAAGTTAAAGAAGTTGAGAAAGCTTGTCATAAGCTTACCATGTCAAGAGAACAGCAGGGTATTGAGTTGGTTTGGCCATAGAAGTATAGATATTGGGAAAAACAGCATGTCCTGAGTAGCAGTAACCGTAGAGCCCTATAGCCACAGGTAAAGTTGACAGGTTTAGTGTGGTTCCTCTGCTGTGAATCCCAACTTCATCTACCAAACCAATCCAGAACAAACACAAAACCACTAGCACCGATGCAATCACCCCTCCAGCTGAAAAAAAATTTAACAAAAAATAGTTATGTCAGGAACATTTTCTAGACTATAAGTATCTCCTAAGTTAAGAGGATAAGAAAACAAAATCACACCTGAGATATAACTCAGTATACTGAGATCTCTGAGCCAAACGGTGGGGAGAACAGCGAGAGTGGTGAGCAATGCAAATAGATGGCGTGCATCTAACTCAAAGCCTCCAATGCTTAAGGCAGCATTTGGATATAATGAAGACAAATTATCACTCTCCAATATTATGTATTCCACGCAGCACGCCTGCAACAAAATTTACAATCATGTAACATCTACAGATGTAAGTAACATGTGAGTTTTATGATAATCTCTATGGTGGAAGAAATAAATTATGAAAGAAACAAAGAAGCAAACTACAAAATACAAAACAAGTCACATCTAAACTAAACTGTCAGAGATTTCACTATTCAACTAATTCTTTCATAAAGAAGCTTTTAGGGATCTCACTCCATCTAAAAATACATATTATTGTTTGCTTTAGTGACGTCAAAAGCAGCTTTAAGGAGGAACAAATTGGAACAAAGAGAAAAAGTTTAAAAGAGTCTCAGGTAAGTGCCAAATCTAGAATGAGCTAGTTGGAGAATCTATGGGGCCCTCTGCTCACGTGTTTCACGACATGGGGGGTCATGGATTCTCTTTACATACTTGAGATTTCTTCTTCTGTTGTGTTTTTAAACACAACTTGGAATCTCTTTAGTTATGTACTTTTTTTTGACAAAAAGAGTAATAAAAATATAAATCAAAGTCAATTGCTGAACGAACGCCAGAAGTACTTACGTATAGCTCCAAATAGAGTACTATCTGCAATGCATTAAAAAAAGAAAGAGGAAAAAGTTAAATATATAATGGCAATAATTGATATCAAACTTTAGCAAATAAAAAAAAATACAAATAATTGATATCAAATTCCACTAGCAAAGGTGGGTAACTGGCAAGTAAGCTACCAAATTATCTATTTTCTTTCTTTCTTAAGTATAATTTAATCTTCACTAGGAGGGAGAGTAGTGTTCTCTACTACAACTACATAAGGCGCAGAGTTGTACTTTCTTGCTAAAGTTAATGAGATTTAATAGTAATTCATAGGATTCTACTATTGATTGACTTCTGCTAGTAATTTTTCATAAAAGTTCAAACAAAAAGGTGGAAAATATTTGTCCTTGCTTTTGAATTGTTCGCTTTGTTTGAAGTTCCAAAAGACAATTTCTCTTTTTTCTTTTTCTTTGAGGATCTTGTATCTAAATCATTTATTTTTTATTTTTTTCTCTATGGGGTCCTTAACTTTTTATCACCTTCAATATAAGGAGTAGGATATAAAAAAACAAAGTTAATCCCCTTACCGAGACAAAGATACGTCCCGTGGTACCAAACGCAGCTTGGCCAATGTCGGGATAGGTCTCGAGGTCAGACTCACTGTCGAGACAGTAACGCAAGAGGATCCCTGTGTAGAAAGAAAGAAGACCATATATAAACAGTATCATTAGCCCCAACCATCCTCCTTCTTTTGCAGCGTAAGGCGTTGAAAGTATTCCAACTCCACATAGTACGTTCAATCCTGCACATGCCCCACATGTTTGTTATACAAGAAGAAGATAGATCATATATTTTACTAAGAGCAAAATATTATACAATCATGTTCGTTGAACCTAGACGTGTCCATGTGCTCCATGTGCTATAGGACAGTAGAGTTGAATGCTGTTTTGTACTTTTCTCTCATTTTATAGAGACAAACGTTCATACACACATATTATAGAATATGAAAGAATCTAAACAAAGAGTATCCGAATATTTCATATTCTAATAACACACAGACACACACACACACACCCTAGATTCATATACTGACGATCAAACGATAGAGAAAAGATTTACAGCTTTTTCATTATGATTTGAAAAACTCACGAGAGAAGCTCAATTTGCTATCCCATGGTTACTACTCTCATCAAGCCGAACTTTTTAAGTAATTTTGTACGAAGAAAGAGAAGACAAGCATTATGATGATGAAACTCACCATTTAGAACAGCTTGTCCGTATGAGCTATTGCGGGACATTGGGATTTCATGAGACACCATGGTTGCTTTCTCGTCCTTTCGCATCGAACCCCTCCTCGAAGGAACAGGAGAGAGCAAGCCATGAGAGCTAAGTCTGTGTTTTGGTGGTGGTGGTGGCTGTTCATCCGCTTGTGGCGAGAGCAGAGGTTTTGTAACAGCAGGTAACGATTCCGGAGTATGTCTTCTTATCAGTGAAGAGGACAAGAAAGAGCTTCCGAATCTCGTCATCGAATTATTACCAAGAAAACCGATATTGGGAGACGGTACACTACTGTAAAGATCAATCGACTGCCTACAAACAATATTACCAAGAACACAGAAGAGATCAGTATGACTAAGAAGGCATGATAACACTTAAAGAGATAATCTTGTTCCAAAATCAACCAAGAACTGCCTATTCCTCTGGACCAATTTGAGCAAAAACACAAACTTTATGGCAAAATCACAAATAAATGAAAATAGGGATAGAGAGGAAGATGATGAAGATATAGACCTGTAACTCTGTGGCCAAGCCGTGGTGTATGAGTTTGGCTTAGTCTGAGTCTGGTTTTCATCATAAGCATCAGAGGAATCAGAATGGCTTTCACCATCTTCTTCTTCGTAATCTTTCCTGTCATCTTCCTCCTCGCTCTCGATGTAAAAACTCTGATCAGAAGGTACGTGATTCAATTTTTTTTCTTTCTTTCTGGAAATCCTTATCCTCCTCCTAATGAAATCTGATTGATTCGTTGTAAAAAAAAATTAAATTCAGAAATGAGAACAATCGAATCCGAATGCAGATAAATCAGCTAGAGATCTAACCTCTAATGTCAACAGTCTCTGTTCTGTTCTAAAAACAGGATTCTTCACCTTGCAATGAAAAAAAATCGAGCTTTAAATAATGAGTCAAACAACAAAATTAACATTAGTAAGATTGTCGGAATTTTGAGAGAATTAAGATTGCATCGGCTGCGGAGAGAATTCGTTCAACATCAAGCATACACATTAGGGGGAAAAAAATCATTTATTGTAAGAGGATCGGAGAAGATGTGCTCTGCGCAGTTTGAATTGATTCGTAGAACAGAAAAAATAATCAGAAAATGACGATTTTTGTTGTAGTCTTCGGTGCTACCTGAAGATTTTACCTGGGATACAATCAATAATGAGCTTCGGATCAGAATTGCTGGAGAGAAAGAGAGAGAGAGAGAGCTGCGAAGGAGGATATAGAGGAGAGTGGAAGAGAGCGAACGAGGGAAGGAGGGAGAGAGAGCGGCTTTTTCTCTGTATACCTACAATTTACAAATTTACTCTACAAAGTGGCATTTTTTATTTTTAAAATGAAAATATTTTAGAAGGTAACTTAGTTTTTTTATTTAGTTATTATATTTTTTTCAAGGAAATTCATTTATTAATAGTAATAAATAGTATTTTTCAACTTAATTCATTTATATTAACTATCATTCTAAATTTTAGAAAATGACAAATCATTAACTACCAAAATTTGGAATAATTTGTATTAAAATGATAAATCATATGTTATTCAAACATTAATTTTTTTAAAAAAAAAATCTAATGTTATTGATTTAATTATTTGAAAACATATGTTCAAATAAAAATATTTTAAATAATAAATTTTATGAAATTATTAATAACTTTAAAGCATTTTCGTAGAATTTCTTAGTCAACACTATAAAGATTCACATCTCATATTTTATGTAAGATATCATAGAGTTTTAATAACAAACTACTATAAGAACTTTCCTAATTCATCGAAAATTATATGTGTGAATTGCATATGATAAAGGAAAAATAATCATTAAAAAAATGTTAACCAAATTTATACAAAATTATACTAATGAAAACTTAATATGCATATATTAAATATTATTTTTATATAGCACGATATACTTATTGAAGTTTCAGAGTTTTAAACTAACTTATATGATGTACCATAACAAACCAAAAAAAAGTATCCGGATTAAAATTGTAATTAATTGAATGAAATGACGAATTCAAAGAAAACCAAAAAACAAAAACAAATTATTGATTTTTTTAGAAGAACCAGTTAAAAAAGCGTGCTTACAATATCAGGCGTGTGTGTACACGCGCGTATGGGCGAGTGGAATGAAAGATAAGTACACCCGCCGCGTTAGGACAACAAGGAGGTGACTGGAATGGATGACGACGAGTTGTAATTTGTAAACACTAGTGGTCAGCCGTGAAAGTGTGATTGATTGGGGTTTAGCAGCTTAATTACGTATTTTTATTTTTATTATTGTGTCGACGTCAATTTTAATCTCTGACTCTGTTTCTTTTGTCTCTGCTTTAGACAAGAAAAAGTCATTAATTTACACAAATATAAAAGGGATGATGACTCATTAGCAGAATCGAAGGGTCGTTTATATCATTTCTAATTTTCTAAATATAAATTGATAATAATTTTATTTATTTTAGGCAACCATATCTTGGTCGCCGAGATAATTTAAATTATTAGAGCTGGGATAGTATGATTTAAAAACTTATCTATTTCCGGAAAGAAAACTAACAAAAAAAGTAAGTTTCCCAACTCCATGTATAAAACAAGAAAATGGTATTCGGTACTTTGGAAATTTTGAAGCATGAGATATCGTGAATGAAAAAAAAAGATTTCATTGCTAAAACTAATCTGGTAACAATGGAGAAAAGACTAAAATTAAGGAATTAATTTGCGTTAGTCTCTCTGATCCATAAAAAGTTATTGACGCGTCATGAAAAAAATACAAAGAATATCTCTTGTTATGGTCGTTTGGGGAACTTGGTATTTGAAAAGAAAAAGCTATGTTTTTCACCCACTTTTAGGATGAGAATTTTTGTTTTTTGGTATAGTAGTTGATTTGACGTTGAGTTATAACAAGCGGATAGTATTCGAAGAAAAAATCTCTCAATCGTAAAGAACAGAATCACATGATGGACAGATCGATTGTCTTTCAATTGGACTTATCTTTTGAAACGATAACTTAAGAGCATGTGCACATTTGATCTCCCTTTGTTGATTCTCCGCTTACATCGACATATATCTTCATCCCCACCACATGGTTCATTGTTGTTGTTTTCTAAAGTATACCTAATACAAAAATAGTGGAAGATCATGCTCATAAATATTTTGCATACATATTAATCATTGATTCGATGACTATTACTATTATTATTATTTTAAATTCGATGTCCTATTGTTTTTTTCCTGTTTTTTTTTTTTTAATGAATTATCTGTTAACGACAACGTAGTCTCCTACATATTGTCTTCTAGTGATGATTTTATTTTCGTGACATAAATTGCCTATAACCATAACAATGTTTATGTGCCTATGGTGCGAAGGTGGGTATATTGAGAGAGAAGGTTAAGCTTATATTAGGGTGGAGGAATCTAAGGAAAAATGAAATGGAATATGAATAATCGTGGGACGCATCAACCATGGTCTTCTTGCTTAATAGATTAATTTGTAAAATATGCCAGTGCATAAACTACATATGATTTATCGATGTGTTGTGGTTTTAGTTGTTTTTTTATACTTGTTCTTTCCTTTCATTTCTCATTTTATAGTCGAGTCTATGTGTCTTTAAGTGTCGTTTATTTATCCGTCCAGTCTCTGACTCTTCAAAATTATTTTCAGATTCACAAAAAATTTCGGAGCGTGTTTGTAGTCAAACCACACCAAATGAGGTATTTGTATCGAAGACCGATCCACCCAACCTACATTCCGCTCAAGCCCAACTCAAAACCACCTGAAGAAACCGACCAATCGATCCCGGTCACCATATCAATCGGTCCCACGTAACTCCAATGCCTCCAAAAGATCTAGACCGGTCGATTCAATGAACAAAATGATCTATGTTCTAGGATGATTCTTAATTTCTTTGATTTACTTCAGTGGTGTTTCCTTTATCCTCAACCCCTTACGATTAATCTCTTTGACCCAATGCTTAGAGTTAATAATTTAACAACATTCAACTTACTTTTCGTGCCTATTGTTCTTGCTTTCGATTTGCTTTAGTGCTTTCATGTTCGGTTTCATGTTTAATCTGTGTAGTTCTTTAATTGCTTAGTTAGTAGTTCGAAAACCAAAACTACCAAATCGATTCACTTTAGCTTAAATCCATTGTGCAACCAACCCACTAGTTCTCAGTGATTCTAAACCTCATATAATAGATACTACCGCGATACAATAATTGTTAACCAGTCTGATTCTTCAACAAAAACAAAATAAATTACAGGTTTTAAAATTCTAATTAACTCTCGAAATTTTCTTTTAAGGCATTCCACAGCCCGGTTCAATCCTCGTTATAATTTTGAACCGTATTGCTACCAAAAGCAAACCGCAACACGTACACACAATAACGACATCCAGCACGTACACGTACACACACTAACTACACAACTTAAAAATAAAAATTTAAACTTTAATAAGGATAAAACCCAAACCCCGACGGAAAAAGCCCACACCGTATCACTCTATCTATCTCCCCATCGGCGAAAATGGCGTCGGTGGCATCATCGCCGATTTCCTTCGCCGCCTCATTCCTCAGAATCAAATCATTCCCTCTCTCTCCTCGCCTCTTCCCCGTCCGTACACTCCGTTGTGCTCTCTCCTCCTCCTCCTCTGAGCCCCCAATCGAGTTCGACATCTCCTTCGCCCCTCATAAACCCACACCTTCCTCCACTCGCGGCGGCGGCGGAGCCTTCCAGCAGCTCTTCATCCCTTGGATCGTCCGTGGTGAAGACGGCAAGCTCAAAGTCCAGTCTCAGCCTCCCGCGGAATTAATCCACGCTCTGGCCCAAGACGCCACCACCCAGAACCCGAAGAAGAAAGAGAAGCCCAAGAAGAAGAAGCCGCAACCCGCCTCCGCCGCCCCATCCGCCTCCGCCTCTCCGGCTTCACACTCCGAGCCAAAGCTCTCCAAGGCGGCGCGTAGGTATTACAACGAGAATTTCAAAGATCCTCCTCAGCGTCTGAGCAAGGTTCTCGCTGCTGCTGGAGGTAACATCACACATAATTCACTCTCCTCTGTTTCAATTTGATTTTGAAATTTCTCTAAATGATGTAAATTTCTTCTAAATGTAATGGTAGTTGCATCGAGAAGAACCTCTGAAGAGCTTATTTTTTATGGAAAGGTTACTGTCAATGGCTCTCTCTGTACGACTCCACAGGTAAAAAATTTCTCCTTGTTGTTATAAAGTTTGATAATTCATACTTTGATAAAGCCATAGCATTTTTGTTAATGCAGACTCGAGTCGATCCATCGAGAGACATTATCTATGTTAATGGGAATCGTATCCCCAAGAAACTTCCTCCAAAGGTTTATTTTGCACTGAACAAGCCAAAAGGGTTCGTCATAACCTCTTCTCGCTTGTAGCTTCTTGACTCTTTTTTATGGTTTTTTGTTTCACAGACTTGTAACCTTTGTTTGTTGTTTGGATCACACCATTGCAGATACATCTGTTCTTCCGGAGAGAAAGAGATCAAATCTGTTATTAGTTTGTTTGACGATTTCTTGGCCAGTTGGGTAATAACTTTGCGGTTTTCACCACAAATATATATGTCTTTGTAGAAGTGTTATATTAGAAAGTTGGTTTTTGAATCTTGTCTTTGCAATTTAGGACAAAAGGAATCCAGGGACTCCCAAACCTCGGCTTTTCACTGTTGGTCGTCTTGATGTTGCCACGACAGGGTTAATAATAGTTACAAATGATGGTAATTGTATTCACTTGTGGATTTGCTCATGTGGATTTGCTTCAGGGAACTATGTTTCTCTTTCACTCTTCGAAAATGAATTTCATCTTCTTGTTATACAGGAGATTTTGCACAGAAGCTTTCACATCCTTCGTCTAGTTTACCAAAAGAGTGAGCTCGCAATCATATTCCTTTCTTACATACCATTGCTACTCATGGTTAGGTGTTCGTCATTAGTATGCTGAACGTCTGGTTGAATAAGATTAAAAAGAAGGGCTGCTTCATTCCAGATACATAGACACTCGTCGTGGAGTTATTTTTTTTTAGCTTTAGCTGCTGTTAGTGGTCACCAATTCCAGATATTTTGGTTTGACGCTTTGATCCACTTAATTGTATTCACTCAAACACTGATTCTTTTCTTGAACATATATGTTTCATCTCAGTAGTTCAAAGATTCTGTGTGTTGATCCTGCTCTAATTTTCTGTTTTTGGTGAAACGGCAGGTATATTACTACGGTTGTCGGTGATGTACACAAACGGCACTTAATGACCATCAGCGAGGGGACAATCGTGGAAGGAGTCCACTGTGTCCCAGATTCAGTTGAGTTGATGCCAAAGCAGCATGATATACCAAGAGCACGGCTACGTATAGTGGTATTATTCCCAAAGCTTTCTCAGATTTCTGAAATTAGATGACCTATATCTTAATTGCATTGGCTTTGCATATGCCTAGGCACGACAAAGTATCTCCACGCACATTATCTAGACTCTAGGATTCTGTTTGTTTCTGACTCTGAGAGTTTCGAACTAGATTTGTCAAATTCCAGTGATACCTATGCCTTGTTTAAGCCTCACTAGCCTATCACACTTCCCCTACGCTGTACAGCTTCTGAAAGAATGTAGACGCTTCTAATGAAAATAGTGTTGTAAGTTGTAACCTTTAATCTGATCTCATGTGAGTTCATAAATCAAACACGTTACATTATCTATAAGCGAATAATGTTAGTTGCATGGTTATTTAAGCCGAGTTAACTTCTTTTGTGCGGGACCTATGCAGGTTCACGAAGGGAGGAACCATGAAGTCAGAGAAATAGTGAAAAACGCTGGGCTTGAGGTCAGCTTTCTTCTTATGCATGATCTGTTTCCAAGGGTGGTCTCACTCTAATATTTCCTTTCAAAAAGGCTAAATTGATTTTGCCTTTACTTGGTCCAGGTTCACTCATTGAAGCGTGTCCGTATAGGTGGATTCAGGCTTCCTTCAGATCTTGGGTAATGTTCTGTGCTTAACATATAGCTTCACCTTTTGTGTATGTTTTCCTTTTTAGTCTCCCATCCATTTGTTGGTTGTTTGAGTGAAAGTTGCTAAGTATTTGATATGAATGTGTGGAGATAGATAGATGATCTAATGCCCGTTTCCTATGCATGAGCTATTTTCAATATGTGATCTTATGTTAATTATCGCCACAGGCTAGGGAAGCATGTGGATTTGAAGCAGAGCGAGCTCAAGGCAATGGGTTGGAAGAGTTGAAGATGTACAATTATTTCTGCGTGCCTTTGGATTTTACTCTTCGATTTTGTGTTTTTTCAATAAGATGATCTTAGTCGTAGGGTTCTTCTTCTTTGTCTTCTTCTTTGTTTTTCAATAAGATGATCTTAATCCTAGTTTGATTAATGTGTTTCATTGTTAGATTTCAGATTGAGAAGAGACATTAGAGATTGTTGATGTTCTTAATAGGTGTGAAATAAGAAACTTATACTATATTTGTTTTTTCTTAGAAGATGATGCAATATATTTAAGAACAAGAGAATAATAAAACTAATTATTTTAAACAAGCAAACGGTAATAAAATTGTGATCTCCAAATTGATATTCCAATAACGAATTCCAATGTTAAGTAAACAAAGAAATCCAATTCACCTTACAAGAATCTGAATTCTCGAAAGATATTCACAGAGTTTGTTACAAGAAGAAGAGACGAAGAAGATGATGAACAATACAATTTTCTGAATGAATGTTATTTTCTCTTTCTTCTTTCCTTTAAACGCTACCGGCTTTTTATTCTTTAGATCTCAGCCGTCAATTCTTCTCTTGATCTCAGCCATCCACGTGATCACTCCTTATACTCGGATTACTATATCACGGGAGAGGGAGAGGGAGAGGAGCGGGAGAGATTCAGCGTTCGATTCCTCTTCATTCCTCTTCATTCCTCTTCGATTCCTCTCCGATTCATCTTCGATTCCTCTTCATTCCTCTTCGATTCATCTTCCTTCGGTTCTTCTTCATTCTCGCTGTGAGTAATGATTGTAACTCTTCTCTTTCTAGTAAAGTTTCGGGAGCACAACGTAGGTTAAGCAATTGAGAATTCTTTCGATCTACTTCTTGTCATTATCCGTTAGGGTATCACTTTGGGGTTTGCATTTCTTTCTCTTCGATGAATCTTCCAAATAGTACAAATGTATGAGAAAAAAAGGAATTGGATCACTGTGTAATTTCTATATTTGTTAATTCGTGTCATGTCGTTGCTGGGATCGGAACGAACATTTGCTAGAATATACGAAGTTATATTTTACTTTCCCAGAGAAATTTGCTTTAATGTGTGCTAATAAGTTGGAATAATTTATATTTTAATACAGTTTTGACCTGAGCTTGGTCAATCCCTGATTCTTTGGAGTGCAGAGAAGTTGCTGAGAAAGGTATGTGGATCTCAGATCTTATAACTAAGGTGTTACAAGAATGTAGATATTTGATAGGTTACTTTTATTATCATTTCCTTTGTTTTTCTGCTAAAGTTTATCGGTTTTGGATCGAATATGTTGGAAATCGTTTTGGTTCCTAAAAGGTTAGGATCGAATATGTTGGACATCGATTTGATTTGTAAATTTTAGGATCTATCACTTTGGGGTTTGCCTTTCTTTCTCTGCCAAGAATCTTAGAAGTAGTACAAATGTGTGAGAAAAAAAAGGAACTGGATCACTGGACAGTTTCTATTGTTGTTAATTCGTGTCATGTCGTTGCTGGGATTGGAACGAACGTTTGCTAGAATATGCGAGGTTATATTTTTACTTTCCCGTATAAATTAGATTTTACATTGAAATCTTTGCAGATTTAATGTCGGCTCATACCAAGGTCAACGGGTTTTGTAAAACTCGTTGCCAAGATACATATGTAGCATCGCTCATGCTTGCCTCTCGTCGTGGTATAGACGTCTCTGTGCCTACCACGTATGATGCTAGAGTTTTTGGTCATCCTCCATGGGACCAGCAGCCAGGTAAAAGACGTTTTGATTGTGTTTTATCATGTTGTGTAATAAATCTGCCTCTGACAGAAAAGGTTTTCATTTTCAGGCTTCATCAGGCGAGACTATCTCTCGAGGGAGATGCGTCGAGCCTGGGTTTTCAACCATGGCTGCCCTCCGATATCCTACACCACCATGAATTCTTACTACCGCTGGCAACTAAATCGATACTACCAGTTCACACTGAATCAGGAGATTTTTTACATAAATAAGCTGTATCTTCGGTACGAGGCCAACGATTATGATGTAGATGCTAATGGTGAATACTCTGAGGCAATCCACGACCAGAAGGCTAGGAGATGCCGAGGCTGGAGTATGTATGTGTACTCAAACGGAGGTGACGAACTCCACTGCCTCGCCTAAAAGAGGCATGTAGAGGGAAGAAATTACATACAAAGAGGGCAACTTGAAAGTCAACAATATCACTTAGCAGAGCACAACCAGATACTTATACATGCGTGTCAAAATCCCTATGCTCCAGCCGCTGCGTGAGTTTTCTTGCTAATTCTGGGCTAGTGAGATATGCTATGATTTGAAGATTTCTGAGAATGGAGAAAGTATCAACTGCTATTCATCTTGCACCTGTTTAATGTAATTATCTACTATCATGTCAGGGGCGATGCCGTTTAGTTGCTGATATGACCACTGGAGGAAATGCTGAGCTGGCACTGCAGAAGAATAAGAAGAGAAGCGGTTAGACGAAGTCATATAGTATAAATAGATGAGAGATTGTATCGAGAGGTTTATGCTTTGTAGTTGCATCGTTGTTGTGTGGCTTGTTTCTCAGCTTGTGAGATTCAAGAGGACGTGATTTGCAAGCTTCTACGCTTGGATCCGTATACGTTTGGTTTGTTATCGATAGGAATATATCTGTGTTCTTATCAAATTGGATAGGAACAATCGCGAAGAAATATACCGGTGACAATAGAATTGTTTGCGAAATCTTTGATGATGACGACTCCTTCGCAAGTTGAGTTGGAGAAGGAGAGGCGATTGAAGATCGATGACTGGGAGGAGAAGATCGATTCCAAGTTTGCATTGTTGTATGATTTGCTGAAGGAAAGAACAGTTCCGCGGAATCGCACCGTGGAGATTCCCGTGTTCAGCGGTTTGGATTTGCGGCCATGGATCGATTGGATGGAGAATCGATTTACGATGGAAGATTTCACAGAATTACAGAAGTTGGCGATGGCTTACGGTTTCGTCGATGGAGAAGCCAAATCTTGGTACAACGAGAGAGTATCGTGGCTTCCTTTTCAAGATTGGGAAGACCTGAAGCGTGCGTTGCTGTTGCGGTTTGGAAACAGTGATGATCCAGAACGCATTAAAATTCGTTTGGAGAATGAAAGATGGTGGAGCAAAATAGTACTGCAAGCTACGAATCCAACACAAAGCTCAAATTCGTGTGCACAGATTGAGTCAACTGATTCGGAGGCAGAAAGTGAGCCAGAATCAGTTCCTGCAATTGCTACGTTTTCAGACCTAGAATCGGAAGCAACCGAGGTGAAGAACTCATTCAAAACCGACTCAATCTTGGATATTGATGTTGTTCTTCAAGATAAATCGATTCGGGAAAGAAACTCAATTATGGACGAGGAATCGCGTAAAGCTACAGAGGAGATTCATGAAGTAGAACTGTTTTACGCAAAGGATTCGTTTGCACCAGAATCATCGATTCTACAGAGAGAACCTTATAAGGAGAAGGAGTTGATTACACGACTTCAGGTAACAATCTCTGACTTGGAACCTGACCGTAGAAGTTGCATAGACTCGTTGGACGTTTTTGAGGATTGGTCATATTAGAGATGTTAATATGGGCGGACCCACCCAATTTAGACCCCACCCCATTTAGACCCAAATGGTTGAAATCCATTTAATTTTGAAGGTCTATTAGGGGTGTCCATTTAGATCCGTTAAAAAATAATCTTACCCATTTAAACCCATTTAGACTCATTTAAGTCAGGTTTTCTATTTAGATTATTTAATTATTCACCTTAAATAATTTAATTTTTTTTATAGTTTTATTTGATAATTAAGAAATTACCACCGTATGATTTTTAAATTCAAATAATTAACTTAAGTGGTTTTATTTTTTTGGCGGGAAAACATAATTTTACGTTTTTGATGAGAAAACAAGATTTCACGTTTTGGCGGGAAAACGAGATTTTACGTTTTTGGCGGAAAAACAAGATTTTACGTTTTTGGCGAGAATGAGATTTTACGTTTTTGGTTAGAACGAGATTTTACGTTTTTGGCGAAAAATATTGATTTTACGTTTTTGACGAGAAAACATGATTTTTTTTACGGGAAATAGTGAATTTACGTTTTTGGCGGAAAAAGTAATTTTACGTTTTTGGAAGGAAATGATTTTACGTTTTTGATAGTACTGTCTTGAAAGTAAATTCTTCTAAGTTGCTTGAAAAACCAATAAAAATAAATAAATGGGTTTAATAGGGTCCTCATTTATTTGTGTCTAAACCCATACCCATTTATTAAATGAAGTTTAACATGGTACCCATTTAACAAAAATCATATAAATGGGTCTAAATGGGCATTTATTCATATCAAATACCCATTTAGACCCGCGGATTTTGGACCATATTAACATCTCTATACGTCTGTGAAGAACGATCATATTCAGACTCAATCTGGTCTTGAATGTGTTCATGGCAAGTCCAATGCATACCAGATGCTCGACAAAACGCTTCTTAGAAAATGCAAACAACATCAACGGAGGAAAATGCGTTTGTCTCCCAAATCTTGGATGTTCAAGTTTAAGAACAACTCCAGAAAAGGTGACTTGATTCGGGAACAGAGTGATGAAATAGAACCTGGAGTACACTCTTCCCAACAGAGCTTCTTCCCTGGAATTTTAACAGCATTTGCGTCCCATTTGGTGAAATCACATACACAATCGTGTACTGAATTTGTTGATGAACACCTTGGTATTAATGCTGATGTTGAGTTTGATCAGAGAATGAAGCAATCGCCAGCTGTAAATGACAAAGGAGTGGCTGCGTTTTCTCTAGATTCTCTAAGCGTCAAGGCCGACTTCTTTGCCTATCGAATGTGGGATATAATATGCCATCAAAAACACAGACAACTGTTGAAAACACTGAAATTGTCCAAATCATGGAGGTTCAAGTTCAAACGCAATTCCAAAATAAGAAAGTTACTGCAGGACATGCTAATATGTCCTGATACAAGTGCCAATGTGGTTCAGGAGATTGAACGTCAAGCAAGAACTGATGAGGATGTCCACAAAATAGTGGAGAGGTGTCAGCAATTATTGTTTTATGCACCAGGGTCGACTTGTCTCAGCTATATCTCTCAAATGGACTTCCACAACATTTTGACAATTTCTCCCGGTGGGGATTTTGATCAAGAACATGCAAAGGGAGGACATGTTAAGAATATGATGGATCAATCAGAGAAAGTCTATGGTCGAATTTCCCTGGCATTGCTCAGATTCAAGCGGCAAAGACCAAAGATGCAGAAACATAAGTATCCTACATCCTGGATGTTTAAGTTCAGATACAAATGGCTGCGTTGGAGTCATTTCGGGCAACTAATTGATATAGTGCGGAATTTAAGGTTGCTCAGAAAACACTTGCACATCAAAATACGAGTATCACATAAGAGAAAGCAGAGAAAGTCTCCTAAAGCATGAAAATTCAAATACAAACAACCTGGAAAATCTCATATGGGTGTGCCAAACAAAAAACTTGGAACTTCAACATCACTATGGATAGTCATTTTTTCTGGTTGCCTTTGTTGGAGAAACAAGCTGCAGCAAATTGGTTTAAGGCAGTGGCTGATATTATTTCTCATTCACCGGCTTCAACAAGGGTACAAACTTGGGACAAGTTATAAGTTGGTACAAGCGAAGCTGTTGATGATACACAGTCTGCTTTTATGGGAAGATTCTACATGGATGATTAAGAAGCTGCAGTTGCAAACCAGTTTGGGAAGCTTTCGTGGCTATATTCATTTGTCCACCACACTCCATGGCTGTCCGATTGGAAATCCTGCGCGACATTCAAGCTTATTGCAGACAAGGGGGAGTGTAAAGGAGGAGCAATTTAGGAGAAACCGTAGGCTGAAACTGCACTTGTTTCATGAATGCAGAACTGATAATAAGAAGAAGAAACCACAACGCGGTGGACAGAAACATTGGCTGTTGCAGTCATCTGAGAACTTGGATTTGGATGACAACTTCGGTATATCAATCCTATCATTTCAGCTTGAGGGCAAGCTGGGTCTTCGAAAGGGGGGTATTGATATGACCACTGGAGGAAATGCTGAGCTGGCACCTGCAGAAGAATAAGAAGAGAAGCGGTTAGACGAAGTCATATAGTATAAATAGATGAGAGATTGTATCGAGAGGTTTATGCTTTGTAGTTGCATCGTTGTTGTGTGGCTTGTTTCTCAGCTTGTGAGATTCAAGAGGACGTGATTTGCAAGCTTCTACGCTTGGATCCGTATACGTTTGGTTTGTTATCGATAGGAATATATTTGTGTTCTTATCAGTTGCAGAGGAAGGAAAGTCGAAATGCTCACGGCTTGGCTCATCGAGATGGCTTGAACATTGAGAGCCACGCGCAGGCCTGAACATTTAGAGCCAGTACTTGCTTCATTAGGGGCTTTTGCACAGTTTCATTGCAAAACTTGTCTTCTCCACTTTTACTCTCTTTCATTCTTTTTCATTCTTTTTGGGGTTCTCGGAAATTTCTGTGTATGAAACTTTGCATCCCCAAAATGTCTGTGTGTTTGGACAGTTTCAATTGTTTACATGGAAAATATTAGTATGTGAAGGTTCTCAAGAGCCGTTGTGAAATAATCACTGAGCATACAAAAATATTATTTAGAGGCACTAAACAAAACTCAGTTCTGTGCTTTTAACTTCTTACATGTATAGAAAGATTTTCCATACGGTAGAGAGAGATAGAGATAGAGAGGGAGATAGACAAATGAACGGGCCGACAAAAAAAAAGAAAAGGAAATTATACATTTGTTTTGGGCAAAAGAAAAAGAGAAAAAGGTAAATTACATATAATTAAACCAAATCCATATAGAGATATATTCAATTTTTTTTTTTATATATATATATATACACACAAATAGATAGAGAAGAAAAAACAGAACTTTCGATCTCTTTCGTCGTTTTCTAATCTCTGGATCTACAAGTTTCGGTCTTTGTTCGTGTGTCTCGGTTTCTTTACTTAAAGGTACTTTTCTTCTCTCTGGATCTAAATCTTCTTGCTTTTGTGTTTGTTTTGGGCTCCCTGATTATTTGTATGCGTCTCTTTGGATTTGATGGATCTACAATTGTTTTATGCCGCTTGTCTATGTGAGGGTGATTTGAGTTCTGCTCGTATGATAAAATCATAAATAATTAGCTTTTGTTTGTTGTAGAGTGTTTTCTTTTGCAATTTGTCGAGATTTTGATATTCAGACAATTGACTCTGGTTTTGCAGGTACAGTTGTATGGATATGGCTGCCAAAAAAGTGGCAACTGCTTCTAGGAACTCAATCAACAGCCTACCGGATGAGGTTCTGGGCCAGATTCTGTCTTTGCTCCCTACTAAAACTGCTGCTTCCACATCAGTTCTCTCAAAGCGATGGAGAAATCTGGTTCCTCTGGTACACAACCTTGATTTCGATGAGTCCATGGTCCTGTATCCCAACAGAAAAGCAGCAAGTGGTCCCAGCGGCTTCATTGATTTTGTGGAGAAAACGCTTGCTCTGCTATGCGATTCTCCCATCAAAAAGTTCTCTTTAAAATGGAAATCTGGAATCGACCAGTCTCGTGTCAACCGCTTGATTTACAATGTTCTGGAACGTGGAGTCTTGGAACTACACTTGACATCACGGTTCAGTCAATGTATAGAGACCGAGTTCTTCTTGAGCAAGACCTTGGTGAGCCTCACACTATCCAATGGATGTTATCCCCAAGGAAGCCGTCCTCCTGGCGGTGTGTTTTTCCCAGCGCTCAAAACTCTCTCTCTCTCTCTTCGGTTGGCTTTGGATCTTATGAGATGTATCAATGGCTCCTAAGTAGCCCCTCTCTTGAAGAGTTTAACATACGTGATGACGATCCTCGTAAACCAGGTTGGCTAGGGGAGGTCTGGGGTTCATCCATCAAGAGGATAAACATTTTTTACCGTTGTGATGATCAAGATGACCACTCCCTCTTTACCATCAGGACACCCAATCTTGTGTTCCTTGACTACTCTAGTTTTGTCGCAGAAGATTATCTCCTTGAATTCGATTCCCTTGTCGAAGCTAGGCTGGATCTTCGATTATGGAAGTATTACGTCCATACATATCCAGAGATGCACGTGGGGTATGATTCTTCACAGGATGGCGTCTGGGGTGATGCAACCAAACTCATTGCAGCCATAAGGAATGTTGTGACCCTTCACTTGTCTGCTGATTCTCTTGAGGTCAGTTTCCTCCTCTCTCTCTCTCTCTCTCTCTCTCTTTTGGTGGTGTTGTAATATATTGTTGACAGCCGGTGATACCAGGGAGGGGGCTCTGCTTGTTAAATTTTATAGAGTCTCACGACTTAGTCTGTTCATTTGTTTGGTTGTTCATCAGGTGTTTTATTAATATATTGTTGACAGCCGGTGATACCAGGGAGGGGGCTCTGCTTGTTAAATTTTATAGAGTCTCACGACTTAGTCTGTTCATTTGTTTGGTTGTTCATCAGGTGTTTTATTTCTGCTGTAATTCTATGCCCAAGTTCAACAACCTCGTTAACTTATCTTTTGAGAGCCACAAGGAACGGGGTTGGCAAGTGTTGCCACTTCTGCTCAAGAAATCTCCAAACCTAGAAACCTTAGTCATCAAGGTATAAAAACAGACAGAACCAGCTCTTAAGAAGGTGGATATGTTATTATTCTCTTTTAAATTGTTTGGGTTGTATCCTTTCAGGGTCTTGTGCACGAGATCACTAATGGATGTGGGGACGCATGCGTCTGCGTTCATGAGAAGAAGAAGATGAAAATGAAGATGAAGAAGAGAAGTTGTTGTTTACTGTCGTGTCAAGTGAAGGTGCTAAAGATATAAGAGTATGGAGGAAGTTGTAGAGAATTGAAACAGATGCGGCATTTCATGGAGAATTTGAGGTGTCTTGAAGTGTTGAAAGTTGGGGTTCATGTGGATCAGCAAGATAAGTACTTGCAACTCACCAATGAAGTAATGAAGCTCCTCCCTCCAGCTTCTTCCAAGTGCAAGCTACAGTTTATTTGATTCTCTTGTTATATATATTGTTCTTTTGGATTCTCTCATTCTACTTTGAGGAATGATTTCAGTGTGTGGTTTTGAAGATAAAGAGTCAATGCTACGGATTATTTTTACTATTGTGAAATTAATTGATAAATGAAGGATCCTTAACTACAGGCTGTTGTTCTTCATGCACAAAATTCTCTCAGATTGTTTTCTATACTTTTAGCCTTAATGACAAAGGCTGTGTTATTTTACTCTTCCCTACAGTCCTGCTTTAGCAATTTTTTTTATGCAGACTTGAGTCGATTATATATGTTAATGGGGATCGTACCCCCAAGAAACTTCCTCCAAAGGTTTATTTTGCTCTGAACAATCCAAAAGGGCTCGCCTCGTAAGCTAATGATGTTGGTTGCATGGTTATTTCATCCGAATAAACTTCTTTTGTGCGGGACCTATGCAGGTTCACGAAAGGGAGGAACCATGAAGTCAGAGAACTAGTGAAAGATGCTGGGCTTGAGGTCAGCTTTCTTCTTATGCATGATCTGTTTCCAAGGGTGGTCTCACTCTAATATTGCCTTTCAAAAGGCTAATTGATTTTGCCTTTACTTGGTCCAGGTTCACTCATTGAAGCGTGTCCGTATAGGTGGATTCAGGCTTCCTTCAGATCTTGGGTAATGTTCTGTGCTTAACATATAGCTTCACGTTTTGTTTATGTTTTCCTTTTTTAGTTTCCCATCCATTTGTTGGTTGTTTGAGTGAAAGTTGCTATATTTGATAGGAATGGTTAGAGATGGATTATCAGCTATTTTCATAAATCAATCCTTTTAGTTGCTACAATTATCCATTCGTAGGATCTGTGATCATATGTTGTTAATTATCGCCACAGGCTAGGGAAGCATGTGGATTTGAAGCAGAGCGAGCTCAAGGCAATGGGTTGGAAGAGTTGAAGATGTACATTTATTTCTGCGTGCCTTTGGATTTTACTCTTCGATTTTGTGTTTTTTCAATAAGNTGCCTGCCTCCTACCTCGCACGTTTGGATAGTAACCGTTCGGTCAGAAATCAGAAATCAGAAATCGTTTGTACAGAAATTACAAACGAACCCTCTAACTTTCTATACGATTACGAGATCATCCTTCACTTTTAGAAAATTATAATTTAGTCCCCTGATATAATTAAGATGTTAAACACAAACGAATATTTAAATACTCATGTCGACACAATTAAAAAAGGTCATGGCCTCATGGGCCAATAAAAGGTCAAAGGGGTCAAAATTAAGTTAAAGCCTGAGCTAGTAGGGTCGTAACAACGAAATTCTCAACCATTGCATCTGTACTCTTGTTTTTTAATCTGGAGATGAATAATTTATACTTAAATCTATTGAAGTGATCTCACTATTAAACCTGTCTCTTATACACATCTAGATGTGTATAAGAGACAGCTTTTAGAGGGTTAACATGATAACTAAAAAACATGTCAATTTCTTTAGAATTTGTTTTTTATTTTGTGTGTTATTCCTCAAAATAGGAAAGTAACACATGTGACAGAGGGCTATAATTCAACTTTATCAGTTTAAGAGAATTACATCACTCATTTTTATTCTACTCAGTACTATTTTTTTATTCCCTATTTATAACCATTTGCATAAGAATTTTGTGTCATGTTGGAGAGGAAGATGGAGAGTTGATTTTTTTTACTTACAATTACTTTGCTTCGTTTGAGCAGTTGCGGAGATTGTGGGTTGTTGCTAGAGATATTGTAGCGTAGTTGAAATAAGTAATGTGCATATTTTTTTTTAATTTATAAAACGTCTATTCTTATAATGTGTATATATTTTTATAATTTATGAAACGTTTATTATTATCATGTGTATATATTTTTATATTTTTCTTAAAGAATGTTAAAAAATATTAATACAAAAGTTTTGAATATCTATATTTATTTTAATTTTAATGGACAACTAAATTTAAATGAAATATCATATGTCCGAGCATTGTGCCAAATCCAATATCTAGAACATATTTACATTTAAATATTTTTAAATCAATGTTGGTTTATGTCAAGTCAACGGGTTTTATAGACATGCCAAGATATATATATGTATCATCATCATTGCTGATACTTTCATCTCATCATGGTCTAAACGTCTTTATACTTACCATGTACGTGTCTCTTATACACATCTAGATGTGTATAAGAGACAGGATTTTTGTTGTAGTCTTCAGGAATATATTTGTGTTCTTATCAGTTGCAGAGGAAGGAAAGTCGAAATGCTCACGGCTTGGCTCATCGAGATGGCTTGAACATTGAGAGCCACGCGCAGGCCTGAACATTTAGAGCCAGTACTTGCTTCATTAGGGGCTTTTGCACAGTTTCATTGCAAAACTTGTCTTCTCCACTTTTACTCTCTTTCATTCTTTTTCATTCTTTTTGGGGTTCTCGGAAATTTCTGTGTATGAAACTTTGCATCCCCAAAATGTCTGTGTGTTTGGACAGTTTCAATTGTTTACATGGAAAATATTAGTATGTGAAGGTTCTCAAGAGCCGTTGTGAAATAATCACTGAGCATACAAAAATATTATTTAGAGGCACTAAACAAAACTCAGTTCTGTGCTTTTAACTTCTTACATGTATAGAAAGATTTTCCATACGGTAGAGAGAGATAGAGATAGAGAGGGAGATAGACAAATGAACGGGCCGACAAAAAAAAAGAAAAGGAAATTATACATTTGTTTTGGGCAAAAGAAAAAGAGAAAAAGGTAAATTACATATAATTAAACCAAATCCATATAGAGATATATTCAATTTTTTTTTTTATATATATATATATACACACAAATAGATAGAGAAGAAAAAACAGAACTTTCGATCTCTTTCGTCGTTTTCTAATCTCTGGATCTACAAGTTTCGGTCTTTGTTCGTGTGTCTCGGTTTCTTTACTTAAAGGTACTTTTCTTCTCTCTGGATCTAAATCTTCTTGCTTTTGTGTTTGTTTTGGGCTCCCTGATTATTTGTATGCGTCTCTTTGGATTTGATGGATCTACAATTGTTTTATGCCGCTTGTCTATGTGAGGGTGATTTGAGTTCTGCTCGTATGATAAAATCATAAATAATTAGCTTTTGTTTGTTGTAGAGTGTTTTCTTTTGCAATTTGTCGAGATTTTGATATTCAGACAATTGACTCTGGTTTTGCAGGTACAGTTGTATGGATATGGCTGCCAAAAAAGTGGCAACTGCTTCTAGGAACTCAATCAACAGCCTACCGGATGAGGTTCTGGGCCAGATTCTGTCTTTGCTCCCTACTAAAACTGCTGCTTCCACATCAGTTCTCTCAAAGCGATGGAGAAATCTGGTTCCTCTGGTCCACAACCTTGATTTCGATGAGTCCATGGTCCTGTATCCCAACAGAAAAGCAGCCAGTGGTCCCAGCGGCTTCATTGATTTTGTGGAGAAAACGCTTGCTCTGCTATGCGATTCTCCCATCAANTAAATCTATTGAAGTGATCTGACCATTAGACCATCTCCCACGCCTGTCTCTTATACACATCTAGATGTGTATAAGAGACAGGATTAAGGACGTTCGGTGCTGCGTTTCGGACGTGCTGCTGGATGTAGTAAAGCCCCACCGAGGGTTCGTTTGCAATGTACTTTATCATCTCCGCTAAGCTCTCGTTTATCTCCGCAAAACCATCAACGGTAGAGAACTCATGCATTCTGTCAACACAAAGACCAAAAATTTCCAACATTTTACGGTAACAAAGAAAAACTAGCACAACTGGTCAGATCGAAACAAATAGAAACACACAGACAAACACCTAACATAAAACAGAATTCAAGTTTTCAGCTACACGGTCTTCTTGTTGTGCCTAGATGATGATGTATCAAAGCAGTAAATGTTACGAGAACCAATCCGAATGTTATCACTATTGCCCAAAGAGAGGTTTTTGAGACGTTTAAAAGGAATCTGTTGCAAACTAGAGATTCACAATCGATTCAAGAGAAGATGAGGTTAACAAAATGACTAAAGAGAGCATTAAAAGACTAATCCACCTCTAATCATTTTTGTGTTGCGGACTAACGTAATGTAAAAACAGAACCATGTCCTGTCACTTTGACTACGCGAACCATCTGGTACCATTCAGACAACATCTTATCCTTTACTAACGAACTTAAATTACAAAAAAGATCAATTTTGCTCCATAAGAATCATCAAAGCTCAATGAATCAAACGGTCTACATACAGCTTAGCAAACAACTAATTACTCAAATCAAATTATATCCAATTAGAGGCGACATGAAAAACGCCCAATTTACAAGCTAAGCTAGGTCTCAATAAGAATCAAATTCAAGAACATCTTATACAGATGGAAAAAGTTCCTCACAGCACCAAAACAGGAATTGAGAAATAAGAAAAGAAGGAGGAGCTTACAGGAAACCCTAGATGACGACGGAGCAAAGAGAAAAGAGGCGAATCGGTGGTAATCGGCTTCTTCGATGAGTAATTTCACTGTCAATAAGGAATTGGAATCTCCGTCTCTCTCCTGATGTGTTCCTCCTATCATTTGATCAAGGGATTACCAAAAAAAAAAAAAAAAAAAGAGTAATTTTTCTGAGCTCACACGGTAAAGTGCAGACAAAAATTGGCATAAGGAAGAAGACATCATCGTTCGCACGTGCCTGCCTCCTACCTCGCACGTTTGGATAGTAACCGTTCGGTCAGAAATCAGAAATCAGAAATCAGAAATCGTTTGTACAGAAATTACAAACAAACCCTCTAACTTTCTATACGATTACGGGATCATCCTTCACTTTTAGAAAATTATAATTTAATTCACTGATATAATTAAGAAACACAAACGAATATTTAAATAGTCATGTCGACACAATAAAAAAGGTCATGGCCTCATGGGCCAATAAAAGGTCAAAGGGGTCAAAATTAAGTTAAAGCCTGAGCTAGTAGGGTCGTAACAACGAAATTCTCAACCATTGCATCTGTACTCTTGTTTTTAATCTGGAGATGAATAATTTATACTTAAATCTATTGAAGTGATCTGACCATTAGACCATCTCCCACGCTTACATATCTTTTGGCTAGCTTGACTGTTCATCCATGTTTTATGATGTTGTATAATCAAACTAATTTAAAGAAGTTTTAAAAACTGATCATAGTTTGAATACTAAACTTATTTGATTAATTTGTTTATACGATTCCTCCAGATTGTGCAACAGACCATGGGTTTTATTACTTGTTTACACGATTCCTCCAGATTGTGCAACAGAACATGAATTTGAAAAATAAAAAATTATTAGAAAAACACAAACACAAACTTATATCAATAAACATTTGCTTAGACAAAATCAAGTTTTCTTGCTTCAAGTATCCAAAAACCCGATTAAATATGTTCAGAATATTTGTTTATAATTTACAGTGCAACATAAAATTTGTTAAATGTACAAGTATAAACAGTTGTAGGGAATACCATAAGTTTTTCAGTTTCTAACTTTTTATTTAATACTATATGGACTTCGAGATGAAGGATGTCGAGTTGGTCAACATATTACAAGCTCCCGATGAGTCGTCTGCATTCTTCAATTTTTTTTGGAAGACTTCACCCACGTTAAGGCCATATATATGGCCTAAGCTCGACATATTAAGAAGAGATTGCTTGCGAATTTGGGTAAAATGGATCAAGTAGAAACTAGCTAGAGATGTCACGAATTTGTTAGAAATCAAATACGTTGAACAACCAATTTAGTTTTCAATTTAATCTCAATACTATGTTTTTTGGGGGCTAAAAATAATATTTAAAAGAAACAGGCTGTGGATTGATTAGTTTGCTTGGAGTGATTGTTTATCTTGGGTCAAAAAATTAATTTCATCGTATGTTTGAAGAGATTAATCAAAGACCATCAAACTACTTCCACAATCTAAACATAACATCTAAATAATGGTCATAGATTCCTATGTTTTTTTTATTAATCAAAGGAATCTCAAACCGAATTTTAAATTATCTTTTGAGTGCTATAAAAACTGGGTTTTTTTTGTCAATGAAAATGTTTACGAATAACAAAAAAATGATTGAAATCGCAATGATTTTTTTTTAACTGTGTAAAAAAGCATTCTAATAATTTTTTTAACTACCGAACCACCACAATTTGGTTATCACTTCCCATATTGCTCGCTAAAACATTATTATGATTTCCTTGGAATGTTAGGATCTGGATCTATATATCATTTGGGTTGATTTACCAATATAACCGAAAAAATGCTTTTGTTTGTGATTGTGATCTAAATACTTTTAAAGTATTCTAGTATAGGGGTATACATTTTTAGTGAATCGTGATCTAAATTTTGAAGTACGAGTATTAATTTCTTTTACTATATAACAATCATACTAAATGCGGCCACCATTCACATCATAAAATCAACAAATTCAATGAAGCAAACCTTAAAAACACTAATACATGTAAATTTCAAACGGTAAATTTCGAGAAGAACATTTGTGGTTCGTATAAAAATATAATTAATATAATTCCCAAGTCTTTAGAATGATCAGTGATGTACACACTAGCACTTGACTTCTAACATGAATGCAACTTTTTTACCATTTTTTTGTTTGAATGCAACTTATTTACTAAAACCAAATATTTGAGAAAATAGATTCACAGAATACGCCCGATGCAGATGGTCCACAAACTTACCATTATTCATTCCATAGATACGTGTGAGCGAATAAATCTTACGTACAACTCACACACACATAGAAACACACAACAAATATGAAAATATGTTATATAAGGGTGCTTGCGCATGCATATATTTATAACGACATGTGATAATTGGTGGGTAGACAAAAAGTACAGCAAGGATTAGGTAGTAAACACTATGGATTGTTCCTTAGTCTAAACAGAAGCGTCAAAGAGAGAATCTTAGTTTAAAGTTTAAACAATTACTTCACTTCTCTATATACTTTCTTAAAAGCAATGTCCTCTCACTAAATAGTAGTATATATTATTAATTAGTTGCAAGATTATGGGTCGTGACCTTTCTTTTCATGGTTTGTTGTTACATTATTACAGTAGACAACAGATATGAGGTGTACCATATTTCCCGGTTAATAATAGCCTTTATATGTAAAAAAAAACATATATGCATATACCCAATATATGAAAGAAATGCAAATAGAGGAAGAGATAACTAAATATCAAATGAATATATATATATATATATATAATATATATTCGGAATTGAAATGATAATAATAAAAATTGGAATGTGGAAAAAGGTGGAGGAGATAGAGGAATCCATGTGTATCCAAGCACTTGCAGACAAAATGAGCTTCAGAGAATAGAAAAGCAACCTTTAGCTTTTTTATGACCACCAGACTCAGAAAAGGAGATTTCAAACACACTCTCTCCTCTTTTAGGGTTCTTATATATTTCTCTCTCCTCTTCCTTTAATTATGTCCTGGGAAATTTCCTTCCTTCTCACTTAATCATACCCACCACCATGAGGCATCTCTCATGCTCATGCATGTGTGATATGGATGGTGATGTGTATTGATGTCATGGATATCTATATTTAGTGAGGGGTGAGAGGATGAGATGCAAAAGCAACCCCACAAGCAATCCTTGTTTCACTCTCAAAAGACTAAACAAATTAACCAAAAATAAATATTTATGCCCTAACTTTAGCATTTGCCTTTACCCCTTCTTTCTTGCCCTTTCCTTAGGGTTTCTTGTGGGTCTTTCTTTTTCCCTTTGCTCCTTTTTTTCATTTTTCATTTTCATGTGTTATTTTTATCTTTTTGACCCAAACACCTCTCCTTTAATTTGCTTGCCTCTTTGTCTACATATATGTATATATACACATATATATATACCCATCTGTATCTCTCTCTCACCCCACTCTTAATTGTTTTATATAAACCCTTTCTCCACCTCTCTCAATCACCTTCAATATCTCTCTTTCTCTCTCTCGATCTCTCTCTGGATCCCCAATCTCACCACCCATATTTTGATTGTTGATCCTCATCTTTCTCTTTTGTCTTTTCAACAAATCGTCATTTAGGGATTCAAGAACAGTAACCTCAATTCCTCCAGAAGAGAGAGAAAACAAAAGATCTCTTCAATTCCATTTTCGTACATGCAAATCACAATCCATGCTTTAGATTGTTTCTATTCCTCCTTATTTATTGCTTATATCTGTTCATGCATGTCCAGGTGGAGAGAGCATTACTTAAAAATAGAATTAAGACATTTGTTTTAGGCAATTAGTTTCCATACATAGCACCTATATACATCAAGACTCATATAGATAGACAGCATATGCACATGTATTTTATATATATGCCTGGCTCCCTGTATGCCATACACTTAGCTCATCGAGTATCGATGACCTCCGTGGATGGCGTATGAGGAGCCATGCATATCCTCGTATACATACACATATCTTTCTAATTATGTGTTATGGTGCCGATTAAATTGTGTTGACCTTGTTTTGTAGTAGTCTCTGTTTAATTGATCCATCATGTGTAGAAGATTAGAAGGTACCTTAACTCTACACATGCTTCTTCTTGTGGTTTCCAATATATTCCGTTGATAGATATTTTGGTGACCCTCTGATTCCGTTCTAGTCTTCGATTTGTATTTTTGCAGTACAAATGTTTGTCATGTCACAGCACTTTTTACGAGGATTCCTTCTGTGTTCACATCAGTGTAGCTCCTTTGTTTTTTTAAAAGGAAATGGTTAATTATATCGATAGCTAATTATTACATTCCCGTACGGTTCAATAGCTTTTGTTTCCTTTCAATCATATCGATCTTATACATCTATTTGTATATGTATATAACTTGTAACCTACCCTTATATAACTATAACCTAGTTGTGTTTACTAATTTGTAATTTTCTTGTATTTATTAAATTGTGGTTTCAATCGCACAATTGTTTGCACATCCACGAAGGTTTCATCAGACTTTGTTTTCATGAGGTATTGCAATAATTGCATCTGGTTGTTGATCTCACATTGTAGAAGTTATAAAAAGTTGAAGAATTTGTAAGATTTGATTACAAATAGACTTTCTATTTTTGTGGTCTATATTTACTTATGAAAATAAGTTTCTTTTTTTGTTTGTTAATTACGAATAGGCTAAGTTCCTTCTTCCCGAAATATTGCTTACAACTATTCAAGGTAGTTAAGCTAATGGAACAAATTCAAATACCCTTTCAATATAAAAAAAAATCTGAGTACTCAAGCTATCAATATAGTAAAGCTAAAAGACAATTCATCACAAGTACGCTATAACTAATACTAAGTTGAAGCCGTTAATACGTAGTTAATAGTTATATATGCCATATGTATTGCTAAGTTCTAGTCGTAGTCCTTTTGTTTGTTTGTCGATGATTATATTGTAAGAAATAAACTTTACAAGGAGCGTTGATCTTCTAAAGGATCTTATTACAAAATGGCTTTAAAAGGTTTTGAGCTTCGATGAATGATACAAGAGGCTCTTGTCAAGAGCTGGGTGTGAACCGATGATATTAAGAGGGCTTCGATAACTAAAGTCGTTTGTCTTGATCTATAAAAATAAATCTAACTATTACTATTATTTCTCTGGCCAACTAACCCTTGCATGATATAAACATCTGAAAACATAATAAATATATATTAAAATGTTATTAAATTGAAGAAACCCTAGGAAAGGGTGAGCCTGCGGTGCCTGTAATTATTCCAAGCATCCATCCAACCACGCGTGAGGCTGTTTGACACAAACACACATGACAATGTATAGCCTCAACCTTTTTCTTTTTCTTTTTATTATAAGGAATTTTTATCTTTCTAACATAGCAAATGTATGTATAAAATATCTCAACTACAAGAAAATACAAGGAATTTTTATTATAAGGAATTTTTATTATAAGAAAATACAAGGAATTTTTATTATAAGGAATTTTTATCTTTCTAACAATTTTTTTTTTCGTTTAGTCGTATTATGCCAAATATGTATAGAAAACCTATTCTATGTTTAAAGATAGAAAGAGATTGAGAGAGAGAGAGGAGAGGAGTCAGGAGAGTAAGAGTGAGAGAGAGATACCACATAGAGAGAAAAAGAGCAATGGGATACAATAAACTATACACTACGGGTGTTAACTGAAATAGTGTAATTGGTTTTATTTCGGATATTTTGAATGATAGTTTGGATATAGTTTTAAAGAATTTTTAGGATTCGTATCCGAATAACTTTTATAACCTAACTATGTACAGTACATACATAATCGTATATACTACATATATATAATTAATAACTAAAACTGGCCGTACTCTAATAGATGGGTAGTAGTTATTAATTGTATATTTAGAAACATAACGGGTTTTAGAAATTCGCATAGCTAAAAATGGGTAGTTTTATTAGTTGTATAACATAACGGGTTTTAGAAATAATTTTCATAGCTTTTGGATAACATAACGATTTTAGAAATTCGCATTATTTCTAATTATTTTGAAAATAATATAACATAACGGGTTTTAGAATAATTAGAAACAATTTTGAAAATTTTGGATAACATAACGGATTTTAAAAATTCGCATAGCTAAAAACATTACCCATTTTCATTAATTTGGATAAAAGATGATTTTGGGATAGATATTTCAGGTGATTCGGATAATTTAAAAACTAAAAAAAATTATGAAGAAAACTAATATATTTTCTATTATTTTTATTAGTTTCAAAAAAAAAAAAATTAAATGGATAATTCATATAATTCGTCCTATGTTCGATTCGTTCTTTATCCATTAGACTAAACATGTAATTACAATTTGAATATAAATGTATATGAAATAGAAATTCAAGATGGGTATGGTTCAAAGGAAAAAAAAGAAAAGGTATGGCCATAACGGGTTTTCCATCTCAAAATTGATGTGCCTAAATAAGTCAATTTTTCACTGATAAAACGACAGTTTCATATATCCTAAACCAAACAAAAATTAATATAACCGTTCAAAACCAAATCGAACAACATTTTTTTTTTTAATCAAATTAGCTCTTTCTAAATATTTTTCTTAATGGCATTTCGATTATAAAAAAATATTCATAAAATACCCAACGTTTTTTTGTGAAATCGTTATGACGATGTTTTATGTTTTAAGACAAGCTCGGTTCGACTTAATCGGCTCGATTTGAGTTAATTTCATCAGTTCTGGATTGCCGCTTTAAGTTTAATGAAATATAGATGTCGCTTAATTTAATAAGTTAACAAAAGTAACGTAAAAGTTTTTTTTTTTTTTTATCATCTAAATTTGATTAATATTATCAAGATAGAATACATGTTGAGATATTAAAGTCGACGAAACAAATTGAAATATGTTGAGCTGAATTAGTTTTGGTTTTCATTCGATAAGATCTCAATTAATTATACCGGAAAACCTCAACAAACGGAACAAAATCGAACCAAAATCCGAAATTCCAACGTTACATGTAGATCACAAAAAAATGAAGTGAGTTTGACCATAGCCTGCAACAGATTATATACTATTTAACAGCCTAACTACTAATTAAAGGACCCTTTGTAATACAATTTGACAAAACAAATCTGTCGGTTTATTACTTTGATTAACCAATAATTATTGTACAATGTTTGTTGTAACGAAGAAGAAAAAAAAGAAACCAAGGCTGAGGATATTTAACACTTTGAGAGGCTTTCTGCAAATTAAAAGGTGAGTCCAGACTTGGCAATGAGATCAAGAAAACTCAGGAGATTTCTGATACTTGGTCGCTCGTTCGGGTTCTCCCTCACAGCAAGCTCAGCTAGTTCAGCCAATTTAAGCAGAGGCTCTACGTTTCTTGGCAAACCAATGTTCCTATCGATAATCNAGCGAAATGGAGATGAAGAGGAAGACGAAGATGCGGAAATTGGGCGGCATTTCGGGGTTTTGATTCGATGAACTTCGTGAGCTGATTGAATTGAAGAAAAGGTGGAAGAAGAATCGATCTGAGAGATGATTGAGTGGACATGTTAATGAATGCAGTTCTTGGTTTTGTTTTCTGGTTTTTTTAAAAAAAATATAAAAATATAAATAATAATGGAAGTGAGCTGTTTATGTCTGCGCGAAGGTTCATTGGAGAGAGACACAGTCAAGTTACAAACTGGTCAGGGAGATGGAACTTACCAAAAAAGAAAATCATTTTAGTTTTTTTTTTTAAAATATAATTGAAAATTATGTACGGACATTTACCGTAGATTATATATACGCCAAAGTTCAAAAAAAAAAAAAAAATTCGCATGTGGCATACTAATTTTAAAATAACAACTCGTAACACAATTCTTTCTACAATTTGCGTTAGATAATAATTATAAGCCAAAGTTAAAAAAAAAATAAAGAGCCAAGGATAAGCAAGGGATTTTTTTTTCCACGTCAAGGCAATTTAGTTATTAGAAAAAGGTGATGTCGTGCAAAATAGAGTACGGTCAAAAGGGTTAATAGTTGACTTTGCATTTAATCATAAAAGCACATGCCTTTCTCCACGTGATATTAGCTTAAATAGTGCCGTTTATTGTATGAAATCCAGTGATATCGATTAAAATATCCTTTTACAGCATTTTTTGTTTGTCAACATCATTATAGCATTACATTTTCCCAATCTGTTTCTCAGTCATTTGACAATAAGAAATGTATAACGGTCCAGTTACAAAAAAAAAACAAATGTATAACGGCTTGCACTATTTTCAGTTTTGTGATTATTATATGAGTTTCCTTCATTCAATATTTAACACCCCTCTATTGGTTTTGGATTTTGAGTTTACGTAATATAGAAAAAAATTCTCCAAATTAAACGGCATGAAATCATAAGTGGAATCGCATATATAAAACGATTTGAAACATGGAAACAATGTTTATTATATTTGAAAATCGGTTTGTATACAAAATTTTATATATCAAGACATGACCCGTAGATCAGTAGTAGATGTCGCGTCAAGCAAAATCGTATCAAACTTTTGCATGTGCTTCATCTAAAAGAATGGTTCCGGGGACAAGTGAAACTATATGTCGCCTTCCTGAAAAGTATTAACAGGTATCTTTCTTGTATTGGTTCTGAGAGTCTTTAGTTCTTAGGCCTATATACCACCTCTCTCACTAGTCGTTTAATTACAACGTGCTTGACGTACATAGAATCGAGCAAGCATTAAAATTAAAAGATCGTACGAAAAAACACATTCTTCATTTGCATGGACGAATCTAGGTGGAGAGAATAGGGTGGCAGCTACCCCACGAATGTTGAAATAATTTTGGTTTTCATTGGTTTTATAAGAAACTCAGTAATTAATGGCAAAATCTCTTTCACTGCTTACTATGAACTATGGTGCTATTTTGACTAGTCACAAGAAAGTAAAAGAGTTCCGAATAAAAATCGAATTAAGAAAGGACGAGTTTATAGCATATCCCAAAAAAAAAAAAATACATGGAAAGTTCAGGGTCAAATTATAATTTAACTAATCAATAATGCAATGTCAAGTCTCCGTTTATGTGCTTAATCATATTAATATGTACATTAAACTCCAACTGTTCACGGTCAAATTAGAATTTAATTAATCAATAGTGCAAAATGTCAATTCTCCGTTAAGGTGCTTAATCATATTAATATGTACGTTAAACTCCAACGAGAAACTACGTAATAGCATGTGAGCTTTAAATTAAGAATACATTAAAAAAAAAAGAAGAATAAAGCAAGTGTTGGGATAATAATAGAAGAAGATCGCACAGAATCACACCAGATTTAGGGCAAGCTTGAAGAGAGAACACAGTGTTTGGAAGGGAGAGAACATCGGCTTGTGTTAAGTGGGCCAAGTAGATTCTGTCTTCTCTGTCTTTTACTCCAACTCATTTACATACATGATCCATTCATTAAACATATATAGCCACTTGTATATATATATATATATATATTTTTTATGTCATTGAATTACAGGTTGTTCTTACACATTCTTCTTTTAATTTATATCTCATATATCACTAAGACACAAATAAAATTCTGTATTGTTAGGAATATTTAGCAATTAATTTCACACATATAGGTGGGTTGTGTCCGGTCGTCACGGGACGAATTAGAAGAATCGTAGGTTTTGTAGCCTAAACACACTGCACATTGCAGTCTGTAGAAGTCAAGTCATTGTTTCATGCAAAATGCAGACCATTCCGTGAACCTTTTGTACTTTAATTTAAAAACGGTTAAAACATAGATTTTAATATATATATATATATATATATATATATATAAAAGAATATAATATTTATGCTTTAGTATATCATATCTAACTTAGATAAACAAATTAAAATATAGGCTATTATCAATAAAAGCAAAAGCAATGGTAAAACTTGGAAAGGTTCTTAGTATATATTAAATAAATATAAATTATTATAATAATAAATAAGGTTCTTAAAAACTTCATAAATCCACTCAAAAGTTCTTATATAAGATACTTTCTTAAGTTTTTAAGAACTTATTTATTATTATGATAATTTTTATTTATTTAATATATACTAAGAACCTTTGTAAGATCTACCATTGTTCTTGCTCTAAGGGCGATAAAATATATATTTCTGTGTTCTGTTTGTGAATGTCTTACATAAATCATACCAAGGTACGTACGTACGTACTACGATTTGGTTTAGTTTGGTTAGCATGGGCTTGTGAACTTTAATGTTTTTTTTAAAAAAGTGTTTCAACAGTTCTGTTAATTAGTAAAGCTTCCAAAATGAAAAAGAGGTGGTGGGTTCAAATATTTTGTGGAAATTCCTTTTTTTTATATATGCACATCAATTATTATTGGCCCAATTTTTTGTTGTCTTACATATCACTTTTTAATTGTTTTTGTAAATTTCGTGTGAAATTGTTTGGTATAGCCTGATCTGTACAAAACATTTTTTCCATGATACCTGCAATTGCAAATTGCAAACCATAATCCTAATTCGACATCCCTAGTTGTGTCCGATATACATTTAACATTTGATATTTGATCTTGGGCTTTGACCGAATGATTTACCCAAAGGTGGGCTTACAATATATTTTTTTACCCAAGATTCGTTCTCATACAAGATTAGTCCAGTTAAGTGTTAACTTTTTTGGTCGATTTTTTTTTTATAAACTGTAAATTTAATACAAGAACAAAATTGTCTATAGAAAAGTGAGTACTGTATATGGTTTTCGATTTGGCTTAGGTACGTGTGTTGAGTCCAGAAACGACTGAGTGTATATATATGTCATGTTTGAGTAGCGATTCTACTTGGTTTGATTGCTTTCCACATCCACCAAGTAAAATCAGATACAAAATATATTTTGCCTACACCAAATTTTTACCGGTAACTTTGTCGGTCTAGTGATTTGGATGAGGCAGCTAAAGAGTTAATTTGGGGGAGCCCAAGCCCAACCTTATCGCGCCTCTTTGAAGCTCTCTCATGCTTACGTGCTCACTCCTCTCCACCACACACCAAAAAAAAAAAAAAAAATCGAAAAGCAATTTCAGTCACACTCACTCTCCTCCGCTCCAAATCCCTGATGAGTCACGAATTCCGATTTCAATCCTAACGAACTTGTTTCTCCTCCGGTCAACATGGCGTCGGTATCGCCATCGCCGTCTTGTTCCATCATACGCACGCCAGTTCGACGCTCACCTCGAGCAACCTTCGCCGTTGCTGAACTGAGGCGATTGAAACAAAGAAGAGCTCTACCACCTGTCGCCGTCGGTCTCGGCCACGTCGCCGAGGTTGTACGCAATGACGTGGAGTTCCTGAAGAATAAAATCGGAATCGGAATCCGGTGGGCGAACGAGGCTTTCCGTGTCCCGGAAGTGACTAAAACCGCCGAGGAATTGTTCTGGCTCCGGCATCTCGAGGACCCCGCTTCTCCGCCTTTGGAGCCACGATCTTGGCCTCAACCTTCTTACTCAGGTTTCGATTTCTACTTATAGCTTGATAATTAATCATGATCGTTTAATATGTTGTGTAGTTTTAAGTCCAGAGTAACATTAGCTTCTTAGATATCTTGCAATGGCTGAAATGATTAAAAAGTTGAGGGCTTTAGGTTGGAGCAAATGTGATAGGTCTCTCAAAAATAGAGACTTGGGAATTTTACTATAATCGAACTACAATCAAGTGTATGAAAGCCTATACTTTAGGCTAACTTCATTTTCTCTTTCTGAGAACTGCCTACAATCTCATTATCATCATTGAAGTAATCAGCCCACTCATCTATAGCAATTCATATCAAACAAAAAAGGCGCCAGGGCCATTCCTGTAAATATTGGCTCCCTTATTTGCGGCTCCGGCCAAATATGTTATTCTTGTTTATTTTATTTACTGTTAGTGGTAATCATTTGCTGATGCAGTTCCAACCGTTTGGTAGGGCTCACTGGAGTGGACTTGTTCATGGCTGATGTCAAGGCCTTGGAGGCATATGCTGGTTACATTTACTGTCTTTCTACGATGTGGTCAAGACCGCTTCCTGAAGTTTATGATCCACAAGCTGTTGCGGATTACTTTAATTGCAGGCCTCATGTTGTCGCCTTTAGGCTTTTCGAGGTATCTGTTTAGATTTTGGGTTGATTCTGCTACTAATCGCTGAATCATTTTAAATTTTGATAAATACTTTAGAGATACGTACTGATGATATCTGTTGATGTTTTCGTTTTTGGGCCATTTAAGCTAAAATGACCTCAAGTTACCAAACTGTTTTTCTTTATCCCATTTAAAATTTGCTTAGTATTTGATTCAACCTATTTCCGAGTTTCTTACCCTTATGTTTCCCTTTTTACTTTTACCTATATTACCACTGGTTTGAAAATTTTAGCCATAACTTATAAGGTGTATGTGTAAGTGTGTAACATGTTGGCGCTCATATCAACTTTTATATCCTCACATATATAGCCCCCAGGATAGTAGTTCAAGGATCTATAACTATTAATTAAGGTGGCCTCTTTATGAGTCATCAATAATCTGCTTGCGGGAAACAATATATCAGCTCACTTTAGTATTCTTGCTTTCTTTGAGAGACAGAAAGTAGTGTGGATGTGGTTTTAATTTAATGCTAATGTATAGGTATTTTCTGCGTTCATGATTGCTGCCATCAGATTACGGACATCAGCATCAGACAAGGACACAAATTTGGAAGCTTCAGGGCAGAATTTTGGGATGGTGTTGAAAGAAACCATGCTGCATTTGGGCCCCACTTTTATCAAAGGTCTGGTGATTCACATATCATTTTGAAGTATCAAACTTTCTATCAGTCACTATTTACATATAGAACGTTTTGATGCTTCCTCTTTTCTGCTGGTCCAGTTGGTCAATCCCTTTCTACAAGGCCAGATATCATTGGGACTGAAATCTCCAAGGTCAGATAGAAGTTATGTTTGTGCGTGTCTAAATCTCTTAGCTTCTGATTGTCAATTGCATTACTTTTTAGAGTTAAGAAAATCATAGTGCATGTTTTCATGGTTCTTTCTCGATTTAGCATGCCACGTTTTGTTGCTCTTAGCTACGTAGCTGTCTGACTATGTTGGTTTTCATATGTTATTAACTGTATTTTGATTTGGAACTGCAGGCATTATCTGAACTGCATGACAGAATCCCTCCCTTTCCCTGGCCGGAAGCTGCAAAAATCATTGAAGAGGAATTAGGGGCTCCTGTTGAAACATTCTTTAGCCAGTTCTCTCAAGAAACTGTAGCAGCAGCATCCTTTGGTCAGGTATTTACTTTGGTTTCTACCTTGCAAGAAGTAAGCATCATATGAATCAACATGTAGGATGCAAGCCTAATAATTGACATGCTACTTTTAGGTCTACCGAGGAAGGACTCTCGATGGTTTAGATGTTGCTGTGAAAGTTCAGCGTCCTGATCTGAGACATGCAGTGCTACGGGACATTTACATTCTGCGACTTGGGGTTTGTGTGAAATCTATCAAGTATTCTTAAATTAATTTGCTTGGATCATGTCATAGTTAAAAATGATATTTCTTTTTATTGTTGCAGTTGGGTGTACTGCGAAAGATAGCAAAGAGAGAAAATGACATTCGTGTATATGCTGATGAGCTTGGAAATGGTTTGGCTGGAGAATTGGACTTTACTTTAGAGGCTGCTAATGCCTCTGAATTTCGGGTACTGAGCATTAAGCTGTTCTTTTTGTCTAGAAAACTGTCTAATAGAAATCTTTAAGAACCAAAGTTAATGCTTTCGGCTTCTGTTGATAGAGAAGTAGTTTTTTCCTGCCTTTAAGTATATTGTGCTCATTATCTGTCCATGCGTTAAACTCTGGCTTATCTAGGTTGTGCAATTAAAGTCCAGATGTTGTATTACCAATGTGCTCCCCGTTCTTGCTAGTATCTAATTTTTTTTTGTTTTGTGGTGGTTTAACAGTAAGTATCTCATTTCCTTTGACTGACTAAAATACTTTGTTTCTTGAAGGAAGCTCACTCACGATTTTCCTATATCCGGGTTCCAAAAGTGTATCAACATCTAACGCGCAAAAGAGTTTTGACCATGGAATGGATGGTTGGTGAAAGCCCAACCGAATTGCTCTCAATATCTACTAGTTACTCTGATAATGACTTTCAGAGTCATGAGAGACAAAAAGTCGAAGCGAGAAGACGTCTTCTTGATCTGGTAAGTTACTAAAATGTAGTCTGTGAAAAAAAGTGGAATCAATCTTGCAGCTGCCTTCAGCTGGTTGAATCAAACTGCAATTTCAAAGTAGTTTTTTTTTTATCCATGTTAATTTGTTAATTGTTAATTTATGATGTTCGAATGGCTTAGATTTTCTTATAAATTTTCATTGTAGGTAAACAAAGGAGTAGAGGCAACTCTAGTGCAACTCCTTGATACGGGTATTTTGCATGCAGATCCGCATCCTGGAAATTTGCGTTACACGACATCAAGACAAATAGGGTATCTCTTGACCATTCATCAACGTAACTCAGAAAAATCTGACTGTGACAGGATGATCTTTATTTGATG
>JAHZTW010000001.1:45222951-45253277 GCA_020283515.1 Alliaria petiolata
TATATATATGCCTGGCTCCCTGTATGCCATACACTTAGCTCATCGAGTATCGATGACCTCCGTGGATGGCGTATGAGGAGCCATGCATATCCTCGTATACATACACATATTTTTCTAATTATGTGTTATGGTGCCGATTAAATTGTGTTGACCTTGTTTTGTAGTAGTCTCTGTTTAATTGATCCATCATGTGTAGAAGATTAGAAGGTACCTTAACTCTACACATGCTTCTTCTTGTGGTTTCCAATATATTCCGTTGATAGATATTTTGGTGACCCTCTGATTCCGTTCTAGTCTTCGATTTGTATTTTTGCAGTACAAATGTTTGTCATGTCACAGCACTTTTTACGAGGATTCCTTCTGTGTTCACATCAGTGTAGCTCCTTTGTTTTTTTAAAAGGAAATGGTTAATTATATCGATAGCTAATTATTACATTCCCGTACGGTTCAATAGCTTTTGTTTCCTTTCAATCATATCGATCTTATACATCTATTTGTATATGTATATAACTTGTAACCTACCCTTATATAACTATAACCTAGTTGTGTTTACTAATTTGTAATTTTCTTGTATTTATTAAATTGTGGTTTCAATCGCACAATTGTTTGCACATCCACGAAGGTTTCATCAGACTTTGTTTTCATGAGGTATTGCAATAATTGCATCTGGTTGTTGATCTCACATTGTAGAAGTTATAAAAAGTTGAAGAATTTGTAAGATTTGATTACAAATAGACTTTCTATTTTTGTGGTCTATATTTACTTATGAAAATAAGTTTCTTTTTTTGTTTGTTAATTACGAATAGGCTAAGTTCCTTCTTCCCGAAATATTGCTTACAACTATTCAAGGTAGTTAAGCTAATGGAACAAATTCAAATACCCTTTCAATATAAAAAAAAATCTGAGTACTCAAGCTATCAATATAGTAAAGCTAAAAGACAATTCATCACAAGTACGCTATAACTAATACTAAGTTGAAGCCGTTAATACGTAGTTAATAGTTATATATGCCATATGTATTGCTAAGTTCTAGTCGTAGTCCTTTTGTTTGTTTGTCGATGATTATATTGTAAGAAATAAACTTTACAAGGAGCGTTGATCTTCTAAAGGATCTTATTACAAAATGGCTTTAAAAGGTTTTGAGCTTCGATGAATGATACAAGAGGCTCTTGTCAAGAGCTGGGTGTGAACCGATGATATTAAGAGGGCTTCGATAACTAAAGTCGTTTGTCTTGATCTATAAAAATAAATCTAACTATTACTATTATTTCTCTGGCCAACTAACCCTTGCATGATATAAACATCTGAAAACATAATAAATATATATTAAAATGTTATTAAATTGAAGAAACCCTAGGAAAGGGTGAGCCTGCGGTGCCTGTAATTATTCCAAGCATCCATCCAACCACGCGTGAGGCTGTTTGACACAAACACACATGACAATGTATAGCCTCAACCTTTTTCTTTTTCTTTTTATTATAAGGAATTTTTATCTTTCTAACATAGCAAATGTATGTATAAAATATCTCAACTACAAGAAAATACAAGGAATTTTTATTATAAGGAATTTTTATTATAAGAAAATACAAGGAATTTTTATTATAAGGAATTTTTATCTTTCTAACAATTTTTTTTTTCGTTTAGTCGTATTATGCCAAATATGTATAGAAAACCTATTCTATGTTTAAAGATAGAAAGAGATTGAGAGAGAGAGAGGAGAGGAGTCAGGAGAGTAAGAGTGAGAGAGAGATACCACATAGAGAGAAAAAGAGCAATGGGATACAATAAACTATACACTACGGGTGTTAACTGAAATAGTGTAATTGGTTTTATTTCGGATATTTTGAATGATAGTTTGGATATAGTTTTAAAGAATTTTTAGGATTCGTATCCGAATAACTTTTATAACCTAACTATGTACAGTACATACATAATCGTATATACTACATATATATAATTAATAACTAAAACTGGCCGTACTCTAATAGATGGGTAGTAGTTATTAATTGTATATTTAGAAACATAACGGGTTTTAGAAATTCGCATAGCTAAAAATGGGTAGTTTTATTAGTTGTATAACATAACGGGTTTTAGAAATAATTTTCATAGCTTTTGGATAACATAACGATTTTAGAAATTCGCATTATTTCTAATTATTTTGAAAATAATATAACATAACGGGTTTTAGAATAATTAGAAACAATTTTGAAAATTTTGGATAACATAACGGATTTTAAAAATTCGCATAGCTAAAAACATTACCCATTTTCATTAATTTGGATAAAAGATGATTTTGGGATAGATATTTCAGGTGATTCGGATAATTTAAAAACTAAAAAAAATTATGAAGAAAACTAATATATTTTCTATTATTTTTATTAGTTTCAAAAAAAAAAAAATTAAATGGATAATTCATATAATTCGTCCTATGTTCGATTCGTTCTTTATCCATTAGACTAAACATGTAATTACAATTTGAATATAAATGTATATGAAATAGAAATTCAAGATGGGTATGGTTCAAAGGAAAAAAAAGAAAAGGTATGGCCATAACGGGTTTTCCATCTCAAAATTGATGTGCCTAAATAAGTCAATTTTTCACTGATAAAACGACAGTTTCATATATCCTAAACCAAACAAAAATTAATATAACCGTTCAAAACCAAATCGAACAACATTTTTTTTTTTAATCAAATTAGCTCTTTCTAAATATTTTTCTTAATGGCATTTCGATTATAAAAAAATATTCATAAAATACCCAACGTTTTTTTGTGAAATCGTTATGACGATGTTTTATGTTTTAAGACAAGCTCGGTTCGACTTAATCGGCTCGATTTGAGTTAATTTCATCAGTTCTGGATTGCCGCTTTAAGTTTAATGAAATATAGATGTCGCTTAATTTAATAAGTTAACAAAAGTAACGTAAAAGTTTTTTTTTTTTTTTATCATCTAAATTTGATTAATATTATCAAGATAGAATACATGTTGAGATATTAAAGTCGACGAAACAAATTGAAATATGTTGAGCTGAATTAGTTTTGGTTTTCATTCGATAAGATCTCAATTAATTATACCGGAAAACCTCAACAAACGGAACAAAATCGAACCAAAATCCGAAATTCCAACGTTACATGTAGATCACAAAAAAATGAAGTGAGTTTGACCATAGCCTGCAACAGATTATATACTATTTAACAGCCTAACTACTAATTAAAGGACCCTTTGTAATACAATTTGACAAAACAAATCTGTCGGTTTATTACTTTGATTAACCAATAATTATTGTACAATGTTTGTTGTAACGAAGAAGAAAAAAAAGAAACCAAGGCTGAGGATATTTAACACTTTGAGAGGCTTTCTGCAAATTAAAAGGTGAGTCCAGACTTGGCAATGAGATCAAGAAAACTCAGGAGATTTCTGATACTTGGTCGCTCGTTCGGGTTCTCCCTCACAGCAAGCTCAGCTAGTTCAGCCAATTTAAGCAGAGGCTCTACGTTTCTTGGCAAACCAATGTTCCTATCGATAATCGCGGCTGCTTTGCCTTTCCTGATCAGAGGAACCGCCCATTCCGCGATCCCGGGAGGATCTGATTCTCTATCGTTAGCTTTTCGCCCGCTTAGCATCTCAAGAAGAACAATACCAAAGTCATACACATCACCTTCTCTATCACTCTTGCTTGAATCTCTCTCGTTCGAGCTTACCAATCCGAAATCCGCGATTCTTGCGCACATTTCTCCGTCCAACAAGATGTTTGACGTTTTCACATCTCTGTGAATTATCGGAGGATCCACTTCGTTGTGTAAGTAATCAAGTCCTCTCGCCGCCTGCAACATGATCTTCAGTCTCATGCTCCAATCCAACTGGGAGAGATCTCCATGGAGATGATCATGCAGCGTGCCGTGGGGCATGTACTCATAGACCAAAAGCCGTTCACCCATTTCCGCGCAGTACCCTAACAGATTCACGATATTGTTGTGTCTGATTTTGCAAAGAATCTCTAGCTCGGACTCGAAACCTCGGTTATTGGATTGGATGATTGTTGCAGCATTCGCTCTTTTGACCGCGACTTGTATCCCATCAGACAAAACAGCCTTGTAGACAAACCCGAAGCTACCTCTTCCGAGCTCGTTGAACTCTTTGAACCCGTGAGTCGCGTCTTTCAGTTCCGAGAGACGGAAGATCTTGGTCTCCCCGAGGGAGACGGCGCTCGGGAGATGAGCCGACTGAGGTACGGGATCAGGATCGGCCTCGACGGAGTTCTTGTCGAAGCAGAAGCAACAAGTCATTCTGCTTCTCTCTTCTTCATCTCTTTTACTACCTTTCGTCATCCTCGGGATGAAAGACAAACCTATCAACATTACCAATAACCCCAGAACAGAGCACCCGATGATGATCACTAGTCTCCGCACCTCTCTCTGCTCGTGCGCACGCGATTTCGCAGCCAGTATGTTGCAGATTCCGTAGCAAGAACTGTTCTGACACAGCGAGCAAGGAGTGCAGACTCGGTCCGCGTTTGGATTGCAACTGCTGGAAGGGAAATAGCCGTCCAAGCAATCGATCCCGCAGCGTAAGCAGATGTTGAGGTTATGAAACGAGCACAAGCTCGTGAGCTCGGACTCTTTCAAGATGCTTGCGTTGAAAGCAAACCAGCCATCGCCGCAATTACCGCGAGGCGAACACAGCCCTGGGCTGCACAGCTCCAAAGGAGGACTGTAATCTGGTTTCGAAGAATCATGAACTCTCCAGCAATCAAGAACCAAATCAAGTTCCCTAACCCCACAAGTCGTGGAATCGGAAGACGAAATCGCCACGAAACCTGAAGTATTAGGAGCTGAAGATGACGAATTCAGGTTTCTTCCCCATCACTCAACCCCGTGATCGTCCTCTCGGATACCGCAATAATGATTGGCGCCAGCTGAGAGAGCGATAAACCGGGCCCGGTTTGGTAATTCCCCAAACTCTGTTTCATCTCCATAGCATTGTAGTTGTCCTGAAGCTTTAGAGACCCCACAAACAGAGTTCCTCCCAGAAGCCAAAACCTCGAACTCTTCTCCGTTGTTGGAGATACCCAGATGGTTTGACTTTGGTCCCCAGCAAACCAAATCTTCGTCTTTAGTAACACCACAAGTGAATCCATCTCCAGAGACGATCTTACGAAACATGAGACTATCTATGTAAGGATTATGAAAAGACGAATTCCAGAGAACACCAGATGTGAAATTAATGGTATCGCTGTACTCCCAGCAATGAACAGGACCGTAATCAGGTCCCGAATAGTACAATCCACTTATAGCACAGACGTGATTGTTACCAGAAGCGATCTGCGAGTAAGAATTGTACTGAAAAGCTCGCGGGACGAGGTTTTGAGAAGGATCTCGAAGGTTCCAGCAGAAGGCACGCGAGGTGTTCGACGTAATGGCGCAGAGNTTCTGTTTCTGAGAACTGCCTTCAATCTCATTGTCATCATTGAAGTAATCAGCCCACTCATCTATAGCAATTCATCATATCAAACAAAAAAGGCGCCAAGGCCATTCCTGTAAATATTGGTTCCCTTATTTGCGGCTCCGACCAAATATGTTATTCTTGTTTATTTTATTTACTGTTAGTGGTAATCATTTGCTGATGCAGTTCCAACCGTTTGGTAGGGCTCACTGGGGTGGACTTGTTCATGGCTGATGTCAAGGCCTTGGAGGCATATGCTGGTTACATTTACTGTCTTTCTACGATGTGGTCAAGACCGCTTCCTGAAGTTTATGATCCACAAGCTGTTGCGGATTACTTCAATTGCAGGCCTCATGTTGTCGCCTTTAGGCTTCTCGAGGTATCTGTTTAGATTTTTGGTTAATTCTGCTACTAATCGCTGAATCATTTTAAAATTTGATAAATACTTTAGACATACCTACTGATGATATCTGATGATGTTTTCGTTTTTGGGCCATTTAAGCTAAAATGACCTCAAGTTACCAAACTGTTTTCTTTATCCCATTTAAATTTTGCGTAGTATTTGATTCAACCTATTGTTCAATTGACTGCCCGCTTTTTAAAATGATTTCCGAGTTTCTTACCCTTATGTTTCCCTTTTTACCTTTACCTATATTACCACTGGTTTGAAAATTTTAGCCATAACTTATAAGGTGTATGTGTAAACGTGTAACATGTTGGCGCTCATATCAACTTTTGAATCCTCACATATATAGCCCCCAGGATACTAGTTCAAGGATCTATAACTATTAATTAAGGTGGCCTCTTTATGAGTCATCAATATTGTGCTTGCGGGAAACAATATATCAGCTCACTTAAGTATTCTTGCTTTCTTTGAGAGACAGAAAGTAGTGTGGATGTGGTTTTAATTTAATGCTAATGTATAGGTATTTTCTGCGTTCATGATTGCTGCCATCAGATTACGGACATCAGCATCAGACAAGGGCAAAAATTTGGAAGCTTCAGGGCAGAATTTTGGGTTGGTGTTGAAAGAAACCATGCTACATTTGGGCCCCACTTTTATCAAAGGTCTGGTGATTCACATATCATTTTGAAGTATCAAACTTTCTATCAGTCACTATTTACATATAGAGCACTTTGCTCTGTTGTGAATGATGCTTCCTCTTTTCTGCTGGTCCAGTTGGTCAATCCCTTTCTACAAGGCCAGATATCATTGGGACTGAAATCTCCAAGGTCAGATAGAAGTTATGTTTGCGCGTGTCTAAATCTCTTAGCTTCTGATTGTCAACTGCATTAATTTTTAGGGTTAATAAAATCATAGTGCATGTTTTCATGGTTCTTTCTCGATTTAGCATGCCACATTTTGTTGCTCTTAGCTACGTAGCTGTCTGACTATGTTGGTTTTCATATGTTATTAACTGGATTTTGATTTGGAACTGCAGGCATTATCTGAACTGCATGACAGAATCCCACCCTTTCCCTGGCCGGAAGCTGCAAAAATCATTAAAGAGGAATTAGGGGCTCCTGTTGAATCATTCTTTAGCCAGTTCTCTCAAGAAACTGTAGCAGCAGCATCCTTTGGTCAGGTATTTACTTTGGTTTCTATCTTGCAAGAACTAAGCATCATATGAATCAACATGTAGGATGCAAGCCTAATACTTGACATGCTACTTTTAGGTCTACCGAGGAAGGACTCTCGATGGTTTAGATGTTGCTGTGAAAGTTCAGCGTCCTGGTCTGAGACATGCAGTGCTACGCGACATTTACATTCTGCGACTTGGGGTTTGTGTGAAATCTATCAAGTACACTTAAATTAATTTGCTTGGATCATGTCAGTGTTAAATGATATTTCTATTTATTGTTGCAGTTGGGTGTATTGCGAAAGATAGCAAAGAGAGAAAATGACATTCGTGTATATGCTGATGAGCTTGGAAAGGGTTTGGCTGGAGAATTGGACTTTACTTTAGAGGCTGCGAATGCCTCTGAATTTCGGGTACTGAGCATTAAGCTGTTCTTTTTGTCTAAACAACTGTCTAATAGAATTCTTTAAGAACCAAAATTAATGCTTTCTGCTTCTGTTGATAGAGAAGTAGCTTTTTCCCGCCTTTAAGTATCCTCCTGTGCTCATTATTTGTCCATGCGTTAAACTCTGGCTAATCTAGGTTGTGCAATTAAAGTCCAGATGCTGTATTACCAATGTCCTCCCCGTTCTTGCTAGTATCTAATTTTTTTTGTGGTGGTTTGACAGTAAGTATCTCATTTCCTTTGACTGACTAAAATACTTTGTTTCTTGAAGGAAGCTCACTCACGTTTTTCCTATATCCGGGTTCCAAAAGTGTATCAACATCTAACGCGCAAAAGAGTTTTGACCATGGAATGGATGGTTGGTGAAAGCCCAACCGATTTGCTCTCAGTATTTACTAGTTACTCTGATAATGACTTTCAGAGTCATGAGAGACAAAAAGTCGAAGCGAGAAGACGTCTTCTTGATCTGGTAAGTTACTAAAATGTGGTCAGTGAAAAAAAGTGGAATCAATCTTGCAGCTGCCTTCAGTTGGTTGAATCAAACTGCAATTTCAAAGTAGTGCAGCTGCCTTCAGTTGGTTGAATCAAACTGCAATTTCAAAGTAGTTTTTTTTGTTATCCATGTTAATTTGTTAATTGTTAGTTTATGATGTTCGAATGGCTTAGATTTTCTTTTAAATTTTCATTGTAGGTAAACAAAGGAGTAGAGGCAACTCTAGTGCAACTCCTTGATACGGGTATTTTGCATGCAGATCCACATCCTGGAAATTTGCGTTACACGACATCAAGACAAATAGGGTATCTCTTGACCATTCATCAACGTAACTCAGAAAAATCTGACTGTGACAGGATGATCTTTATTTGATGACAACGTGTTTCTATGCAAGGTTTTTGGACTTTGGTTTAGTTTGTCGGATGCAAAGAAAACATCAGCTTGCCATGCTCGCATCAATTGTGCATATCGTGAATGGTGATTGGGCCTCTCTTGTTGAAGCGTTGACTGATATGGATGTCATCAAGACAGGCGTCAATACGCGTCGTTTTACTATGGTAAATATATAATTTCTGGTAACTCAAAGAGTGTAGTGTATATTTCTATAAGAATATAGTTGAATGTTTTTTTATGTTAAATTTGAAGAAGTTGCTATTCTCATATCTTATGATCCTTGAAATTAATACAGGATCTGGAATATGCGTTGGGAGAGGTTGAACTTAAAAACGGGATTCCTGATATCGAGTTCACCAAGGTGAGACATGTATTTTAAAAACTGTTGTTAGTGCACCTTCGTTGTTATAGTTTCATCTTCTGAATGAGTACTAGTGAATTCGCTAACTTTTCTTCCAATGCTTCTAATTTTCTCAAGGTGCTTAGTAAAATAGTCAAAGTGGCCCTGAAATATCAGCTACGCATGCCACCATACTTCACACTTGTCCTGCGTTCTCTTGCTTGCTTGGAAGGTATTTCCAATCCTTGACTTCGTTCTCTTGCTTGCTCAGAAGGTATTTCTAAGCATGTTTTGAATATGTGAAGAGAGAATCCGCCGTTTGAGCTGGTATCTGTGCATGGATCGATGTTATATATGGTCACGTTAAATTATATATTTTCCTTACCCGGTGCCTGTTTGTTATATGTCTGTGATGGAAAAACAATAAATGCTATCCAAGAAGTGATCTTGGATGATAATGGATGACAGTATAGTCAGATAACATCATTTTTCATCTCTTTCTAGTCATGCTTGGTTTCCATAACTTGGAAATTTGCGTCATGCTTTTAGTTGGGTTATATCCTAAAATAATACTCAAGTCAGTTTTTTTTCCATTCATTAGTAGTGTTGTATTCATGTTTTCCCAGGTCTGGCTGCAGCTGGAGATCCAACTTTTAAGACATTTGAGGCTGCATACCCTTTTGTGGTTCAAAAACTCCTCACCGAAAATTCAGCTGCTACAAGGAAAATTCTTCATTCGGTATTACTTGCTTTTGTAGTGCCATTTAAGTGATTTCTTAGATTCACATCAAAATTAGACAAACTTTGTTTTTCTATTTCATAAAACTAAATGGCTGTGAAAAACTTGACTTTATATCATTATTCATTAGTAGTACATCTGGGAATTCAGTTATGTATCATTTCTGAATTTTACACTTTGCATTCATACGTCCAAAGTGAAAGAATAAGATATGTCTATTAGGTAGACTGAATAAATTTCTAAACTTCTGTTGGTGTCTGTGTAGGCAGTCCTTAACCGAAAGAAGGAATTCCGATGGGAAAGGGTTGCTCTTTTCCTGAGTAAAAGTTCTGAGAGGTATAGTGAATCAGATATTTGACCCTAATCATTTGAATTATGTCTAGATTATCTTATAGCTCTGTTGCATAAAGAGGTGTGCTAGACTGCTAGGTAATACTGAAAATATGAGAATTTTAGTGCCTCTGGGTCTCTTCTAAGTACTTTCTTGAGGTCTGCAACAGAGAATCATAGTTAAATTACTGAAGCACCAGATCAATATAATTGCAAAATTGTGCGTCTACGAAATTTAACTACAACAGCCAGGCTTACAAAAAAAGAGCAAGGCTTCTAAAGTAGCTTTGACTGAGAATGATTAGATATTATTGAATGATCTTAAGATGCAAATCCTGTCTTATTTAATTTAGCCCTGTTTATTATTTGCTAGTATTCTAGGTCTAACTTATTTGATCCCTACTCTAGGAAGGGTTCGCCACTGGTAACATCATCAAGGGATGAAACTTCTGTTCATAGCAGTTCCAATCGAACGGACAGAGATGTTGACACTGTAAGTTTGGTCTTGAGGCTTTTGGCATCCAAAGACGGTGTGGTTGTTAGAAGACTCTTGATGGCTGCGGTTAGTTTCCACATTTGTGGTTTTAAGTCGATGTGTTTTATTTCTGAGGAAAATGACCTTTACGCTACGAACTTGCTGTGGTTCTCTGCTTTGATTAACAGAACGGGACTTCACTGATCCGGACATTTGTTTCAAGAGAGGCACATGTCATCCGCCAGAAACTTTGCACAACAATTGCAGATACACTGTACCAATGGATGGTCGGGATCTTCGGAATTAATTCCCTTAAATTCATCTCTCTCTCAGACCCACCACCATCTTCAGGAACCAGCATTACAGTAGAAGATTTCAAGATTTTAATTAGAGACAAACGTGTCAGAGTGATACTTAGAAAGATACTGGAATCTGCAAAGAGTGATCGATTGTTGGCGCTCAGATTCGGCTGGACTTCCTTTGTCATGTTTCTCACCACCACTGCTCTTGCTTGCCATCGGTTTGTGATCTCGGTCTCTGAAGGTTACATCAACTACTTATCTCTGTCTGCTCCTGTCGCACTTCGTACCTGAACATCTTCTCACACCCACACAGAACCAAAAGCATCTGATGTATATTGTTGTCAAGCCCCAGGCAAAGGGTTCCTTAGTAAAAGGGTGAGATTCCATAGAAAGACTCAAGATTTTAGTGTATAGATTTTGCTCCATTTCTAATACTATCAGACAATCATTGTCACAGATGTAATGATATGACCATATGTTACTATTACAAGCATAATATTCGAGACATCAAGATCCTTTTGCTCTGCTTTAAGAACACATAGACTTGTCCACCACTTACGGCAATGCTCCACTCTGATTAGCCTCAATAGTTGTGATACCATCGAAACCAATTCGTCTTAGAAGAAGAATTGATTAGCCCAAAACCCAAACATATTTAAGACCCTTAAAAAAAAAAAAAACTCAATTTGTTGTGGTGCTTTAAGATAATAATTTTAATTTGATGAGACATCTGTCTGTTTATATGATATGACATCATAAAGCGTTTTATATTTGAGCTTACAGCAAAATTCATTAACAAAAACAATAAATATATAAAAAAAAAAAGAAGAGAAATGTTCATTGCCAAAGTTTTTTTTTTTTTTTTTTGTAACTCAGTTCATTGCCAAAGTTTATATATCATTTACAAAGAATGAACACCAAATATAGAAGTCCTATCACTTCTTGAACGTAAATTCCGACAAATCAACCTTAACATGCTCAATAACCTCTCTCTCTTCTCTAACAGGGCTTGCCACGTCAGCATGGGGATGATAACTGTTACTGTTTTCAGAATCTGTGATCTCACGGTGGCAAGAAACCTGTCTCTTATACACATCTAGATGTGTATAAGAGACAGGCATAGGTTATAATGCAATAGAGAACATGAAAAACAGCGAGCACAAAGATAAATATATGCAGCTGATGGATACCATACGCAGATACTAATGCTACTTTCCCCTGAAAAGAATTTGTTCACATATATAAAAAATAAAATAAGATTCCGATATAATTGTTATATAAGAAGGTGCAGAAATTAAAAAATAAGTAGTTACAAAATATAGAAGCATGCCTTTTCTGCGCATTTGTCATAACCCTTGGTGGCTAAACTTCGACGAGGAGTATAAAAGTTGTTGGATTCAAAGTCTTCAAAAAGTTTGCGGCCATCGTCGATATAATCATTACCGTATTTAGCGATCTCTTGATTTCTACTACAAGGATGCCAAGTCGCAGCAATATTTTTGGGAATGCAAATCTCGGAGACTGGTGTTTGCAATACAACGAGTAGAAGCGATATGAATCCCAGTAGCATCAGTTCTATTTTCGTTTCGAAAAAAAAAAAAATTAACAGAAAGTTAGTTTGGAACCTAGTTCAAATAGAGAAAGATTGATTAGATTATGATATTAAAAGGCATATCCAAATTTATGATAATAATAATCTTTATAGAAAAGTAACTAACTTGCCTGCTTTAACCTTTTCAAGAGCTTCATATAAAGCTTTCTTGTGCTTCTTTTTAAACCACTACAAATTTTGAAAAGAAAAATTAGAGATAAAACGACTAAATTTCTATTTCCTCGTTAAGAAAAGAGATGATGCAATAAGATTTGAAGGCCTTACATAATGAAATTATTGTATACTTCCTTTATCATTTGGAGAAAAGTAAAAAGAGAGAAATGAAGATTTAGATATATAAAATGGAAAAGAGAAGAAGAAATATACGTACGTGACCAATAAAGTGCAAGAAATATTCGATCATGATGGAGATGAAAAGGAGAACGAAGCAAACAACAGCAACAGCCCATGTTGGTGTCTCCTCCAATGATCTCTCTTTTATTGCCATTAATTTTACACTACTCAAAACTCTAAGTTTCTGATATGTATATATTAGCTTCTAGGGTTTCACAAGTTTTATCTATAAGGGGAAAAAGAGAGAAAGTGATATGGCATTTGTTCCTGTTATGTCTATATATATACACATGTTACAAACTTACAATAAAACAAGATACATATATACATGCGCTGTTAATTCTTGGCAAAGAGAATAAAAGAAAGTCAAACAAGTGAGAGCCGCAATAATTTATTATTATTTATAAAAAAATCAGGGAAACGAAGACTTTGAATAATTCAAAGATAAATTAAAGACTTGAGGTGAAGTTACAAAAAAAAAAGAGAAAAGACTTTAGGAGACTGGTAGTGCCGTGTGAACTACCACCTTCTAAATCTCATACCCTGAAGACGAATTTCAATTTTAAAAATCAAATAAAATGTTCGGTCGTTTTGATAAAGACCCAAAGTTTGTTGATGAGGCCACATATTCATCATGATTGTATGTTTTATGACTTTATACGGCGATCAAATAAATGATTTTTTTGTCAGTTCTTACGAATGTCAATGTTTATATAAGTTATATAACTAACCAAAAATATTTCATTTTTCAACATATTATGATATTATTGAATGAGATTAATGCAGAGAAATTTTAAGGGGATCAAGAATTATAACCAGTAGTGATGTTGTTCAACTTGTAAAAAACTTGTAATGTAAATCAAGGTTTAGGGAACGAGTTTTACCACCTATGGTTAAATTTTTTGATTTTCCTTGAAATTGGAAATGCAAACTAAATATATCTACTTTTAGCAATTTAAAAAAAGTGGCCAAGCATTAAACGGAGTGAAATTTGAAGTGGTCATGAGTTAATATATCCCTTCATATTAAATATGCAATTATATAGCCAATAAGTTAATTGATCTTGTTCAACAAAAAAAAAAAGTTACTTAATTCTTATGACAGCTGATATAAACTCATCCAAAAGAAACCACACGTCATGTTGGGAGGGGGGGGGTTCATTAAGGTTTCAATAGAGGTTATTATTCTCAAATTAAAAGGTTTATATTTTCTTTTGGGGCTTGGAAACCAGCCAAATTTCAAATCATTCGGTTTGCATTTAAATATCTTAATTTTTTTTTTGGTAAGGCTTAAATGATCTTAATTAAAGAACTTTTTTTTCACCGGAATTAAAGTATAATGTTTTATTCATAAGACCAGATGAAATCAAAATATCGTTTTAAAAAAATTGAATCTAGTCGATCTATTTCTTTTTTTTTTGAACAATATTTCTTGAGGTTAAACTTTTAGTCAAAACAGAATTTGGACGTACTTTTTAATCCGATCTAAATCATGAAGTTAACCGAAACTGAAATTTTGAGTCTTTGGTTTGACTACGATCGATAAGATTTTCTTAAAACAATTATGGATCTGCCTTTCATGATTATAATATATAAAAATGATTAGTGGGTTGTCGAAAGGATTTGATACGCAACGTGACTAAAGAAAGAGACGACACTCACTAACGGTATTTAAACTTTAAGATGATTAAAATATAGTTTTTCTTACTTCCAATCTCGATGGAACAATTACCAATTACCATACTAATACAATTCATTTCAATCTGATTGTCAAATTCATTTCGATGTGACTTTAAGCGACGGTCCGACAAATACTACTTCTCATATATTAATCACTTTTTTTTTTTTTTAAGTAAACAAACACTAGTACTTTATTAATATATATAGCCAATATCACTGTACAATTCCTTTTCTTTTATAATTGGAGAGTTTGGATCAGACAAAACTTTAGGCATAATACTTAGATGTATTCATCTTAAACCTTTAAATTTCTATTGTGTATATAATTTTAAGGGTTTTTTTCTGTTTTCTTGTTATGATTTAGGCTTTTTACTTTTTTAGCATTTATTATTCTTTTTTACTACGGATATTTTGTTTACCCAAAAAAGCTTAAATCTCTCTTACGAAGTAACGAGTTGTAACTTTAATGGAATCGTGGACTTTCATATTTTTACCCTTAAGATTACAATGGATAAAATGAGTCCTTAAACCATTTTCATCAGACAATTGTTTAATTGAATAATATATTATTTAGAGGTCGATCGATGCCTTGGTCAAAAAAAAAAAAAAAGAGGTCGATGGCTTGACCAAAAAAAGAAAAAGAAAAAAAAGAGGTCGATGGTTGGAGTCAACTCAAATCATGTTGACATTTCCATGAATTGTATTGATCTTAACTTTATAAGCGCGTTGACAAAGGCGGACCCACGTTCAAGGAAGGAGGGTCATATGACACCCTTTAAATTATAGATCAAATATTTTGATTAAGTTTTATTGTGCATTGGTAGCTGATTTGGTTGACAATTCTTACATTGACCCTCTCTAATCAAGGTTCGATGCTCACATTTGCCACTATTTTTTAAGTCACTATCGTTTTTTTAATTTGGGCCATAGCCCATAATTCAAACTTTTAACTTATTTTTCATCAATTATGTCCATTAAATAATAACTTTTTAATCAAATTATAGATAAAAAAAATATCTTAAAAGCATTAACTCAATAAGAGCTTATATAGGAAAATTTTGTTTAAGTAGATACCTTATATATATAGAAAACTAAAATATATCAATTTTTCATAGTTTAGTTGACCCTGTTTAAAATTTTTTTTGGGTCCGCCACTGCGCGTTGACCCTCTTTGGTATGGTTGTGGTGTAAAATCATGTCAATCTTTGTTTTGAGCCATATTTCCAATTTTTCAATCTTATAACCGATCTCATTTAGTTTCTTCATTATGTCCACATCATCATCCAATAAAAAATATTTGGAAGTCATCTCCAAAAACGTGTTGTTCCCTTGTTTTTGTGCAAGTTGGACAAATAACAAAACTCTTTCCATTTTTACTAGTTGATGTTTTACAATTATGCACACATATTAAGAAAAATTGTATTCTATCTACTATAACCTTGTTTGTTATTGTTAAATTTTTAATTAATTAATTAATCTTTAACAAAAAAAAATTATTAATTAATATGAAGATAAAAAAAATTATCTGGCATTGATTTTTGCATTAAATTCAAAAAATATCACTTATTTTTGAAAAAATAATTCTCATAAAACATCAAATTAAAAAAAATGAAGAGAGTAAATAATATTCAATTTAGATTTATTTTTTTAAAATAAATTGAGATTTAATTTGTACATATATTTACACATATTAACAAATTTCATTTTTTCTGCAAGTTGGACAAATAACATTTTTTCTTAGTTAATTATGAAGAATTATAAACTTCAAGAGAATTAATTGAATTTATTGAATTACTATTGGTTTAAATTTATAAAAAAAATGTTAATCACAAAAAATAATGCATTTATAGTCAAGTTTTAGTATGTTTTCTTAATATGTGTAAATTTTTTAAAAGATATAGTCTTAGTCTCGAATCTAGATTAACTAACGCCACTTGACATTTCAAGATTTAGATAATGATTATTCTTGTTTGACTGTTAAGTACATTTCCTCGAAAAAAAAGTATATAGAAATTTAAGTAAAATTTCATATAAAGATAAGAAAATGATAACTAAAGTTTCATTTAACGAAATTAATATACATGCTCAATTTTAAAAACTTTGGCTTACACGAAGTGTCAAAGCCGAATTACGAAAAACCAGAACAAGAGAACTAACTATTATTCAAAGCCAAATTACTATACGGAAACTATAATTCAACAAGAATATTCTTAAGGTTAAAAAAAAAAAGAAAAACAAGGATATTCTTTTCTTCGTAAATTTTCGGAAGAAGTTTCTTTTTTTGTTTGTTATACAGTTATACAATTTCAAGTGATTACGTACGTTGTGTCCATAAGAAAAATAAAAATATACTCTATTATATATAAATATAAATATATATATATATATTTATATAATTTTTTGTCTGTTTGTATTTAATGTAATTTAATTGTTTATTTGTATCAGTATAAATATTTTCAAAATTATTTATGCTGTTTTACAAATTACAATCACTCATTCTTTATAACAATTTTTGAATATCTTACTATTATTTAAAAAAATATTTTCAAATCTTGATGTAATATTTACAACAATTTGATGTTATTTCTACATTTAAAATCAGGATATGAAAGAGTTTTAGGCAATTTCTTATGAATAGAAACATTAGCAGAATTTTATAATATGTTTTATTATTTTATAGATTTTCATAAATTTATATTAATAGTCAACGTTATTATTAAGAAAGTTAATCATACTCTACAATAGTAAAATGTAAATATTTTATTGAAAGATTGAAAATGATTTGATAGTGAAATTGTATTTAAATTTTAATGTTTTGTTGTAAAATTGTTCTTTTAAATACTCTTAAATAAAAAGATTTGATACAATTTAATTTATAAAAACATATTGGTTTAAGAAAATATCTAAAACCAGTTAGATATTAATATATTATAAAATTATAAATCGATTTACCAATTAAAAAAAAAAATATAGTATACACACACATATATAGAGAGGGTTTGGATCAATGTGTGTTACTAATTAAATCCATTTTGGTTTAGCTAAACGTTTAGTGGGCTTCAGGTAGACACAAAGAAGCCCATTTAAGTAAGTGGGGACTTTAACTAACGTTCATTCGCTTCTGTCAGTGAGAGACAAAACTGGTCCTAAGTTTTTGAGGTTTCTAGAACTCTTTTTGGGAACATTTAGCCTCGTTTATTTATAGAAGATAGATTAGTAATTGTTGTTGTAATAGTTTTTTTTTGTGTGGCTTTGTGGATAATTCAATACGCATAGTTGATTCTGTCCATGTTATTCCAGAGTTTCTTTGAACGTTCCCACTTCTCGCATTGCATTGAATGCTTCCGATTTCTAATTGTAGTTTACATATAACTAACTATAGTTTTTCTTTTCTTGTCCATGACAAAGTATAATTTTTAGGGACACTTGTGAAAATAGCATCTTGTGTAAAAAAAACTCCAAACAGCATGTCGTAATTAAAAATTAAGAAAATACTTTTTGACTTTTATTGTTTATCGTGTTTATATAGAATTTTCTTTAATAATGTTTAAGTGACTGTAATTAATACTTCAACCTATCTTTATATTATTAAAAACGATTTGAAAATTTACAAAGATTTTTATAAAGTTTCAAAAATTCTGTATGTTTTTTTTGAAGTTTTTCTAAGTTAATCAGGTACTTTTTAAGTTTTGAAAATAAAATTATACTATATTTTTAAAAAATTATGTTTTGTAAATTTTTGAAATTTCTTACAAGTTAAAAAATTTTTGCAAGCTTTTTATAATCACAAAGGAAGTGTGATGAACAATTACTCCAGGTGATGAACAACAATGCAAAAATGATTTAAACATTAAATGCAAATTTTAAAAAATCAATGTCATTGTTATTCAATTTTTTTAAAAAATCCATTTTTTTTAAAACGACGAGTACCCAAATTATTATTGCTGCTCTAAATATTTTGGGCAATACGTGTACCCAAATGATTTTTCTTCGTTTAAATATTTTTAATGACTTCATGTTATCTCGATTAGTTAGATTATTTTAAATCCAACACGTGTAATTAAGTATATAAGAAAGATAAGGTAAAAATAACCACTGAATATTCCAATCTCTTGAAATTTTATTAAATAAAAGTATATAGCTTTTGAATGTTTTTGCAAAGTAGCTAGTACTGCGAGAGAAAAATATATCCTCATATGAATGTTGAATCTTGACGTTAACATTGAAATTCAAATTTCAGCCTCACGATCCATCTGCTTCACCATATTCAAACCTTTTGAAGTATATGGATCAATACGATGGTTGAATAGTTGATACATTATTCGAAAATGGCGTCATACGTACATAGTGTTGTATTTGATTCCTTTTGACTATTAAACCCATACGTTATAAGTTATAACTTATACGTGTGTCCCTTCCATTATTATTTTTTAATAAAAACTTCCATTATTATTGGACAACAGGTTGAGATTCGCTACGGCTGCCTCTGAACCGGGATTCTTGGACCATTATGTATGAGTATGACGCAAAGTAATCAGATTGAACATTATGTGTTTGAATGATCTACTTATACATTTTAATAAGCAGTTTTTATAACCAGTTAATTGATATAGGGACAATTTATTATACTTTTAAAATAACTAGGAAGTAACATGGAATGGTCCAAAATGATGTCATTCCACATGATCGTTTATTGGATCATAAATACATATGATTATTTATTTATGTTTTTTGTTGTTGTTTTTTGTAAATTTCCACAACTCATTTTATAGAGAACAAGAATTGTAAAAGTTAACCACCAAAGATTGCAATTGTTAATCGGGTTGCAATGGTTGATCACTAAATGTTGCAATGGTTAATCAAATTAACGATAATGCCAACAGTTACAATTATTCATTCAGACAGTTGTAAATGTTCATTTAAACAGTTGAAATGTTCACTGAAACGAATGCAACGATTCACTTAAATCTTCAACATTTCTCTCCCATTTTATTTTTATTATTTGACATAGATTGATAATAAAATTGATCATCTTCTTCTATCATTATAGAACTATTCGTTTCAGATTTTTGAACTTGTGGCATTTATCTGCAATAAATGACCAAAATAGCTGTAATTGTTAAATATAAAATTCTGACAATTTTAATCAATTATTTATATTAAAACTAAATGATACACATAAAAAGAAATAAGAAAATAAAACCAACAAAACAAGTTTCCAACGTTGACTATACAAGAATTAAGAAAAAATTGGTTTGGTTATATATATAACTTGACAAAAACAAATATCTCATGTACGCTAAAATGAAATGATGATATCTATTGATTTTTTTTTCAAAATTTCATTACGTGAAAAATCACAATAAATGGTAAAAGTGTATTAAAAGTAATCGAGTGAAATGGATGTGAGATGATGAAACTGTAAATTTTACTTTATTAATTGAAATATCTATCTAAAATGTACAGAGATACATTTAAAAAAAATTACCTTTAATTTTGAATTGAGAATAGAGCAAACGACATGAGAGATTGTAAATTATTAACCAGATCTTCAATTGGTGTACCACTTGAGAAACATCGATCCAAAAAGAGTTATTTTACCTCTATCGATTAATAGACGACGAAGCGAGTAACAAAAGGGATGGTGGTGACAAAAAACGACGAAGCAAAGATTGTGAGAGAAACTAACAAAGATAAATCAATGGAATAGAAGTGTTTTTAGGAAGAAATAACAAAAAAAAACAGAAAAATAGAAAAAAAAACAATGAAAGAAAGTGACAAATCTTATTAAGAAGAAAATCAAATCAACTATTAAAACACAATAAAAGTAAGTCAAGAAAATTTCTAAAATAATAAACAATAAGAAAAAAACATGGATGGAGATATATATATATATATTGTTTACTGTGAAAAGTCACAATTATTGATGATTTGACTTTTTAAAAAGTTGCTTCTCCTCGTTGCATCTCATGACGAAGAATCATAATGATTCACAAGAGTTGCAACGTTTCAATTGTGTGTCTGTTCGATAAATAAAACAAATCTAATCTTCACCGTTCGATCTTAAAACAAAGAACATTAACCGTTAGATTGAAGTTTCTTCTTTTTATTAAAAATTAGTGACATCAGCAAAACCAATAATATCCGTTAGATACCAAATCAAAACAAATTCATCCGTTAGATTAAACTTTTTTTTTCTATAAATAATGATGATGTCAGCATGACCTAAAAATGGTTTTGCTATTATATATAGATTAAAAACTTCCATAAATGTAAAATTTATTATACTTTTAAAATAATTAAAATTTGGTGGTAATTTTAGAAAACCAAGCATAAAATATACACTAGTTCAATTCTATTATTGATCAAATGGTGGTATAGTAGTTTTGAGAGTGGATACTAATCACTAGTTCAATTATATTTAAGAAAGATGATTTACGGTTTAAATGTTGTATTATCAACGGCTGATTTTGTTAACCGAAAAAAATTATGGACCACAGGTTCTAAATTTTTTACTATTTCTAAAAAAGGATATTCCTGAGAATTGTGTTTTTCTTTCTAAAAAATAGGTTTGTTTCATCCTAAACTAATATTTAGAGACGACTTTCCAATAATCTAGTGGTTTGCCTTTTTCGATTCTTTATCCACTACATAAGTATTTCACGAGTGTATATTTTTTTGTAAAATCCACTATCCACTAGCTATAAAGTTTGAGAATTTGTTCGAATATATGTTTTCTAAAAATGTTGCACGTTTTCAATTTTTGTTGTTCTTAAACGCGTTTCACCGTTCAACTTTCCCATATCATTGTGACTGACGCACTCGTTCTAGATTTACATTACGCAAGTGTGGACCGACATTAAAGTCCAAGTCGTACCAACGACACGTGAGCCAAGTTTTCCCACTTGCAATAATTTAGTTCTTTATCTTTTAATGATTTATTCAAAGTTGTGTCACTTGTGGCTCACAAAATCACAAGTCTAACTCGTTAGTTGACTCATGACCCTTACCTATCTCTCCACATTTTACCCTTTCACTACTATCCAGACTCCTTTATAACACAAAACGATAAAAACATCAAATAAAGTATTGCTTTAAAAAAACCACAAGTGTGATGGACTGATGGGTTTTTCAATAAGCTTAGATCGGGAACATATAACATGTTTACAGAATAATACTTCACCATATTTCCTTATCTAGAGTATCTTTAATTAACAATCATCTACTAAGCAAGCAACTTTACCCTCCTTTGCCTAATACTTTGCCATTAACATTATCTCTCTCTTCCTCCTCCGCCGATGATCTTGCCGGAGGCCGCGCCGCCATCTCCATCTCGGCAGCCAACGCCTTTTCTCTAAACCTTTTGTAGATATCACTCTTGTAAAACTTCTTGGTCCGGATCACCAAAATCATCGAGACCAATACACCAAACATAGTTACCGCGGTAATTATAATAAAAGACAATTTAAAACAAGCCGTGCCTTTGCAATTCAAATCTTTCCCTTCCTGTCTCGATATCCCTAATGCTTTGTTTTGCTTATCCGCCTCCACGTCGTACAAATAACCCGCGACCCGAACGTTTAGCAAATAGGACCCGATCGGGCTTGCTACCGACCCAAAGTTGTACAATGTCGAGTAGTACTTAAGCCCGAAAATCTCGGAGATTATAGCAAACAGAAGCGGCCACTGCGCACCGAAGCAAAACCCTATGATGACCGATGCGACGTAGAGTCCGCCGGGGACGTTAAAAGCGATGAGGAGGTGACCGGCGCAGGAGAAGAGGAGGATCATCGTGAGCATTATAGGTCTTGGGAATTTGTATTTGATCAAGAAGATCTCAGAGACTACACCTGAAACCACACGACCGAAGTAATTCCATATGCTTACGAGTGACACAAACGTGCTCACGCTTCTCTTTGGATAGCCCAATGAGTCCCCGATTTGACGCAAATTGTCTATCGCCGTCAAAGTCCCTCCCACGCCACAGATGGTCGCCAAGAACAGAATCAACATGTCTACGCTAAACAACGCTTGCAAGATCGTATAGTCATCTCCTCTCTCCGGTGGACTAAACATAGTCGTCCAACACGACGCCGTTTTAACAACCTTCTCCTCTTCCTTCTTTGACTCATCCTCGTGATCTTTGACCTCTGCTAATTCTAAGTTTGGTTTCTCAGTGACGATATTGATAGGCGCTGGATCGTTTAAGGCGACTTGTTTATCAGTCCAGAGCTTCTTTTCTTCCAAGACGACGACTATGATCGGCAAAAGAAGCAAGATGATCACCACGGCGGCGCTACCTCCAAACTCGCTCCTTGTAAATCCGGAGAGTTTGTCGGTGATGATGGCCACCATGAGAAACGTCGCGAGCCCGAGCGATATGTAGAGGAAGTTATAGAAAACTTTTAGCTCGTTTGTCTGTCTCTGCACTTTCATCAGCCTTATCGTCCTCAAGAACGCAAACGAGATTGCTGCAGGCAACCAACCTGCATATTCAACCACTCATACAATCAGTCTGGTTTTCGATCCAAGATTCGTATTTCATCAGTAAAAATAAAAAGTCATTAATTTATGTTTTTCCACTTTATTTTTTTTTGGCTCTATCCAATGGGAAAATCAAGATTCATATAATAACCATTAAACCTCTGTTTTCCTCTGCTTTTCTCTGTTTCATATCATTAACCAAATGGTCTCATCAATTTGTATTAAAATTTGGACTTACCAATCATCAAGATGACAGATTTGGTGTCTTCGCCGTAAAAGGCATGGTAAAGCTGTGTAATAATGGCGCCACTGAGACCAACATATCCCTTGAGAATCCCCAAGACAACGCCACGAGACTCCGGGAAGTTCTTAACGCACGTGACGAGCGACCCGGTATTAGCAAACGACTGCGAGTTGGCTCCAACGCAGATGTAGAGACACATGTGCCAAACTTGAGGCTTCGAGATCCGTTTTGTGACGGCGAGCCAAATCATGAAGTAGCCGAAGAAGTTAAGTATGGCTCCGATTAGGAGGACGAACCAAGGCGGAGTCACCTCGTTGATTAGACCCGCGAGGACCCCAACGTTGGCTCCAAGATCTTTAAAAAAACTGAGGAGGTTAAGAGTGGTTTGGTCGTAGCCTAAGGTTTCCTTGATATCTCCCGAGTAGAGACTGAACATGTAAGTGGCTCCAGCCGCCGACATGATTAAGAGACTCGCGAAGAACATGAACCATCTTCCGGTTAGGATTTGGACGGTTAAGCTCTTCATCGAGCCGCCGGGACTTGCAACCACCATTTTTTTTTTTTTAGTTTTAGGAGAGAAGTGTGTGTGTCCAGAGGGATGGATGCTTGTGGGTTGTGTTCTTGTTGGAATATATTAGCCACGAAGTGTGCGTGAAAAGAGGGAGAGAGAGAAGAGATAGAGAGAGAGGGCGATGACCGTTGTTGTTGACGTTGACTTGGAGAGTGATTAGAGAGGGAAGGTTAGAAACTTAGAAGCGATGCTTTATCTTTTACGAGTATAGTATATTCAGATATTATGTAGATTTTTATATTACAGAAGATGAATATATGTAGCTTTTTTATATTACAGAAGAATGAATATATGTAGATTTTTATATTACAAAAGATGGAAATAAATTCAATGCATGGAGTGGATGATTTTCCAGGTAATGAATTTAAATCTTATAGTTAGAAACAGGAGGTGGAAAAATTCGAAAGGATTTTGACTATAGTATATAGTAGAATGGAGAAAAGAAAGGTAACAAGTAACAATTACATTTATGATAGATAGGGCATAGGAAGAACAAGATAGATATATTCATAAAGATCACTCCTATTGGGTGGGTGGACTACAATTAGAAGCGATCCGTGGTGTGTGTATATTTGACTATTCATAATTTCATATTATAGAAACCCCGCACCAAATAGAATTTAATATATTTTATGAAGTAGAGCGTCATATATTTGACTCTTTTATTTTTCATACATGTCATTTCCATGATATCACCTCTATGATTTCTCTCAATGGTTATAACTTATCAATTTTTTTTAGACACTTATGGTTATTTTAGAATATCAATTATAACTTATCAAATGTACGAATAGTATTTTCTTTTTTTTCGTAAACTAGCAAATATGTAAACAGAAGTCCTCGTTCGGGCAATGCTTGCACAAAAATCAGCGACACAAAATTTTAAGGGAAATAAAAAGTGTTGCTGTAAAGTTGTAGCTGGATAATGGATTTCAGTCATTAATCTCTATCGCGACGACATCCAAACGAACAGGAGTGAGTGCTTAAAACAGGAACTGTTTATAAAATATCTAGGTATAAAAGCAGCATGTGAAAACCGATGGATGCATATTAGAGTAATTTGAGAAGCAAGATTTGTATTTTGTGGATCGTCTATGAAGTAAAGCCCGCAAAGCCAAAAAAACCACTAAATGGAAAGACTCGAAAAACAAGATCATATTTATAGCATATTTCTATTATTACTATATTACATTTATGTGTTAGATTTGGATTAGGAAAGTTTAAATTATATAGTGTTAACAATATATTAATGCTAATCACTATATATATGTATCTTATTATCTTGTATAATCAACACAAACAATTCAATAATATATTCATATTCTATAATATTCTACAATGCATCATGCTGGATTTTCGGTATGTATGACTCTACACATTTGAATTAGTGATGAAAAGTAACTAGCAAGTGTTCAATTATTTTGGACAAACATTCATATTGCAAAATTAGAGTACGTTTTTTTCCAATAAATATAGTAATTTGAAGAAGTAGAGTAATATGTTAACCAAATAGGCATAGGCAACAAAACAATTAGGTGTAGAAGTTGGAATCACCTTCGATGAAAATATAAGTTTTTGAACACGTGTTTTTTTTAAGGTCCCTACCTTTTCATGAAACAAGGTGTTTATAGGTTCACATACACATACTAACAGGTTGGTTGTTCCAAACTCAAATGCCTTCGTTAATCATATATATTTTCTAAGTTACGAACGCAAACCAAATATAACAGTATAGTTTTTTTAATTTTATTTTACTTTTATAAATATATGTTTGATTGAAAACTATGACAACGTATCTCTAAATATTTTTGACATCGGATGACAACTGATGTCAGCGTTAGTTGTCTACAACTTGATTATTGTGGGAAATGAATCTTCAAAATGATTTTCCAATACTATTATTTTTCTCTTAATTTGACTTTCTTCTTTTCAACATCTCAGTTTGACTTTCAGTAACGCATGGCTTTTTCTCTATGCAATGTCCAATATTTAGAAACTCATGACAAAAAAGAGTCAAAGAATATATTAGCTGGATTATCTTTTTGTTTTTCCTGTTCTTATCAATTATGTTTCGGTGCATTTAATCTTAGCAAGTAGGTCGGCAAAAGAAAATTCTTAATAAGTAGTAGTGCTGAATGGCAACTGCTCGTATAATTTTCTCTCTTTTTTGTTCTCTTACATATCCTTTTGTGTTTAAATAAACATTATATTTTCGACAACTCATTTATATTAATGATCAATTATGGGAATTTAACCCATACAGAGATGAAGACAAACCCATATTAAGATAAAGACAAGACCCACAAAGAGATAAATTCATAATAAAGAGTTGGAGACACCTCCCATATACAGAGACAAAGGAACACCGATAAACAGAACACCGATAAACAGTCAATGCCCAACAATTTTCATATATCTAAATGATAAAAGTATGTTAATTAGATTGGATTTTCGGGTTTGGTTTGAATGAACTCGATTAACTCGGATTGAGGCATAATGTTTTACGCAATTTCCTCAAAAGTCAATATAAAGTATTTTCAAACGCAAATATATTCAATCGGATTATTTTTGTATTGGTGATATATGATATTAAATTTGTTAGAATGTATATTTCAATTTTGTTAGCATAAATAAAAAATATTAAAATATATTGTTATAATATTATTTCAATAATTTTTTATTTATTTAAAGCAAATTTTAATTTTTAAATCTTTATAATCTATAGATTTACTATATAATTTAATATATTTTCTACGAACCTATATTAAGACAGATAAGTTAGCAAGTAGTGGTTGAAATTATTTTTATGATTTGGATTATGTAAACTCATTTATTTCGGATTTAGATTTCTGAATTTTTTGCACATAAAAGAAAAGATTTCTGAATCTGAGTTGAGACTGTTAAAAACAAAAATCAAAACAAATAGAGAGAAAATATTTAAAAACTGAAATAGTGATATCAACTAACTCGAATAAGATTTTTTTGTTTTTCTCGAATGAAGAACAAACCGGTCTAAGTAGACTAATCACATCGCATTTTAAAACTATGTGATAAACTATTTTTTATTCATATAATTACCAGACACGAAACTTGTTTATATTAGTAGTAATACGATCACGATTAGAAAAACTAAGTCATATAATCCTTAAATAATATAATCAGTCAGCAATACTACAGGGACCATAACATGGTTGTCCATCCAATGTCATAATTATGAATTATTACTAATTGATTGATCTGATCTCAGATTCTCAATGCTATGAAGATTTTGAGTATATAATAAATTTAATTTCCTTTCATTGAACCGTCCGGTCCGGTCAATGTATTTCCAATATCCCAATTAGGTGTCTTTCGTTCGTAACCACAAATAAAAAATTAAAATAAAACTTATATATGTGACGTACATCTAAGGATTCCCTGGCACTTGGAACATGCTAACTTTTAAACACGAACGCATTGACTTTTTTTTTTTTGGGTTTTGTAATTTGTTGCTTCATGGATAAACCCATTCTCCCTCGATCCTTTTAGCTACTGCACCCTACATATCCTTAAGGTTGTCAACTTTATTCGTACATTTTAATCTCTTTTCTTTTTGTATGTAAAATACTAGATTTTCTTGCTTCATTTTTTATTTTTATTTTGCATATATTTTTTTTTTACCTAAATATTTTGAATTATTCATCATTGGCATCTTTGGCTTTCGCATTTATTTCCAAGTAGTTTTCATGATAGCTTGATCCAATCTCGGATTACCAGCAAAAGTGATAGTCACTACTCACTTTTGGTAGTGATCACTACCATAATTACGGTGGATGACGTCCCTTTTAAAAATCATTCACTAAACCGATTATAAATATTTTAAGAATATCAATTTTATTGTAAATTGAATGTCATCATGGTTTAAATTGGAAAATGGTCGGAATTGAGTTGTGTGGTGTCTATAACTATATCTTACTCAATTCAAACATATGAACTTGAATCTCTTAACTTAGGCTTTTCGTAGAGTTTATAGATGAGATGGTTTAAGTTTAGTTTGGAATCTTGCTATTTTAGTTATTTGTCAAATGTTTTATTTGATGTTGGAATCTTGTTATTGATGAGATGTTTTAGTTTGGTTCAACAAAATATCATATCTATCATTTTTATTTAGCAAAAAAAGAAAAACACTATCTATCATTTTTTACAGATGAATGTTCAAAAAAAAAAAAAATGCAACACTAGAGTCTTCATCAAACATCTAAGAACTCTAGTTGTCATGTAATAGATGATAGATTCTAGCTCATAGAGCTTTTATTTATTGAGAAAGAAAGAGAGTTGCATGAGCTATAAAACATGGGCTTGTGAGTTAGAAAACATGGGCTTCTATTGAGCTATATATGACTTCGTTGTGTCATCATAATCATAGGCAAGGATATGCTTTTTTGGATTATTACTTTGTGTGTCCATGTAGAAGAAGATAAATTGGTCAAGAGTTTCCAAAATTATGACACATATGATAGAAGAATCTTCATGGCCGAATCCAAACTATATGAATGTGTTTCTTGAAGGCCAAAAACAAAAATAAAAACAAAAAAACACTATTTTTTTCTCTTTGAAATGTTTTCTTGTGTGTCTATTTTGATGGTAGAATGATTTGCAATGAACTTGATCGCAAAATGTGAAAATTTTAGAGAATTTGGAAATTATGGAAAGATATGATTGTGTGTGGCACCAGCCATATAGTCTGTGTGTATCGTTACGAATAGCTTACGCAATAATTTGACTCACCCGCCACCCAGCCGTGTAGCTTATACAAAGAAGACGACAACATCTCCCACAACACATGGACATGCTGACTTTTTAACCCATATGTATTGACTTTTTTGGATTTGTGATTTTTTTGCTTTATACTTAAACTCATGTTCCCTCGATCCTTTTGACACCGCACCCTATCATCCTTAGGGTCGATAAACTTTCTATTCCTACAATTTTTTATGTTTTGGTTGTAGATTAAGTGTTGGATTATCTTTAGTTTTTTATACTATGTTTCTTTCATGTTTTTGCATATATTATTTATTTTTTGCTTCAAACATCATTTGAATCTTTGGTTTTCGCATGCATTTTCAAGTAAAATTCATGATAGATTCTGCATTAATTTTTGTTTCTTAGAGTTTTTGTGTTTAAAATTTAGGTATCATATGCGCGCTAAGATTTCTAGCTCAACGACATCCCCTAGCTGTTTACATATTTCAAAAATTAAGTTATCTCTCATCCAATGGCTTCCATTAAAGTTATGGTGTGTTTTTGTATATTTTCTTATAATCTTATTCATACCATTTGTTTTACTTATTTTCGGATTGAAAACAATATTAAAAAATCAAATGTGAAAATATCTAGTAGTTTTATACTTTTATTGCAAGACAGTACATACACATTTTTCTTCAAATCGTCCAACGTTTCTAAAATGTATAGTTTATATAAATAAAGAAAAACATCTTCTCAACAAAGAAAAAAAGATAAAACTTTTTTCTCAATTACAACATCTTTCACTTAGAAAAAAACATAACATTGTATAAACAGTAATTTTTTATCAGTATATCAACAACTATCAAAATATAGACAACGATATACATTCAACACACAAGACCAGAACAAATGAATACACAGCTTCCAAGGTTTTGAATCTACAATGTATATTATTTTGTTTACTATAACTTTTAAGTTTTAATTATGTTTATTTTTATTTTGTTGCTAAAGGGTATAGCTTTTAAGTTTTAATTAGCTGCGAAAATTTGTTAAATCATTGATACATAATGTGTCGATCACTTAAGAGTTGAGACCTAACCGACATGAAGACGTGGGGCTTAACACATCTATACGACGTTCTCTGCACCGTGACTTTGGTCCATGCACACGCACTAGAACGACAACACTTGTTTTCTTTTTGGCCGTCGAACCGTTCTAATTGGTAACCATCAACATAATTATTAAAAAATCGAAAGCGACTCTTTTTCTAGCCCCCCAATGATGAATATGATTTCATAACAGCTTCTTGATACGTTCTATTCATCACGCTCCCAAGTTCACATCTTTGAACTTACGTTACATCAAATCATTACAAAAAGAGATCTGGTCTCCAAGCAAATTGAATCTTTACACATCTTGTCTTTTTTAGAAAATTCCCAACTAAGAATATGCTTTTGAATTTTTGGATATTGGTACCAAGAAATTGAATGAAACATAAGGAAATACAAAATTGAAAGGAATCATGATGTTTCGCAAACTCAATGACTCTGTAACAAACAGAGAAGAAAAGATAAGGTGTTCTTAAATGAGTTGTCAATTCATCTTCATGTTTAACAGAGAAGTCAACCTCTCTCTGAAATAAGGTCATTAGGCTAAATTTGATTTGATTAATCCACGTGATTATGGAGAATTGGCTCTCTCTAATCTCCATTGCTTTTTGTTCAATCTCTAATCTTATCCTTAATGTTGATTATCCATCGTATATATGCATTCCAAAGTTTTTGTTATAACAAAGCTCTTTTTGAGTCAATAAAAATTACATTTTACCAAAGCAAAAATAACACACCTCATAACTCGAAATTGCTTTATAAATAGACGAGAAAGAGGCCTACTTCGAAAATGATGTTCGCTTCCTTCTCATAACTCGAAACATTAATCTATACAAATTAAAAACCCTTAATTAGAAGATGAATCTCTTCAAAACATACAATCAATATCCTTGAACATCGTCTTCTGCTCGGCTCTTCTGTCGCCGGATTGCTTGAACGCTACAGTGGGAGCGATTCTGCAACTCCTCCTCTGGTGTTCGAGCACGAGTTCACCGGCTAACCAATCCAGCTTCTCGAAATTGCTTTCTTC